>CM068720.1:24330529-25552196 GCA_035079005.1 Fraxinus americana
AGGTTCTCCATATGTATTCTGCTGTTCTCTCTTTATAGGAGCTGAAAATTGGTTGAAAATCACGTCCAAATTGGTTTCCAAAAGAATTTTAATCGAATAAGGAAAGTTGCCTTCGCACGCGGATTTTGTCTCTGCACAGCAGTCCGTATTTTAGTCATAACTTTCTCTTCTGATATCCGATTGATGCGATTCAAAGTGCGTTGGAAAGATAACTTAAAGGGCTACAACTTTGATTGAAATAGAGGTTTTCCAATTCGGACGTTTACTTTGCCAAAAATGGGTCTCAATATTCGGCTAAAAATCTGGAATATATCTTGAGCGATTGGAAATTGATTTTGATAATATTTTGATCATATTCCATTCCTTTTTGAATTCTAATTTCAATCCAATTGTCTCCTAGCAATCTTCAAAGTATCTTCTTGAGTATTTGTAATTTGATCCTCGAATTTTGGATTTTACCATTTTTCACCATATGTTGCTTCTTTTCTCCAATCCTTCATCAAACATAAAGTTTTACCTACACAATGCAATATAACATAAATTATGTAAAATTTTGTCAAAAAATCAATAAAAGTCTATAGTTTTAAGCCCCGAATAAGTGTCGAAAATACACTTATCAGTAGCCCAATTTTTCTCTCTGCATATCATCATTAGCAAGGTCAAACTTTTACCCTTATGCAACTTGGTCCTCGATTTGATTCCTTTAGTCAGCTCAGGTCCCTTGTAATTGTAATCCAAGTATTCCAAATTGTATTAAGGTGGTCCCCACTCTCTAAATTATGCACAAAACACATCTTTTTTACATACTTTTCATTCATTTCCTCCAAAAACTCGTCCAACATCGAATTTCACCAAAGCAAATAATATTTACATGAGATTAAGCAATAATTTTCTAAAAGCATTCCCAAATATTCATATTTGATAGCCTAAGGTACTTGAAAAACGTGTCACGATCACTTTCTTAATTAATCTTAATTGGGTGAGTGTTTTATTTATTTTAGCCATGATTATCCTATGAGCATTTTGTCAAAACTATAACACAACTATATCGTAGAACTGTTATTTTTAACCTTATATAAATCATCTTAAAATATCACACACAATTCCTTTAGTGTTTTTCACTTTAGTCCTTGTGAATTATAGTTCTCATGTAATTCTTGTCATTTTATTTCCATGAATTTAGGCAGCTTGTATAAATCTCGATACAAATTGTGTAGCAAAGGGAAATGCATAAAAGTCGTTACACTCCTACGGAGCGTACTTATGGAAAATTTGTGCATGTATCAAGATGTTCATCACAATTTACCATGTAAGGAAAAGTAGATCACTTTTTCTTTTACATTACTAAGCATTTTTTTTTTCAACACGTTTGATTCAGAGAGATTAATATAGCACATTTGACTTTGTGAGTGATATATAATGTCTAGGGGTGGGCGCGGGTCGGTTCGGTTCGGTTCGGTTCGATTTTTTTCGGTTCCAGAAATTTTCGGGTATTTAGTAAATGGAACCGTCGGTTCCAAATATAATTTTGGAACCGTTCGGGTTCGGTTCGGTTCGGTTCTATTCGGTTCCGTTCGGTTCCGTACTATAATTAAAATTTTTAACATTTAAAATAATATTACATAAATACACCTGAAAGTAGATACTAATATTAATAACAAAAATTATATATAAATACCAAGTTCAATCTTAACTTTTATAAATTAACGTAATCTAATTTAATAACGTATAAATAATAAGTTGTCAAATACAAATACGAAAAAGTAAATATTACTAATAAAACTTCGATAATTCATATCAATAATTCATTTGCTTCAAACATTCAAGTCTACATAAAAATGAAATATAAATTAGAAGTAATAAAGATAAAATATTTTAAAGTATTGATAATACTTACCAACTATTTAATGTAATAATCAGTTGCTTGACTTTCCATACTAACTATTAAGAGACTATACAAGAAAAAATTGAAAAAAACACAACTAACAAACATAAATAAACTCTAAATTGTTCAACTAATAAGATTTAATAAGAAAAAATTATTAATTTATTTAGAAAAAATAAAAGAAATTGATTTATCCAATATAAAAAAAAAAAATTTCGGTTCTTATTCGGTTCTTCGGTTCTGAGCCTAGAACCGAGAACCGAACCAAACCATTCGGTTCTCGATTCGGATACCCGTTCGGGTATTTCATTTTAAAAAACCCGCTCGGTTCGGTTCGGTTCCGGTTCGGTTCGGTTCGGACATTTTGCCCAGCCCTAATAATGTCTAGGAATCGGTAGTTGCAAAATCTTTGCTGTTTGAGTCCCAAATCGCAAGGACAACATTGAAAGCAAGCTTGACTGGAGGTGAAAATACATCACAAGGGATAGCCAAAAGAACTGAATATGTTCAGGGATGTTATTTTCACCAATATATAATTTACGTAATTCCTTCTTATTTAGAAATTCTAGTATAATCAGTTTCATCAGACAAGCACAGGGAGGAGAGAACTAAAAAATCAGAACTTAATGGCTGCTATACACAACAGAATTTGAGAAACACTGCGGAGTCCGTCTATCAAACTCCATAGGCTTACTGCTCAAGTTCCTGTCTCCACAGCCCCACCAGGCCTAGCCTCCAAAAAAGCGTAATCTGTTGTCAATTTTCAACAATATTCACGTCTCAGAGTAGCTTCTCTGAACTATATAAGCCAAAGCTCTAGTTGTACAATTGTGCTCTTGAATACCATCTAAAAACTTTGATTTGGGCCGTTCACAGTTTTAGCTCATGCGGGCAGGGAGTATCCAATGACAAGTTCTATGAGAATGAAAGATACCGACTTAGAGTACTAAGACAGGTGATTTCGACTATCTCTTAGCACCTCATCATCAAGAAGATACTTATAGATCAAAGCACATAAACCACCAACTTCTCCTCCCTTTCTATTCATTAATAGGCATATTTTCATTCATAAACTGTACAAAATTCGAGGCCTAGTTCAGTTCATCACGTTAATTGACCCTCTCTAATAAGGGCAACAGGTCGTATGATTATAAGTTCATGACTATTGAAGAATGAGCGAACAACTCATGGGGTGTGGCTAGCATTGGTGGCAAACTCAAATATTGTGTAACTAAATAATTTTTCCTGATCTAAGCAATGTCCAACCAAGTGAAAGCATTTTATGTTTTTCATATATTACCAAACTAGTCACAGGAAATTAAAATTGGTCTGTTTCTTGAGTATTTCTTTGCTTTATGTAAAAATAACAATACAGCTTCCCTTCGAAAAATAACAGCAATACAGTTTCTACCCGGACATGTATCCGATAGGTAACGCAGTCATAAAACTATTAATTTTTCGTAGCTAAATCCAGCAGTAAATTAGATGGCCAATCTAAGTTCTAGTCTACATTTCAGTATCTGTTTTTCCTCTGGTTAAAAATACATTTATATCACACTTGATCACCAAACCTACAGCAAGTTTTGAGGGGGGGGGGGGGGGGTTGAACACTGGGAGGGATTTAAATCCCTCACTGGTGAGTAATGCTTGGAATCTTCTAAACAGTGTTACACGAGACAAGTACAATATGAGCAACGGATTGTTGGATGTATGAGACAAGCATTGATGAAGACAGGATTGGATTTTGACCAAGTTACGGTCTACAGGCAAAATGTCTCAAAAATATCATAATATGATTAATGTTGAAGTTGACGGAAGAAATAGAAGGGACAAAGTTTTTCGACGTGATATGACAAATGACTTTCTGATAAATAAGTAGACAATACAGACTGCAGAGGGACTTAAATACATTCAACCAAGATTATGTAGCCAGACCTCATTTCTGGGTCTCTAGATTTCACGAAAACTATAGCAGCAAAATGAGCTTTTGATCATGTAACAACAAAGGAGTGAAGGACTAACATTAAAAGAGTCTTTTCTTTCACATTGAAACTATACATTCTTAAATGTACAGGACTTGTGTGGGTGTATGAGTCTACTTATATACTCATCTCAAGATAATTCACCAATGTCATCAGTGAAAATACATAGAAGATATCTAGTATAGGACAAAGCCAAAGTCTTGCACAAAGAAAGGACATTTAATAATTTATACTCCCCAAGCAGCAGACTTGCCAAAGTAATGTACTTGGCTAAATCAAGTTTACGCTAAAAAATTACTCCACAAAAAAAAAAAAAAAAAAATGTATAACACATTTCTGGGAAATATCTTCATGAAGTGCAATTCTGATCTGGGATATGGCAAGCCAGAATATCTAGGTTGCACTTTATGGAAATAGCAACGTAACACAACACATGGACGTGCAATTTTCAAAAAAGTAGGGCACAAAACAAACAAATACAAGGTATGAACATGAACACACGTGAAACTTTCTAGTTTCCATCCAATAATTTGGAAAAAAACAGGCTGATGTATTATATGGTCCATTCTTTATGAAGATTCTGGCATATGTTTGTTCATTTGAGATGTAGAAAATCAGACACATGTTATCGTAAGCGAATTCACTCATTCGTAGTTTGCTAGGGACTGTTTAGATTATTATAAGCAAGAAATTTCCCTTCAATTCGCTAGTTTTAAAGGGGAAATGCTAGCTCTACAGCTTTTACTTGAGTATCAAATTAGTAACCCCATATACTGGTCTAAGAAAATATAAGGACTTGTAAGCATAGTACAATATGCATCCATCTTCTGTCCTTATTTTGTTCAAATATGACTCACCACTCACTACATCCACCTTCAGGCTTTCCTCTTCTGAAATCAGGGAATGAACACCAAATTAAGGGAAGATTTACACGAGGTCAGGTTCCACATGCAGGATTTACTGAAGGAGTGAACTGGAAAGGAAAGGAAATGGTTAGAAAGGCTTAACTGGGTCTCAAATGAAGAATTGGCTGAAGGAGTAAACTGGAAAACAGCACAGGTTGTCAACAGTGATGAGCAAAACCCTAGAAGATGCACTAAAAGACTGATTGATCAATCCATGCTCCTCAGTCCTCACCAAATATAGTCATGAGAGAAGGCCAATAAAAGAGATATCTGAGACTTCAAAGGCATTTCAAACATGTACATGATACACAATGTTCACCTTTGTCTTCCATACTATCACCACCTTTTAGCTTAGAGTGTTGGAGGGTGTTTGTCAGGTTACAGCCCGACAACCCAGCACCTCTATTGACACTTGACTGTGGTTGCAGACCCTGAGTGCTCACAAGAGACAGTACAGTGCAGGTCCAAGCCTTCAAAGAGGAATTGTGGAAGTCTATAAAAGACTTCAACGATTTCAATGAAGTTTTTTATCAATCCCAAACTATGTAATACAATCGACTTTTAATTCTAAGGCTAGAGCAGAAAATTTTATAGCAATCTATAATAATCATTAAAAAGCTATAAAAGCAATCCATCAGAAACCTAAGTCATAACAGTACAAGAAAACTCATTAATCCATGGCACATTATGTTATTTCATTTTCAATTGGCAAGAAATCCCATTTTCCAGAACAAACCAGCAGCCAAAATTTCTTTAAAAAGAAATGAAAAATCATCGAACACATTACTGATTCCATTATTCAATCAATTGTGCTCGAATATAATATATTCTTATTGCCAACTAATATAAGTTCTCAAATAACTTATCAGAAAAGCTGTTAACTTACCCAAATTTAACTCGAATGACAGAAATCCCAAATGAATATGAAATTTCAATCTTCATTAAGTTGTCCAAGTTCAGCCTTCAACTGCTCAATCTTGAGCCCCATAGCCCGTTGAATAGCGCTCCTCTGGTTATCCGGAAGCTTTTTCAACAGCCCTTCATACATTTCGAGAACTTCATTAACAGAAGCGCGTGCGCATTCAGCTTCCTCGTCGAAATACACAGTCTCTTTGGACTCCATGGCCGACTCTATATCCTCTCTCGCCTCTGCAAATTTTAGGTTGATTTCATCCACCTCTTTGTCTGCGTCAACACTGTATTGCCTGACATCTTGGAAAATACTGAAATGGGTTGATGAATTTATGTTTGCTGGATGATAAAAATGGTGGCGTTTCTTCGGTTGTTGGGGTACAGAGCCATGGGTTGAGAAATTTTTGAGGGCGATTAAGGGAAATTGATATTTGGGTTTTGAAATTCTTCCAAAAGGGTTTCTGGAGAGCACCTTACACAGAGAAATTGGCGAGCGCCGGTCCATTCTGTAGTGCACTGAGAGCAAGATCGAGAGAGGAGCAATTGCAGATGTCAATTAACTACGTGCTCGTTTCATAACTTCATTGAAATTTGGGGGATATTTAAGACAAGATCCATAACTTATATTAATTTTGTAATTATAGAAATTCAATTTATTTATAAAATTCATAATTTATATCAATTTGTTAATATGTTGATTGTGATTGAATTTTAACTCTTCATTTAGCTTTGATAGGCATATTAATTAATTTCGAATAGAACTCAAACAAGTAAGATGGTTGATTTAAATTAAAATTGGGTGGTTTGATAGCACAAATTAAAGTGAAATAGCTCGATTGCAACTAGGGTAAGGTTAACGGACCTCCATCGTAATTAACCCTAATATGAATTTCTAAAACACATACTACTAATAATTTTACTCAAATAATAATAGAGAAAGTGAGAAAGTAAGCTTATTTATAAGCAATTATTTTGGACAAGTCAAACAAGAGTTTGATATCTGAAGTGGCCTTGAAATTTGGATAAACTTCAACACCCTTTACTCAAAAAGAGCTTCGGGTCCGTTTGATTGCAAATGTGAAAAATAGGTGGAAAAAAAATATTTTACAAGGAATTGATTTGTCTAGAAATTATTTTACTGAGAATTATAATTAATTGTGTTTGATTGGTATAATTTTTCATGGAAAATGTTGAAAGTTTGGTATCCGTTTGGTTTCCTTTTTTATGAAAATTATCCATTAAAGTGATAATATTTTCTACCATTGGGTCTAGAATTTGTTCCAATTGCCAAAAAAAATTGAAAAAAAAATAATTATACCGAATATCATTCGTTTGGCTTTGTTTTGTATGGAAATTGTCAATAAAAGTGAATTTTTTTTTACCATCGTGTCTAGAGTTTTTTCCAATGGTAAAAAAAAAAAAAAAACCTGAAAAATATTTATCCACCAAAACATCAAGAATTTATTTTCCTCAAAAAGGTAGAAAATTTGGAAAGTTGGAAAATGTGTGCTATCAAACGGGGCCTTCATGTTTAAAGGAGAAAATTGACATAAGACAATTTTTATCACTTTTTAACTTTAGAATTTTTTTTGGTTTATTTTAGTATGATTTGTTTATATATTTTGTAACTCTTTTAAGTTTTTTTTCCCCTCTTTGAGTTATCATAGAATCCCAATCGCCGTTCTAGTAAAGGTACTCATGGTTGAGTAAAATTAAAGTATATGAAATATGACATAATAGTCAATCTACAATTGAGATATGAGGTACATTCAACCTTTTCGGCGTATTTACGAGTGTGTGTAGTTTTCATCAACATGATTGCTAAAATTCGATGGCTATTGATATTATGTTTATACCCTTATGTTTGAAAATTTTTTTTTTATTTAAAAAAAAAATCACTTATGCACCCATTCTTTCTCGTCACCCCCACTTGTTATCCTCATTATATCCATCGGAGAGTTGGAAGGATCCATGGAGAATTCATTTTTATTTGCCTTCTATATTCTTCACTTTGTTGAAAAATTGTGAATATCATATGCTCAAATTCTCTCATTAGAAGTTAGAACATCTCCAAAAAAACTATCTATGTATAAAAAGTATCTTATACATAATAGAGTGCATCTTTAAATTTAAATAGTAAATTTTTTTATGCACTCCAACAAATTCTCTATTTTGACTTTTATTTTATTTTTTAAATAAATATTTATTGATTTCTCCACATCTCTTATTTAACATATTTTTTTTTATATGATAATTAGCACGTAACATCTCTACCTTTCATTATTATTGTAGACAACATTTATACCTTCCATTTTTTGACATTTTCACTATTAATTACACATTTGATTGTGTAAAACATTATTTTCATCTAAATTCTCAATAAAAACTGTAAAATAACGATTATACTCTCATATTTAAATAAAATAAAAGAAAAATAAAGAATTAATTACAAATATAGTCCCAATTTTTTTAGAAAATTCAAACAAATCCCAAACAAACTATTAAAAAATTAAAAAAAAAAATTCTACTTCTTCTTCTTCTCCTCCCTCCCATCACCACCACCAACTTTTATCTCAATCCAATCAACGTATCACCATTGTGCCCTCGCCTTTACTTGTCAACACTTGCATCGTATCTGATATCCCGTCAAAAGGCCTCCAGTTCAACTCCTCCACCCCCTTCAACATAATTAACAATAACACCATCTTCTACCTCAATTGTTTCGTCGATGTAATGAACTCCTTGTTAAACTGCACCTCAAATAACCTCAAATTTGGATTACGGATTACCGGTAAGCAGGTGGCCAACGTCTGGAGTGGAATCGTATAAAGATTTTGCCCATAGAGCCAACATGTGGGATGACGGGGATAAGGAGGAAGTGGAGGATAAAGAAGGGGGAAAGTGTTGGAATTTGGTTTAGAAAATGGAATTAAGTATGAAAAGTGACTTTCGTGTCAAATTCGACCAAATATTCGAACTTGATCCGATAGTCAAGTTATGAATATAAATAGACTAATTTGTTCTACTCTTCGAGTAGATAGTCGTGGTATAATTGGAATCTCAAAACCAATTTTGGATGAATGAGAAATTGCGATCCAAAGTTAGATAGAAATGATGAAATACAGGTTGGAAAAATGATAATCTCTATCGCTCGAGCGAGCTCAAACGGTGAGACTATCGCTCAAGCGAAAGTCTAGCGACAGAAGCTCTGATGAAAAGGTGTAACTGTCGCTCGAACGAGAGGTCAGCGACAGAGACCTTTGGCAAATGTTGCTGAGTTTGGGGCACGACATTTCACTCACAACCTTTCATTGTCTATATAAAGGACCCTTTGGACGTTCATTTTGCATCCCATATCATTTTTTGCATTGGTCATTATATCAAAACTCTTGAAAAATACTCTCCAAAGTCATTCCAAAACCATTTTCTTGTAGAGAGAAAATCATCGTTCCAAGTTCGTTGTTGCTTGTGATTTGAAATGCATAAACCACAAGTTGTACCCGTTGTATGTTGGGAGACAAGTCGTAGTCAATTAGCACCATTGCGGGGTAATATTGTTTCAAGGAGAAAGTTTTTTCACTTGCCTCGGATTTCGATTTCGATTTTCATTTTGTTTTTCTTCTTCTTATCTCATTTCTTTCCATTTTCTAGAGTTTAATTACGCTCCTACGAATTAAATTTGAATATTTTTGCCTTAACAACCATTTACATATACTTATGACAATACATGTTTTTGGTTGTTACATCATTTCTTCATCTTTGGAATAAGCATTTGTATGTTATTCCTTTCATTCTATATTTTTGTATGTTGAACTTCTGTTCATAACATAAATGAATCCTGTTGAGGCTACTTCAAGTCAAACAACAAATTATATGAACCATGTGGTTCCACCTTTGGCCATACCTATATCAAACTCTCACATCCCACATGGGAAAAATCGAAAAATTTTGAAGGTGTAGATTTTAAAAGATGGCAACAAAAGATGTTTTATCTTACTACTTTGAATTCGGCAAAGTTCCTAAAAGAAAAGGCTCATGCTGTACAAGAAGGAGAAAATAATCGTGAGTCGATTATTGTGTTAGATGCATGGAAGCATTTAGATTTCCTTGCAAAAATTATATCATAAATGGATTGGACAATACACTTTATGGATTCTATAGTTCAATGGACTCGGCCAAGGATCTATGAGTTTCTTGGAAAAGAAGTACAAGACTCGAGACTAAGTTCATTGTTGGCAAATTTTTGGACTACAAAATGATAGACTCGAAAATCGTGATAAGTCAAGTACAAAAACTTCAAATTCTACTTCACGATATACATATTGAAAAGATGGAATTGAGTGAGTCTTTCCAAGTTGCAGCCATCATTGAGAAACTCACTCCTGCGTGAAATGATTTGAAGAACTATCTCAAACACAAACATAAGAAGATGAATTCGGAGAAATTAA
This sequence comes from Fraxinus americana, assembly GCA_035079005.1. Classification (NCBI taxonomy): domain Eukaryota; kingdom Viridiplantae; phylum Streptophyta; class Magnoliopsida; order Lamiales; family Oleaceae; genus Fraxinus; species Fraxinus americana. The sequence goes on from CM068720.1 coordinate 24,340,662, forward strand.
TAGTCTGATTGAGGATCGAGGAAGATGATGAAAACACCGAAAGGAAATCTATTGTTCAACTTGGAGCAAATTTGGTTGAAATTGGTTTGAAATTTGTCATCAAGAAACGAAAGATCTCCAGTGTAGTACCAAAAAGAGACAACTCCAAGAATGTCAAGAAGTTTAAATGCAACTATTACAATTGTGAAAAAACTGAACATCGCTCTAATGAATGTCCAAAGCCTAAGAAGAATGCACAAGCAAATGTGGTTGAAGGAGACGCCATTTTTTGAAGGAATACAAGAGATAAATCTTTCAGCGGTAGTTTTTGAATGTAACAATGTTGGAAATTCAGGGGAATTGAAAATTTTTCAAAATGAATGTTCTTACAATTGTACCAAAACAAAACATTATGAATAAAACTATGTATTCTACTTATATGCATGAGTTGTCTTGCTTATGACATAGTCGACTAGGACGCGTCAATTATAAATCTATGCGCAAACTTATGAATCAAAGTTTAATTTCGTCGCTTAAGATTGATCATAATCATAAGTGTGAAGTATGTATTAAAGCAAAGTTGGTCAAAACACATTTTCACTCAATTCAAAGAAACACGACACATTTAGAGTTAATACATAGCGATATATGTGATTTGAAATTTGTTCAAATTAATGGTGGTAAGAAATATTTTATAACTTTCATTAATAATTGTACAAAGTATTGTTATGTCTTTGTACCACGAAATAAATATTAAGCCTTAGACGTCTTTAAACATTATAAGACGAAAGTTGAAAACCAACTTGACAAACAAATAAAAAGTATTCGTAATGATAGAGGTGGTGAATACGGGGCACTGTTTGAAGAATATTGGGAATTTATGACATGGCTAATTAATGGCCAGCTTGAGTAATTTAACAGCCACGTGTGCAAATCGTCATCCACGTAGGCAATCGAGTTTGACGGAATTAGCCTGGTGATGGATGGAGTGCAACTTTTCTAAGTTCGGTGAGTGATGGGATGCAACTTAAAGTTCAGTTAGTGAAACGTGACACTTTGTAAATTCAGTGACCGTTGAAACAATTAACTCCTCTAATATTTGTACATAGGGGGGGACTCTATCGGGAGTTAAATGTTTCATTAGCCATTGAACTTTGAAATATGTCACGGACTGCTCACCGAACTTTCAAACTTGTCCCGTTGGCCACTGAACTTCACTCCGTCCATCTCAGTCACTCACTGGCTAAAATCCGTAATTTAACGTGCTTAGGTGGAAGACGGGAAACCCAGCTGGCAGTTAAATTCGTCCACATGCTGAGTGAATTGAATTACACACCTTTAACAATTTAACTCCCCCAAATTAAATTACACTGCACCTCCAGAGAAGAGAAGCTCGAACAAACCCTACATTCCCCAAATCTAATCCTTGAGCTCGAAATCAAGGTCGTTCCAGTCGTTTCTAACTACTCAAGCAACCTACCCAAGCGTGAAGAAGCAGCTCCCACTCCGTTGTAAATCGCGCAATGGATGGAGATCATGAAGGCAAATCTCGACATCTTGTGGGTTTTTAAAAATTTAGATTGTATCAATTATTTATTGGGTTACAGCAATTTAATGAGTCTTCTTTTTCACTAAAGATTGAGAGAAGATTTTAACTATTTGAACTGGGATGTGGTTAAAAATATGACTTTCATAGGCAGACAGTTGACAGAATAATCTTTTGCACATTAGCTTCAAGTCCTTGGTTTTGTACAAATTCCATAAACCTTTCTGAACCTTGTTGGATCCAAAAGGAGAAAATATGAAATGATGGCTATTGACGTTAACAAAAAAGTGTATTTTCTTCTTTCTATTTTAGGCAGTTAAACTCCATGAGCACTACTATGACCATGTAATATTGCTAAATCCTTCTACTTTGGGCTTAACTCTCTGTCGGTGTAGGCAGCTTGTGGATAAATTAATCTTGAAAAACTATTATAGCCCGACTTTACATAATTAGTGGTGGCTTTCTGTTTTCGGTCTCTACTTACATATTCCTGTTTCTTGATATTCTTGTTCATTGTTCTTTGTTTTTTGTGCCATGAGTTGCCTCTTGATAACTTCTTTGAGAGTTATATTTCTTACAGTTCATGTGGTTTGATTATATTACAGATTGTGAGGAAGATCCGGACTTCATTGACTCCGACCACGACTTTGGGTCTGAAGAAGACGACATTGATTATAATAGAAATGTAACTGACGGGATTGAAATTGGATCGGACGGTGGTCGTCAAAATGAAGTTCAGGAAGAAAGAGAAGAGGGCAATGATAATGAGTTGGATGAATTGGAACTACCCTCGTCAGAGGAACTCCTCTCCCAATGTTCATCCGATGAGGACGTCAGTTATCAGTTTCCCAAATTCAATTTTGATCAGGACATGAAAAATCCTCAGTTTGAGGTAGGGCAAATATTTAGTTCCCCATCAGAGTTTAGAGAGGCTGTTCGAACGTACGGTGCACTAAACGGGTACAACGTAAAATTTAAGGCAAACGAAGAAAGAAGAGCGCAAGGAATTTGTAAACTGGGCTGCAAATGGCGAATATGGGCTTCTAAAATGGATGCATCCGAGAGATTGCAAGTAAAATCTTATACTTCGGAGCATACCTGTAGTCGGGATCAATTTAATAGACATTGTAATTACATTTTCTTGACACGTCGATATATTGAGCAATTCAAGGCTGTCCCGAGCTGGAAGACCGAGCTTATTTTGGCAACAGTGAAGAAGGATCTCCGCACTGATATTAGTAGAAATGTGGCATGGAAGATGCGAAGATATACCAAAGAAGTTTTAGTAGGAAATTTGCAAGAGCAGTTTAGGCGGTTGCGATCTTATACAGCAGAGGTACTCCGTACGAATGTTGGTTCAACAATCATTATCGTATTACAGGAACAAATTTTTCAGGAAATCTACATATGCTTCAATTGTTGTAAGATAGGTTTTCGAGATGGTTGTAGAAAGGTAGTAGGTGTTGATGGTTGTCACCTAAGGGGTTGTTTCGGAGGGATAATGTTAACTGCAGTTGGTCTTGACGCTAATGACTGCATCTATCCCATTGCATATGCAGTTGTTCAGAAAGAAAATACCGCAGCTTGGCGATGGTTCTTGACTTATCTTTCAGAGGATATTAGTATTGGAGACAGAAGAGGTTGGATGCTTATGACGGACAGACAGAAGGGGCTACAAAATGTGGTAGACGAGTTGTTCCCCGAGGTCGAGCACAGGTTCTGTGTACGACATATGTACACGAACTTCTTTAATGCTGGGTTCAAGAGTAAAATTCTTAAGAATTACTTATGGCGTGCTGCCAAATCGACCACTTTTGCTGACTACCAACATTGGATGCAACAAATTCGTGAACTTAGTAAGGCGGCATACAAATGGCTTATGGATAGACATCCACGAGAATGGAGTAGATCACATTTCTCGGTTCAATCGAAGAGTGACATTCTGCTTAACAATGTATGCGAAGTGTTCAACAAGACTTTGCGGGGTGATAGAGAAAAGATGATTTTGTCGATGTTAACTTCACTACAATTAACCTTCATGAATAGGATTTGAAAACGTCGAGATAGGATGATTCGGTTTACAGGACGTTTATGTCCAAAGATCATGAAAAAATTGCACAAAATTGCCGAAAATTCACGTGAATGCACATTGCACTTTTCTGGTGGTCCGAAATGTTAAGTTGAATGTAACTCAGGGACATATGTAGTCGATCTACAGGAAAGAACCTGCGCATGTAGAGAATGGGAGCTTACAAGCATACCTTGCATGCATGCTGTCGCGGTAATTCAGGATTGCAGAAATGATCCAGAAGACTTCGTTCACCCCTGCTACACGATTGAGTCGTATATGAGATGCTACGGTAGTGTGATGCATCCAATCAACGGTATGCGCTTATGGCCACAGTTGGACATGGTTGATATCACTCCGCCGTCATGGATTACACCGCGAAAGGGAAAGAGACAAATAAATCGTAGAAAAGGAACAGATGAAGATATGATAGTGCATTCGCAAGCGAAGACCTATATTCGGAGAAAGGGGCAGCTGAAGATGACATGTTCACTATGCAGACAGCAAGGTCACAACAAACGATACCACTCTAGGCCGAATGCACCGGATTCTGTGAGTATGATCTTAATTTTTTAGGTGATAATTCGATTCATGCATTCTAACTATGGTTTCGAATGCACAGGATTGGTTTGAAGGACATTTAGAACCACTTCGCATGCATTTCGGTAGAGCGGTAGACGCACGAGTTAGTACACTTTTCTTCATTTTTTACATGTTAGTCATAATACTTAGTGGACAATGATGGCATTCTGATAATGTTAATGTCTGGACATGCAGGGTAAAATGGTTCCAAAGAGAGCATCAACGGACCACAATCCCGGGAGCGAACAAACTTTCCATTTCATTCCAACCCCAATGGTGTCTCGTGAAGCGCGGACATGTGGACTCAAATCTGGTCCAGCAGAAACAATTTGCACTCCATCGGTTCCTGTTGATGTTCCAACTGATTATGTAAAGTTTGACAATGTCGTTGATGACTTGGTTGACATTGAGAATGTGGAATCTGCCAGTATGAGAGTGTTGAGGGCACAAAAACGACAATGCATGAAGCAAAGTACATTGGCAGGACCAAATGCTTGATAAAGTTTCTGTGTTTTTTGACCAAAGCTGTTGCCGCATCTGTTTTGACAGAAGTTGTTTTTTGGCCAAAGCTAGTTGATGGTTTTAGTTGCAACCAACTAGCTGTTGACAAAACACTGGTTTTTTTGCTTTTGAAATCTTCTTTTGTCCAGTGTAAATAAATTAAGCATGTACATTGTAAACATATTGTTCCAAATGATAGCTTTGGTATATATTTTGTATGGAATTCTATGATGAATGTTAGCACACAATGCTGTTGTAATTGTTGTTATTTTGATATGGAAAGAAAACAGTAATTACTGTTATTTTGGCTCCCTGTAACTTCAATGTTGTGTATGTAATTTGAAGTTTTTAGTGTACAACATGTTTATAAGATAATTTCTATGTAATTTGGTTAATTTCATATGGAATGAATGTTAGCAGGTCCATGTTGTTTGACATGAATGTGGGTTTCCATTAATTTGAAGTTGTGTACAATATGTGTGTAAGATAATTTCCAGTAGAAGTACCCAAAAACCAAACTGCGTTGCATTTCACAAATGGCTTTACATAATTTCCAGTAGAACGTGGGTTTACATAAGTTCCAACAAAAGTACCCAAACTGCTCTGCACTACCAAGTACCCAAAAACCAGTAAATCAAACTGCTGCATCCAATTTCATCATGTGTACAAGGTAATTTGCATCTCAAATACCCAACAAAACATGAAAATCAAAAACAAAACTATAATATCCAGCCACATGCACCAAAAAACTAAAAAGATGAAACTGCTGGAATCAAATTTCGTCGCTAGGCCTCTTTCAATTTCGCAAGTTTCACCCTACGACGTGCTCGTGTCCTGGCCGACCCCAATTTCCCTAATTCCAGATCTGCCGGGTCATGCCAATCGTCAATGGTGTCATCGAAGTTCACATTTATCATTGGAACTCCATGGTCACCCATTTCATCAATTACAGTTGCTGCTGGTCCATAAGTGTCGGCATGAATTGGAAAGCTTCATCTTCCACAGCAGTTTGGTCTGATGAAGTGGGCATCGCAACTAACAACAATGGCCGAATGCTTTTTCACATCATTCTTCAATCGTCGATTTCGGGGTGTTAGGGTTCTTGACGCGACATTGGGTATTGAGCGATTTGGGGAAATAGGGTTCTTTGCTATTTGGGTTGGGAGGGAAGATATATTGAGCGATTTGCGATTTGGGGAAGACGCATAGGTTATTCACAGTCGGGTCTAGTGAAGATGAAGTCGTGTGCCCTGCTGGATGGGTGTTTGAGAGGCTGATGATGTGTAATTCAATTCACTCAGCAGGTGGACGAATTTAACTGACAGCTGGGTTTCCCGTCTTCCACCTAAGCACGTTAAATTACGGATTTTAGCCAGTGAGTGACTGAGATGGACGGAGTGAAGTTCACTGGCCAACGGGACAAGTTTGAAAGTTCGGTGAGCAGTCCGTGACATAGTTCAAAGTTCAGTGGCTAATGAAACATTTAACTCCTCTATCGGTACCGGCATATCACTACATTAAACACCACGCCTAGAAAAATCTAAAAAGTAAGCTATTGGATAAGGGACATCACTTGCTTATTTTGACTGGTCTTCAGCATCCCCCTATCCTCAACTTATTTATACCAATGCACATCTATTCTTTATTTCATTCCCCAGTAGACCAAACACCGATCATCGCAAATTAGCCCCAGAGTCAAAAAATAGTGGGAAGAAAACACTGGAATAGCAGAATTCAATGAAGCATTTCAGCATACATGCCAATCCAACATTGTTCAACTTTTTCCTGCTAGTCTTCTCCTCAGGCTTTTCTTGCACACTTTGTGCAATGCACCCGAACAACTACAGCGATCACCAGGCGTTGATTGCGTTCAAAGGCGCGATTAATGAACCCTCACAATATATGAACTCGTGGAATGCATCGAAACACTTCTGTACGTGGAATGGCATTACGTGCAGCCATCGACACCAAAGAGTCATTGGACTTAACCTTGTGAATCAAAATTTGACAGGTTTTGTTTCGCCTTATGTTGGAAACTTGAGCTTTTTAAGGTTTCTTTACCTGGATAATAACAGTTTCACGGGAAAATTCCCTCGGAAATTGGCAGGCTGCATAGACTTGAACATTTTTCTATCGGCAATAATTCACTTGAGAGTGAAATTCCTGCTGCTATATCAAATTGTAGTAATCTTGTTTCGCTTTGAGTTTCTTATAACAAACTTGTTGGAAAGCTTCCTTCTTCTTTTGATTCCCTGTCAAAACTGGAATTGTTCTCCATTAGTAAGAACAACATTACTGGTGAAATCCCGGCTACTTTCGGAAATCTGTCATCCCTCACACGATTATATGGAGGCTCGAACAATCTCATGGGGAGAATCCCGGATGCATTAGGCCTACTGACAAGGTTTGAACTTCTAGCATTTGGTGAAAACAGGTTGAATGGTATTATACCTTCTTCAATCTTCAATCTCTCTTACATTTCGATTTTTGACCTGGCTGTTAATCAAATTCAAGGTACTCTTCCTTCAGATTTAGTTACCACTCTTCCCGTTCTTGAATTTTTCAGTGTTGGAGTAAACCAATTCACTGGATCAATTCCTGTTTCTTTGTCCAATGCGTCGAACCTTAGATATCTTCATCTAGGTTACAATCATCTGTCTGGGAAAGTGCCTAGTTTCCAAAAGTTGAATAAGCTTGGTGTTTTAGTCCTTTCAGGGAATCCTCTTGGAAAAGGAGAATCAAATGAATTAAGTTTCATCTCGACCTTGATTAACGCAACGAATTTAGGAAGTTTAGCGTTGCACGATAATAATTTTGGAGGAGAATTGCCTGAATCATTTAAAAACCTTTCGAATACGCTTACTAGGTTGTACCTAACAAGCAATCAGATTACAGGAAGAATCCCAACTGAGATAGGAAATTTTATCAACATGCAAGATTTTCGAGTGAATGACAACAAATTCATAGGTACTATCCCTTCTGAAATTGGAAAACTTCAGAAGTGACAACTTTTAGACTTATCCCAGAACAGTTTTTCGAGCAAAATTCCAGAGTCTATAGGAAATTTGAGTCTATCTTCATCTGTCTGAAAACAATCTTAGCAATGAAATACCATCAACTTTGGGAAACTTCCAAAACCTATTGGAACTGAACCTTTCATAACCTGGTTCTATTGCTAGAGAAGTTTTCAGCATCTCTTCCTTAAGAACGTTTGATCTTTCTCAAAACCAACTGAATGGTTCCCTTCCTGCGGAAATTGGAAACCTTAAAAATCTCGAGTATTTTAATGTCTCGAGCAACAACTTTTTTGGTGAAGTTCCAAATACTCTTGGTAGCTGCATAAGTTTGGAGTTCCTAGCTATAAAAGGAAATTCATTTCGAGGGAATATTCCTTTGACTTTCAGTTCTCTGAGGGGACTTCAAATTTTAGATCTTTCGCATAACAATTTTGATGGCCAAATACCAAAATATTTCGAAGTGTTCAACTTTCGAGCCTTACCCCTTTCTTTCAATGACTTTGATGGTACAGTACCAGAAGAAGGCGTATTCAAGAATGCAACTGCATTTTCAGTAGTTGGAAACTCGAAACTTTGTGGGGGTATACCTGACCTTAAACTTCCCAAATGCAAAGCCGAATATTCTAAGAAGTTGAGGTTGAGTTTCAGGTTTAAGATTGTAATCTCTACGGCAGCTGTCCTACTTGGTGTAATAAGTGTGATTCTTGTTTTTTCTCGTCCTGAATTGTTTACGAAGATCTAAAAGAGTGCCTCCCTCTTCCGATTCTCCTCACAATTTGCTGTGGAATGTATCCTATCACACTCTCTTCCAAGCTACAAATGGATTCTCAGCAGGCAATTTACTAGGAACCGGAAGTTATGGATCGGTATATAAAGGAACTATTGGTCAAGAGGGAACATCAGTCGCTGTAAAAGTACTGAATCTCTCTACTCGTGGAGCTTTGAAAAGTTTCATAGCTGAATGTGAAGCCTTGAGAAATATTAGGCATCGGAATCTTGTTAAGGTACTTACAGCATGCTCGGGTGTTGATCTTCAAGGTAATGACTTCAAGGCATTGGTATACGAATTCATGGCTAATGGGAATCTCGAGGACTGGTTGCATTCAAAGGATTCTACTCTTGTGGAAATTAAAAGCCTAAACCTTCTTCAGAGACTTAACACTGCCATTGACATTGCTTATGCAGTTGCTTATCTTCATTTACACTGTGAAACTCCAATAATTCACTGTGACCTAAAGCCAAGCAATGTTCTACTAGACAATGAATTAGTCGCCCATGTAGGTGACTTTGGGTTGGCAAGGTTTCTTTCTGCAGACGCTCAAAGCTTTTCGATAAATCAAACAAGCTCTAGTCTTGTTAGAGGAACGATTGGATACACTGCTCCCGGTACTTCCCATTTCATTGAGTTTTTTATGAGTTACATTCTTCTCAATTTTCTGGATATCGATTTATTTTTGTGTTGGGAATCTAAATGTTCGAAACATTTTCTTCTGGTTCATTGCAGAATATGGGATGAGAAATGAACTGTCAACATATGGTGATATGTACAGCTTTGGCATTCTCCTGTTGAAGAAATTGCTGATCCCATGCTTTTTCACAACAGACAAGTGGATACTATTAAAAGCATAAGAAGCCATGAAGAATGAAGATCATGGTTTCATGGGAAATAGAAAAATTGAAAAGTGTCTGATTTCTGTTTATAGAGTTGGAGTAAATTGCTCAGTCACCTCACCAAGAGAAAGAATGAGCATTTCTGATGCTGTTAACGAGTTGCATTCCATTAGACATGCTCTTCTCGAAACTGATATCCATTGAGATCCCGTAGTGTATGAGACCAATGTAAGCATTTCAATTCACGCTATATATGTTGAATATTAAGCCCATGTTTGAGCCAAATTATTGTAGAATGAGAATGAAAAATATAGTCGTTATTGAGGCCCACACAAGAGATATAAAATTTGAATTTAAATGTTGATATGATGGATAACGGTCATATTTTTCATTTTAATGAGATAACAAGGTGGCTCAAACGTGACCTAAATTTAAATAAATAAATGTGTTCTTTTTGTAACTGCTTAAACTAAATAACAAAATGATTCAACATATCAGAGCAAGAGAAAGGAAAATCTTGTGCTGGCTTGAGTCCTTCAATGAGAAAATGAATATGATTTGCTATTATGACACTATCACAAATAGAAAAGAAAAAATAAAGTGACTGAAAACAAGGCCATAGCTCCAGTTTCTAGCAAGTATTTTTCTTTTCCTTTTTCGCTCCCTTACAAGAACCATTTTTATACATGGAACTCCAAGCCTTTGTGTCCCTAATTTCTTAAACTCATTTTAATTATATTCTTTCATTAAAATAATTTTACACGTAAATTCAAAAGAAATTTCATTTTTTAACCACATATCCTCCAAAAAAATCAAGACTAGGTGCCTAGAGCACTGACACATTTTGTGCATAATAGTATTGAAGCATCAGTACTTTAATTTATTTTTCATCTTTTTCACACTAACAATGGCAGATATCTGAACTGTAATACACTCAATATCAAGAATAACAACTCTAAAAATCCCATATATAGCCTAAAGAAAACTTGAGGAAACCACGCACTTCTCAAAATATCTCTTTCCTAAGAAAACTCTCATGCCTTGAAGATAATAATAAAAACTAAATGATTTTTTGGGATTACAGTTTATGAGTTTCATCACTTTTCAGAATACAAAATTTATCCAAATAATCTAAGTAAACTTTGGAGAACTAACATAACATATATCACAGCTTTTTATCTACAAACAAAACATCAAGAGCTTGTTTCAACTCAATTATGTCCACTCCTGATTCTCATCAGTGACCACTTCCAGATGTCTGGTTTTTCGCCCCAAGATTTGTTTCTGTTCTTGTTGTTCCTGAGCAACATTGCAATAGATAAAACCAGAACCCAGAAATATTCTAACTTCTATATCTAATCACAATCCAACCCGCAAACTTCTAATACAATTCCATCTTTTGAAAGAAATGGGTTGATCCGTACCCATAGCAGTGAGAAGATAGAAGCAAGAAGAATCAACCATACCACAATGATGGTGGGAAGTCTGTCCTGTTTTCCCATAAATCCTTTGAGGAAGGGGTATAAATGGACAATCACCCAAAATGCGAAGAATAACTTGCCGAATAGAGGTCCCCACGACTCGTACCCGTTGTTTATGGCATTTGAAACCCCGACTAAGATCCCGATAATGTTAATAATCAACAAAGTCATGGGAGGGATTAACAATGATGTCCACTTGAAAAGGTAAAGCTCGGAAAATTCTCCGTCATCGCCTGCTTTGGATGTAACAGTGAAGTTCGTGTTGACACCCGCCAGAACCTTGAGAAGTCCTTGGAATAGAGCAAAAAGGTGCGCCGAGGCACCACCAATCACCCAGAACTGCTCGTTTCTCCACCAATCATCGATGCCAACACCGCCCCACTGCATCTCGAGAATGCCGGTTGCAGCAATTGAAATGAAAAGGGACATGAACACTATACTGGCGTAGTTACTAATCTGCAGACAGTACAAGAAATGAGTAAGCTAAAATGCAAAGAAAGCTAGAAAGCTCCAATAATATCCCATTTCTCTCTAATTTGGATATCTTAAAATCATCAACGTTTATGGTAGACAATTTCACATTCAAGGATTTGATTTCAAGCGCCCTGCAATACTTTTAACAGCCTTCGGACTCTGATTCAGATATGTACCTAATAATTTGCCCCATTTGATTTATTCAAGGAAGGCATAAGAAATTTTTTTAATAAATAGCATAACACGTGTTTATCTGTTTTCAATTATCAAATCTTCTATTTGCATTTAGATTAACACCCCCACCTTCCAGATTTTCCCATCCGCCTCAAATTTAAACATTTCTTTCTGTTTGGATATAGAAAACACTTCTGTTCAGTTATCTCTCTTCTTAACATGTTCTATATTTTCCTGGATATATTTTATAGCAATCAAAATATCCCACTAAACTCGTGTCTCACAATCTTTATAAAAAGCAGGTAAGTCATCCAAGAAACATGCTCACTAAAAGATCCAGTTATACAAGATAAGAAGTTCAAAAGGTAAACAGATTCGATAACAGAACTCAATGTATATGTTTTTCCTGGTAGGGGCTCACCTCAGGGACGATGAATTTCCCGGTCAAGAGACAAACTGCTGGCAAGGTGCAATAAGTAATCAAAGGAAGTGATGTCAATGGATAAACGACTGAATTTATATACGAAAACCTCTCAAGTGGTTTTAGGCCACACCCATATCCATACCAAATGGGACAGTGTCTACTCAAGAATATTTCAACTGATCCCAAGGCCCATCGAAGGACCTGGTGCAAACGATCAGAAAGATTAACGGGAGCTGACCCCTTAAATGCAGGCCTTTTGGGTATACAGTACACTGATCTCCAGCCATGGCAGTGCATTTTAAACCCGGTTAAGATATCTTCAGTGACGGATCCATAAATCCATCCAACCTGGTAGAGTTGCAATTTTAGAACCAATGCATAAACCCAACTGCTAAAGCAAAACATCAAAAAAAAAGTAACTTTTTAAGTAATTGTTCCATACCTCTTTTCCCCATTCTGTTTTATCTTCATAACCACAACTAATGACATGAATAGCTTCTTTCAAGAGCGACGCAGATGTTGTCCCTGGAGGAACACCACCGTCTTCTAGGAGTGTTGAAGCAATGAAAACGGAAGATTGTCCAAATTTCTTCTCAAATTGTATCTGGGGCATTAGGGATGATTTTTCACTATCAATTCCTGCAGAAAATGTCATCGTTACATATCAAATGGCATAAACTTTATGGTGTTCACCATAAAGTCTCAGAACAGATCTAAAATTAATGTCAATAACCCTTCAGTATCAATGTTGTTACTACCTTCAATTCCTTCATCAATATTTTCAAGCGTGGAAATTTGCAATGAAGTTTCCCTCCCCTTCGTTGTCTTCCATATATCCTTCGATCTCCCTTTCCTATTCTTCTTTCTTGATCTAAAACAGCAGCAACACCATTTCGGCCAACAATTGCATGTTTTTCCAGGGGATTTGGTCTTCTTTGGGGCATCATATCCATAAAGTGCTTGCCTCCTGAAGACGCACCCAGTTCCAACATAAATTGGACCCTGGATCCCGTCAAGCCCTTTCATATTTATCTGGTTTCAATTAAAATAAACAAGCCTTTTCAATATACAACTTCATAAACCATATCAGTAATTTTATATATGAACACTGCAAGAACTTACATCAAAAAAGACAACATTGCGGTTCGAGTATCTATCATGTCTATCAATTCCATCAAATCTTTGAGGAAATTGCACATAACATATTTTCTTTCCAGCTTGAGGGTCCATCATGAAACACATAGCTTCCCTGAGAGCCTTGCTGTTATTTATGTAATGATCACAGTCAACATTAAGTAGGTAAGGAGCATTCGAGATTACTGCTGACACCCGCACCTAGAATTACAGTCGTTACAAATAATGAATCAGACAACCAAATGCATAACATGCTTGTCACAAAAAGAAAAATGATTAGTGCAAGCGGAAATGTGGGTGGTCAAGGGTAGAAAGTTACCAAAGCATTCATGGCACCAGCTTTTTTGTGGTGCTCAAATCCAGGCCTCTTCTCACGAGAAACATAAATGAGACGAGGTAACTCATTCCCTTCAATATCACGAACACCATTATGTCCCAAGAACACCTGTTGCGGACATAAAATTCAGTATCATTTTTCTTGGCAACATAATGTTTCTTTTTTTGTGTTATCCTCAAAGAAATGCTCTTATACCTGGATCATTCCAGGATGATCCCTGACATTGTTTCCTGGCCATGGAGTTCCATCCTGCATTGTCCAACCCTCCTCGGGAACCTTCTGTGCCATGGCAACCAATCCATTTATTCGAACTTTGAACTCTGCATATTCCCTCTGCACCAAAACAATTATTACAGATGAATTTATGTTGACTAAGTTAAAACTGAAAGCCGACTTCACTCTGAGGATGAGTCGTGAGGATATCTGAGTGTTATAGTGAAGAGACTGAATGCAACAATATGAATCAGATCCATACGTAAATTCACCTATTTATTTCTTTTTTTGTAGACACTACATATTTGTGCAATTTTCATATCGCATAAACTAATGAAAAATAAAAAGAAAATCGTACAAAATTTTGAAATAGATCAAAGGAAGAAGTGAGATACCTTCATTGCACGGCGTTCCATAACAAACGTTGGATCGACCTTGTTTCTTAAATAATCAACCTTCTGAGCAAAGTACCATTCTGGAGCCCGAGGCTCTAGGTTAAATTTCTTGCAAAACGGAACCCATTTCCTGGCAAACTCGGATGTCTCAGAAAGGGCTTCAAACGTTAGCATGGCAGCACCATCATCTGAGACATAACATGCAACCTTGTCGACTGGATAATCCACAGCAAGGATGGAGAGAACTGTGTTCGCAGTAATGAGTGGAGGTTCTTTCAAGGGATCCACTGTACTTACGAATATGTCAACGGCAGCCAGTTCAGAGGGCTTCCCTTCTTTTTCATACCTGGTAGAAAAGTTGAATTTGAGGTAACTCAGATACAAAACTAGGAAGAAAATCAGCTATTGGATAGTGTAAAGACTAGTTATATTGTTGACTTATCCCTTGACAGCGGATCGACTAATCTTCCTGCATTACATAAAGGAATCTGAGGGGACAGTTTTACTCTGGGCATGGAGAAAGGACTGAAAAGTGTAAGATCTCCTATATAAAATTGTTACTGCAGTGGTGAGAGGATGTAGTTCCCACATTGAAGCTGAACCACTTTAATATGTTTGTTCTTTGTTCATTTTCTAATTTTTATTTGGTTCATCACTGATCTCGGAATCAGAATCTATAACTGTATAACACTAGAGATGGATGGCCACAATAAATAGTAGCAAATGTGGGTGTAGGAAAGCGAGAAAAAAGCTATATACCTTAATGAGAGTCTATCTAGGTATGTCTCTCGCTCAATTGGAAACCACTTTGGAAACTGATCAAATATCCATGATACGGCGAACCATATCTCACATATAATTGAAGTGAGCCACAATCCATATGCATCATTGACAGGGTGGCGAATTCTGTAGTGAAAGAACAACCCTAGAATCACAATTCTTAGTAGAATGATTAATCTATAAGGGTTTATCTTGCTTGAAGAAATCGGTAACTTTCTTGAAAGGGGTTGTCTGCCTTCATCCATCCTGTAAAAAAAGGATAAAAAGGAAATTCAATAAATCAAATAATTCCATAAGAAGTTGAGAATCTAAATACTTTTTCCAGAATTGATTATCTAAATAAAAGAGCGTGTGGTTCAAATCCATGCATGGCATGAAAATATCATTGATGTTACACTACATAAGCCTTAAGGCAACCTAACTCCATATTTCGCCATTAACCCACCAGAACTGCAGGAAACAGTCTGAAGTATATACTCATACATTCACATGCCTTCTAACATAAATAAAAACTTAAAAGTAGATGTGGCTGCGAAATCAAATATGCATGGCCAGTCCTTGTAAATAATGGTTAATGAATAAAATTTAATGAAAGATTTGTCATCTATGAATCTATTTAATTGATTACGAGGAAGGCTTCTTGCTCTACAAAAGGCCCAACGGACAAAATATACACTTATCTCAATTCCACTCCATGCATCCACAGGGATCGTCAAATGCAATATAACCCAACTTAATGCTGGTTGCTCATTTTTGCTAATAATCTAGGCAACTATTTGGCTCTAGCAATGCCACAGCTTTTCCGCAATTAAATTCTATATTTGGAATTTCAATAGAAATGACAAACAAATAGATACCATTGGTGAATGACTAATACTCTAGTAAAGGAGGCATTGATGCAAAAATAGGAAGAGAAATTTCAAAGAATTTTTAGATAATGCAGTCGCAGAGTAACTGAATAAGGTAACATAAGTTCACGTCATCA
Organism: Fraxinus americana; assembly: GCA_035079005.1. Classification (NCBI taxonomy): domain Eukaryota; kingdom Viridiplantae; phylum Streptophyta; class Magnoliopsida; order Lamiales; family Oleaceae; genus Fraxinus; species Fraxinus americana. Next base: position 24,356,363 of record CM068720.1, read on the forward strand.
AGAGATAATATATTGTGTATTGATATTATCTAATTGAAGTTTTTCAATGGAATCCTTCCATGTTATTGAAGGAATATAGCATATATAGCCCTTGTTTGACACCAATTTTGGAGAAAAAATAAATTCTGGAATAGTGATTGATGGAAGAATGTGTGGTTAAAAAGTAATGAGAATTTTTGGATTTATGTATAGCATTATTTTATTGATAGAATGTGTGATTGAAATTAAGAAAGAGAAAAAAATGAGAATGAGAAAAAATGGGTGTCAAACTGGGGCATAGGTTAGCCTAAAATTCAAGATAATAATATCGTTCACGAAAGCTACATATACAATGTAGTGGTTAAAAAGTGTGCAAGTCAAATCACTTATAAATAATAGCACAAATATCATAAAAACACTACAATAAACAGGTACGATGGCCTACTTGGGTAAATCAGGATCATCCAAATCATCTCCAACATTGATGCCAACATCTTTATATCCTTGATGCCTAATTACTTGAAGTTTTTCATTTTGTTTTTTCTTCCATTCCTCCATTTTTTCCTTCCATGCAATAGTACCATATCCATATACAGCCAAGTCTTTCGTTGGATCCATTGGACGGGGAGGCACTGCCATTATCATCCATGTATTAACTTTCTGACTTGGTAAATAGTCATCGAATTACACAATGCATCTAAATAAACTTACTAGACATAGAAGAATCGGAGAATGGCACAGGATGGATTCGCTTTCCACGCCCATTTAACGGGGGAATTATGAGAGCATGACTATCCGCAGAAATGGTATCGTCCTTCATAAAATGTGTATTTTCATCAAAAAATTGTAACTCACAAACTACGCTGACAAAACACCAAACAAGATAAGAAAAAGATTGAGCCTCCAACTACCTCTTTTCCATAAGTGAGGAGAGGAATTTCCGAAGCAACCACTGAAGAATCCCACTGCAATGGAACAGTGATTCCAGAAGCACTTTGGCCAATATTAAGGTGAGCCGAGAGAGCTGCTGCTGCAATCTGCTGTGGATCTCTTCTTTCATTGCTGTTATAATCAAATTCATACTCTAGATCGTCAAATCCATCCTCATCTTCATCACCATCGACTCTGGGACTCCCTGAACATTAAGTGGCATTCTAATTGAAGTACAACGAACAAACAATAAAGTTAAGTAAATGACAAGAAGCGTCAGTTACCTTTTATGCGCTTGTATCTGGTTTTGCATTGAGGGCAAGCTTGATTTCCCTCTCTCCTTTCATACTCATAGCAAGCTCTACAAACAGGGAATGCACATTCATTACAGGCAACAAAAGACTCCCCATCAACCATAATTTCTATGTCGTCTCCACAAATCTGACAAATCTGCCCACTTAACTCTTTCACAGAAGTCACCTGCCATCAAAGCATAATTCAACCATAGACGAATTAGCATCACATCCGGCAATTCCAAGAATTCATACAACTAAAATTAATGCATTATCACTCGCAAACTTCACAAAAATATTTAAAAGTAAGTGTAATAAAACAAAGTTAAAAGATACAAGCAGAAGTTTGACCGGCTCCAATCTAGAAAGTTGAAAGAGGGCTAAAAGAACTTCATTTCAATTAACCCCAGATTTTGCATTAAGTTTGGATAAAAAAGGGAAAATAAAAGGGAAAAAGCAAAAAGATGAAGAAAATGATTTCCATAATGGCTTTGCAAAAATCCCAAAACAAAAAATAAGGCAGTAAAAGAAGACTCCCTGAAAATATCTAGAAAATTGAGCTTCCATTCCAAAATCGCGCTAAGGAATTAGTAGAAAATTAAAAAGAAAAATTAAGCACTTCACCCAGTAACAACACTTCTTAATTGAAAATGAGCAAAAGAGCACCTCCAGAAACCCAAAAATGAACATACTTGAACTTGAACAATAAATGGAGTTCCAAATTGCAACCTCAGGAGTTAAAAGCAAAAACAAGAGCATTATTAAGTCCTTACCCTTCCAATCTCATCAGCATTGATGAGAACAAATTCGTTCCTTTTATGTGAACCAGCCACCAACCTCCCTTTAGTATCCATCCCAAAACAAAACGCTCAAAGCCTCTCCTTCTCTTCAACTTTCACACAAGAGATACGGTTTCACAGTACCGTCACAATCAAGAAAAGAAAGGGCAGAATGAAAAATCACTCAAACCTCATTTACTCACATCAAAGAAAGTAATCTATCACTGAAAACGATACATTTATAGGCGCATAAGAACCAGAATATTATAGCATTTTAGAGGGAGAATGTGGGATATTGTGGTTTATGACAGAGAAGAGTATTTTTTGGTTTTCGGGTGTTTGGGATTCTTTTCTTGAGAGAAACCCTCTGTCTTGTGATAAAGGTCTCCCCCCACACTCTCTTTGTATAATGAGCTGTGTAGCAGGCTTTGGTGTGTGGATCACAGAATCAAATTGCTCGAGGGTTGAAGAAGTGTGTATACTGTGTGTTCTCTAGAGAAAAGAAAAAAGGGAAAAGAAATTTTAAAGAGAGACAGATAGACAAGGATTGATGTTTGAATTATGCAAATTATGCAAAAGATGTAAATTTAAGAGAGAGATAGACGGGCAGAGAGAGAGAGACAGGGGAGGGGTGAGGTAGGAGTGGTGGTGGCAAAGGGACCCATGAGAAGGTGGAGGAGGGTGGTTGGTGGCGGAATGAGCCAAATGAGCCCATTGTGGAAGCTATGGAACTTGGAGGGGAAGGGTACTCGTGGAATTTTAATTTTTTGTATTTTTGGTGAAGACATTTATGATAATATTAAATTAGTAATAACTACTCACCGCTTGACGTTATATCATATCTCTTCGTTGTTTTATACGGAGCGATTTTTGTTCATTTCTTTCCTAACTTTTGAGGTCAACCATCCGAATTTAAGAGAAAAGCAACAATAAAAGTAATATACAGGTATGAAATCTACGTATGCATGGTCAGATAAAGACAATAGTCGAATGAAGAATATAACAAGAATACGCAAGTAAATAACATCTACAAAATTATAAAAATCGTAAAATAGTTACATCATATCGTAAAAATTTGTATGATTAAGATAATCTCAGTATGTTTATATAACTTCGACGTAAAATTATTGAAATCTTTATGGTAAGATTTTGATAATCTTAGTGTATTTACGTAACTTCGATAAAAAAGTATTGAAACTATTATGATGTTAGTAATCTTAATAAAATCGATAATCTTGAACTAAAAGAAAAGATAGTGAAAATAAATCAAATTTGGTGAAATATAAATAAATTATTACTAGTACAAATCTTTTGTTCAAGGATATGAACTAAGAAGTCAAAAGGAGAAAACCCTTCTCATCAAACAAAGTAAAAAAGAAAAATATGAAATAAATTAGGCAACCTTTTTTTTCTCAGCACAATGACTAAAATGCCCTCCAGCGGTGGAAAAAAGTGGACTGCATTCTAAGCCTTTGTTTGAGCCACATTAAAATTCTCATTTTGCATTTTCATTCTTCTACTCATTTTCAACCACACATTTTTCAATAAAATAATATTTTCCATCACATCAATAATTTTTCCTTTTTTTTCAAATCAATCTACTATTTCAAAATACATTATTCTAAAATAATGTGACTCAAACACACCATAAGTATTGTATTTAAAAGTCCATTGAACTTTATTTTCATTTTTTATTTTTTTATTTTATTTTATTTTATGGGAAAGGTTGATTTGAAAGTTCTTTAATTTCTACTTAAGTTTATATTTTAAGAATTTCAATGTGAAAATTGTCATTTGGTGCAGAAATAAAATTAGAGGAGTCGTTGTATAGAATTTTACATGGACATAGTTTGTGAGTCGAAATAAATTTAATCTCAATAATTGATTAAAAACTTAGAATTGAATAGTCTTGAAATGAAATTTCTTTTCGTTTTAGGCTGGTCCAATTCATATCTCGATTCGTTAAGTATAATAAATTGTCTTCCATATCAAGACGTGTTTATAACTCTATCATGTTAAAATCATATATTTGTTGGTTATGTTAAAGGTATATTTTATCTAAATTGTTGGGTCGTAATATTAGAAAAATTTACACTTTTCGTCCTCAATCTTTGTGATATAGTATATATACTCCTAACTCTTTTTAATATAATATATCCACAACCTTTCAATTATGTAGCAAAACTCGTTCTTCCCTCCAACTTTGACATTAGAGGACATATTTGTCATTCTCTTTAATTAAACACAAATAAAAGAAAGTGGTAAAACAACAAAAAAAAAAAAAAAAAAAATTACAAATAGAGTCCAATAACTTTTTACAAAGTACAATTAAATACATATCAACACATAAAAACTGATATGAACTTATATTACATGTTGTAACATTAATTTGGTATATATCAAAAAGTATAACATGAAAGATATTTCAAGTTTAGAAGTAGGGTTGCATCACCACATTATGTATATTTTGGGCATAGCAGCATACTCAACATGATTATGCAACACAATACTTATTCTCGTAAAACAAGGTTTCAATATGAGAAGCAATATGATATTTACATGTTCTGTTTCTACACGAAGTTGTACATAAAACAGAGCATAAGCATATAGCCCAAACTTTATCTAAAAGACAATTCTCGTTGCAATACACAAACAACATACTTATAAATTATAGTCTTTTTTAAGTCGAAAAGTTCCTACACCAAAGAAAAACTTGTTTTGTTAAATATAATTTGTTCATAAATATAACTTGTAACAACATATTGTTACACGGGAAATAGCAGAATATTATATCATAAATTCGAAACAGTATGTTGCGAAAGTACAGTGTTGACCTCGAAAAATGGCTCGGACACGTGGCCAACAGGATAGGTCTTCAAGTCAGCTCTTCCTTCACACGTAGCACACCGTTAGTTACTCGTGGCCTCTCCCGGAGGGGGTGGGAGCGGCCGCAAGCACTCCGACGGTCAAGTCAGTTTTATATTCAACCGGAAAATGGTTCGCCGACGGTGGAACACTCGCCGGGAAGTGGTTGATCAAGTGTGTATAAATATATTGAAAGTCTTTTTAGAGTTAAAAAGACTAGAATACTAGGATTAGAATGGGCACCTTTCTTCATTATGGAGAGGGGGTATTTATACTAAGTATGGGAAGAGGAGAGCCGTCGGATGGTAGGACACGTGGCTTCAGATCCGAAGGGTCGTTCTCTCCTAGGCGTCAATCTGTCCATCCATAGGTTGGCTGGCATTGAATGCTAATCTGACATAACAGCTGAATTGACCGTTTGTAGCCTGCCACACGTCCCATCAATCACTCGGGAACTTGACTCTGGAAAGATCTTTGTACAAAAGATCTTTGTAGAGGCGAGGTGTGGCAGGTGAAGCGTTGCAGCGTTGTAGAAGCGGAGTGCGGGCCTTTGCATCCACTGAGTACTTATGGATGAGTCCGGTTCATTCGCTGACGCGTGTTCAGTTCGTTCCTCATGCAATCACCTCGGCATGTACAATCAGCTCGTCCCATGTACAATCACCTCGGCTCATGTTCAATCACCTCGGCCGACACGTGGCTTGGGCCACGTATACGGACATGTGGCGGGCGAGGTGGCGGGTCTGACACAGGCCCGTAACAATAGTCCCGCAAGTCCCTGTATGAATATTTATATAGTACAAGGACTTTTAGTTCTAACCGAGTTGGGACGCATGGGGATGAGCTGTTGGCAACCCTGTGGAGAGCTGTAGCAACATCAGATTCTATTGTGGCCGAAGTCGTAAGGGTTGGCAACTCTTTGGAGAGCTGTAGCAACGCAAAGTCCTGGCTGAAGGAGCGAAGTCCCAGCTAAAGAATGTGTGAGAACATTGCTGATCCGCTTCATCAGAAGTGGCACCTGCACCTCTCCTAATGAATTGGACATCCTCGAGGTAGCCCCGCCTGTGGGGGCGTACGCACCTTTGCAAGGGGAAAGAATGTGCAAGAACATTGCTAATCCGCTTCATTAGAAGTGGCACCCGCACCTCTCATAATGAAGTGGACATCCTTGAGGTGGCCCCGCCCGTGGGGGCGTATGCACCTTCGCAAGGGCTTCTTCCATGGCATCTGATCCAGCCACGGAAGGCATAGTGTGAGAACACTGCTGATCCGCTTCATCAGAAGTGGCACCCGCACCTCCCCTGATGAAGCGGACATCCTTGAGGTGGCCCCGCAAGTGGGGGCGTACGCATCTTCTCAAAGGGAAGAATATGCAAGAACATTACTAATCCGCTTCATTAGAAGTGGCACCCGCACCTCTCATAATGAAGTGGACATCCTTGAGGTGGCCCCGCCCGTGGGGGCGCATGCACCTTCGCAAGGGCTTCTTCCATAGCATCTGATCCAGCCACGGAAGGTAAAGTGTGAGAACAATGCTGATCCGCTTCATCAGAAATGGCACCCGCACCTCCCCTCATGAAGTGGACATCCTTGAAGTGGCCCCGCACGTGGGGGCGTACGCATCTTCACAAGGGGAAGAATATGTCTTGCATAGCCAAAGTGCCTAGGCCAATGTGAGAGCTTTCCAGGCCGAGGTGCCTAGGCGGGATGCGACCATTGCACGGCTGAAGTGAGAAGACAAGGATGATGCCTTTGAAACGTCAAGTAGCCTAGGCAAGGTTGACGTCTTTTGCAGGCCGAGGTGCCTAGGCGGGATGCGGCCTTTGCACGGCCGAAGTGAGAAGGCAAGGATGATGCCTTTGAAACGCCAACTAGCCTAGGCAAGGTTGAGGCCTTTAGCAGGCCGAGGTGCCTAGGCGGGATGCGGCCTTTGCACGGCCGAAGTGAGAAGGCAAGGATGATGCCTTTGAAACGCCAAGTAGCCTAGGCAAGGTTGAGGCCTTTAGCAGGCCGAGGTGCCTAGGCGGGATGCGGCCTTTGCACGGCCGAAGTGAGAAGGCAAGGATGATGCCTTTGAAACGCCAAGTAACCTAGGCAAGGTTGAGGCCTTTTGTAGGGCGAGGTGCCTAGGCGGGATGCAGCCTTTACACGGCCGAAGTGAGAAGGCAATGATGATGCCTTTGAAACGCCAAGTAGCCTAGGCAAGGTTGAGGCCTTTTGCAGGCCGACGTGCCTAGGCGAAATGCGGCCTTTGCACGGCCGAAGTGAGAAGGCAAGGATGATGCCTTTGAAACACCAAGTAGCCTAGGCAAGGTTGAGGCCTTTCGCAGGCCGAAGTGCCTAAGCGGGATGCGGTCTTTGCACGGCCGAAGTGAGAAGGCAAGGATGATGCCTTTGAAACGCCAAGTAGCCTAGGCAAGGTTGAGGCCTTTAGCAGGCCGAGGTGCCTAAGCGGGATGCGGCCTTTGCACGGCCGAAGTGAGAAGGCAAGGATGATGCCTTTGAAACGCCAAGTAGCCTAGGCAAGGTTGAGGCCTTTCGCAGGCCGAGGTGCCTAGGCGGGATGCGGCCTTTGCACGGCCGAAGTGAGAAGGCAAGGATGATGCCTTTGAAACGCCAAGTAGCCTAGGCAAGGTTGAGGCCTTTTGCAGGCCGAGGTGCCTACGCGGGATGCGGCCTTTGCACGGCCGAAGTGAGAAGGGAAGGATGATGCCTTTGAAATGCCAAGTAGCCTAGGCAAGGTCGAGGCCTTTTGCAGGCCGAGGTGCCTAGGCGGGATGCGGCCTTTGCACGGCCGAAGTGAGAAGGCAAGGATGATGCCTTTGAAACGCCAAGTAGCCTAGGCAAGGTTGAGGCCTTTTGCAGGCCGAGGTGCCTAAGCGGGATGCGGCCTTTGCACGGCCGAAGTGAGAAGGCAAGGATGATGCCTTTGAAATGCCAAGTAGCCTAGGCAAGGTTGATGCCTTTTGCAGGGCGAGGTGCCTAGGCGGGATGCGGCCTTTCCACGGCCGAAGTGGGAAGGCAATGATGATGCTTTTGAAACGCCAAGTAGCCTAGGCAAGGATGAGGCCTTTTGCAGGCCGAGGTGCCTAGGCGAAATGCGGCCTTTGCACGGCCGAAGTGAGAAGGCAATGATGATGCCTTTGAAACGCCAAGTAGCCTAGGCAAGGTTGAGGCCTTTAGCAGGCCGAGGTGCCTAGGCGGGATGCGGCCTTTGCACGGCCGAAGTGAGAAGGCAAGGATGATGCCTTTGAAACGCCAAGTAGCCTAGGCAAGGTTGAGGCCTTTCGCAGGCCGAGGTGCCTAAGCGGGATGCGGCCTTTGCACGGCCGAAGTGAGAAGGCAAGGATGATGCCTTTGAAACGCCAAGTAGCCTAGGCAAGGTTGAGGCCTTTTGCAGGCCGAGGTACCTAAGCGGGATGCGGCCTTTGCACGGCCGAAGTGAGAAGGCAAGGATGATGCCTTTGAAATGCCAAGTAGCCTAGGCAAGGTCGAGGCCTTTTGCAGGCCGAGGTGCCTAGGCGGGATGCGGCCTTTGCACGGCCGAAGTGAGAAGGCAAGGATGATGCCTTTGAAAAGCCAAGTAGCCTAGGCAAGGTTGAGGCCTTTAGCAGGCCGAGGTGCCTAGGCGGGATGCGGCCTTTGCACGGCCGAAGTGAGAAGGCAAGGATGATGCCTTTGAAACGCCAAGTAGCCTAGGCAAGGTTGAGGCCTTTCGCAGGCCGAGGTGCCTAAGCGGGATGCGGCCTTTGCACGGCCGAAGTGAGAAGGCAAGAATGATGCCTTTGAAACGCCAAGTAGCCTAGGCAAGGTTGAGGCCTTTAGCAGGCCGAGGTGCCTAGGCGGGATGCGGTCTTTGCACGGCCGAAGTGAGAAGGCAATGATGATGCCTTTTAAACGCCAAGTAGCCTAGGCAAGGTTGAGGTCTTTAGCAGGCCGAGGTGCCTAGGCGGTTGATGCCTTTACATTCCTCAAATATGACCCATTTTTCAGGGCTCTTCTCTTCATGGCCTCTTCTTCAGAGGCCTCCCTTTTAGGGAGTTTCCTTATTCAAGTCCACTTCTTTTGTGGCCTCTCACTTTCCAAATGATCCTTCTCATTTGGGTACCATTTGAGCTACCTATGTAGTTTGTCGCACATCAGTTCTTCTGCCCTTTCGACAAGGCCTTTGGGGTGGCATTATTTTGGATGATCTCTTCTTCAGAGATCCTCATCACCCTTCTTGAGCCCACGTCGTCATTGCTGGAACTTATTGTTTTGGAGTTACAAATTCTCTTCTTCTAAGAACAATACTTAGTGTATTGCCTTTACTTTTCTTTCGTCAACGTAAAGACATAAAATGACATAATCATTTCCAGTGTCTTTAACGTAAACACATTTATCACACTCGTTGATTTTAAATCCACTCTCTATCATGACACTTTCAAATTTTTCGTGTCATTGTTTCGGTGCTTATTTTAGGCCATATAATGATTTCATCAATTTACAAACCTTCTTTTCTTACCCTGGATATAAAAATCCCTCGCGTTGTTCCATATAGATTTCTTCATCTAAATCTCTATTCAAGAAGGCAGTCTTAACATCCATTTAATGTACTTCAAGATTTCGTAGAGCAGCAATCGTAAGTATCATCCTAATAGATGTTATTCTCGTTATTGGAGAATATGTATCAAAGTAATCGAGGTATTCTCGTTGTCTATAACATTTTATTACTAATCTGGCCTTATACTTTTCAATAGATCCATCTGCTTTCATTTTTCGTTTGAAAATCCATCTGTAGTCAAGTGGTTTACTTCTTGAAGGAAGATCCACCAGCTCCCATGTATGATTTTGCAAAATGGAATCTATTTCACTTTTAATGGCCTCTTTCCATTGAGGTCCTTCTGAGGAGTTCATAGCTTCTTGATAGCTTTGAGTTTCACTTTCTAGCATAAGAGTCAAAAAATCTGGACCATAAGTTCTATCATTTCCATCTTGCTACGTCTTGATTCAACCTCAACCTCCTCTTCTAGTTCTTAGTTTTGACTAATTTCAGTCATAGTCTCATATGTCCGTTTATAAGAGCTTGTTTCATTTGTGGACCTGTATGGAAATACATGTTCAAAGAACGAAGTATTTCTCGATTCCATTATCGTGTTTTTGTGTATATATGAAATTTTAGATTAATATACAAGAAATCGATAAGCACTACTATTTGGAGCATATCCAATGAAGATACAATCTACAGTTTTCGAGTCTATCTTCACCTTCTTTGGTGTTGGGACACTCACTTTAACAAGACACCCCCACACTCGTAAGTATTTATAGGAAGACTTTCTTCCTTTCTATAACTCATAAGGGGTCTTTTCCATTTTCTTTCGGGGTACCTTATTTAAAAGGTAATTTGCTGATAACACAGCATATCCCCACATGTTCTAGGGTAACCCAGAACTTACCAACATAGCATTCATCATTTCTTTTAAGGTACGATTTTTCCTTTCAGTAACACCATTTTGTTGCGGTAAATAAAGTGCGGTGGTTTCATGTATGATTCCGTGTTGTGCACAAAATTCAGCGAACGATGCTTCATACTCACCCCCTCGATCGCTTCTTATCACCTTAACTTTCTTATTAAGTTGGTTATCAACTTCATTCTGGTAGAGAATACATTTTTCTACAGCTTCATCCTTACTTTTTAGCAAGTACACATAACAATATTTTGTGCTATCGTCGACAAAAGTAATAAAATACTTGTTGTCACCTCTTGTTTGTAAAAATTTTAAATCACATATATCACTGTGAATTAAATCAAGTGGTTCTGTATTCCGTTCAATTTATTTAAATGATGATCTTGTCAACTTTGCATCAACACAAGTTTCACACTTATGTTTTGAATCAATATGGAACGCGGGTATGCAATTCAAGTTAACTAGTGTACATAAAGAATCATAGTTAACATTACCTAGTATACCATGCCACATATTGGAAGACTCAAGCAACTAAGTGGAAGAATTCACTTTATTCATTTTTTGTTTAACAACCATTACATTAAGTTTAAACATACCATCGGAAACATAGTCTTTTCCGACAAACATTCCACTTTTTGACAAAACGACTTTGTCTGACTCAAATATAATACGAAAACCATGCTTATTCAAAAGCGATCCGGACACAAGGTTCTTGCGAATTTTCGGCACATACAACACATTGTTAAGAGTCAGCTCTTTCCCTGAAGTCATTTTCAGAACCACCTTGCCTTGTCCCTTAATTTCAGAAGTTGCTGAATTTTCCATGAACAACTTCTCTCCATTTTCAATTGCTTCGAAAGCAGCGAAAAGTTCTTTATCAGAACACACATGTCTCGTAGCTCCAGTGTCAAACCACCATTCTTTTGGGTTAGAGCCCACCATGTTCACTTCAAAAATGACGGCTGCTAGATTCATCTCCGCCACATCATGCGCCATGTAGTCAACCACATTTGCTTCTTTCTTCTTCTGGCAATCTGCACTCCGAAGGCTTGTGACCCACTTTGTCACAATTGAAGCATTTTCCTTGAAACTTCCTTTTAGAAATTCTACCTTTAGGTCCTAGTTTGGTCCCTTTACCACCGGATGACCCAACCTCATTTTTGTAGGCCTTACTGCTTTGACCATGCTTCACAACGTTGGCTTTAACAACACTAGGATTGAACAACTTTTTCTCGGAACTCTTGTTGTCTTTTTCAATTCGAAGTCTAATAATTTTTTTTTTTGGCAAGTGAAACAAATTTTAGACCCAATGGTAAAAGAAATTATCATTTTAATCGACAATTTTCATGAAAAACAAAGCCAAACGAATACTAAATTTTCAACATTTTTCAAGTGAAAAATTATACCAATCAAACACAATTAATTACAATCCACAGTAAAACAATTTCTATGTAATTCAATTCCTTAAAATTCATTTTCTTTCCACCCATTTTTCACATTTACAATCAAACGGACCCTAATTATTTACACACTATGGGTGTGTTCGTTTCCCATTTTTTAGAAAATATGTTTTGTAGTAGTGATTTTTTTTTTTTTTTTTTGTTGAAATGTGTGGTTAAAAGTAGGGGAAAAAATTGGATTAAAGTGTAAAATTATTTTATTGAAAAAATATATGATTGAAAATGAGTTTTAATAGAATTGAGCTCAAACAAAAGACATATAATTTCTTCAAACTCGTAACTTGCGCTATATGTTATTGCTATAAGGATATATGTAATTTCTTTAAATTGTAACTTAAAATTATTACACCATCACCGCTAACGGTCATCCCATCAACACAAACCAATTACATTGGCTGATGTTATAATCTATGTTTTTTCTTTCATATTGTGTTATATATACATTGTAACGAGAAATTGTGACACCACCATTTCACTATTGCCCACCATCGCCACGAATAGTCACCATTAACAAAGGAAATTAGTGTGTTGTTACATTGTATAATTTATGTGTTGTAACTTATTAACTATCACCACCACCACCTTCAAAACCTAAATCACCACAAACACAAGTAAACATGTACCATCATGCCACCACCACAAACTTAATTGCCGCTGCCATGAAATAACACATAACCACCTCCATTGCAACTATCTATACTTCTCAAATCACAAAATAAAAACAAAAATCAATAATGGCGACAGTGATGGTGGCCACATCAACTATAGTGCAAGGTGATGGTCATGGTAGTAGTGGTTGTAAATGCAGTGGTCGCAACATTATTTAGGGGTGTTGATGTTCGATTTCTAGTGGTGGTGGTGGTGGAGGTGGAGGTGGATGATGGTGATAGATTGTTGCATATCAAGTGGTTGTTAAGCAAATCTAGTGATGCAGATCAACTTTTATGGTGATGGTAATATTTTTGTGATTGGATTGGATTTTATTTTTTTTAAAAAGATTTGGTGACGAGATAGTGGTGATGGTACGTGCGTCGTGGTGTTGTTATGGTGGTGTCGAGAGAATGTGGGGATTGAAGAAATGTTGGGTTATGTTTTTTATTTTTAATTTTTTTTTCCCTAAATGCCTGGTTTAAAAGTATACTTTTTTGACGCCTAACTTATGAAAACTTCATAAAATATCTGATTTTTATACTTCTATAATATAAATACATGAATGGTTCTGATTTCCTCTTTCATTTTATATTTTTTGTAGATAGAATTATAAAGAGAGTATAGCAAAATTAAATACGGAATTAAAAAAGAAGGAAACTCGACATAATTAAATAAAAGAGAAAAATAAGATTGGCTTGTAAGTAGGGCTGTCTGTGGGTTGGTTCGGTTCGGTTGTGAAGAGAACCGAACCGACCCAAAACTTTCGAGTATTTAATAAATGGAACTGTCATATTCAAATATAATTATGGAACCGTTGGGGTTCGGTTCGATTCCGTACCATAATTAATTTTTTTTTAATATTTACAGCAACACTATATTAATACAACTAATGACATTTCATTCTTAACTTTTACAAATTAACGTAATCCACTTCAAAAACATGTAAATAACTAGACGTCCAATAATACTAATTCAATGCATACAAATACCAAACAGTAGATATTAATATTATAGTAACACTACATAAAGTAAATTTATTTGTTTTAAGCAGCCTACCTGCATAAAGAAAATGAAATATAAATTAAAAATTATAAAAATAAAATATTTTTAAGTATTAGTAATACTTACCAACTATTTGATTTAATCATCAATTGCTTGACTTGACTTGTCATGGTAAGAAACTCTACAAGTATGATTGAAAAAACACAATTAACAAATAAACTAAAAAATATTCAACTAATAAGATTCAATAAAAAAAAATTATTTAGTTTCGATCTTATTCGATTTTTCAGTTCTTGGTCTAGACCCGAAATTCGACGCAAACCCATCGGTTCTCGATTCAGGTACTCGTTCAAGTATTTAACTTATGAAGAACCACTCGATTTGGTTCGATTCAGATTCGGTTCGGCCCAATTCGGCTCGAGACTTTTGGACACCCCTACTTGTAAGCAACCCTGGTAGCCAACACACGGGTTGGTTTGCGAAGTGTACGGGGCTTTACCATTAGCTTGTGATGTAAAGAGTTCAGCCAGTTAGCCAGTCAAGTAGGCTAGCAGCTCGGCCAATTGTCGTTGATAGCTAGAGCTAGGTTGTTTTGTTCTAGTGCTTGTACAAAATCTTAAAAAGTTGAGGACAAATGTAATAATTAATTTTAACAATATATTTTATAAAATTCATAATTTTTATCGATTTTTTAACTATACAATTTATCAATTTTATCAATATATGTCAAAAATTTTATCAAATTACCACTAATTCAATTCGTTTTCATAACTATTGTTCCACATATGAAATTTTGTATTGATATTTATTTTGGTATATAATTCTTGTTGGAACCTAAGCATGTCTTCCTAGTTACATCTAGAATCAAACTCACACCCAATTTGGCATGCTCTTTTGTGAAATGCAAAATGAAAATAATTTAGGGGTTGTTTGATACCCATTTATTTTAAAATTAATTTTTAACCACATATTTTCCAACAAAGCGCTCATTTGGCCCCCATTATTCTAGATTATAATGAGACGAATAGTATTTTTTTTAAAAAAATTAATTTTTTGAAGCAGCAAGCTTGCTGCCTGCGAAGGCAGCTAAAGAAAAAAAAAACCCAAAAAATCCGAGCCAGCTCGGCTCGGCCCGCTAAGGCTCGGGCCAAAAGCTCGGGCCGAGCCTCATTTTTTTTGGCCCGCTAAGGCTCAGGCCGAAAAAGCCCGACTTGGGCTCGGCTCGTTGCCACCGCTACACTATGGGTGTGTTCGTTTCCCATTTTTTAGAAAATATGTGTTTGTAGTAGTGATTTTTTTTTTTTTTTATAATTTTTTTAGATGTGTGGTTAAAAGTAGAGAAAAAAAATGGATTAAAGTGTAAAATTATTTTATTGAAAAAATATTGAAAATGAGTTTTAATAGAATTGAGCTCAAACAGAAGATATATAATTTCTTTAAAATTGTAACTTGCGCTATATGTTATTGCCATAAGGATATATGTAATTTCTTTAAATTGTAACTTAAAATTATTACACCATCACCACTAACGGGCATCCCATCAACACAAACCAATTACATTGGCTGATGTTATAATATATATTGCTTTACAATATATATATGTTATAATATATATTGCTTTACAATATATATATATATATATATATATATATATATATATATATATATATATATATTGCCCACCATCGCCACGAATAGTCACCATTAACAAAAGAAATTAATCTGTTACATTGTATAATTTATGTGCTGTAACTTATTAACTATCACCACCACCTTCAAAACCTAAATCACCACAAACACAAGTAAACATGTACCATCATGCCGCCATGAAATAACACATAACCACCTCCATTGCAACTATCTATACTTCTCAAATCACAAAATAAAAACAAAAATCATACAAGAAAGTTCTAGCGATGATGGCGGTAATGGCAACAGTGATGATGGCCACATCAATTATAGTGCAAGGTGATGGTGATGATAGTAGTGATTGTAAATGCAGTGGTCACACACATCAAATAGGGGTGTTGATGCTCGATTTCTAGTGGTGGTGGAGGTGGATGATGGTGATAGATTGGTGCATATCAAGTGGTTGTGATGCAAATCTAGTACGGCGATACAAATCAATTTTTATGGTGATGGTAATATTTTTGTGATTGGATTGGATTTTTTATTTTTTTAAAAAGATTTGGTGACGAGATAGTGGTGATGGTACGTGCGTGGTGGTGGTGTTGAAAGAATGTGGGGATGGAAGAAATGTTGGGATAGTTTTTTTTTTTTTTTTAATACCTGGTTTAAAAGTATACTTTTTTGACACCTAACTTAAGAAAACTTCATAAAATATCTGATTTTTATACTTTTATAATATAAATACAATAATTAATTTTAACAATACATTTTATAAAATTCATAATTTTTATCACTTTTTTAACTATACAATTCATCAATTCATCCAACATATGTCAAATTTTTTATCAAATTACCACTAATTCAATTCGTTTTCATAACTACTGTCCCACATATGAAATTTCTTTTGGTATATAAATTCTTGTTGGAACCTAAACATGTCTTCCTAATTATATCTGAAATAAAACTCGACTTTACGTGTAATATTATTTTATTGGATAACGCTTGGTTGATGAGAATAGAATGAAAAATGAATTATAATTTAGTGGTGAATAATAGGGGTCCAACGGGGGGCAAAATAAAATTACACGTAAATAGAAATTTTTTTTCTAATTTTTAACCATACATTTTTTAAAAATCACTATTCAGTAGTGCTTGTTTCCCCCCCCCCCCCCTCAAAATGGGCCTCAAACAAGGAAGGTACCAATTTGCTTGTTGCTACGTTTCATTCACTGAAAAAAAAATATTTGTACGGGAGAGATTATGACACGACTGAGGGTGATATGGATGGAAGGTGCAATTGTGTGCACACTGTACAATACAATAATTTGTCTTTAAGGATGTGTTTGATATATATTATTGATGAAATAATGTATTTTAAATAGTAATACGATGCAGTTAAAAAGTAAGAAAAAATTATTGATATGATGAAAAATATTATTTTAATGAAAAAGATAGGGTTGAAAATAAATTTTGAAAGAATATAAGGGGCTAAGCAATAAATTAATAAAAATTAAAATTTTTAAATAGTAATGATTGATTTTGACTTGAAATTTTTATCAAATTTTAATTCAGACTAAACAAGGGTTTAATGTATTTAAAATAATCAAATGGTCAGTGTCACCATAAATAGTATTATTTCATATCAAATGTAAATGAAATAATGTGTTACTCTTTTTAGAATTGTTTGGTAGAGATTAAAATCGAATTTTTTGTATGTTTCGATAAAAGTTGATACTACCTCCGTCCCATATATATAGGCTTGTTTCATTTTTCACACGGATTAAGAAACCTTATTTAATGTTATTGGAAAAGCAATTTTTATCAAAAACTTTCCAAGTTTATCCCTATTTAATTTTCAACAATTAGAAGTAAATTATTGTTGAAATTAGTAACTAGGCAAATTAAATAAGGGTATATTAGTAAAATAACAAAACATAACATTCCCAATTAAGAAACAAGCCTATATATTTGGGACAAGAAAAAAAGGAAACCCAGCCTATATATATGGGACGGAGGGAGTATAATGTTATGTTATTGTTTTAAACATATCTGGTGATTTGATTCATGACTCAGAATTCAATAAGCACAAAATTCTAATAATCAGAAAATGACAAATGAAAACATGTTCCAACCATTTCTTCATTTTCTTAATAATTTAATTATTTCTATTAAAAATTATGAAGATTTTGGGACCACTACGGATCCTCAGTAAAAGGGGATGTACTTAAAACAGATTACCCTGAAAAACCTAAACTTAGTAATTAATGAACATGGGTTTTAATTATTTAATGATAACTGATTTGGTTCTCGTTTGAGTAATTTTTCAGGGTATGGTTATTTGTAGATAATGTCACCTTGGTCGAAAAAAAAGCATTTTAGATTTTGAAATTACGAGGTCTTAGATTCATATCGCATTTTAATTATTTTTATTGATCATAATGTCGGTATGGAATAGTATGGTTCTTCAGTCATTAATAAATATGTCTTGTACTCGATAAAAACGAAAGACGTATCGTCAAAATACGATTATTAAGTTCAAAAATATAGACAAGTATGCTATATTTTGAAATTACGAGGTCTTAGTTAAAAAATTTACTTAAAATATGACTTTAATCCCTGTCGACGCCAAGCTCACTGTAAAAGGTCTGCATTATTTTATTACTTTTAATACAATTATATTATAAAATAATTAATTAAATGAGGCCATTGCATTGGATGCTTCAATCTTTTCCAAATAAGCTGCCTCTCACCATTAATTCACTTGAAAGTAGTGATCCATGATTGAGTAATTATTAATTGTTTGAAACGTGTCATACATAGGGTGGTTCCCTTTGGTATACTTGTAAGCATAATTACTAATATTTCAGAGTTGTCAATTCAACCTAATTTTGCACAAAAAATGTGTTCATGTGACACTGACTAATTTAGTCAATGTAGGCATGTTCCATGAATGTTAAATTAAAATATTAAGTACTTAAGTTAATTATTTTTTGTTTGATATCCATTATTTTTCAAAATAAATTTTATCCTTTAATAAAATAATATTACACTCAGATTCAAAAACATTTCTTATTTTTTAACCACATATTTTTCAAATATTATTCTAAAATGCATTTTAAAGGGAAAAAATGGGGCTGAAACGGGTGCTAATTGTTTTAGTACGAAACTATAGGATTTGAGTTCTTGAATTAATGAGTTGATAGCTCTTCAATTTTAATACTAGGCCGACAATCGACTTGTCTAATCAAATAAGGAGAAAATCAAGATTAAGCCCCTGTTTGGCACACATTAAAATTTTCATTCTCATTTTTCTACTCATTTTCAACCATACATTCTTCAATAAAATAATATTTTCCATCACATCAATAACTTTTCCTTCTTTTTCAACCACACATTCTCCATCAATCTACTATTCCAAAATAATATCCATCAAACACACCCTAATTCATATTCAGATAAGCTTATTGTTTTTTTAAAGGAATAATAATTTGATTCGCGTGGATTAAATGAGTAGAATAAATGTCTGTTTGAAATCAACGTTTGACTTTAATTGGATAGAAAAATAAATCAATAAAAGTAACTTATGTTAATGTTTGAACTTCAAATATTGTTGTTCTTTCACACACACACAAAAAAGAATAAATATTCATAAAACTTACATTAATATATGTATTCAAACCCTTTTTAACACTTTTTATTATTATTATAAAGTGACAAATCTTATGATATGTATGGGTAAAAGTGGATAAAATATATGAATCAAATGAAGTTCGTGGTTAAAAATAAAATTGATCATTTTATAACTTCAAAAATAACTTTGTCAAATAGACCTCAATTTATTATTGTAATGAAAACACATTTCCTCCTATTCTATTTCGTATAAAGTTAGCTCTGAAATTTATTTTCTTAACATAATGTAGCTTTGAATTGACAACAATAAAATAAAATTTTAATCAAAATCAAAATTAACAAGTAATTTTAATCACATATTTTATGAAATCAACCATACATTTCGTCAACTTTTATCAAAACTTAACTCAAATTTGATTTTAATCGATATTAAAAGGGCTAAATAATTCATGATTACTATAATGTAAATAAATACAATCATGCTAGAGCCTCGTGGCCCTGGACATCTAGCTTAATTCAAATAAATAATACCGAGCCCATGATTTGATCCACATTATTTTTCTTATTCTCATTATTCTACTTATTTTCAACCACACATTTTTCAATAAAATAATATTTTTCATCACATTAATAACTTTTTATTCTTTTTCAGTAATATATTTTTCATCACATCAATAGTAAAAATACATTCTATCCTCCAAATGTGTACAAAACAAAGGCTGAGTATGTTATAAAATAAAATAATTAATGAAATGAGGTCATTGCATTGGATGCTTCAATCTTTTCCAAATTAGTTGCCTGTCACCATTAAATCAGACGTTGTTAGGAATATAAAGATTTCATAACTCATATTAGGAATATAGAATCAAATCTAGACATTGTTAATCATGAGTTATGAAATCTTGATTTAAAACATCCGTTTTCTCTAAAAGTTGAGTATACTTATCATATTGTTCTAAAAATTGATTTATAATAATATTTTCTTCTTCATATTCGGGAGATTCATCTACCAAAATTTGTAATACTTTATTTTTTATTTCAACTAATTGTTGAGAGTTATTAATTTGTTTTATCTATTCACTTAGAGATTTAAATTCAGAACTTAAATTTGTTGCTAATTCTATTAGTTCTAGTTAAATATTAATATTTTGTAATTCTTCTAGAACCATTTTATCATTTCTATTCATTTTAGAATATATTTCCAAAGTTCTAAAATTTTTCTCAGTTTCGTTACTAGGCTCTGATACCAATTAATAGCGGATTAATGGTTAAAATAGTTAAAGCCAAAAGATAAGGGTATAATAGACAATTCATCTTAATTTTTTATTCTCTGATTTTGAGTTTGTTTGCTACCTTTATGGACAAACATCATATTCCATATGTAATTGTAAAAACAAACAAATGTGGACCTTTTCATTCCTAAGATCAAGAAATTTCTTGGGCCCACGAGCATAGGTACCTAAACCCATATATCTAATCAATCACCGAAAAGAAAGAAGTTCAAATAGAAGCCACTCATAAAAAGGCCATTTATTGTAAAACAGTGACTAAAAGAGAGAAAAATAAAACACTAGGGATTATTGCACAGTACCTCGTTCGAATTTCAATTACAGATGAAATCCTGCTAGATCCGTTACGGGTGCTGCCGGTTGATCACAGGCGGGCAGCTTTAATTTAAATTTAATTTTTTTATAATACGAGCTGAACACGAGTCGTTTCGGCCCGTGACACGGGCCGGCCCGATCCTCGGCTCGGTGCAATCGAGCCTGAGCCACCCGAGCTTTTTTGCCACCCCTAGTCTCTCTCGCCAACAATCAGATTGTTTTTCTCGACGAAGTGGTTGATTGAGCCACTGTATGACAATCATTATTTCAAAACTTTTTTTTTTATACACGATCACATAATAAAATACTATTTTCATAAATCTAAAAAAATTTCCTACTTTCGAATCACACATTCTCCAAATCACTTTTCAAAATTGCATGGTTGTCAAATAAGTGCGGAATATTTAGTAGATAATTAATTGGCTGACTGAATCTTGACCCCACATCAGATTTAAGCTGTAGCAGTTTGGCCTTCCACCGACGAGAAAACAGTGATCCAGTGTGTGTGGGACCAATGAGCCAGCCCTCATTTTTTCAGCTACAGTCTCACAGCGTTCATGTAGGGGACAATTATCATGGTCCATCTGCTTTCAGGATTGTACGGTCTTTTCAACGTTGACCATCATGTTTCGTCTTGCCACACAATAATTTCAAATTAAAATTTAATTTTATTGTTGTCAATTCAGAGCTAACTTTACACGAAATGGAATAGGATGAAACGTGTTTGCAATTTCAATAATAAATTGGGCTCTATTTGACGAAGTTTTTTTTTTTTGAAATTATAAAATGATTAATTTTATTTTTAATCACACATTTTATAAATTCATATATTTATAAAATATAAATATATTTTATAAATTAATTTTATTTTTAACCACACATTTCTTAATTCATATATTTTATTCACTATTACCGATACTTATCATAAGATTCGTCAATCTATAATTTCAAAAAAAATGTCAAAAGGGGGTTGAATACAGATATTTATGTAGGTTTTATGAATATTTATTCCATTCTTTGTGAAAGAACAACAATATTTGAAGTTCAAACATTAACACAAGTTACTTTTAGAATCATGCTACACGTGTAGGGCTACACGGGCCTGTACTTGTATCATTTTCCTTACTTTTATTGGTTTATTTTTCTATCCAATTAAAGTCAAATTAGGGATGACAACTAGACGAGTATGGAATGAGTTTGTTATTCCCATCCCCGTTCTGTCAAATATTTGTATCATCTTACCTTACCCTATCCTCTTACTCGATTAAAGTGGGACGGCGTGGGATCGAGGCAATGCAAGGCAAGGTCTCATGCCTCATTTATCGCCCCACTTATTTATTTATTTATTTTACGTTTTTATTTTTTTATGTCTTTAGTTGGTAAATATTTTTTTTTTCAATTTGTTAAAAACAACGTATGCTCTCTTTAAAAATGATGATAAATCTTTTATTTTTGTTTAATAAAAAACTAAAATTTGAAATTAATTTTAAATAGAGCGGATAGCGGAGTGGAGACTGTGTTTTTCGTACCCACTTTGGAGCGGTGACCCCTGCCCCAACCCCGCCTCATTTACCTAGTTAGGCGGGTAATCATCATCTTGTTCGGGGCCGACCTCGCGGATTTTCATGTTGAATGATTACGCAATCATGGATCGCTACTTTCTGTTTGGTACACATTTTGAGAGATAGAATATATTTATACTATTGATGTGATGGGAAATATATTGTTGAAAAAGAATGAAAAGTTATTAATGTGATGAAAGATATTATTTTATTGAAGAATGTGTGGTTTAAAATAGGGACGGACCCATGACCGAATTACAGACCGGGTTAATACCTTTAAAAAAATTACACATAATTTTTTTTAACTAAAAAAAAATTTTTTTTTGGGGGGAGGGGGAGGGGGGCTGTAGCCCCCATAAATCCGTTCCTGGTTGAAAATGAGTAAAAGAATGAGAATGAGAAAAATAATGTGGATCAAACGTGGATTCAGTATTAAAAGTAATAAAATAGTACACACCTTTATAGTGATCTTGGTGTTTGTAACATTTTTTTCTTGAGAATGTGACACACTGTATTATTTATTTGAATTAAGCTAGACGTCTAGGGCCACGTGGGCTCTAGCATGATTGTATTTATTTACATTATAGTAATCATGGATTATTTAGCCTTTGTGTAGGCCTTGTTTGTATCACATTTTCATTTTCATTCATCTACTCATTTTTAATCACACATTTTTCAATAAAATAATATTTTCCATCACATCAACAATTTTTCCTTCTTTTTCTAACTTACCATCAACCCCATACTTACACAAATTTCTCTCAACATTTATTGGAAAATGTGTAGTTAAAAATTAATTTTAAAATAAATGGGTATCAAACAACCCCTAAATTATTTTCATTCTGCATTTCACAAAAGAGCATGCCAAATTGGGTGTGAGTTTGATTCTAGATGTAACTAGGAAGACATGCTTAGGTTCCAACAAGAATTATATACCAAAATAAATATCAATAGAAATTTCATATGTGGAACAGTAGTTATGAAAACGAATTGAATTAGTGGTAATTTGATAAAAATTTTGACATATGTTGATAAGATTGATAAATTGTATAGTTAAAAAATCGATAAAAATTATGAATTTTATAAAATATATTGTTAAAATTAATTATTACATTTGACCTCAAGTTTTTAAGATTTTTGTACAAGCACTAGAACAAAACAACCTAGCTCTAGCTATCGACGACAATTGGCCTGAGCTGCTAGCCTACTTGACTGGCTAACTGGCTGGCTGGCTGGCTGGCTGGCTCAACTCTTTACATCACAAGCTAATGGTAAAACCCCGTACACTTCGCAAATCGACCCGTGTGTTGGCTACCAGGATTGCTTACAAGTAGGGGTGTTCAAAAGTCTCGAATCGAATCGGATCGAGTCGAGCCAAATCGAGCGGTTCTTCATAAGTTAAATACCCGAACGAGTACCCGAATCGAGAACCGATGGGTTTAGGTCGGATCTCGGGTCTAGACCAAGAACCGAAAAATCGAATAAGAATCGAAACTAAATAATTTTTTTATTAAATCTTATTAGTTGAATAATTTTTAGTTTATTTGTGTTTGTTAATTGTGTCTTTTCAATTATGCTTGTAGAGTTTCTTACCATGGCAAGTCAAGCAATTGATGATTAAATCAAATAGTTGGTAAGTATTACCAATACTTAAAAATATTTTATTTTTATAACTTTTAATTTATATTTCATTTTTTTTATGCGGCAGACAGGCTGCTTGAAGCAAATGAATTTACTTTATGTAGTGTTGCTGTAATATTAATATTTATTTTTTGGTATTTGTATGCATTGAATTAATATTATTGGACGTCTAGTTATTTATATGTTTTTGAAGTGGATTACGTTAATTTGTAAAAATTACGAATGAAATGTCATTAGTTGTATTTATGTAGTGTTGCTATAAATATTAAAAAAATTAATTATGGTACGTAACCGAACGGTTGGACACGACAGTTCCATTTATTAAATACTCGAAAGTTTTGGGTCGGTTCGGTTCTCTTCAGAATCGAACCGAACCGACCCACAGACAGCCCTACTTACAAGCCAATCTTATTTTTTTCTTTTATGTAATTATGTCGAGTTTCCTTATTTTTTAATTCCGTATTTAATTTTGCTATACTCTCTTTATAATTCTATCTACAAAAAATATAAAATGAAAGAGGAAATCAGATCCATTCATGTATTTATATTATAAAAGTATAAAAATCAGATATTTTATGGAAGTTTTAATAAGTTAGGTGTCAAAAAAGTATACTTTTAAACCAGGCATTTAGGAAAAAAAAATAAAAATAAAAAACCTAACCCAACATTTCTTCAATCCCCACATTCTCTCAACACCACGACGCACGTACCATCACCACTATCTCGTCACCAATTCTTTTTTAAAAAATAAAATCCAATCCAATCACAAAAATATTACCATCACCATAAAAGTTGATCTGCATCACTAGATTTGCTTAACAACCACTTGATATGCAACAATCTATCACCATCATCCACCTCCACCACCACTAGAAATCGATCATCAACACCCCTAAATAATGTTGCGACAACTGCATTTACAACCACTACTACCATCACCATCACCATCACCATCACCTTGCACTATAGTTGATGTGGCCACCATCACTGTTGCCATTATTGATTTTTGTTTTTATTTTGTGATTTGAGAAGTATAGATAGTTGCAATGGAGGTGGTTATGTGTTATTTCATGGCAGCGGCGATTAAGTTTGTGGTGGTTTAGGTTTTGAAGGTGGTGGTGGTGATAGTTAATAAGTTACAGCACATAAATTATACAATGTAACAACACACTAATTTCCTTTGTTAATGGTGACTATTCGTGGCGATGGTGGGCAATAGTGAAATGGTGGTGTCACAATTTCTCGTTACAATGTATATATAACACAATATGAAATAAAAAAAATAGATTATAACATCAGGCCAATGTAATTGGTTTGTGTTGGTGGGATGACCGTTAGCGGTGATGGTGTAATAATTTCAAGTTACAATTTAAAGAAATTACATATATCCTTATAGCAATAACATATAGCGCAAGTTACAATTTTAAAGAAATTATATATCTTTTGTTTGAGCTCAATTATATTAAAACTCATTTTTAATCATATATTTTTTCAATAAAATAATTTTACACTTTAATCCAATTTTTTCCCCTACTTTTAACCACACATTTCAAAAAAAATAAATAAATAAAAAATCACCACTACAAAACATATTTTCTAACAAATGGGAAACGAACACGTCCATAGTGTGTAAATAATTAGGGTCCATTTGATTGTAAAGATAAAAAAATGGGTGGAAAGAAAATGAATTCTATGGAATTGAATTACTTAGAAATTGTTTTATTGAGAATTGTAATTAATTGTGTTGAAAGTTTAGTGTCCGTTTGACTTTGTTTTTCATGGAAATTGTCCATTAAAGTGATAATTTCTTTTATCATTGGGTCTAGAATTTGTTTCATTTGCCAAAAAAAAAAAAAAATTACAATATCGAATACCATTCGTTTGACTTTGTTTTACATGAAAATTGTCAAAAAAAGTAATAAATTGTTTTACCATTGGGTCTAGAATTTTTCCAATTACCGAAAAAAAGAGCTGAAAAATGAAAACCCACCTAAAAGGTGGGAAATCAATTTCAACAAAATCAAAGAAAATGTGCACGTGTGAGAGAAAGTGAGAAAAAATTTTCAACTTATCGTATTTTTTTGATGGGGCCCTGAATACTTGTGATAAAAAAATGTAATTAATACCCTATTTTTGAAATTGAAAGTTAAGATATAGGGTCAGTGGTAATTTTCTCTTTATTAAAACCAAAATAAATTTTACAAAATAATTCATTTTCAGATATCAACGTGAAAAGTATTCATGTTTTAATCTATTTCTTAAAAAACTTTCTACAAAGGCCAAAATACCAGTTTAATTGTTTATCACTTATTTCTTTATTTTTTAAATAAAAAATGAGTTCAATTTGTTGAGTTGGTCGAGTTAATACTCACTCAACTTGAGCGTTTTATTGAGTTGATCCAACTCATGCATGAGCAACTTGACATTTGGTTGAATTGGCAAACTAAATACTTGACGATTAGATCGAACTACTAAGCTATTAGAACAAAAACGTATAACTTTTTCTTAAAATGTCGAGATCTAGAAGAATTGGGAAGAGGCTCAAAAGCACGGTACGGCGATCTCCTCCACCATCATCCGACGAGGAATTTCATATGTAGCCCGAGGTACCGGTCAACCTGTTTGAAAAATCACCCATTCTAGTAGGTAAGAACGTTGATTTTACAGATTTTACTATTGAAGCACCCGCATTTCACATTGAAAAATATTTCGAAAATATGGGTTGGGTGTCGGTCGCTACTTTTGAAGAGCATGCTTATCCTCGTCTTATGAAAGAATTTTACCAAAACATAGTCATTTCACTTCGTTCAGATAAACTTTCATGCTTAATAAAAAATGTTCGTATCATCGTCAACAAAGTTCTCATTCGTGAAATTCTTGAGCTTAAGCCGTGCGATACTCAAATTTTTCTCCATAAAACTTATCCAACTCTTGAAGGGTACAACCCCTCCGAGGCATGCCGTCGAGTAGCCAGAAAGAACTTTGAAAATATCACGAAATTAGTGCAAATTATCTAACACTTCCATGTAAAGTTTTACAAAACATCATTGCACATGTAATTCTTCCTCGAAAGGGTCACCAAGACAAGATGAACTTTTTTGATCTTTTTGTCCTCGATTCCTTCCTTGTTGGCCGAAAACTTGACTTTCCAAATATTACCCTAGGTCTCATGAAACTTGTACATTCCACACGACATCTTAAAGTTTTGCCTTACGGAATGCTTCTAACGAAAATTTTTAAATATTTTGACATTCCACTTCATGATGAGACTTACGTTAAGCTTTGCCCTACAGATACAATCAACACTCAAACTCTGAAAAGAATGAAAATAGTAAAAGAACGTGGTCAATGGGTGGCACACACAAAAGGGTTCGATCCCACCTCGGGTCTGTCGACTCTACCTTTTGACGGTGATGAAGATGATGATGATGCTGATGATCTACCACAAGTCCCACACCCACCTCACGACAGCCTCCAATGCTCCTCGCTCATCGTTTGGAGGATTCACATTTACCGAGGATCACTATAACCTCCTTAATAACCGTATTGATTCTCTTACCTCTTCGATGGATGGACTTGGTGGGATGCTTCGGGAGTTACATGTCCAGCAAAATGCCTTCTACGCTCACGTCTATGCACTTTTTCCTCCACTGCCTCCTCCGGCGCCGTAGATTTCTTTTATTTCTTTGTCATTGTTGCTAGACTTATGTTTTCTCTAAAAAAAACCTTATATTATGGCTTATTTTTAGTGATATGACTTATTTATGCTTCTATGACTAATCTATGGTTATCTTCATTTATGCTTAATGCTATTGTTATTATTATCCATGATTAGCCTTATGCTTTTGGTTTATGCCAAAAGGGGGAATGCAAAGTGAGATGATTATGACTAATTCATTTTTGATAATGGGAAAGAGAGAAACTCCTACTTACATGGCTATCAAATTGTAAAAGACAGGGGGAATGCTTGCAATACATGATAAAGGTAGGGGGAATACAAATTGCATGATAAATGAATTGATCACATTTTGCAAATAATCTTGTTTGTCATAATAAAAAATGGAAAAATTGTTAACATATGGTTGACTTCGAGTTTTGATTATAACAAACAAATTATTTTTAACTCTAACATTTATATTCAAGCCTTTATTGATACATGTTGCGAACCCGGTGGAAATCAAGCATTCACTTCAAAACAATTGGAAACAAATCAAGCAGTCGCACCAAATTCAAAATCGAGCAACAAAACGTGTACTCGCACCAAATCAATTGAAGACATTAGATGTATCTCCTTAGGAAATTTCCATTAGAAGCAAAGAGTTGTTGAAATATGTTTGTGTACCACTAAGGAAACCCTTATATACTACTAACTTATAGTTCGTCGCTAAAAGGGGACAAAAGAGAAGTTCATTTGCGTGCTTTGACATGCACTGCACATTAGAATTCCAATCCTTGGGGCAGTTTTCTTTTCTCGTACTTGAGTTATTAAGGTTTCCTAACCAGAAAGGAAAACGACAGTAAATGAACAAACATCGACACAAAAATGAGTGCACATGGACGACCAACTAAATCACTCATCATATTCCATGCCTAAGACACTACCACTTGAGAATTGACGTGTGTATTAAGCAGATGGAACCACCTATTTAATTGAAATTCAAACGCGAATAAACAATACTGTTGGGTTTTTTGATACCCAATAAATCCGGACGATGATTTAAACCAGTTTTATAGTTTGGATTAGACTTCATAGGCCTCAACCAATGATTGAAGTGAAATGTCGACACCACAATGAACGGACCACTCCGACAACCTAAGTGGGCCATTGGAAGCAGCCTAATTAATTAGAGTTGCTCATGACCCAACCCAAATATCTTGGACGGCTTTTATAGTTGGAGGCCCATTTGTTGGTACTTATTGGGCCACTTTACTTTGACCTAGAAGCCCATTTTGGTTGGCTTATAATTGGGTCGGTTTGTGTTATCTTGCCCTACTGTGTGAATTCTTGGAGCCGTGAGTTTGGGAGGGAAAAGAGAGTTTTGCTTTGTGCTTCCTCTTGCTTTGTGCTATCTTCTCCTCCTTCTTCTCTTAGGCTTAGTGGCTAGTTAGGGCTGCCAAAGATCACTCACACTCAGCCTTTGTGGCACCTTGGAGCAACCGTTTTTGGGTGGTCGGTTGTTGGGAGATTCGGTTGTTCATTGAGGTGTTGATTGGTTGGTGAACTGAGCCCGGGAATTGGTTGATTGAAGCCTCAAATTCTAACAAATACACATGTCAATTCTAAGGTGGCAAGAACACTTGGCCTTTGATAGTTTTTTTTTTTTTGCTGGAAAACAATGTTGTTTACAGAGAAATGGGCTCTTCATTGATGAAATACAGTTTTATCACTTTCTTTACGGTGTACAATTGATCGTTCTTTTAATGCAAAATTCTTTATTTTCAAAACTACTCTCAAAATTGTTTTGAACTGCCAACAAAAAATTGTCTCTGTGCCATTGATGGTAATGTTGTAATTTGAAATTTTGTCATTGAGGCATGAATGAAAAATCAATTTTCAACTGCTGTAGGTCCAGTACAAAAAAAAAAAAATGCATCTGTTAGGAGAGTAGTTACTTTTTAATTAATTTACCACAGTTGAAAAAATTGGAAGAACTTCATAATGCCAAATAAATGCCGTCAAACTGGGGCTTAATATTTTATCGCGATTTTGATGCATATATCATATTAACACTATCAAACTAAGCCAATGGTCTACATAACAAATTTCTGTAAATACAAGGTAATGAAGGACTCTTATTTATTCACAATTAAGCAATTACTCTCCTAAATCTCCTACTACGCCATTCACTATTGAAGGCTCACTGGGAGTCCATCGTGCACAAGTACAAAATAATGATGAAAAGAAGATTCGTCTCTTATTATTTATTTTGGTACTAAATTGAAAAATTATTCAAGTGTTGGGACAAAAATGTCCTGGCAAGTTGTAGAAATCACAAAAAAGTATTGCTCCTCATGGACCCTGCTGACGCTCATTTTGAGTCACGTGATTGGCAACGTAGCTATCGATCAAATCTTATTTGGTTACTTTCTAATTTTCTTTTCTTTGTCCTCTTTGCTTCTAATGGAAATTTCCTAAGGAGATCCATCTACAAGGGAATGTAAACTTGAAAGACTTGCTTTAATTGTGAAGACATTTCGAATGTGAAAGTTTGAATGTGTCGCCACATAAATAAAAATTTGACTCTTATTTCGATTTTGATCATGACATCTAGTGTATGTCTGGCAATGCTTATAAGCATTTTAACGACCGTTATAAACCTTTCCAAGCACAACCGTTATAAACCTTTCCAAGGACAAAAACGTCTTACTATTGTGCAGAAATTTATTCACTTTTGGCCAGCCAATTTCCACATTTGCCCTCCTCATTTACAGCCACACCTACCTCTTCTCCATCGATCCACTTTCTCTCCCCCAAAAGTGTAATCCCTTCAAAATTTTTCCGTTTTCACTACCAGCCGGCCGAAAATTAGGTGCAAGAATTGATTCCAGAGATGTACCATTCACACAGAGGGTCGAACATCTTCAACCAAAAAAGGCTGATTCCGATCCGCATCAACCTACCCACATAAATACAGAGAAAAATTTTGAATTTTCAATCGTCGACCACCTGTGCAACACCAACCTATCATCATGGATCGTCACTTCCCACCGGTAATAGTAGTTTTCCAATGTTTGCTACTCGTAAAGTCGAATATAGGGTTTTTTTTTGTTGCTTTTTCCGGCATTTTAGTTTGCCGGTACTGATGGGAAATTGGTGCTGCAGATGGGCTCACCGGTATAAGCCTCGCCTTCCAACAGTCTTCCCACAAAGTCCCATGCATCGGCCGAAAAGAACGCCCAATGGAATCCACGCGAAAATCGAGTGTTCATTGCCGCGTGTGAGGCTGTAATTGCGGACGGTCACCGTAACGGCAAGTGCTTCACGAAACATGGATGGGATACACTCCTCCGCTTGTTCAACTCCAACTCCGGCCATGATTGGAGCAAGCGACAGCTTAAGAATCATTGGGATTCTCTTCGGCAGAAACATAAGCGATTCCAGGAGTTGCTCGACTGCACCGGTGTCGAATACGTCTCTGCAACGGGAAGAATTTCTGCATCAGAGGAGTGGTGGGCGCGAAAGATTAAGGTATTTTGCTCATTCATGGTTGTCGTTTTGGTGATTTATGCATTTGATATTGATGTAATTATTCAAAAATTGTCAATGTCATTTTGGCTTCAATTCCATGTCTACACATTTCCTCGGCCTTTTTAACGTGGTAGTACTAATCAATGTTTTGAAACCGACTGACCCAGAAATGGACCAGTTACCTAAAACTGGATCTTAAAAAGCTATCATGTGAACTGCATTTTCTTCAATTTCGATAAAAATATCCGTCGAGAGATAAAAAAATATTTGACTGAGGAAAGAACTCTTGTATGAAATGGAAGACAAAAATAATTTTTAGAATTGATGAAGTTTTTTGACGTGGGCTCTATGTTGTACATTGATCCCTATTGAAACAAAGAATAAATTGAAAGAGTTTCGTATTCATATTAATTGAAAGAGTCCTAATGTTGTAGAGCTGCCACGATAACTCGGTGCACTAGCAAGTTGCAACTTTTTCTTTAAAGACAGAGGAATATACGCTGCTTAGCTTTGACATCATGGAATGAACATTGTCAATTGGTGATACAATCGGACGATCTTGGGCTCAAATCTAGTGCAGTCTCTCTCTTTTTCCCATTATGTTAAAACAATGTGCCCTAGTTGTTAACTTTAGGACTAAAGTTTTCATTCGCCTATGATGAGGTTGGGAGTGAGCAAGATTTGGTTGGTTTTTTTTGAAGATCTCTTTCTTTATGGGAAGGACATACCAATAATGTAGGAGGAACTAGAAAACATGTTGCCATAAGGACATGTGTTTATATGGTTAACTTGTTCTTTTTTCCTTTCCCAGTTATATCAGTGGCTGTCCATTAGGCTTTTTTCCTGTCACTTTATTAATTGACAGACAGGAATCATGCAGAATTATATGCATGTATCTTTCCATTATTGAGGACTTGCATATTTCACTTTTGAGCAGATTCATTCTACAGGTAGTGAATGAATATATTCTAATAATATACACTATTGTAAAAAATTTTGCAATAATTGTGGGAATCTATTAAACTGATCATGTGAACTGCGAAGTGAATGAATTGAACATGCTATTGTACTGCCACTTTTGAAATAAGGAATTGTACCATCACGTTTTTGTTTTTAAGTAATTGTCATTTATCGTGGATTTTCTACCTAAAGTTTTTGCCATGAACCGTCATATTTCTTAAGTTCCCCTTCGATTATTATGTTAATTTGCAACAGGAAAATAAGGAGTACAAAGAGTTCAAAGACAAAGACTGCAGAGAGGTATACGGTTACAAGGAGTTGTTTGGGGATGCTTTCGATAACGAGAAGTATGCTGTAACACCGTCAAAGTTGTGCAAAACAGGATTTGCCATGTTCGACGATAGCGGCTACGAAGACATGGAGGACTCTGTTCCAGCGGAAGAGGAGAGCAGTGGGTCCAGTGATGAGGCAGAACCAGGGGATAAGACAGTAATGAGTATGGAGGGGTCTAGGCCGCGAAGTGGGAACAAGCGTAAGTCCGACGTGGAGAAGAAAAAGGGGAAGAGGAAAAAAAAATTCCGCGTCAAATTTGTCGTACTCTGTTGACCGTGCAACCTCTGCTAGTGAGAGAGTAGCAGCCAAACTAGATAAACTGGTGGGTCCAGAGGTGCCCGATGCAAAGACATGCATTAAGGAGATGTTGGCGACGGGCAGACTGCAGAAAAAAACTGACATGTACTTTTGGACGTGCACGTTCCTATCCCTCCGGCGGAATAGGGAGATACTTGAAGCACAAGAGGACGCAGAAGAGAAAATGGAATGGCTGGAATGGAACTGGCATGAGTACAGAAAGGCCCAACCTAAGTGAGGGATGCACTCGAGAAATTACCCCAATCCAGTCGGTTTGCATCGACAACGATGGTGGTTTTTCATTATTATGGATTTGCCATGTACGGAGCTTATGTAGTCATTTTCGTAAAAACTGTTAAAACATGTTTTTATTATTATGTATTTGTACTGTTTGGAGGCATGCCAAGAATCTTGCAACCTCAGTGAATAGGTTTTTGGCATTTTCCCTTTTTTCATGCTTGCCATCATTTGTGGGTTGAAAGTCAAAGACATGGAGCACCATATAAAAGGACACATGCAATCAATATACTTCCATTATCAACAAACGTTGCTAACATAACCACTGGAGTTTCATTTTCATTCTAACACATCTCAAAAGTCATTTTCGTAGCATTACTTCAACAACTAAGTGCAATGGCACTATCAGACTTGAATTGCGTTCTCATGCCGTACGGTGATCCTGAAGTGGATGTTGGGGAAGAAGAATTCCTATAAGAGCTGCAGGATGACATTGTTGAGTGGTTTCGGTACTGTCACATGCCAGGCGTGGATGTAGCAAGCTATTATCGTGAACAAAGGCGTCGAATTAGAAGATTTCCGTTTGCGCGAAACGGACACATGTTCATGCTCGATGCCATGACAGATAGCCCGGAGATGTGTTATGCAAAGTTCAGGATGTATCCACGAATGCTGCGAAAGTTCGCGCATATACTTCGCGATGAGTACGGCCTACGCAGCGGACGATAAATAGATATATATGAACAAGTCGGTATGTTTTTGTGCATTTTAGCGCACGGAAAAGGCTACAAACAGGTTCAAACGCTCTTCAACCATTCTTTGGAAACTGTTGGACACTACTTCAAGGTTGTGCTTGCAGCAGCTGTTGAATTCGCTACCCGTGTTATAAGACCCGATCAGAACTACAATAACGGAGCCGAGCATCACGTTTCGGATTTGAACAAGCATCCGTTATTCGGAGATTGCATCGGTGCGATTGACGGAACGCATGTTAGGGCTGTCTTGCCACGAGAGGAACGAGTAAGTTTCATCGGCCGCAAGGGGATTCCAACACAAAATGTTCTAGCTGTGTGTGATTTTAATTTGTGTTTCACATTTGTGCTTGCTGGTATGGCGGGGACTACGCATGATTCACGTATTTTGGGGTGTGCGATACAAAGTCCGGAAATTGATTTTCCGCAACCGGGCTCGGGGAAATATTATCTTGTGGACTCGGGATTCGCACATAGACCTAGGTACATGGCTCCGTATAAGGGGTCAGATATATTGTACCATTTCCAGCAGTTCTATGATGAGCGAACGGGTCGCAGACGAAACTTTCGAAATGCGCGTGAAAAATTTAACTTCAGACATTCATCATGCAGGAACGTTATCGAACGTGCATTTGGTGTATGGAAGAATCGTTGGAAAATACTCGATTGGATTCCGAGTTACAATTTCAAAGTGCAGACTGCTATTGTGATAGCTACATTGGGTATTCACAACTTCCTTCGACGGGCAGGAGTAGTCGACGAGGCCTTCATAAGAGTGGAGATGGACCCCGATATGGCGGAGGTAGACCTCCCAGACGAACAAGAAGAAGTCGCTGTCGAAATTAATGCTCCGGAAATGCAACGAAACGAGTGGGATTGTTTCCGTGATTATTTGGCTCAACGATAAAAGAAAATGTGTTGCTACAATGACGACGTTTTTGCAAAGAATAATTGTTGCCTGTTGTGCTTGTAATGCTTTTAAGAATGGAAAATGAAAAAAAAAAATTGACTAGGTTGATTTTATTTTACAGCGAACGTCAATTTCGTTTTTCTTTTATTTCATGTTGGATTTAGGTTTGTAGGCAACAAATATTGTACATCACGTGAAACTGGCATTTGGAGCACTCAATCAAAAAGGCTGCAACAATTAAGGGATGGTCAAACACGCAATGAATTCTCGGCAATTTTCACGTAATATGGTTTGAAAAGTCAAAGAAGGTTGGCAACAAATTGGTAAAAATTGATTCATTTTACTGTCACAGCAATTTTCACGTTTTTTGGTTTGAAAAGTCAAAAAAGGTTGGCAAGGACAAATTGGAAATTTTGCTGAAATTCATTCTGACAGCAGACATGCAGCGGTTCACTTTTTTCTTCCGTTAACGGTAGGAAATTTAATTTAAAGCATCTCCAGACAAGCTC
Source organism: Fraxinus americana (assembly GCA_035079005.1). NCBI lineage: Eukaryota > Viridiplantae > Streptophyta > Magnoliopsida > Lamiales > Oleaceae > Fraxinus > Fraxinus americana. The sequence continues at coordinate 24,391,022 of CM068720.1, forward strand.
CTAGTAATCTTGTAAAAAAAAAAGTTATATTTTTTTTGTTCTAATAGCATAGTAGTTCAATGTACTAATCTAATCGTCAAGTATTTAGTTTGCCAACTCAACCAAATGTCAAGTTGCTCATGCATAAGTTGGATCAACTCAATAAACGCTCAAGTTGAGTGAGTGTTAACTCGACCAACTCAACAAATTGAACACATTTTTGATTTAAAAAATAAAGAAATAAGTGATGAACAATTAAACTGGCATTTTGGCCTTTGTAGAAAGTTTTTTAAGAAATAGATTAAAACATGAATACTTTTCACGTTGATATCTGAAAGTGAATTATTTTGTAAAATTTCTTTTGGTTTTAATAAAGAGAAAATTACCACTGACCCTATATCTTAACTTTCAATTTCAAAAATAGGGTATTAATTACTTTTTTTTATCAAAAGACGTGTACATCTACCCCAACCCTGCAAATCCACCTCACGACAACCCCACCCATCACAAATTCTTCAAAATTGAAATCTATACCCAATATGCCCCTGTTTGACATCCATTTTGGAGAAAATATAAATTATGGAATAGTGATTGATGGAAGAATGTGTGGTTGAAAAGTAATGAAATTTTTGGATTTATGTGTAGTGTTATTTTATTGATAGAATGTGTTGTTGAAATGAAGAAAGAGAAAAAAAATAAAAATGAGAATGAGAATAAGAAGAAAATGGGTGTCAAACGGGGGCTATCTCTTTCACCATTTTTCCACCACCCAACCCAAACCAGCCCAATCTCACCCACCCCACTTTACCCTATCCCTTAATTGAAACCTTCCTAAATCAATCCCCATTTCTACCCAGCAGAAGCTCTCTCTTCTTCTTTTTTGCACCGCTACCTAGGAGCTCTCTCTTCCTTTTCTGCAGTGAGCATTGTAGTGTGTGAAAATAGCGTAATTAGAGTTGTTAAAAGAGTTAATTAGGCAAACTACATAGATCGACGTTGAAAGGTTCATTTTCATTGGCATTCCCTGTTTGTATGCCATTATCCACTGCAATTGGGCCACACGATGGCTCCAGGTGCAGCGCAACTGGGCGAAGTAACGACGATAAGCCTCACCGTCATCGCTGTACATGGGTTTTTTTTTGGAGAATGGCGCGATGGTGGTGGGAAGGGATGAAGATTGAGCAGTATAGAGGCTATTGATGAGGCATGGACAGTGGCTAGAGAAGCGGACCAACTGTAGTGCATGGGCGGAGGATAACTAATAGCCCAAGAATAACTAACGAAGATGGGGTGAATTGGTTATTCAAATTTTTTCGAAAAATTAGTCTAAATTCAACGAAGTAAAAATTAAGTAGATTAATTCAAATAGTAGGCACAAATATGAAAGCAATAACTAAAGAGGGATAGAGAGTGCAAACGATATAATTACGAAGGTTCAATCCAATGCAATGATCTACATCCTCCGTTGTCAAGCTCTCCGACACGAGCAATGTCAATTTCACTATGTTGATTGACTTGTGGTACAATCCGACTCTTTACAAAGCTTTCGGTGACTTACAAGCAACGAGCACTGACCCTTTTACAATGTTGAGCTTTATGGGATTTCAACACGACCTTCAATTCAAATAAATTTACAAGAGTAATCTTCTCTTCTTAATGAATGGTGGATTCAAAGTTGAGTATAAGAAGAGAAGTAGGTTAACACTTTAATAGATAGCAATGAATGAAGGTTAAGTGTTAGATGTGGAAAATTTTGATGTATAGAATTATTTTCAAGAGTTAATTTAATCAAAGATTTTTCTATACCAAAATAATTTGATAATAAATGATATGAGAGATCAATGCAAATTTTGGCTCAAAAGAAACTCAATTGAATGATCTAAGTGATTGTAATAAATGGTAAGTGAGTTGGTATTTATAGCAGTTAAAAACGTAAAATTTTCTATCTTACCGGACGTCCACCACTGTACCGGACGACTGAACTAGTTGTTGAGTTTCAGAAATCAGAATGGTTAAAAATTGACCGTGGGACTACCGGATGTCCACCAGACTAAAAATCTCCATTTTACCATTTTCTTAATTATTTTTCCAAGGTAGATTCTTTAGGGCATTTTCACTTTTTCAAAATAATTGCTATTGGTAAAGAAAGTTAAGTGAAGAATTTTGTCATATCGAAAATAATTTTTATGCAAGTGCTTTTGAGAAACGTTTATTTCGTGCATAAAATTTAGCTTGCGAGCATGAAGTGATTCATTGCTAAGAATTAAAACGTTTTATCTTTACATATGAATTCAAATCATCTACATCTAATGTCTTCGATTGATTTGGCGCGAGTACACGTTTTGTTGCTCGATTTTGAATTTGGTGCGACTGCTTGATTTGTTTCCGATTATTTTGAAGTGAATGCTTGATTTCCACCGGGTTCGCAACATGTATCAATAAAGACTTGAATATAAATGTTAGAGATAAAAATAATTTGTTTGTTATAATCAAAACTCGAAATCAACCATAGGTCAACAATTTCCCAATTTTTTATTATAACAAACAAGATTATTTGCAAAATGTAATTAATTCATTTATCATGCAATTTGTATTCCCCCTATCTTTATCATGTACTGTAAGTATCATGTATTGCAAGCATTCCCCCTATTTTTTACAATTTGATAGCCATGTAAGTAGGAGTTTCTCTCTTTCCCATTATCAAAAATGAATTAGTCATAATCATCTCACTTTGCATTCCCCCTTTTGGCATAAACCAAAAGCATAAGGCTAATCATGGATAATAATAACAATAGCATTAAGCATAAATGAAGATAACCATAGATTAGTCATAGAAGCATAAATAAGTCATATCGCTAAAAATAAGCCATAATATAAGGTTTTTTTTAGAGAAAACATAACTCTAGCAACAATGACAAAGAAATAAAAGAAATCTACGGCACCGGAAGAGGCAGTGGAGGAAAAAGTTCATAGACGTGAGCGTAGAAGGCATTTTGCTGGACATGTAACTCCCGAAGCATCCCACCAAGTCCATCCACCGAAGAGGTAAGAGAATCAATACGGTTATTAAGTGATCCTCGGTAAATGTGAATCCTCCAAACGATGAGCAAGGAGCACAGAGGTTGTCGTGAGGTAGGTGTGGGACTTGTGGTAGATCATCAGCATCATCATCATCATCTTCATCACCGTCAAAAGGTAGAGTCGACAGACCCGAGGTGGGATCGAACCCTTTTGTGTGTGCCACCCATTGACCACGTTCTTTTACTATTTTCACTCTTTTCAGGATTTGAATGTTGATTGTATCCGTAGGGCAAAGCTTAACGAAAGTCTCATCATGAAGTGGAATGTCAAAATATTTAAAAATTTTCGTAAGAAGCATTCCGTAAGGCAAAACTTTAAGATGTCGTGTGGAATGTACAAGTTTCATGAGACCTAGGGTAATATTTGGAAAGTCGAGTTTTCGGCCAACAAGGAAGGAATCGAGGACAAAAAGATCAAAAAAGTTCATCTTGTCTCAATGACCCTTTCGAGGAAGAATTTCATGTGCAATGATGTTTTGTAAAACTTTACATGGAAGTGTTAGATGATTTGCACTAATTTCGTGATATTTTCAAAGTTCTTTCTGGCTACTCGACGGCATACCTCGGAGGGGTTGTACCCGTCAAGAGTTGGATAAGTTTTATGGAGAAAAATTTGAGTATCACACGGCTTAAGATCAAGAATTTCATGAATGAAAACTTTGTTGACGATGATACAAACATTTTTTATTAAGCATGACAGTTTATCCGAACGAGGTGAAATGACTATGTTTTGGTAAAATTCTTTCATAAGACGAGGATAAGCATGCTCTTCAAAAGTAGCGACCGACACCTAACCCATATTTTTGAAATATTTTTCAATGTGAAATGTGGGTGCTTCAATGGTAAAATCGGCAAAATCAACGTTCTTACCTACTAAAATGGGTGATTTTTCAAACAGGTTGACCGGTACCTCGGGCTACATATCAAATTCCTCGTCGGATGATGGTGGAGGAGATCGCCGTACCATGCTCTTGAGCCTCTTTCCCATTCTTCTAGATCTCGACATTTTAAAAAAAGTTATACTTTTTTGTTCTAATAGCTTAGTAGTTTGATGTAACTAATTGTCAAGTATTTAGTTTGCCAACTCAACCAAATGTCAAGTTGCTCATGCATAAGTTGGATCTATTAACTCGACCAACTCAACAAATTGAACGCATTTTTGATTTAAAAATAAAGAAATAAGTGATGAACAATTAAACTGGTATTTTGGCCTTTGTAGAAAGTTTTTTAAGAAATAGATTAAAACATGAATACTTTTCACGTTGATATCTGAAAGTGATGAACAATTAAACTGGTATTTTGGCCTTTGTAGAAAGTTTTTTTAAGAAATAGATTAAAACATGAATACTTTTCACGTTGATATCTGAAAGTGAATTATTTTGTAAAATTTATTTTGGTTTTAATAAAGAGAAAATTACCACTGACCCTATATCTTAACTTTCAATTTCAAAAATAGGGTATTAATTACTTTTTTTTTTATCAAAAGACGTGTACATCTACCCCAACCCTGTAAATCCACCTCACGACAACCCCACCCATCCCAAATTCTTCAAAATTGAAATCTATACCCATTATGCCCCTATTTGACATCCATTTTGGAGAAAAAATAAATTCTGGAATAGTGATTGATGGAAGAATGTGTGGTTGAAAAGTAATGAAATTTTTGGATTTATGTGTAATATTATTTTATTGATAGAATGTGTTGTTGAAATGAAGAAAGATAAAAAAATGAGAATGAGAATAATAAGAAAATTAGTGTCGAACGGGGGCTATCTCTTTCACCATTTTTCCACCACCCAACCCACACCAGCCCAATCTCACCCACCCCACTTTACCCTATCCCTTAATTGAAGTCTTCCCAAATCAATCCCCATTTCTACCCAGCAGAAGCTCTCTCTTCCTCTTTTTTGCACCGCTACCTAGGAGCTCTCTCTTCCTTTTCTGCAGTGAGCATTGTAGTGTGTGAAAATAGCGTAATTAGAGTTGGTAAAGGAGTTAATTAGGCAAACTACATAGATCGGCGTCGAAAGGTTCATTGTCATTGGCATTCCCCGTTTGTCTGCCTTTATCCACTGCAATTGGGCCACACGATGGCTCCAGGTGCAGTGCAACTGGGCGAAGTAACGACGATAAGCCTCACCGTCATCGCTGCATAGGTTTTTTTTGGGAGGATGGCGCGATGGTGGTGGGAAGGGACGAGGATTGAGCGGTATAGAGGCTATTGATGAGGCATGGACAGTGGCTAGAGAAGCGGACCAACTATAGTGCGTTGGCGGAGGATAACTGATAGCCCAAGAATAACTAACGAAGATGGGGTGAATTGGTTATTCAAACTTTTTCGAAAAATTAGTCTGAATTCAACCAAGTAAAAATTAAGTAGATTAATTCAAATAGCAAGTACAAATATGAAAGCAATAATAAAAGAGGTATAGAGAGTGCAAATGATATAATTATGAAGGTTCAATCCAATGCAATGATTTACATCCTCCGTTACCATGCTCTCCGGCACGAGCAAGGCCAATTTCACTATGTTGATTGACTTGTGGTACAATCCAACTCTTTACAAAGCTTTCGGTGACTTACAAGCAACGGACACTGACCGTTTTACAATGTTGAGCTTTATGGGATTTCAATTCAAATAAATTTACAAGAGTAATCTTCTCTTCTTAATGAATGGTAGATTCAAAGTTGAGTATAAGAAGAGAAGTAGGTTAACATTTTAATAGATAGCAATGAATGAAGGTCGAGTGTTAGATGTGAAAAATTTTGATGTATAGAATGATTTTCAAGAGTTAATTTAATCAAAAAAATTTCTATACCAAATAATTTGATAATAAATGATATGAGAGATCAATGCAAATTTTGGCTCAAAAGAAACTCAATTGAATGTTCTAAGTGATTGTAATAAATGGTAAGTGAGTTGGTATTTATAGCAGTTAAAAACGTAAAATTTTCTGTCCAACCGGACGTCCACTACTGTACCGGACAACTGAACTAGCCGTTGAGTTTCACAAATCAGAATGGTTAAAAATTGACCGTGGGACTACCGGACATCCGCCAGACTAAAAATCTCCATTTTACCATTTTCTTAATTATTTTTGTAAGGCAGATTCTTTAGGGCATTTTCACTTTTTCAAAATAAGTGCTATTGGTAAAGAAAGCTAAGTGAAGAATTTTGTCATATCGAAAATAATTTTTATGCAAGTGCTTTTGAGAAACGTTTATTCCGTGCATAAAAATTTAGCTTGTGAGCATGAAGTGATTCATTGTTAAGAATTAAAACGTTTTATCTTTACATATGCAAATCATCTACATCTAATGTCTTCGATTGATTTGGCGCGAGTACACGTTTTGTTGCTCGATTTTGAATTTGGTGGGACTGCTTGATTTGTTTCCGATTGTTTTAAAGTAAGTGCTTGATTTCCACCGGGTTCGCAACATGTATCAATAAAGACTTGAATGTAAATGTTAGAGATAAAAATAATTTGTTTGTTATAATCAAAACTCGAAATCAACCATAGGTCAACAATTTCCCCATTTTTTATTATGACAAACAAGATTATTTGCAAAATGTGATTAATTCATTTATCATGCAATTTGTATTCCCCCTATCTTTATCATGTATTGTAAGTATCATGTATTGCAAGCATTTCCCGTGTCTTTTACAATTTGATAGCCATGTAAGTAGGAGTTTCTCTCTTTCCCATTATCAAAAATGAATTAGTCATAATCATCTCACTTTGCATTCCCTCCTTTTGGCATAAACCAACAGCATAAGGCTAATCATGGATAATAATAACAACAACATTAAGCATAAATGAAGATAACCATAGATTAGTCATAGAAGCATAAATAAGCCATATCGCTAAAAATAAGCCATAATGTAAGGATTTTTTTTAGAGAAAACATAAGTCTAGCAACAATGACAAAGAAATAAAAGAAATCTACGGCGCCGGAGGGGGCAGTGGAGGAAAAAGTGCATAGACGTGAGCGTAGAAGGCATTTTGCTGGACATGTAACTCCCGAAGCTCCCACCAAGTCCATCCACCGAAGAGGTAAGAGAATCAATATGGTTATCAAGGAGGTTGTAGTGATCCTCGGTAAATGTGAATCCTCCAAACGATGAGCAAGGAGCACAGAGGCTGTCGTGAGGTGGGTGTGGGACTTATGGTAGATCATCAGCATCATCATCTCCATCATCGTCAAAACGTAGAGTTGATAGACCCGAGGTGGGATCGAACCCTTTTGTGAGTGCCACCCATTGACCACGTTCTTTTACTATTTCATTCTTTTCAGGGTTTGAATGTTGATTGTATCGGTAGGGCAAAGCTTAACGAAAGTCTCATCATGCTGTGGAATATCAAAATATTTAAAAATTTTCGTAAGAAGCATTCCGTAAGGCAAAACTTTAAGATGTCGTGTGTAATGTACAAGTTTCATAAGACCTACGGTAATATTTGGAAAGTCGAGTTTTCGGCCAACAAGGATGGAATCGAGGACAAAAAGATCAAAAAAGTTCATCTTGTCTCGATGACCCTTTCGAGAAAGAATTACATGTGCAATGATATTTTGTAAAACTTTACATGGAAGTGTTAGATGATTTGCACTAATTTCGTGATATTTTCAAAGTTCTTTCTGGCTACTCGACGGCATGCCTCGGAGGGGTTGTACCTTTTAAGAGTTGGATAAGTTTTATGGAGAAAAATTTGAGTATCACACGGCTTAAGCTCAAGAATTTCATGAATGAGAACTTTGTTGACGGTGATACGAACATTTTTTGTTAAGCATGAAAGTTTATCCGAATGAGGTGAAATGACTATGTTTTGGTAAAATTCTTTCATAAGACGAGGATAAGCATGCTCTTCAAAAGTAGGGACCGACACCCAACCCATATTTTCGAAATATTTTTCAATGTGAAATGCGGGCGCTTCAATGGTAAAATTGGCAAAATCAACGTTCTTACCTATTAGAATGGGTGATTTTTCAAACAGGTTGACCGGTACTTCGGACTCCATATCAAATTCCTCGTCGGATGATGGTGGAGGAGATCGCCGTACCGTGCTCTTGAGCCACTTTCCCTTCTCCATTCTTCTGGATCTCGACATTTTAAAAATAAGAGTGAAAACGAATCTGTTCGGATTTTATGAGAAAAGGGGATTTTGGTGGATGAGAGGGAGTGGGTTCAATGATTTCAACTAGAAACTTAGAAATAGATTGGGAGTTTGAGTGATTTAGAGTGTATCTTGGGAGAGAAATGAGAGAAAAGAGTGAAGATTTGGTGTTTGAATTGATATGGTTCGCGAAACCAGGGTTTAAAATCGCGTAGAACTAGAGTCCGGTTGATAGAGTTAAAAATCTCTGTCAAATCGGACGTGTTAACTGGATGTCTAGTTAGCTCGTCCATTCCTTTTTTTATAAAGTAAACTAAATATGATGTTAAAAACATGTAATTTCCATGTATTCAATTATGTTCATCAATAATCCTTAAACCTCTTCTAATGTGTGAGAAATGATCAAGAGCTAGAAGTTTTGTGAAGATATTGGCCAATTGATTTTCCGTGTTTTCAAATTCTAACACAATATCACCCTTTTGAGTATAGTCTCTTAGGAAGTGATGTCTAATTTCAACGTGCTTCGTCCTAGAGTGCAAAATAGGATTTTTAGACAAGTTTATCCACTAGTGTTATCACACATAATGGGTATATGATCAAAGAATATGTGATAATCACTAAGAGTTGTTTCATCCATAGAACTTGTGCACAACAACTAGCGACCGAGATATATTCAATTTCTGCGGTAGATAATGCAACAAAATTTTGTTTCTTGCTAAACCAAGATACAAGTGCAGAGCCTAGAAAATGACATGTTCCGCTAGTTATTTTATGATCGATTGTGCATCCGACCTAATTGGCATCCGAATAGCTAAGTAGATCAATGTGAGTGCCCTTAGGATATCAAAGCCCTAAAGTTTTAGTGCCACTAAGATATCTAAAGATCCGCTTCACGGCCTTGAGATGTGATTCTTTAGGATTTGATTGAAATCTAGCACATAGACACACACTAAACATGATATCGGGTCTACTTGCGGATAAATAAAGAAGGGATCCGAACATACCTCGATATTTTGTTATGTCAACGGACATACCTTGATCGTCCTTATCCAATTTTATGGCTATGCTCATAGGGGTGTTCATTAACTTCAAATCATTCATGTCGAATCTCTTGAGCATATCCAAAATATATTTACTTTGATTGATGAAGATTTCATCACAAGTTTGCTTAATTTGGAGACCGAGAAAGAATTTAAGTTCTCCCATCAAGCTCATTTCAAATTCTATGCTCATGCGCTTAGAGAATTCTTCACAAAGATGAATGTTAGTGGCACAAAATATAATATCATCAACATGAATTTGAACAATGATCATATCGTTTTTATGAGTTTTAATAAAAAGAGTGGTATCCGCTTTTTCAATTGAAAAACCATTTGAAATTAGAAACTTGCTCAATCGTTCGTACCAAGCCCTAGGAGCTTGTTTTAGATCATAGAAAGCTTTTCGAAGTTTGAAAACGTAGTTTGGATTTTTATGATCTTTAAAACCGGGAGGTTATTCAACAAAAAACTTCTTCTTGAATGAAACCATTTAGAAATACTCTTTTAACATCCATTTGATAAAGAGTGAATTTTTTATGGCAAGCAAAAGTAAGAAGCATGCGAATTCATTCTAATCTAGCAACCGGTGTAAATGTTTCCTCATGATCGATGCATTCTTCTTGATTGTGACCTTGGGCCACCAATCTAACCTTGTTACGTACGATTGTTCAATTTTCATCCCGTTTATTTCTAAAAACTCATTTTGTACCAATTACGGTTTGATCATTTAGTCTAGTAACTAAATCCCAAAAATGATTTCTTTCAAATTGATTTAGTTCTTCTTGTATTGCTAGTATCGAAAATTCATCAAATCCGACTTCTTTAAAAATTTTGGGTTCAATTTGTGAAATGAATGCACAACTTCCTAGATGATTTCTAAGAGAGGTTCTAGTGGTGATACATTTGGATGGATCGCCTATTATTAATTCCTTTGGGTGAGATGGAACAAACTTCCATTCATTTGGTAGTGGGGGATCACTTTGATCCTCGGTTGATCTTTCTTCACTTTCTTGAACATTGGGCTCCTTCGTTTGTTCTTCGTTAGGCACTTCCTTGTTTTAATCTTGAATGTTCATTTGTTCGAATGGAGCTTCCAAACCTACATCATTATCAATACTTTTCTCACGACCAAGTGAGTTAGCCTCATAAAATGTGACGTGCATGGATTCTTCAACGGCTAGAGTTCTTTTGTTAAATACTCTACGAGCTTTATTAGTCGATGAATATCCTAGGAAAATATCAATATCAGATTTTGAATCAAATTTTCTCAAATTATCTTTTGTATTCAAAATAAAGTATTTGTAACCGAAGACTTTAATGTAGCTAATATTGAGAATTCTATTTTTCTAAAGCTCATATGGAGTTTTGGTTTTCTTACGACTAATCAATACTCTATTTACAATGTAACAAATGGTATTAATGGTTTCGGCTCAAAAGTATTTTGGTAGGTTATTTTCGTTAAGTATGGTTCTAGCCATCTCTTGTAATGTACAATTCTTCTTTTCTACTATACTATTTTGTTGAGGAGTTCTAGGAGCCGAGAAGTTATGTTCATATCCGTTTTTGTTGAAAAAAATTATCAAAAGCAATATTATCAAAATTTTCACCATGGTCACTTCTAATAGTTGTAATGATATAACCTTTTTAATTTTGGACTTTCTTACAAAAGTACTTAAAAGTTTTTAGAGTTTCATCTTTTAGACTAAAGTATATGACCCAAGTGAATCTAGAAAAATCGTCGACAATTCCAAAAGCATAATGTTTACCACCCAAGCAAACGATTCTAGATGGTCCAAAAAGATTTATGTGGAGAAGTTGTAATGATTTTGTAGTCGAGGAGTATAATTTGGGTTTAAATGAACTTTTTGTTCGTTTACCAAATTGACATGCATCGCAAATTATCTTTTTCAAATTTCAAATTTGGTAATCCTTCGACAAAACCGTTTTTTGAGATTTTTGAAAGAAGATCCATGCCAACGCGACCTAATCTTCTATGCCATAGCCAAGTATCATCTTTCAAACTTACTAAGCATTTTTCATTATTTTCAAAATCGATATCTATGATATAAAAATCTTTGCTTCGACTTCCTATAAACAGTGCCTCTTTAGATTGAGCATCTTTATTCTTTAATAAGACATTTAGAAGAATCGAATTTAATGTGGTAGCCTTTATCACATAATTTACTTAGCATTATCACATAATTGACTTATGCTAAGTAAATTGTGTTTAAGGTTGTCTACCAATAGTACATTTTCAATAGAAGGGGAGAGATGATTACCAATGTTTTCAATTCCGATGATTTTTCCTTTAGCATTGTCTCCAAATATGACATGACCTACATCCTTCTTTTTGAAATTTGATAGTAAAGTTCTATCTCCGGTCACGTGTTTTGAACATCCGCTATCCAAGAACCATTTGCTCGTCATTTTTTTCGGTACCTATAATAACAATTTGACTTTTGATTTTTGGTAACCACACAAGTTTGGGTCCTTGGTAGTTAGTTTTAGTGGATCCTTGAGTCCACTTGTTTTCAAAGTGTAACTTCTTTTTGGTTAAACAATTGTAGGCAATATGTCTATCCTTGTTGCAAAAGTTACAAGTAATTTTTGAGGGAGATGTGTTTGAAGCTTTGATAAATAGATTTTTGAGAGATTTTTGTTTTAAAAATGGTTTATATCCAATACATCCTTTATCAAAAACACATTTTTGATTACCGAGCATTTAGTCAAAATTCTTCTTCCCTTGAGTGAATTTAAAAGCAATTTTTGTCAAGTCTTCAACCTTTTCTTTTAAAGAACAATTTTCTTTATATAATGAATCATAATCAATATTTTCCTTTCTAGTTTCCAAAGTTTTCTCAATTTCATTTTTTAATAATTTGTGTTTCTTACTTTCTTTTTTAGAATAGAATAACTAAGGGCAAGGTTTTCAAGTTCTTCTAAAATTTCATCATAAGAAGAAAATAAATCATCATATGCGAATTTTTTAATAGAATTTACCTCATAGTTGATTGCCATGAAACACATGTTGGATACTTCTTCTTGAGTTTCATTTTCATCACAATCATCATTGTCGCTTTCATCCCATGTTGCTTGTAACGCATTTTTTTTGAAATTTTTATTTTTGTTTGGACATTCGATTCTCTTGTGACCGGGTTTGTCGCAATCATAGCAAATATTTTTCCTGATTCTTTCATTGCTATTTTCTTCTTTCTTTTGAAACTTTCGATTATTTCGAAAATCTCTCCATTTTTTGACAAGAAGCACAAGTCATCAAATTCTTTACCACTTATATGCTCACTTGTAGTTCCTTCTTCTATAGCCGATTTGAGAGCAATTTGAAGCCTAGGAGGCTCTTTTGATTCTTCTTTGCTCTTCCTAGTCTTTTCTTTGGTTTCGGAGTTGTTGAGCTCGTATGTCATCAAAGTTCCATAAAGTTCCTCCAAAGGATACTGTTGATATCTTTGGTGTTTTCTATCAACATCCTCAATGAGCTCCAATCTTCCTAAAGTGACCTAAATATTTTACTTACAAGCTCACCGTTTGTAAGTTTATGATCAAAGACTTTGAAGCCATTAACAATATTGGTGAAACGAGTAATCATGTCAACAATGGCTCCATCTTGTTTCATGAAGAAATTTTCAAATTCTTTTACCAAGAGATTAACCTTGGTTTCTTTTACCTTACTTGTGCCAACGTGAGTAACTTCAAGTGTATGCCAAATATCATATGCGGATTCACAAGTACTAATACGATTAAATTCATTTTTATCTAATGCCCAATAGAGTAAATTCTTAGCTTTGGCATTTAAAGATAGCTTTATTTTGTCTTCTTCATCGTACTCTTCTCTAGGTTTGGGGATAGTTTGACCGGTTCGTCCGTTTATCTTAATGGTCTTGGTAGGCTTATAAGGACCATACTCGATAACTTCCCAAATATTATAATCAATAGATGGAATGTAAATCATCATCATAGCCTTCCAATAATTATAGTGTGTTCCATCAAAGAAGGGAGGGCTATTTGTGGAATGCCCCTCATGATTTTGAAATATTGGGTTAGCCATTACTCAAGATTGTGAAATCTTTGAAAGTGAGTACCTCGCTCTGATACCAATTGATAGCCCAAGAATAACTAACCAAAAGGAGGATGGATTGGTTATTCAAACTTTTTCGAAGAATTAGTCTAAATTCAACCAAGTAAAAATTAAGTAGATTAATTCATATAGTAAGCACAAATATGAAAGCAATAAGTAAAGAGGGATATATAGTGCAAATGATATAATTATGGAGGTTCGATCCAGTATAATGATCTACGTCCTCCGTTACCAAGCTCTCCGGCAAGAGCAATGCCAGTTTTACTATGTTGATTGACTTGTGGTGCAATCCAACCATTTACAAAGCTTCCGATGACTTACAAGCAACGATCACCGACCCTTTTACAATGTTGAGCTTTACGGGACCTCAACACGACCTTCAATTCAAATAAATTTATAAGAGTAATCTTCTCTTCTTAATGAATAGTGGATTCGAAGTTGAATATAAGAAGAAAACTAGGTTAACACTTTAATAGATAGCAATGAATGAAGGTCAAGTTTTAGATGTGAAAAGTTTTGATGTATAGAATTATTTTCAAAAGTTAATTTAATCAAAGATTTTTCAACACCAAAATGATTTGATAATACATATGAGAGATCAATGCAAATTTTGGCTCAAAAGAAACTCAATTGAATGCTATTAGTGGTTGTAATAAATGGTAAGTGGGTTGGTATTTATAGCAGTTAAAAACGTAAAATTTTCTGTCCAACCGGACGACCCCTACCGAACGTCCGCCACTGTACCGGACGACTGAGCTAGCCGTTGAGTGTGAGAAATCAGAACGGTTAAAAATTTGACCGTTTGACTACCAGACGTCCGCCAGACTAAAAATCTCCATTTTACCCTTTTTAAAATTATTTTTGTAAATGTAGATTCTTTATGGACATTTTCACTTTTTCAAAATAAGTGTTATTGGTAAAGAAAGTTGAGTGAAGATTTTTGTCATATCGAAAATAATTTTTATGCAAGTGCTTTTGAGAAACATTTATTTCGTGCATAAAAATTTAGCTTGCGAGCTTGAAGTGATTCATTGCTAAGAATTAAAGCGTTTTATCTTTACATATGAATTCAAATCATCTACGTCTAATGTCTTCGATTGATTTGGCGTGAGTACACATTTTGTTGCTCAATTTTGAATATGGTGCGATTGCTTGATTTGTTTCCGATTATTTTGAAGTGAGTGCTTGATTTCCACCGAGTTCGCAACATGTATCAATAAAGACTTGATTGTAAATGTTAGAGATAAAAATAATTTTTTTGTTATAATCAAAACTCGAAATCAACCATAGGTCAACAATAACATCTTTGTTGGGATGGATGCCAACTGCTTTTTTTTCTCTCTCCATATTCTCCGCACCCAACTGAATTTTTGTTTCTCTTCTTTTAATTTTGTGGTGGTCTAAGCTTTTGGGATGAATTTTGCAGTGTATGTTAGGTACAGGTGGTTGTGGCTTGTTTAGGGATTTTGTTGGTGGGAGTGGTGGTTGTGGTATGGTACAGACGGCGGTGGCTGGTACAAGTAACTAGGGCTAAACTGACCCGGTCGAGTTGGGTTGATTTTTTGTAGTTTTTTAGTAGGTTTGGTTCATGGCTAATCTAAGCAGGTCGGGTTATGGGTTAACCCATAAAACCTGATATAAACCACCCAACCCGACCTCGCTATTTTTTTTAAAAAAAATTCAATTATACGTTATAAGTACCCAAATAATTTGGAACAACCTTTATTCTCAATTTTTCATTTCTCCGTTGCTCTAGCCGTCTCCCAAATTAGACATCAAATCGACGTCGGCTTGCCATCGTCGATCTTCCATTCTTCCTTTTAACTTGCCAACACGGCAACATCGATCATCCATTCTACCTTTTAACTTGCTACCATCGATCTATTGTATGTGGTGAAAGTTTATTTTCCATTTTCTTTACCAATTGTTTCCATCACTTCCTTCTTCTTCCTCTTTTTTTTTTTTTTTCATTTTTTTTGTGGCTATATAATGAAGATATTCAATTCTATTTGTTTGATTTTCATATTAGTCGAATAAAATTATCAACCAATGTGTTTTTTTCCTTTTTTAATTACTTCTATGGATATTGATGATCATGATTCTTGTTTGTTCAGGAGGATCTTGATTCTTCAAGTTTTTGTACCATTCATTTCTAGGTCCACGGTTGATAAAATAAATAAAAAAGAGAGAAATATGTTACATTACACTTATTATGTAAGAACATACTGCTTCTTGTAATGTCTTCTCACTCACTATAGAGAGCAAATGTCTTGTATATCTATTTAGTGTTTTAGAAATTTTCGGTAGAAATTATGAATTTAATTAATTTGATGGCTGGAGGAAATTAAATTCTATTAATTACACAACTGAAAATGATCATAAATTATATCCAAAAAAAGGAAGAAAAAAATGAATTATTACATCTATGATGCTACACAGATCAAGAACGGCTGAACATGATACATATGCTAGATTCAGAATGATAATTCCATATATAAGAAAGATTTAAATAATACCGTAAGTATAATCTGCTAATTACATTCCTCTATATAGATACTTTTGCAGATGCAAATGCTCAAAATGGTGAGATAATTACCTGCATTGTCTTTGAGTGTTAACTAATTGTTATCATTAAGTAGACAGATATAGAAAGTAGTTAAAATCAAGCAGAATTCATGGGATATAAAGCATTCACTCAAACTTGGTTACCGTCATCAATATCTATAGAATGATTTTGTTTATTGGTTTTGAACTTTTGATGCATGATGAACCCAGATTGCTGAAACTGTGAAGCATATTACATTTATTGTTGCTATTTGATCATTGGAAATTGGATATTGCATGTGCTAAAATGGACACAGCCATACGTGAAGTATTATTGCTTTTCTTGTATTGCATTAATACTTTTAATTAAATATATCTATTTGGAATGTTTGTAATTATGGTGGAATATGTTGATAGATATGGATGAATGTGAAGGACATGGCACAGAAGCTCCATCAAATGACATAGATTTGCAAGCAGGTCTTTCTCCACGTGCACTGTTAACATTAGGTAAGCTGAAATCTAATATATTAGCTTCATATATTTGGGATCACTTTACACTATTGGGCTTAAGGGATGGTTCAAATGTTAGGTGTAAATGTAACTATTGTGGAATAGATTATGCTTGTGGCACTAAAAAGTGTGGTACTAGCTCATTGGGCAATCATTTGACAAATAATTGTAAGAAGTATCCAGGTAAATTGGTGGATAAGAAGCAAAGAATCCTTTCTTTTGAGAACAAAAAAGAGGGGGTATGAGCAATCTTATTGTTATTCGTCGAAGTAAAGAAGAGTGTGGAGTTGCATGTGCTAAGATGGTAGTAGTTGATGAATTATCTTTTAGGCTTGTTGAAGCTTGTGGTTTCAGGCTCTTTTATAGTGTAGCATGTTCTCAGTTTTAGGATCCATCTCGGAGGACTCTCATTAGAGACATTTATCAATTGTATTTAGATGAAAAACTGAAATTGAGATATATCTTTTCTTTTTACCTTCAAAGGGTTCCCATCACAACTGATACTTGGACTTCCATTCAAAATGTTAATCACATGTCTCTTACAACACATTTTATTGATTCTGATTGGACACAAAGGAGAAACAATTGGGAAAATGATTGAGACTTATTTGCAAAATTGGGGGATTGAGAAAGTTTTTACAATCACCATTGATAATGCAAGCTCTAATGATATGGCTATGTCTTATATTAGGAGGAAATTAGTTGTTTGGGGTAGTGATGGATGTGTTCTAGATGGGAGATATTTGCACTTGAGGTATTGTTTGATTGTTTGTGAGGGGTTGAGGGAAGCACATGACTCCATTGTGAATATCTGCAATTCAATCAAATATGTGAAATATTCTCCTACTAGAAATGAAAAACTGAAGGAGTGTACGAGGAAAGAAAAGATTGATTGCAAGTCTATTGTGTTTTTGGATGTTCCAATTAGGTGGAATTCTACCTATTTAATGTTGGAAACAAAATTGAAATTTGAGAAAGCTTTCAACAAGTTAGAAGAAGAGGATGTTCAATATTTGCATTACTTTCGGGAAGATGATGGTGGTAGAAAGAGAGGTGGACCTCTTTCAAGTTTAAATTGGGAAAATGGATATGTATTTGTCAAGTTTCTAAAAAAATTATGTAAATGTCACTTTGACTTTTAGTGCTTCGTTGCGCATTAGTGCTTGTGCCTAACTCATGAAATTTGTAATCTTGTAATGGAATTAGATGAATGGAGATTAAGTGGCAATTTTCTAATGGGTGAAATGACGATTAACATGAAGAAGAAGTTCGAAAAGTATTGGGGTAAAATGGAAATTGTGAATCAGTTGTTTCTTATTGCTATTATCCTTGATCTAAGATATAAAATTGATTGTGTTGAATACTGTTTTAGTATTCTATACAGGGATGGGGAAATTGTTAGTATCACGATGAAATTTTTGAAAGTCAATCTAATGGATATTTTTGAATGATATGTGGCCTATGAAGGTGTTCATGGAAGCAGTCAAGTATCAACTGATGAGTCTTTGAGTTTTTTCAATACATATAAAGGCATTTCTTCTTCTATGAGTGATACTCGGCTTTCTAGATTTCTAAAAAAAAAAGCAGTGAAAGATTGCACTGAAATAAAAAACGATGTGGAAAGATACTTATTTAATGCTCGTGAAAGCATAGAGAACAAGGACTTTGATGTTCTCGATTGGTAGAAGGTTAACAAAAGTAAGTATGGTGTCTTGTCCAATTTGGCTAAGGATGTGTTGGCAATTCAAGTTTCAACAATTGCCTCAAAAAGTACTTTTAGCACTGAAAGAAGGATCCTTGATCATTTTCTTAGTTCATTAAGTCCTAAAATGGTAGAGGCCTTGGTATGCACACAAATTTGGTTGAAAGCTTCTCCAAATTTAGATGGTCTCCACATGGAAGATGTTGAGCATTACAACCAGTTAGAAGAAGGTCATATATATTTTTTTTTCATAAATTTTGTTATTTTGACTTTATTTCTATGTATTTTATTGTCAACTTAATCAATTTTTTTTTTGTAGAATTAGAATCAATGAATTCAAAATTGAATGAAGATGATGAAGGGCACAAGAATTAAAAAGTTTCCCGATATATCTATAATGTGTATTTAGTTCAATTTTGTGCTGCTAGGATGCTAATGTGCTACTGTGATTCGTTTTAATGAAATGTGTAATCGTTTTTGTTTAATTATTTTGATTATGTTATTTACAATTGTTTGCATACAAAAATCCCCTCAATCATTGTACGAAGCATAAAATATTGAATTACACACTTTTCGTGGGATCGACCCTTACTTCCACTACTACATTAGTCTTAGAAGTTTAAGGACTAATTTTGGGTGTCTACGACAGCACACCAAATTTTGGCACCGTTGCCGGGGAGTGGTGCTAATTTATTTTTGTACTTCTTTAGTTATTTTTTTTAAAAAAAATCATAATTTTCTAGATTTTTAAGCAATTTATTGTTTTTAGGAATTTTAAAAAAAGGGTCGATCCCACGAAGAGTGTGTAATTCAATATTTTATGCTTCGTACAATGATTGGGGGGATTTTTGTATACAAACAATTGTAAATAACGTAATCAATAACAATAAAAATTAAATTAACGAAAACAATCAAAAGACTAACATTGGTCTAAGTCCACATCCACCGTCGAAAATCCACAAATGATCACAGATGCAAGGATAATTCAATTCATATTTTGAACATTCACCGTTGGAATTATTTTCCTATCTCTCCTTAATTTTAGTTAATTAGAAACCAGCGTTCTAATTAACCATAATTATTAAATAACTCCAGATTAGCGCTCAAGATTCAATTTAATAACAGCTTTACACAATAGAGAAATCGATGAACTAGATAACACAAATATCAACAGTTGCATTCAATCCATTTAAACATTTTTCTTAAGTTTCAATAACCTCTATCGCAGAAAATCGTCAAATCCTAGTGCTTCACAAGTTAAAGGAATCAGACAATTACGGATTTGATATTTAACTTAGCGGTAGATTGTAACGAATAACAAACTAGTAAGCCTCCTAGCAATTAAACATAACAATCATAGAAATAAGTGCAAAAGAATATCCAATACGCAAAATAAGAATTAAACAATAAGAAAAACTATTTAGATCTCACAATATGTGGTTCCGAGGCTTCAATTTCTTTCGACCAAGTGTAAAAGTTTAGTTACAATTCATGAATCTAAGAGAGAAATAATGAAGAATGGAGTTTGGAGGCGTTCTCTACGTCCTGGTCCTATTCTAGGGTTTTAAAATATGTATTTATAGTTGTTTCCATAGGTAGTTGACTAAAATTAGGAAACTAGAATTTTCGTATTGGAAATGAACCATGCGGCCGCATGGTTTAGAAGCTTGCAGCCGCATGGAACAAATGAACCCAGCCTTCAAACTTTCGGTAATGGTCTATGCGGCCGCATGGAATTAAAGTCTTGCGGCCGCATGGTTTTATGAAACTTCTTCCTGATATTATTCAGTATTTTGGTCATATCTTCTTTTTCCGATGTCCGATTGAGGCGATTCAAGATGCGTTGAAAAGATAACTCAAAGGGATACAACTTTTATTCAGATATCATCTTCCAATTCGATTGTTTTCCATGTCGAAAATGGGTCTTAATATGAGGCTAAAAATCGGTGTATAACTTTTCGATTGGAAATTGATGTGTGATCAAACTTTGATGATATTTCATCCATTTGACATCTTCTTTCAACCAATTGACTCTCAAATCTTCATCGTTTGGTTTGACACAACTTTTGTGTATTTGCACGCTAGTACTTGAACTTTCATTTCCTTTCACTTTGGTCCATTTTCACATATTTCTTCTAAATTACGCTATATCCATCGAATTGCCACCTAAACCAAAATATGATAATACTAAGTACATTTAGGCATAAAATAGTCATATGAGCGCATTAAATAAAGATGTAAAATGTGTATTTTACATTCCTATCACCTACCCACACATGTTTGGGTTGAGTTGAGTTTCAACATTTACATAGGTTAGGTAGGGTTAGATTTCGAACAAATCGACAATGTTGGGTTGGGGCAAAAATTGACCCAACTCTACCCACGCCCACCCCTACAAGTAGCGGTGGTGGTCGGCAATCGACTGTGATCAAGTGCATCTTCATTGTGATTGTCTGTGACCATGTTTGGTTGTATATGACTTGGTTATATACAGTCACAAATTAGAATGACATGGTCATAGACAGTCACACTGAAGACAAACTTGATCACAATTAGTCATGGATAACATAGGTCGGTGAAAGTACTAGTTATGGTCATGAATTTTAGTTGAAGGTGGTAGTGGTGATGCATTAGAGGTGATATCGGTGGTGACTAGTGGTGAATTGGGGTGTTGGTCTGCAGTGTGTGCAGATTTGTTTGTGGTGACACTCCATGACAAAGTATGTGTTTACTGTTATTGGTTGTGATCAATTATGTCTTCATTGTGACTGTCTTGACTAGATTAAGAGTGAATCACAAATTAGATTGATTTGGTCACAGATAGTTATACTGAATACAAATTTGGTCACAATTAGTTGTAGAAAACATGTCAGTGACTTTGTAACATACATTCACAAATTAGATTGACTTGATCACAGACGGTCTGGTCACAATTAGTTACTGATAACACATGTATGGTCACAAACAATAAATCTAGTCACATATAACACAGTTAGTCACAAATCCCGTCAACTACAATGCAACACTATTGCTACCACACGGCACTCAAAACGTTGTTACCATCTCACCACCCCTACCACTACCATTAAACAGATCAATTCCGATGCATTTTTATCACCTACAATGCAATATCATCGTCACCACACTGATCTATTTTCTAAACACGGTGCCACCTCATCACCACCTGTAAAATTATTTGTGTGCTGTAAATGTGTATAGAGAGATAAAGCTTCTGCAGAAAGAAAAAAACATTTTAAATTTTTGGAATTTTCTACAGTGAGGTTGGTTGGGGGTTGGGACCGTCGAGTTGGGAGTGTAGAGAGATTTGAATTTCTGGAGATTTCTAGGGTTGGGATTATATTAATATATCAATTGAGAGAGAGAGAGAGAGAGAGAGAGAGAGAGAGAGAGAGTAAATGTATATTATATTATAACTATATATTTAATAATTTGATTTACTACCTGATTTATGAAATATTTTATGGAGTTTGTTAATTTTGAAATATGATTTTTATATATAGGGGTTATGTATTGTTCTCATTAATAAATCATGGGATTGAAGGCCCAATAAATCTACTTCAAAGTTCTGGGCATTTAGAGTAGGGAAAAGTTTATGGGTCAGGTGTTTACTATTCCAAAATTAAAAATCAGGCCCAACAGTTTAAAATTACAAAAATCAGATTTTTCTTAAATTAATTAATTACATTTCATAATTATTATATTAAATTAAATATTTAACTGTAATATAATAAAATCACCCCACACCACCCCACCTCACCCCACCTACACCACCACCATTGCTCCGGCTACTACTCCGGCGATCGGTGACTGCTCCGATCCGGCAACCGGCGACTGCTCCGATCCGGCGACTTTTTCGAGGTCACAGATCAAGAAATTTGTAGGTCACGGGTAATTTCGAGGTCACAGATAAAAAAATTTGTAGATCGCAGATTATTTCGAGGTCACAGATGAAAAAAATCAAGGTCATAGATTCCCTTTTTAAGTTACAAATTATCAATTTCAAAGTCACAGGTCAATAGTAAGGTCACAGACACCAAAAAGAACCACAATAGCTAGGTCACAGTCACCTAAACACCCTTCCCCGATCACAGATTGAAAAAAATCAAAATGTTTACTTGTCGCAACTCTATTTCAACGAGTCACAGTTACAATTCCTAGGTCACAGACACCCATCTAGGTCACACTCTATTTCAGCGAGTCACAATCCCAATTTCTAGGTCACGGACACCCACTTAGGGTCACAGATTGAAAAAAAATCAAAACTTTTACTTGTCGCAACTTTATTTCAACCGGTCACAGACACAATTCCTAGGTCACAGACACCTACCTAGGTCACAGAGACTCGCGATCGCCACCTCCAACGCCTTCGACCCGTCACAACAACACAGAACCATCGCCACAACAGTTCCAACACCACCAAAACGTAAAAATAATCACCACCTCACCTTTTTCACTTTCAAAAAAATCACAATGTGCAAATCACTAACAAGATTTGAGAATGAATAAAAACTCAATATCACCATAACTCAAAAACCCAAGATCTGGTAGTAGGAAGAAGAAAAAAAAAATAATAATAATAATAATGCAGACCGGTAGCAGCCACAGCGTCGCGACGCTGCACACCAGCGTCGCGACGCTGCTGCTGCACGTTGTAGCAGCGGCGTCGCCCGCTATCGCTACTGCAAATCGCAGCAGCGGCGTCGCCCGCTGCTGCTGCGATTTGCAGCAGCAGGGGGGAGGGGGGGAGAAACGGCGGGGGAGGGGAGGGGAAGAAACGGACGGGAGGGAGGAGGGGGAGGGGCGGCGGACGGTGGCCGGAGCTGGCGGTGAGGCGGAGGCGGAGGCTGCGGCGTCGAAAGAAATAGGAGATATGAAATGGAATGAATTAGGTTTTGGTTGGGTTTTATATTTAAATAAAGTTGGTGGGGTAGGTAGTAGGGTGGGTATATATTTAATTTAATTTAAAAATATTATTATTAATATTATTTGTGAAATTAATACCTGATTTTTGATTAAATAAAGTAAAAACTTGATTTTTTAAAAGTCAAAACTAAATAGCTGGTTTAGTGTAATTTCCACTTTAGAGTACATAATTTTTTGGTGGGCTCAGGCCCTACCATGTTGTTAGGAACTAGAAGTCAACAAGCTGTGTTTGCATTGTCCAAGCCCACTAAAGAGAATTTAGATACGTTTAGTGCACAGTATTTATAGACGGTATTTTCTTTTTATCCCCTGTTTGGTTCAACTTAAAAAGTTGTTTAAATTCTCAATCAAAATCAATAATTACTTCTAACTACATATTTTATGAGATCCACAACTTTCAATCACAATATTCCATCAACTTATCAAAATCTACTAAAAAATTGATTGTTATCTGTGTCTTGTTACCGTTCATCTGGCTAGAGCTTTGGTGATTAAGAAATCTCAAAGTTTTGTGCAGAAAATTGAATGCAGCTTTAAGGGTTTACATTGTGCTGTTTTCTTTCATTTTGCAAATATAACTTGTGCACTTAAATGAATCGACGATCATTTAGGTGTTTTAGTTTGAACTCGAAAATTCATAATTTCAAATGAGCTATTTAACCTCGAGAATGAAGCAAATAAATTTTATATGATCTTGTTCAACTAATACTAGAACCCCGTGTACGTTTTCTTCTAGCCGATCCCTAAACCTAGTTAAAGGGGGTTGTAAAATTTGTTACAATTTATGATTGTGACAGAAAGGGATAGATGTATCCGACCCTAAATTACTGCTTAGTTTATTGTTGTTCTACTAAGCCTATGTTTGATGACCATTATTATGTAAAAATGATATTTTGAATTGTGATTTTTTGGAAAATGAATGGTTAAAAATTGGAGAAAAGTTTTGGGTTTACGTACAAAATATTTTATTGTGTGAATATGTGATTGAAAATGAGTGAGAAATAAATTGTTTTGTTTTAAAGGGAGTCAAACAAGGACTAAATCTAGAACATATCAGATTCTTACTCGATCGGATTTTGGAACATACGAAATCAAAAAACCTTTCAAAGAAAGATCTTGTTCTAGGAACCTTTTTTCTCGCATTTGGAAAATGTTTCTTGTACACAACTATTACATAATGTTTTACGTAATGATAATGTGTTAAAATGTAAGTATGGAAGTTATTCGATTGATGAGATTTTGCTCCAATTAAATCTCGTCACATCATCTGCTGGTAAGCCGTTATGTAAGTTGTTATATATATGTAGCACAACCGATATACATATATATTTATAAAAGAGAACTAATAAAGTGTACTAATATACATTACAAATCCTTTTGTTTCATGGTATTTTTCCTGATCATCGTGTAATAAATCCACAGACTCAATATACTCATTTCTTGTATATTTTGATATTTTTCCATCTTGATTCCATATATTTGCTTGAATTTTCTGGTGCAGCATATACACCACACTTAAAATACAGGTCTCCTGGTCCTTGATCATTCACCACATACTTTTTAACTCCATTAATGAAAACTGTGATCTTTCCTTCATCAACATCATGAATCACATTCAATCTGAACCACTCATCGTAAAGATCAGTTGCCACCACGTCAAATTTATAGTATTTCATATCACCATCATAAATCCTCAGCTGTAAAGTTGTAGCTCCTTCACTTGCACCATGGATTTGCATTATTGTCACTCCAGAAGTTCCTGTTGGAACATATGCATAGCCTTCAAACTGCCAAATCCCGGATGAATAATCTTGGCCCTGCATAAAAGTTGAGAATAAGAAGAATTACCTTATAGTCTGATGTTCTTAGTTGAAGTATCGTACCTTAATGCGAACTTCTGTTCGGGGTCTGGTATCACTTCTAGATTTGAATGGCTTATCATTGGTATAGACCCAAAATCTTCTGACTCCACTTGCATCACTATATCTATCTGCAAGTGGTAAATTATATGGTTTTTGCAGAACGAAATTTCCGTCGCTTAATGGCACTAAGGTGAAGCCATCTGTGGGATCAGCAGCACATAGAAGATTAAAGCTCGTAGAAAAGCAAACAATCAGCAGAAGCAGATGACAGTTGGAACTGTAAGAACCCTTCATATTATCTGTTTGTGAATTCGAACTTGATTATGGGAGTTGCTATGCTTCAGTACTCAAAACACTTAGTAGTGTATTTAAAGGGCACATACTGACATATTCGAGCAAGTTAAGGACAAAACTAAATTCTGATGCATTATTTGTCCCTTGCATGTTAGAAATTTATGATGGACTTTAGTGTAGTAATCATATGAATGTTAATTTGTCCAAATTATTTACTACTTAATTTGGACAATAGATTTCTTAAAAATAATATTAGCATGGAATGGACTCTTGATTTGTTTCAAGGCATTGATTGCTAAGTCATTGATTATGATGGTATACTGCTATTCTGTCATTTTCTTTCTAGTTTCTCTTTGGCATAAAATATTTAATTTGATTTCTAGATGAATCAATGAATCGAACAAAGTCACAAAACAGTTCATAAAAGAATGAAAGATGACAATAATTAAAATGTTAAACGATTAATATTTAATGAAAAGGTTTAAAAATCATAGGCCGATATTGGCTTAAAATATGTCTGAAATTTCTTTTATTAACCTAAATGAAACGAAGGATGGACAAACAGAGTAGACTGCCTAATTTAATACTTGAAGGAGCAGGTCTTATCTCTAAAGGATCCAAACCAAATAAAAGAAGTAAAATTCCAGAATTATCTCTATAGAGAAAACCGAGCATTGGTGTGTTTTTAAGTTAAATTCTGATTCTTATAAATTTGCATTTGCAGCGGTGGGGGAATGACAAGTGAAGAATTCAATATATAAGAAAGAACACAAAGAATTACGTGGTTCGACGCCAGTGTGGCAAACCTACATCCATGGGAGAAAAGAGAAAACTATATTCACTTATATCCGATGTGTTACAATGACATATATATATAGTCATATTACAACAAAATTGCCTTATTAAAGATGAGACAATCACGGAAAAAATATAACTAATTATGGAAACATTCAAATTGTCATCAACCAATATTCTCCAAATCATGCCATAATATTTTCTTTAATATTAGCAAATATTCTTCAAATCACCAAATATCTCTCTTCTCCAACAACAAGGAAAAGCTCTAGTTGCCTTTCACGACTTGTACGAAGAATGTTTACTAGTTAAGATGCTGGATTGAGGATATGCCATGAGCTTGGTTTCTCATAAGATATGGGATTCTTTGACTACTTACCACTAATTAAGAAGGAAACTCAGGTCCATGGAATCTGCATTATTACCTGGGAGAGGAGATTCATTACTGGACTTCTGTGAGGACCCTTACCGAGAAACTGGCAAAGGCACAGGTGATGTCTTGACCGATTCCTTGTCATGGCCGAAGGCATGTGCGATGTCCGGACAATGCATAGATTCGGGAAGGAATGAAGCAAGAAATTTGGGGCGGTTTAGAGATGTAGCACTAATCGAGGCATTATGATGCTAATTTACTTGATGGTAGCCTCGCGGGATGGAATTTGGAGACGCAGGTTGGATTTGGCATTGATCGATGGGTGGATGCGGGCATGTGTTCAGGCAGTTCAGCAGCATTGAGACCTTGCTGTCCAGCTGAATTCAATCTATCAGTGGCTAAACGCAGGCATGAGGGTGGCATGTGACGGCAATTACAATTTACAAGCAGTCATGCATTGTGTTTTGAGTAGGGGCAATTTTCAGCCAAGTGAGGCTGAAAATGTGAAAAATTGACCCTAACAGTTGGGGGTGTCAACAATCCGGGAATGGTTGTTTAAATTCTAAGTGTTAAGAACTTAGTTGGTTAGAGAAGCAGATAGTGAGAGTGAGACAACATGTTGTGTTGATCCTTCACGTTTTTGTACATATTTCTTTGTTTTAGTGGAAATTAAAGTTGGGACGGTTCCTGTTCCGTGTTGCCTTGACTTTCAATCTTCTGCATATTACTTAGTCGATGTCGTGGGTTTTTCATTACTACAAGTGTAAGAACGTGTTTTGACTATTTGGGGGACGAGAAACCTCGACGTCATCACAGGGAACACGAGACATCCCTGCGACAACTACCAAGCTTGAAATTTCCTTTTTAAAACATATGGCACCAAGGAGGTAGTCAGGTAGCAACAAATGAAACCAGTTCAAGGAACTTGCTGCTGGACCATTATTTGTGTTATTCCAATTTTCATTTTGCACACATTTGCTCATTTTGATGTATAGCTAATAGGGTTGATTGTATAAAATGATTTCATATTGTGTAATTTCTTACATGCCACCCTTCTTGAATATAATTTTTTCATATTAATTAACTGGGAAAAACCAAACTCCACATTGAGTGTAGGCAAGTAGGCCTAAACATCCTTGTCTTGCTTGATATGAAGGATGGACACTCATAATGCTCAGGCATATTAATCTTTATTCAGCAGAAGCTTACAGCAGTAATTCAATGAAATCGACTTGACTATAAGAAATTGAACAACAAATCTACGGATAGTACTCCCCGCTTCCTCCGTTAGGGTCGTTTTACAAGGTATTGTTTAGTATGACTTTTATTTTTACTTTTGCTTTTTGTATAAGAGTTTCATGAGAAATTTACTTTAATTATTGTTCGGAAATGAAATTCTGAAATAACTTTTAGAGGATGAAAGTGTTAGAAAAACATAATAAGATTATCGATCAAAACAATAATCAAATCCTTAATTCTCAAATATAACCATCCATGTTGAAATCAATGAGAATGAAAATAGTGGAAGTATAAACATACCTTGATCTATAGATTTCTGATTCTTAACCTGAATAAGTTACGATCTTCCAATTGATTGGTGGTCTTTGCTTCAATTTTGCTCTCTATTGATGGGGGATGTAGAGAACCTCAAAAACACCAACAAATGGGGACCATGACAATATAAAATAATAGTAGCAACTCAATAGTCACTATCTTTCAGTTGCTTCAAATTGGCCCCTCATCAATTTAAAACAACACTCCGGTCTCTATACTATATTTCCATGAAACCTAATACCCATTAGTCACAATACATCTTTCACGGATCACTTTAATTGACTAATATCCTTTAAAAAATAGTACCACACATTTTAATATACAACGTGTGGCCCCAAATATGTTGAAATTATCCAACAATCTCCCACTGTGCCATACGTGTAACCTTACAAATGTGAACAACCTTATGAGCTCAAAATTTTGCTATCATTATTATGGGTATTTCAAACAATCTCGTCCATCGGTCATATTGATATAGGATCAAAGCGATTTTCGTCACATTTAACGTGACTAAATCCATCAATGGTCACAAACACCCATACAATCAAATGACATAGATCAATCATGGGAGTGTAGCATGGAAATTACATGTTATGTGATCCAAACATGTCTATTTCCAACTGGTCCAACCTTATTTCTTAAGTGAGATCAACCATAAACTTTAATCAGAGTGGAACTGAACTGAATAGTTTATTTTTGAAATTTACCGAACCGAATATCCATGGACAAAATATGTGTCTAAAATAGACAATATCCAAATACAAACCCCCACTAAACTGGTATATCATCAAAAGATGCAACACTCATGTGATTATTATGCTCATGAAAGACCTTGGGTGGTAGCCATTTAATAAATGGATCCTTAATTATGGAGTTTGTCTTAATATGCTTTATAGAAACCTAACCACTCTGATTTCTTTCCTTTACAATTAGGAACTTAACGTCTTTAGACTTTGACATCGTCGTGTCTCCATTGAAACACAAGACTGCTACATCACAAAATAACTTAAGTGGTCTTTCAATTTTATCCAAAATATGCAGCCTTATGACAATATTTTGTAGTCATATTCCATGATCAGAATCAGAATATCCAAGTTAGTTAAATATCTGCCTAACATTTCAGCAATGAATGCTATATCCAAATGTGTGCAAACCCGAGTATACATTAAATTTCCAATTGCTAAAGTATAAAGAATTTCATGTATTTCATTTTCTTTAAATTTATCGATAGGGCATTAGTCGAGACCAAACTTATCTCCCTTAGCAATAGGGGTGTCACCTGAATTCCATATCCGCATTTCAAATCTTTTAAGAACCTTATCGATATAACTCTTTTGTGATAATCCAAAAAATACACCAAGAACAATTCTTATGTATCTATATCCTTAATACAAAAGAGGTATCACCAAAATTTGCTCACTCCCACTGAACTTGTGATATCCACAATCATCAACTGAATGCATCTCGAAACCAAATGAAATATTATTTGACAAAATTGTGATACCATTTCGGGAAACCAGCTTAAGCTTATAGATTGATTTCTTTAATTTGTAAACCATCTAATGTAACTTAAGATCCAAACAGATGCCATAATTGTCCTAAAAGAGTTTTCATAGAAATCGGAGAAAAATCTCTTTATGCATGACATCAATCCACTCTTTAGAATTATTCCTTTACATGGCTTGATGAAAGTTGATTAATCAGTTCTTCTTTCGTCAATCCACGTCATCCTTATTTTCTTGGAGAAAGACTATAAAGTCATCCAAAATAGTGGATTTCCTTAATGACATTTGTTCTTGAGGTTCTTGAGTTTGTTTTTTTGGAACAATCTCTTAATTGTGTATGAAGAATTATGTAATATTGTCTTGATCCAAAATTGCTTCTTGAATAAGATCTGTAACAAGAATTTATCCATGAACCAAATCATTGTCAATTGCAACAGAAGGAATATATACATATTCTTCATCCAAGACAAAATCATTAACCTTTTAACCTTATCTCCCCCCCCCCCCCCACAAACTCTACATCATCAAGAAATTGAACATTTCCTGTTTCAAAAAATTGACCTGCTAGTGGGACCTTTAAAAAATTTGTAACCCCTTAACAATTACTTTACTTGGAACTGTTTTGAGAATTTAAACAGCAATCTTTAGTGCTTCTATCTAGAAAGATCATGATGTACTGTAGAATGATTCCACATTCCTCTAGGAATTTAGCACAAGGCCCTGGATGTATCCGTCATATCTGTCATAGTATTCACCACTATGGTAAGATTTGACCTGTTGAATTCTTTTACTGAGTTGATTTTCAACATCATTCTTGTATGCCTTGAACATGTCCAATGTTTGGGATTCCTAATAAATGAGATATAGGTAACCATAGCAAGAATAATCGTCTATGAACGTAATAAATGACTGTTGACCATTCCAAGAAGCCGAAGGGAATGGTCCACAGATATCCGTATGAATTAGTTCCAAGACGTCTGAAGTCCTATGGCACTTAATCTCCTTATGTTTGTTTGTTTTCCCTCAATGCAATTAACATAATTCTGGAAAAATTAAGGGAATCAAGAATTCCTTCTGATACAAGTTTTTTCATTCTCTTTTGAGAGAAGTGGCCTGATCGGTTGTGCCATAACAAATGAGAATTCTCATTGGTTAATTTATATTTAATACCACGCGAATTCACATACAAGATTTCTTTATAAGAGGCAACCGTATTTAGCAGATATAGGTTATCATAACCGGATAAAGAACTAGTACCCACAATGTTTGAATTAAGAAAAAGATCAAATTAACTATTTCAAATTGAACAAGAGTAACCAAATTTGTCCAATGTAGAAATAGAAATCAAATTCCATCCAAAAGAAGGTACCGCAAATGTATCTTTCAAATTCAAATAATAAACAGCCTTTAATGATAACCTAAAGTCCCTATAGTCTCAAATTTAACTGATTTACCATCGCCCCAGATAGATGAGTCTTTTAGCATCAATTGGCTTTGGCAGCTCAGGCAACCCGCACTGACACACTTATGTGAGTAGTGACACCGAAATTTATCCACCAAGTATGTCTCGGTATTGACACTAAAGTTACTTCAAAACAAATCAAAGTGAGAAGTGTACAATTCTTTACACGTCAAGCGTGGTATTTAGTACAATCTCTATATATATATCCCAGATTTTCACAAAAATTACAGCTAAATTTATCATTTTCAGGCTTTTGCTATTAATTTAAAATCGAACCGGATGCAGCTTTGTTATTCTTTATTATTTGTCCTTAGAAGTATTCGCCAAATGAGCATTTTCAATTCTGTCTTACTTCAACATTTCTTCCTCTTGCACATAATATGAAATGAGCTCATTTAGAGACCATTTCTCTTTCGGGCAGTTATAACTGACCTTAGTTAACCGAATTGTGCAAGAAGAGGGATCAATACCAAATGTACGAGCAAGTCATCAGATAGCTCGAGCTTTAGTGCCTTAAGTTTAGAAGCAATGTGAGACATTTCCATGATGTACTCCCTTATATTTCCTTTGCTTTTATACCTTATTGAAATCAAACGTTGTAGAAGCGTGCTTGTTTCAGCTTTATTGTTTTTCGAAAAACTTTTCTCAATTTCGGCAAGGAAATCCTTGGTATTAGTTACTTCTTCAGATACAGCGCCTCTAAAGGCTCCTGAATGCCGCGCTTAATGAACATTAGATTCATGCGATTTGAGCGATCCCACTTCTCAAAGTTCCTCTTTTCATCATATGAACGTTCTTCCGTAAAAGGAGTGCGTTGCTCAATCCGAAATGCAAGATCTTGATCCATGCAGCCAAGAACAATCAATTCATTCTCTTTCCAATCCTTAAAGTTTTGGTTCTAGCACGGGAATTGAATTGATATAGGCAGATTTAAAGAAGTTGATGGAAGAACTGAATAGAAAACTTATACTTAATTAAGATGTTTACATAGGAATCCGTATTAAACAATTAATAAATTCAAATAATGGTAAATCATACCTCAAGATACCTAGCGTAACATTAATATCAAGTCTTTGGACAGTAATATTAATTGCAAATGGTACTCTTGGTGTAGTGATCAAATATTGACAATAACTCCCGTCAAATAATAAATCCTTATTTGGATTGATTTATTATTCATATGGAAACCTTATAATTGTCACATGTTTACCACCATAAGTGTGCATGCAATTCGGCCAAATATTAACCTTCCTTTGGGCCGGCTAATATCCGCATGAACTAGCATACACACGAAATCTTTCTAATATTTTAAGTTAATTAATTTCCACAAGAGAGGTTGCTTTGACAACATATTGTTTCAATCAATTCACTTTTGAATATTATATATACTCAAATGAGTCATTTATACTAACATTTGAAAAGCAGAATACTTAATTTTATTTGTCTTGAAACTTTAAGGGCCTAAGGGTTAATAATTCAGAAATTTAGGAACCAAAAATTAATTATCCAGAACTTTATGGGTCAATATTTAATAGTTAGAAACTTTAGGAGTCAAAAAATTAATTATCCAAAATTTTAAGGACCCAAAAAATAATTATTCAAAACTCTAGGAGGTAAAATTAATAAATTTAAAACCTTTTGGGGCCAATTAGAACAAAATCAGAAATTTTAAGGGCTTTAATTACAAAATGCAGAACTAAAATGGTCCAAATTAATTAATTTTAAAACTCTAGGGACTGAATTTATATAATCCCATAACCTTAAAACCCAACTTAAATAAATTTTTAACTTTAGGGGCTGAAATATTTAAACTCATAACCTTAAGGCACAATTAGGGTTAACTTTAAACTTTAGGGGCTGAATAATAAACAACTCAACCCTAAACCTAATTTTTAATTGCAAGCAGGGCCCCCAAAACTTCAAATTTGTAGCCCAAGCCCCCGTCCCCAAAAAATCCATAATTGAAAATCTTAATGGGAACCAAAACTGAAAACTTTAATGGGGAAAAAACCCCTTCATCTTTCCCAAAGTGCCTGCTCGCCGGCAGCGATTGCAGCAGCATTGCCCGCTGCTGCGATTGCAACAGCGTCCCTGCTGCGCGGCGGCGCTGGTCACCCAGCATCGCTGCCTTGACTCGCTGCAGCGAACCAGCGAAGCAGCGGCTTCGCTGCAGCCACGGGTTGCCTTGCTGCAGCTGAGCAGCCGGACGAAATTTTTTTTTTCTGAAAATCTATATCCATAAAAAATCGGAATTTGTGAAGAAAAAAACCTTTGAATATAATCATAATAACATGTTTGAATCCATAATAACATGCTACTTTCATGTATTAACGTACCGAATTGAAGATCATAACATAACACTCTAGAATTCCTTAAAATAGCATGAAGTTCAAATAATCCATAAAAATTCAGAATAAAAAAAAAACTTCAATTTCTCACGAATTTCAACTATGGATCGGCTCTGATACCATTTGTTAGAAAAACATAATAAAATTATCGATCAAAACAATAATCAAATCCTTAATTCTCAAATATAACCATCCATGTTGAAATCAATGAGAATGAAAATAGCGGAAGCATAAACATATCTTGATCCATAGATTTCTGATTCTTAGCCTGAATAAGTTACGATCTTCCAATTGATTGATGGTCTTTGCTTCAATTTTGCTCTCTATTGATGGAGATGTAGAGAACCTTAAGAACACCAACAAATGGGGACCATAATTATATAAAATAATATTAGCAACTCAATAGTCACTGTCTTTCAGTTGCTTCAAATTGACTCCTTATCAATTTAAAACGACACTCTAGTCTCTACACTATATTTTCATGAAACCTAATACCCATTAGTCACAATACATCTTTCACGGATCACTTTAATTGACTAATATCTTTTAAATAATAGCACAATACATTTTAATATACAACGTGTGGCCCCAAATATGTTGAAATTATCCAACAGAAAGTCCTTCTTGCTAGAAGATGCACTTTTATAATTTTAATCAAATGGGTTCAAAAGTAATTTTTTGGGTTTCAAAAGTTCATTTTGATTTCTCAAAAGTCACGTCAAACATGTTGTAAAAAATAAAAATAGATTTTATAGACACGACTTCCCTTTCAATAGATAATATGAAATGAATTCCCTTTATAGATTTTGAAATATATATATATAGGTTTAGTATAGTGTTTTTTAAAAAAAAATAAACAAACCATCCTCCTTTATTCGGGTTTGGGACCGACTACTTCAATTTCGAGTAGGCGGAGTTAAAAATTGTACACGAACAACTTGTTACGTGTACAATTTTTAAAAAAAATTATAAAGGTATTAAAATAAAATTTTGTGATGAATATGATTAAATTGAAAATCACTTACTTGACTATATGCAATTTCGACATATTTATCTTGCAGTAGATAATAAGCGTCTTCCCAATCCTTCACGCACATTAATACTTCCAAAATATCTTCTTTTAGTCGACTCCTGACCTCGGAGAGAACCCTCTTCCCTGCACTAAAAGCAGACTCCGAAACTACAGTGCTAACCGGAGGTGTTAGTAGATTTTTTGCCATTGCAGAAATTACTGGCCATCGACGTTCATACCTTAGCCAGAAATCAATTACTTCTTCTGAATTTTTCCTAATCGCATTGTTACTAGGCATATTATGGTTAAAATAATCAATTAATTCAGCGGGCAACGCATTTGGACTATTACTCGATGTTTGAGTACATGCATGTGGAAGACAAATTATTACTACTACTAGAGGAACCACATGCATATGCAGTTGAATCATATCTATATGAGTTCATGCTTTGGAATAAATTTATAACATCAGCATCGTCATCTCCTATATTAGTGGGAGGTGTATTTGTAGAGCCGGAAGGTACACAAGTAATATGTGTACCCATTCGTGAAGTATCGTCATCTCCTATATTAGTGGGAGGAGTATTTGTAGAGCCGGAAGGTACACAAGTAATATGTGTACCCATTCGTGAAGCATATACTTCATACATTTCACATAAAGTTTGTTCCAAATTTCTATAAGTAATAAGTACGTTAAAAGTTAAAGCATTTGAAATTTGATCAATAACAAATTTAGTACCTGATAAATTATATCGGGGGGGTCCATGATGCATGTTAACGGAAATAACATAGGCAACTCTTCCCAATATTGTCTAAATTTTAATTCTATGAAAAATATAAATGAACTAAAATTGGTGTCATTTTTACATCTATGAAAAACTCTAACAATTATATACAGACGTTTAAGGACTATACAACTAGTAGGATAATAAATACCAGACAAAATATTTGTAGAATTATAAAAACTTGTCAACAATTTTTTAATTTTAAAAACCAAATGCCAATTGTACTCATTTAAAATAGTATCGTCGTCATCTCTCATAGGCCTTTTGTTATAAAATTCAGTAATTAAATGTTCGAAACCTTTACATAATTTTAATAATAAGTATGTGGAGTTCCATCCATGCCTTACGTCACTAATAAAGGTTTTTGTATGTGATACACCAGTTTCACCACAAAATTCCTCAAATGAGTGTTTTCTACTAGGTGCAATCGTGATATAGACTAGTGCATTCCTAATTCGTTGAATTTCATCCTTAACATGTTTTAAATCGTCTTGTATTATTAAATTAAAAATATGGAAAACACACCGAATATGAAATAAAAAACCACTGAAATCGGGTTGAAGCACCATATGCAATTTATCGATAACATTCTTATTTACACTAACGTTATCGAACGTAAAATAACGAATTTTACTTTCGCATTTATATTCTCTAATAATGTTCATAATATCATTAAATATATTGTTAGCATTGTGTGGGAACTCAATAATTTTAAAAGTAATAATTTTTTTATACAAGACCCAAAGTGGGTCTATATAGTGTGTAGTTACAGTTATGTAACCTCTTTTATTAACCACTTTCCACATATCTGAAGTTAAAGTTATCACACCCCCATATTTTTTTTAAATCCGCAATTAATAATTTTTTTGAATTAAGAAAATATTCAATTGTATCAGAACGAAAAATATTTCGACTTACCCCAACGTACCTCGGTTGAAGATATTGTTTAACGTAGGAAACAAAATGTTGGTTGTCCGCTATTGCTAGTGACAACTCCGTCGCGGC
The DNA here is from genome assembly GCA_035079005.1 of Fraxinus americana. Lineage (NCBI taxonomy): Eukaryota > Viridiplantae > Streptophyta > Magnoliopsida > Lamiales > Oleaceae > Fraxinus > Fraxinus americana. The sequence goes on from CM068720.1 coordinate 24,427,023, forward strand.
AACGAACTTCACAATTCCCTTCCTAGCATTCTCCTCTGAATACACCCACATAGAAAGTGGCGTAGTAGTAGCATCGACGCCTGGACTACCAAACTGTAGTTGCGTTTGACCAGCTGGAAGAAGCTCATGTTTGGCCGCACATGTTTTGTAGTGACGGTTGAGGTGGGTGGTTCCAATACTTTTTTTTCTATGTCAGTCGTTGTTGACAGTATTTACATACTACTTTAACTTCTGAAATTCCATTGATCACACTACCAGTTTGAACCAATTTAAAATGTTCCCAACATTTTGTCTGCTTCTTCCCCTTTCTCTTCCCTCTTGCATCGGGAATATCTAATGCATGTTCTTTATCGTGTTCCAAATCAATTGGATGACTAGCATCAACATCAGCGTCATCTAAATCAATTGGATGACTAACTTCATGAACGTCGAAATCGTGAATATTTTCTGGAATGGGTAATTCATTTAGACCGGCGAATTCATTTCCAAATGGACTTTGGGCAGGTGTTTCGCCTCCGATATCGAACAAGTTTTCAATAAACGATCGTGGATCCATTTGTGAATAATTGAAATTGAATGTTGAAGATTTTTAAGTAGAATTGAGAAGTGAATGAAGATTATGTAGTAGTGTAGAAAATAAATTGTAAAATCAAGATTATAACTCGGGAATGTAAAAATAAGATGTAGAAGAATAGAAGAGTATATATTATAGAATGATGATAATGATTTATAAATAAATTGTAGAGAGTAGAATAGAGAATGAGATATTGATAGTAAGGTTTGTGAGAAAAAAATATTGTAATTGATGAGTATTTATAGGGAAGAGAAATGAATTGAAAAAAAAAAATAAAATTGAAGGACCGAAACGGTCACTGAAAATTCAGTGATTGTTTCGATCACTAGTGACCAGAACGGTCATTGAAAATGATCGTTCTCTCATTTTATTTTATTTTAATTTTTTTTTACACGAGCCAGGCTCGTGAGCTCTGTTCGGCGAGCAGCTCGTCTAGCGAGTCGGCCTGCTTGACTCGTGCTCGGGCTCATTTTTGCAGAGTCGACTAGCCGCTCGACTCAGTTGCCACCTCTACGTATGACTTTCAAAGCTTAAGAGCATCTCTAAAAGACTATTTATTTATAAAGAGTATCTTATACATTATAGAGAGTATCTATATATTTAAATAGTCAAAAATTTTATGTACTCCAACAACGCTCTCTATTTTAGTTTTTCATTATGATTTTTTTTTTTAAGAAACATTTATTGATTTATTCTCATATTTTATTTAACACAATTTTTTATATGTCAATTAACAATAAATTTAAACGCAATTATTGTATATTAAGAATATAAAAGTGTGTTTGGTTCTCTAAATTTGAAAAACAAAATCCACCCTCTATTTTAAAAATAAAATAAAATAGAGAGTTCGTGAATTAGAAATTCCATTTGAGTAAGAGTATATTTAGGTGTGTGTCTTCTTGCAAAAGGAATATGTAATCTTAATAAACACACTAAAGCAAGGTATCTTCTATCATTGAAGCGTCAAATTTCTTCTTTGTTTTTCATACGCCACAACCATGTAATTTATTGTTTGGGAAATTTACAGATAGGGTCCTCAATTTATTAGAATATAGCAAATTTGTTTCCAACTTATTTTTTCCCCCTTTTTTAGTGTGGCAATTCCCAACCTTGCACTTTAGTCCTCAATAGACGGTTAATCCTTTACTTTAAGGCTAAATATATGCACGCCAAAGTTTTTAATAACTAGATTACATTTTACTTTTATGAAAAGTTCATGATCTTTATACATTATTACATTTATCAAACTTTTTCCATATCATTATTATTCTCAAATTAATATAAATTGTTTTTGATTATGGTTTCTCTCCAAAGCTTTCTTTATGATAGAGTAAAAAGACTCATTTATCTATTGTATTTTTAAATAAACAAAACAAATAATACTGCAAAAATGATATTAAATATTTGACTCTGATTTTTAAGCATGTTACAATATTTTTGGACGAAAACCATGATTTAAGGACAATATTTTCTTGTTAATAAAATGTAAAAAATAAGAATGTGATGAATAAAAAGAGTTAAAGATATAAGTGTGATAATGAAAAAAAAAAGGTTAATGATCTTTAATGTAATTAAAATGTAGTGTTTTTACAAAAAAAATAAAAATAAAAAAAAATAAATAATAACGTGGTGTGAATATAACCACCATTTGATTAAAATGTCAACTTTTGAAAAAAAAAAAAAAAAAAGAAGAAGAAGAAGAAGAAGACAAATTTACCTTTATATTTAATTGATCAAAACATAAAAAGGAAATAAAAGAAAACACAAAGTTGTATGATCACCTTTTTATTAGTTTTTACTTAGGGTCTGTTTGAGCTACATTATTTTGGAAGAATGTATTTTGAAATAGTAGATTGATAAAGAATGTGTGGTTGAAAAAGAAAGAAAAGTTATTGATATAATGAAAAATATTATTTTATTGAACAATGTGTAATTAAAAATGAGTAAAAGAATGATAATGAAAATTTTAATGTGACTCAAACATTGGCTTAATTAAAGATAAGATAAAACCACCTTTAAACAAAAATAAGGTAAAATCTTGCTAGAGGCCCCAATTTTTTGGAGAACGTTATCATGTGTCACAAATCACATGCGATGGACATTTTCCGCCATAGTATTATGAGTTCAATAACTTGGATGGTATAACTGAAATGTTAGGGAACATGAGTGCTACACTTATTAAAAAGGTTGGAATCCTAAGAAGAATTTTCCCTAGAAATAAGGGTAAAATTGTGAAGTAGGAACTCTGAATCATGTTTGAGCCCCGTTTTTATGAGAAAATGTGTTTTAGAATAATAGGTTTTTTAGAATGTGTGGTTAAAAAATAAATAAAAGTTTTCAACTTATATATGTAAAATTATTTTATAAGAGAATTTGTGATTAAAAATAAGTTCTGCAAAAAAAAAAGAGTTTTTGAAAAAATAGGGGTTAAATATAGGCTAAGTGTTACCAAAGAAATGTTCAAGGACTTTGGATTAGATTGAGGACTCAGATGTTACATTGTCAATAGTTTAGTGACCTCCATTGTAATCTTTCTTTTGACTTCGAGTAATCTTAGATCTCACGTCACGTGACTCCACTGCTCCTATTAATCTCCATACTTCTCGCATTTCTTCACCCCTGCCCTACCTCCACCCTTCCCTCTCTCCCTCCCTCTCTCTCTCTCTATGACAATGGCGACGTCAGTAGCAGCGGGAGTTCATGGAAATGCCACAATAGCCTCATCACAATCTGTAAATTCATCAAGAAAGCTTTCTCACTTGTCATCTCTTCAATTTCCTACTCAACTTCGGAGTTTTACGTTTCGAAACCAAACCTTCAAATCCAAGCCAACGCTTCATCTGGTAATTATTATTTATTAAATTTGTGAGAAGGGGAATAAATTATCAACATTTTGGTGATGTTTTGATTTTGGTCTGTATAGTTTGAATTGAATGCTGATTATGATTTACGGAACGGGAAAAGTAAATTGAGAAAATGGAGCAATTCCGTAAATTGCGAAATCAAGTATAAAATATTAAAATTGTGAATCTAATAATTCCTTGTTTATATTAGAATTTCATGTCTTAGACAGTAGATTCCGATTTCTCCATATTCATTCTTTTATGTACGTTTTTTGAGCTAGGATTTAGAACAGCAGTGGACTACGACGAGACTTTCAGTCTCAGAAATAGTAATTTTTCCTTACTTGAGCTTCCTCTGTATCATACTTTGATCAATTTCGTATTTTAAGTCTAATTAATGTTTTTATGATCAGGTTGAAGCGAAACAACAAACTTTAACTTCTTTTGTTGATGTGTTAGAGAATTCAGATAAACCAGTATTGGTTGACTTCTTTGCTACTTGGTAAGGTCTCTTTTATTTATACGACTCCCATTCCTAGCCTTTACAAATGAGAAGCAGTATTGTGCTCATTATCTTATGTGTCATTGAAGTGGTTATCTCCTTAGTCGCTTAGGCTGTTTCAATAAAGTTATGAGTTAATTATAATTTCATGTTTGGCTATGCTTTGCTTTAAGTAACTTGTCACTGAACATATTGGATAATACTTTTATTTGAAAGTAACTTTTATTTTACTAACTTTGACCAAATTATATATTTTAGAAGTAACATATTTACTTCCAAGTGAACTTTTTAGGCTAGCCAAACATGCATCTTACGTAATCTGGCCATTGCATTTCGTAGGTGTGGTCCTTGCCAATACATGGTTCCTATTCTGGAACAAGTCAGTGCTTTGATGAAGGACAAGATCCAAATATTGAAAATTGATACAGAGGAGAATCACAGCATTGCACAAGAGTATGGGATAGAGGCTTTGCCAACTTTCATTTTGTTCAAGGACGGGAAACCATTCGACCGCTTTGTAAGTAATTATGGAACTTTTTCAAAAGTTAGTTCAATATTTTGAAGCACTTCTATCGAAACATTATCTTGCAAGCAAGAGATTGAACCCCTAATGCTCCTGCTAGGGTGATGTGTCTGTCTATCATCTCATCCGACACCAATCTTGAACGTTTCCAGTATGCGGAGTCCTATATATATTATAAATTTTAAAATCTGTGACATTTGAGGAACACTTCCTTGGACATGCCTCAAGAAGAGGTCCAACTCACCATGTGCAGTGTCCTATATTGTTATATTCTTAATATTTCTAATACACGAGGAACATGAACTTAACTAAACTAAAAGTCCTAATTTGTAAAAATTGGAGTATGAAATTAGGGAATTTTAATTATTGGTATATTCTTGTTTATAAAAATTAAAAGAATGTTCATGTCAATTTGGTTATGTTATATAACTAGTTTATGCATTTTTCTTTTCTAGCAGTAATTATATATAGCTTACCACAAAGTTATGTTAGTACCACCGCTAAATCAAAGCTAAACAAACTAATGATTTTTGGACAAGTAAAAATGTATAAAAATAAAGAAATAATATGTAAGTATAAAATTTAAAGAATTCAAATGACTGTCCTCTAGGTGTGTCTACATGCCTGTGCTTCTTAGGCAAGAGAAACCTATAACGTGGCTTTTGAGTAGATGTAATAGATATCCTATAGTTGAAATAATTTTATTTTCTCCCATGATTTATACTCTATAAAAGGGGAGATGGCCATTTTCTTAAAACTTTTATTATGGCATTTGAGTTAATGTAATAGAAACACAAGTTCATGACTTCTGCTATCTGGAATTAAGTGCCTCGACTCCAGATTTCTCTCTTTTAACATTTTATCGTTCTGACGTGTAATTTCAATGCTAAAAAATATCACCCTCGTTACTAGTGTATGCTTCATGCCCTAAAACTTTCGGACTATACCAAGTATGTAGATATCCTAGTCCATGCATGCCCCTTGGTCAAACGAAGTGATTAAAAAGTGATGAAGGTATGTGTGTATTGTGTTCGTCGTAATGATTAATGAGAGATCTCATGAAACCAAAACTGTTGTGCCATTTTTGGGAGGGGGAAAATTGGATACTATTAGACTGTTTTAAGGAAAAAAAAAGCTAAAATCTTGTTCATTATAATGTCTTACTTTTGTCGAGGACTGCATACAAAACACACAAGCATGTTTATTGTTCATGGCAAACTTTATATGGCATGGTTCGGATAGCAAGTTTTGCATCATGATTTTGTGTGATTAGTTTTTTATGCCAATTTTGTTGATGGATTAATGACCAATTCTTCTCCTTATATCACTCAATTTTCAGGAAGGTGCACTGGCTGCCGAGAAGCTCATCCAACGTATTGAGACCTCACTAAAAGTCGAGCATTAGTTGCAGTATGCCTCCCAATTTGATGTGATTTAACAATGCAAAAGATCAGATAGGATGATAATCACCGTCTCAATAAGTTGATGTTGTTGTGTCTCGAAATGTGACAAGTATAGTTGTTTCATTTCACCAATGTATAAATCAGATGGAAAAATTGGGTTAAAAGGGTCTTATCTGCTACAGATCATTATATTGTTTGAATTTATAATGCAAATATGATGAAAATGAAATGATTTTTATAATTTGGAGAAAAATTTTCAAGTGAGAATTACTTCTGACATGCACAATACATTACTCAGTGTTTTTTCATTAACTCCCTTGAATCAATCTGAATATAGCACTGCACCCTGTTAAAAACACTGTTAGTCACCCAAATTATGGTGTTTTACTTTGTAGTGAACTTTTTCTTGGTTCCAAGTTTGTCACCTAACTTTAGTTTCTTTTTAGGCACTTTACCCTGCTAAATTAACCTAATAGTAATGTTGCTAGTACATTATTTTCGTTGCCCATCTAGGCTAAAACGTGGATCATAGGATAAGTTGTGCTTTTCTATAAAAAAAAATAATAATAAAAATAAGAAAGGACAAATTGTCCAACAATACTTGTTTTTGTTAGTTGGACAATTGAAAAGTACTATGATTTGAAGGTTTTTCTTTTTCTCTTACAATAAGCATGTGAAGTTACCCCAAAGACATGGAAGCGAAGAGCAAAAATATTTTCATTCTCTTTGTTTGAAACAACAAAATAATCTAACAACTCATAACTTTCAAACTTTCCATTCACAACAAGAGGGTTATCTATGGAGTATTGGAAGTTCGAAACCTCGCGGCAGTTGGAAGGCAACATTTATGTTGGAAGACAGATGTCATGTGGTTCAAAATTATGATGTGCTTTCTCGACTCCAGGGGTCCCGTCCATACATCGTAAAGGGAGGTCTACAGGGAGGAGAATTGCTTCTGGAATGTTCGGCTCAAGTGTGTATAAGCTATAACTTCATCCAAATTTACCCGGGTGACAAACCAGTGGAGAAGAAAAAAAGAACAACGTATTAAATAACAAAAATAGCCCATTTTAGAAAGAAAGAATTTTGTAATTGTGATTTTTGAATACTGTGTGATTAAAAAAAGGGAAAAGATTTTGAGCATATATGTAAAATTATTTTATTTAAAGAATGTATGATTGGAAATTAATTTTAAAAAAAATGAACTTTATAATAGGGCGCAAACATGGGCATAACATTTTTATTTTAATGGGCCATATTTTTAAATTTTAAAACAATAAGGTTAGGTCAGTTCACTTCTTTTAAATTATTTGGTTTTGAGTCAAGGATCAATAACCAAGTCACAGTCAATAAATTCTTAATTCTAGTGCTAATTATCCGATTTAAACCATAAGAAAAATCTATTTAATTCAATACTTATGTCCACTCCTAAATATTGGATTGATCAAGTTGAAACGAACTTAGAACATTTTCAAAAAATTCTCTATTTTTAAATATCATATTTTGTAATTTAGAGAGTATTTATAAATTTAGAATAAAAAATTTTAAGTACTCCAACAGACTTTTTATTTTTGACACTTAATTTTATCATTCTCAAAAAATATTTATTATTTTTCCATATCTTTTATTTTGCATTAGTTTCCCTCCAAATTATTATTATTTCTAATTTCACACAAATTCAGAAAATGTAATTAATATAGTAGAAAACATAAATTTTTCTTATATTTTTTTTCTAATATACCCCTACATTAAATAATGATTTAAATGGAAGTAGTTCATATTTGTTGGTAACATGACAAATTAAATAGGGACATATTAAAAAAAAATACCATCTATACTTTTAACAAGGAAAGTGACATATAATTTAAACAACATCTTAGAGATACTCTTATATCTTAAGTACTGAAATCGAGACAAAGTGAAATTAAGTAACTAAAATGAAACTTCCTTATAAGTTGAGGGATCATCAATGCGTGTTACTGTTTTGTTACTTTCCTGCTTCTGCCCCTCGCCGCGGCCCTCCACAAATCCGCACAATCAACCCACTACGCCGCCTGTTTCTCCCCTCTGTCACCCTAACCATTTCACCTTCTTATTCCGCCCGTCTCCCAAATTTTCCAGTGTCCCCGATGGTATGCCCACTCTTCTCTACTGTTCACATCGGTGCTTTTTGATTCTTCGCTTCACTTCTCCTCAGCGAAAGGTCAACTTCTTTCCCTTATCCACCAAATGCCTTCCTCCATGTGGGCTGACTCCGCCTCTCCCTCCGCCTTTTTTACAAATTCGAAAAACCCAACCACAGTACCAAAGTAGAGAGGGATTTGCAATGAATCTCAGGTTTAGAGGACAATGATAAAGGATTAATGTTTGAAGAGAATAACCCTATTCAATTTCAAGAAACTGAGAATATCGAAGGCTCAGAATTGAATCTCAAGAAAAAAGAACGGACTAATATACATAAGGAAAATCAGAATCAAGATGATGGTGCTATGGAGAGAATTGCGCGCAGGTCTGAAAACCAACCGCCAAGGATTGATATTTCAAGAAAATAAGAATGGCAATGGGGATGATCCAAATGAAAATGTGGAGAATCGCAGGGAGGGAGCAAAGCTGATAGCAATGGTTATTGATCAATAAATTATAGCGATAAATATGAAATTATAGTGCAATTTCAATTGAAAAAAAAACTTAACAATAGAAGTTTATATCTATCTTCTAGTATAATCTCTTTTCCATTGCACATGGAGAAATCTTCAGCCGTTTATCATTATGTTTTGGCCTCGTTGAAAAGTTTTTATGGACGCTCGCATTTCTTGGATTAATCATAGTTGTTCTCCCAATGCTTGTTACCGTTTTTCAAAGAGGCCAGATGTGGTTGAGAATTTCTCCATTTGCAATGAAAAATGGAAATAGATTATACTAGAAGATATATATAAACTTCTATTATCAGGTTTTTTTCCCCTTGAAATTACACTATAATTTCATGTTTATCGCATATAATTCTACTAATCTTGGATATTATTTTATGGGTAATGTAGGGAGAGAAGCATATGGTCTGAAAGTAATAGTTTGGAGTATAAAAGCTATTAGCAAAGGAGAGAACGTGAAAATTTCATACATGGATGTGTTTCAGCTTAAGGTTAGATAAATTTTGAAAGATGTCAGATAAATTTCATTCCTATTTCTTCAACGGGCAATTGATGGTCCACATTCATGGTTTCAGTTTTCAACATTTACATACAGAATTCATGGGTTTCATTTAATCATTGATTGGAAGGTAACATTAGCCATAACATGATGGGATTTTGGCTATATATATATATATATATATATATATATATATATATATATATATATATATATGAGAGAGAGAGAGAGAGAGAGAGAGAGAGGGGTTTGGTCCCTAAACTCCACCATCGAAAATTCGTTATACACCATAAATTTCAGAGCGTTGAGAGCTTAGAAATGCCATTACTTGGAACAAAATGAGAGCTTCTGGAACAATATCAATGGCCAAAGGTATGAACTCGATCTATGAGTTTTCAATTATTTGATTTAATTTGTTTCTGTATAATTGTTTTGGATCGATTTTTAGTCTAACATTTGGTATCAGAGCACCTTCTTACCTATGCCTTGGTGTTTCACCAACAATCTACAAAACTCTGTTTTTTGGTTGATTTTGTTTTTTAAATAAATTCAGATTTTTCCATAAAATCACATTTCTAGACTTCGTGTGTTTTTAAACTTGAAATTTTCATTGAGGAATGTTGAATTTTGAAGTGGGTCAGAACCGGGTCGATTTCGACCCACTAGAGGAAGAAGATGACAATGGTTTTTCAAAGGACTATCCTTACAAAAATTTGGGTATATAATAGGGAAAATTACATAAAACCGGGGATTTAAGTTTTCAAATTCAAAAATCAGATCTTTATTTAATCAAAAATCAGGTATTAATTGAATTAATAATTAAAACCCTAATTACACCTAAATTCAACAGCTTGTCTCACTCATCTCTCCCTCCCTGTCTCACTCATCTCCCCCACCAAACTCACCCGTCTTCTCCTATCTCTCAACAGTAGCGGCGCCGCCCTGGAAGAGAACTGCCTACACGACGGCGTCACCACCGGGAGTTGACGTTGTGAGCGGCTTTTGTGAGTGTCACGTGTAGTGGTGATGACGCTACGATGGCGATTCTCATCTTCACGCACGGCGACGCTCTGTTCGCTAGAATCTAAGTCGACTAGCTAGCGATTTTGATCCCAAAATCGCGATGGTGGTGGTTGAGAACGGCGAAGCTGCTGAGAACGGCTTTTGGTTTTCAATCTGCCTTCTCTATCTCTCCTCTCTTCGACACCACCACAATTTTGGTTGTTGTGGTGGTGCAAGCGCCGCGTTTTGGTTGTGGTGGTGCTGCAAGCGCCATGTTTTTTTGTTGTTGTGGTGGTGGTGGTGCAGGCGGCGGCAATTTTTGTTGGTAGTGCATGCGGCGATGGTTGTAGGTTCTGCTGGTGCAGGTGGCGATGGTGTTTTTTGTTGTTGTGGCGGTGACAGTGATTGTGATGGTGTTGTGGCGGGGCGACGGCGTTGGTGGTTTTTTAGGTGGTGTGGTGCAGGCGGGGGCGGTAATGGTTGGGGTGGTGTCGTAGCGGGGGCGGCAGAGGTGGTTTTTTTGTAGGTGGTGTGGTGCAGGCGGCGATGGTGCTGGTCGTTTTTGTTGTTGTTGGCGGTGGTTGTGGTTGTGGTAGTGTGTGGCGGTGGCAGGGACGGGTGGGATAGTATTTGTGACCAATTATTTGGTTGATCTGTGACCAAGTATTAGTGGTGGATCTGGACGGGGGTGGGGTGTTTGGTGTATGTGACCAACTATTTGGTTCAATGTGACTAATAATTATTAAACTGTGACCTTAAAATTCGATAATTTGTGACCAAAAAACAATGTGACCAAGAAATTTGAAAATATGTAACCGATATATAAATTGCGACCCATAATTTTTTTGATCCGTGACCAATGAAGTAAACTGTGACCTATAAATTTTTTGATTTGTGACCTTGAAATAATCTGAGATCATTTAATTTGATAATATGTGACCAATAAATAAATTGTGACATTTAATTATGTACACGTGATCATCTAACTGATGATCCGTGCTATCACTGTGGAGTGAAAGGTCATTGGAAAAGGAACTGCAAGGCTTACCTCGCAGGCTTAAAGGGAAAGAAGTCTTCTGAAGCTTCATCTTCAGGTATACTTGTTATCGAGGTTAATATGTCTACTTCATTAGCTTCTTGGGTATTAGATACCGGATGTGGATCTCATATTTGTATAAATATGCAGGGACTAAAGAAAAGTAGACCACTGCAGAAAAGAGAAGTTGACCTACGCGTGGGGAATGGAGCAAGAGTTGCTGCATTAGCTGTAGGAACATACTTTTTACCATTGCCTTCGGGCTTAGTATTAGAATTAGAGAATTGCTATTTTGTTCCCGCCATTACTAAAAACTTATTTCTATTTCATGTTTGGACATGAGTGGTTTTTCAATTAATGTTAAGAACAATCGTTGTTCCCTTTATCGAGATGAGATCTTTTATGGTTGTGGTGTTTTACAAAATGGTATTTATATTCTTGATACTGAGTCATCTATCATGAGTATAGAAAATAAGAGGCATAAGAATGATAGTCTAAATAATACCTATCTTTGGCATTGCAGACTTGGTCATATAAATGAGAAACGCATATCCAAGTTACATAGAGATGGATACTTAGGACCAAAAGATTTTGAATCATTTGACAAATGCGAATCATGCCTGCTAGGCAAGATGACCAAATTTCCTTTTTCTGGAAAAGGAGAAAGAGCTGTACATTTATTGGGCCTAATACATACTGATGTATGTGGACCCATGTCAATCACTGCTAGAGGTGGTTTCTCTTACTTCATCACATTTACTGATGATTATTCTAGATATGGTTATATTTATTTGATGAAGTTCAAGCATGAAGCACTTGAAAAGTTCAAGGAATTTAGACTTGAAGTAGAGAAACAAACAGGTAAAAGTATTCTCACATTAAGATCAGATCGAGGTGGAGAATATTTGAAAGGAGAATTTTTAGATTATATGAAAGAGAATGGGATTCTCTCGCAGTGGACTCCGCCATATACACCGCAACATAATGGTGTATCTGAACGGAGGAATCGCACTTTATTAGATATGGTGCGATCAATGATGAGCCATGAAAACCTCCCAATATCGTTTTGGGGTCATGCACTAGTTGCTGCGTGCTACACACTAAATCGTGTCCCATCTAAATCGGTTGACGAAACTCCATACGAGTTATGGAAGGGTAAAAGGCCCAACTTATCTCATATGAAAGTTTGGGGCTGTGACGCTTATGTGAAGCGTACTGAATCGGATAAGCTTGAGACTAAATCCGATAAATGTGTATTTGTGGGATATCCAAAAGAGACTATTGGATATCAATTCTATAATCCCATTGAGAAGAAGGTGTTCATCTCAAGACATGTCATATTCCTAGAGAAAGAGTTTATTCTAGGAGAGGGCAGTGGGAGCAAATTAGAACTTGAAGAAGTTCTTGAATCCACAGATATTGTTGACCAATTAGATGCACCTGAGTCTGATCCCACACCTGTTGAGGGACAAACTCTTGATCAGGACATAGAAACTCCTGAGGACACTCCAGCTCAGCGTAAGTCAAGTAGGACCATTCGACCTCCTAAGAGGTACGAATTCACGATTACTAATCAAGTATTATTAATCGAGGATGATGAACCTACTAATTACGCAGAAGCAAAGTCAAGTGTTGACTCAAAGAGATGGCAAGAGGCCATGGAATCCGAAATGAACTCAATGTATGAAAACAAGGTATGGACCTTGGTTGACCCACCTGATGGGATAAAACCCATAGGTTGTAAATGGGTTTACAAGAAAAAGGTTGACGCTGATGGAAACATCCATACATACAAAGCAAGGCTAGTAGCAAAAGGCTATAAACAAAGGCAAGGAGTTGACTTTGATGAAACCTTTTCTCCTGTAGCCATGTTAAAGTCCATTCGGATTTTGCTTGCAATAGCTGCATATCATGATTATGAAATATGGCAAATGGATGTCAAAACTGCTTTCCTTAACGGAAACTTGCAAGAGGAAATGTACATGACACAACCTGAAGGTTTTGAATCCAAAGAAGCCAACAAGGTATGCAAGCTCGATCGATCCATTTATGGATTAAAGCAAGCCTCTAGAAGCTGGAATCTTCGTGTTGATGAGACAATCAAAAGGTTTGATTTTATCAAAAATGAAGATGAACCGTATGTTTACAAGAAGACAAGTGGGAGCGCTATCGTATTCCTGATTTTATATGTTGATGACATATTATTAATGGGAAACGACATCCCAATGCTTCAATCAGTAAAATTGTGGTTGTCGAAGAATTTCTCCATGAAAGACATGGGAGAAGCAGCGTATATCTTAGGAATTAAGATCTATAGAGATAGATCTAAAAGATTGCTTGGCTTATCCCAGTCTTCGTACATAGATAAAATCTTAAGAAGATTTAACATGGAAGAATCCAAAAGAGGATTATGTCCCATGTCACATGGGATCCATCTCTCAAAAGACATGTGTCCTAAAACAAATGATGAGAGGAATCGCATGGATAAGATCCCTTATGCATCAGCAATATGATCTATCATGTATGCGATGCTATGTACGAGACCAGATGTTTCATATGCTCTAAGTGTTATGAGCAGGTTTCAAGCAAACCCTGGTGAGAAACATTGGATAGCAGTTAAGAACATTCTCAAGTACTTAAGAAAGACTAAAGACATGTTCTTAATATATGGAGGAAATGAATTGAGAATTCATGGATATACTGATGCTAGCTTCCAAACTGATAAGGATGATAGCAAGTCTCAATCTGGATATGTGTTCACTCTCAACAATGGAGCGGTTAGTTGGAAAAGTTCCAAACAAGAGACTACTGCTGATTCAACAACAGAAGCCGAGTATATTGCTGCTTCTGAAGTAGCAAAGGAAGCCGTCTGGATCAAGAAGTTCATTAGTGAACTTGGAGTTGTTCCTAGCAGTGTTGATCCTATACTTTTCTATTGTGATAACAATGGAGCCATCGCGCAAGCGAAGGAACCAAGGTCTCATCAACGGTCCAAATATGTGCTGAGGCGGTACCATCTCATTAGGGAGATTGTACAAAGAAATGACGTAAAGATAGAGCGAGTTCCCACAGATGATAATATTGCAGATCCACTGACAAAGCCGTTGTCGCAGTATAAACATGATCGTCATGTAGACTCTTATGGTATTAGATACATAAGTGATTGGATCTAGTGCAAGTTGGAGTTTGTAAGTGTTATGCCCTAGACCCAATCGATTTAGGTTATAAACACTTTTCATATGTTTAATGCATTTAATTATGGCAAGATCTATTATTTATTTATATTGCTTTTCTATTGAAATTATATTAAAATAATAGAATCCGTAGATTTAAGTCTTTTCAATTTGTTAATCACAAGGAGTTGTGATTGTGAGGTACAAATTACAATATGACTGAATCTTAAATTATCCATGGTCGAAGTGATAACGAGACACGGATATCGTTATTACGGATAGACCATCGCGTGTGGCATTCTTACTTGTGAAGTAAGTAGCTGATCTCACAAGCTAAAGTGTGGTGACACTTGAGTGAACACGTGGATGCTTTGTTATAGAACAAAACATTGGAGACCCGCTGGGAGATTCCACATGGATAACTATCTGAGTGTTAGTGGTTAATCTCTAACGTTCGGTAGTGAAATTGGTCCTTTGACTTGAGGTCATTATAGTACCTTATATGAGGACGGTCATACTTTGGTGGTGTTGGATGTTACTCTGTCAAGGGTCGCTAATACAGCATCATTCGGGTATGTCAAGAATCATATGAAGGTTGTGAATGATCAATAGAGAATTCGTCACTCTTAGATAGTAAGAGAATATGATCTACATTTTATCCAGTTAAGTTGATTATGAAATCCTTGGCCAAGGTGAACTCATAAGTCGAAAATGAGTTTTCGATTACATTGACTAAACAGTAGGATAAAAGATATGATCGATAATCGAGATTGACACATATCCATATCTCATTATTGATTGGATCATGTTGACGAAAGGATTATAATTTCACGGTAAACGAACAAGTTTTGGTTTGTCACATCACATGACATTTCCCATCACATTGCTAGATGTCAATCTGGGACGACGAATCTGAATGAGTGATAAATTAAAAGGGTGTTTTAATTTATCGATGCTTTGATTAGATCAAAATAATAATTCAGACGTTAGACATCGTGATCGGGAACCTAATGGGTCACACACAAAAGAGAACCAGAAGAATGGGATTTACCAATTAATTAATTAACAAGTGTTGGGTAATTAATTAATTGGATTACTTATTAATATGCCCAAATTAATTAATTGGATTAATTAATTCATGGACCGGGTTTTAATTAATATGATTAATAAAGTATCGGACCGGGTTTAGTTTCAAGAGGGGCCGAGCCCACTTGGGCTTATATTAATATGATACTAGAGTTTGAAAACTGTAGAGATTTTATTATTCTTGCTAGCACAAGAAAAGAAACCCTAGCCACCATTCTTGTTCTCTGTGTGGATCACCATTGGAGGCTGGACAATTGGACAGCTTGGATTGCAGATCGTGATCATTGGAGTTCGTGAATCAACTAAGGGTTTTACAGAATTCATCAAGGTATAATTCTAATCACAATTTCTATCTAAACACATTGCAGATCCTTGGTGGGAATTGAAAATTGTTATATTTCCGCTGTGCATGATTAAGTAAATTCCCAACACTTTGGTGGAGGTGGAGGTGGAGGTGGAGCTTTGAAGGTTTGTAAGGGTGCCCAGGTTATATTGGAAGGACAAAAAAAGTCTCAATTATACATCTTGTAGGGTTGTGTAGAATTTGAAAGAGTCAATCAACACATGTTCAGTACCGTGGTGTAGTTTGGTACAATACCTTTAGGAGCTCATAAATGGTCAGATTTGAAGAATACAGCTCAGTGGAGTTTTGAAGACATGGATAATACCACTTTGCCACCATTACCTGCGGTGCCATGGTATTTAGTTGCTAGAGTTAGACCCAGTGGAACAAGGTATGTGGATGTTAATTTTGTTGAGCATGCTTTAAGTGAAGAAAAATGTGTTCAATCTAGCAAGGAGCCTTCATTAGAAGCATTTGGTAATGATTCTACTTTTGGGTGTGTTATAGCCCATTTTGGTTAATTCAAAATCATTATGATTTTTTGGAATCAGAGGTAATTCTGCAGAGTAGTGCTTGGATTCATTGAAAGTGGTGGAGTATCTTGTGTTTGGTTGGAAAAATTAATTTTTTGGTTATTGTTCAAGAAGTCATTCATTCCTTGGTGGAATTCGCGTCAAGGTGGAGATTGTTAGAATTTGGGTGTGACCCGAATTCCTTGTTTGAAGTATTGAAGAATTCTAATTGTAGTGAACATCAAGAAGAATTCAAGTTTGGAATGTTATTGGAGTCCTATATTAAGTTAAAGTTCTATTTTGGAAACCCATTGGGAGTTGTAAATTGATATTAGACTTGAAAAAGAGTTCGGAATGAAGAAAAACACTTTGGAAGCATGTTTTGGAATATTAACCTGTAACCTAGCGCCTGAGCGCTGCTACAGTACCTGATCGCGATTTTTCTCTCCTACTTCGTTTTGGACTCGATTTTTTGGCATCCTACTTCATCAACAACTCTACCAAAAGGGTTTAGACGTCCCCTACATGTTCCCTATAAATACTAGGATCTTCTATGCAATTTTTGTAACAATTACATGTGAGAAAATAGATTTCTAGAATTATATGATCTATTGTAATTTTCTCTCTTCTCCATTATTCTTGGTGCAATAAAATCTCTTAATTTCTCTGTCATATTCTTGTCTTCTTTTATTCTTTTACTTGATCATATACTTTATTATTATTTGTCATATAATTTCAACATCTCAATTCTGTGATTGACGTCACAACAAGTGGTGTCAATCATAACACTAACTATTTTAGTGATATGAATTTGGATGGGACTAAACTGTTACTGGTATTTGGATTTGAATATACTAGCTTCAAATTGTTGAAATACTGTGTCTGTGTTCCATATCATCATTCGATGAAATTATTCTTGATTTTGAACTTCAAAGGCCAGATTTCTAATATGCTGAACGTGGTGTCCAAGGTTGCTGGCCAACATAAATTGGAGGGATCATATTTACTTGTGGAAGATATGGAGAAGGTTAATGGTGGGAGTGGCGAGCAAAAACTTACTTCATGGAGATTTATGTTATCAAGTCCGACTCCCAATAACAAGAACTTTGTGGTGGGATTTGGTATAGACTTGATAAAGGATAGACTTTGTAATGATCAACAATCTAAACTCTATAATGATCAGCAATAAAAAAATTCAAAGCATTCCCATTGTTGGGATATTTAAGCAATAGGAGTGAGTTGTTTCAAAGTTTGGTGTTTTGTCAGTGAACTAGCATGTTTGGCGGTGAACGGAGAAAATGGATGGACGGTTGTTGTATTACTTTTTTTTGTTTTTTATTTCTCAATATTTTAATTGGTGTTTTGTCACTTTTTAAATTTTTTTATTTTTTAGTGTTTGTCGTCACTTTTTCGAATTTTTATCATTTTTTGAGCATTTGTCACTTTTTTGGGGCAAGAAAGATTGCTATGAAGACGCTGAAGAAATTATGAATGTTTTGAGATTTGTTATGCCATTAAATAGGCTGATGTATCATGCCTTACTCAGATCTTATATTAGTGCTGGTAAGGAAGTGAATGGACTTTTAGACTCTATGAGAGCTGATAATTTAGTCGAAGGTGAAGAACAAAAATTATCTTATCCATGAAGGAAAATGAAATTTAAAACTTCCACTTGTTTCTGGAGATGGAATTTAGTTTACTGACAGCTAGGCTGTTAAAGCACTTCTAATTACATGGTTCCATCACAGACATTATATTGCTCCCCTGCATGTTTATGTGGTTCCATCAAGTGTTCCAGTGTATATCGGGTAAAATTGAACTCTACAAATTAAAATATCAACTTGGACAATGTGTTTACTTACCATCAGTATAGTTAGAAACGTTAAGCTTTGAGAGCCAAAAGAGGTAACGCCGAAGCATAAATGTCACTTTCTCAGCATTTTCATTTTTGCAAACACTTTGGAAGTATCAATTGAATTGATTTAGAGAAATAGAAATTGAATAAAAATTAAAACAATGTTTGAATTCGAATATTTAAATTTTCAAAAAAATACGTATGCATCTAATTAATTGCTCAAATGAGAAACTGTGATTCACTTTTTCACGGTTTCATTTTTACAAACACCTTGAATGCATTAATTGAATTGATCTTAAGAAATATGGATTGAATGAAAGATTAAAAGAAGATTTTGAATTCATATATTTAAATTTTTAAAAACACACACGCATGCATATAGTTAATTTTTCAAATGAGATACTACGATTTTTTTAGAGAAAAGTGACAGAAAATCACTTTTTCACTCTCTTTTTCGCAAACACGTTGGATGCATCAATTGAATTGATTCTAATAAAGATGAATCTAATTAATTGCTCTAATGAGATACTACGACTTTTCATAGAACAACGACAAAATAACGCTTTTTCACGTTTTCGAAAACACTTTAAATGCATCAATTGAATTGATTCAAATAAATATGAATTGAATTCAATATTAAAACCAGGTTTGAATTCTTATATTTAAAATTTTAGAAATATATGCGTATGCATATAGTTAATTGTTTTAATGAGATATTGCGACTTTTTTCATAGAAAAATTACAAAATGTCACTTTTTACATTCTCATTTTTGCAAACACTTTAGATGCATCAATTAAATCGATTCAAATAAATATAAATTGAATGTAATATTAAAACAAGGCTTGAATTAGTATATTTAAATTTTCAAAAACACACACGTATGCAATTAGTTAATTGCTCCAATGAAATATTGTGACTTTTTCATATTCTCATTTTAACAAATACATTGGATGCATCAATTGAATGATTCAAATAAATACGAAATGAACGCAAGATTAAAACATGTTTGAATTCATGCATTTAAATTTTCAAAAACATATACATACATATCTAATTAATTGCTTCAATGAGATATTGCGACTTACAAAATTTCACTTTTTTACATTCTCATTTTCACAAACACATTGGATGCATCAATTGAATTGATTCAAATAAATATGAATTAAATTCAAGATTGAAACAATGTTTGAATTCATACATTTAAATTTTCAAAAACACACACATATATATCTAGTTAATTACTCCAATGAGATATTGTGTCTTTTTCATAAAAAAGTGACAAAAATTCTCATTTTTACAAACACATTGTATGCATCAATTGCAATGATTCAAATAAATCTGAATTGAATGCAAGATTAAAACTATGCTTGAATTCATATATTTAAATTTTCAAAAGCACACACGTTTGCATATAGTTAATTGCTCCAATAAGATATTGTAACTTTTCATAAACGCAAACACCTTGTATGTATCAATTGAATTGATTCAAAGAAGTATGAGTTAAATACAAGATTAAAACAATGTTTGAATTTATATATTTAAATTTTCAAAAACGTATGTATGCATCTAATTAATTATTCAAATTACATATTGCGACTTTTTCAGAGAAAAGCGACAGACATTTTCATTTTTGCAAATACATTAAATGTATCAACTGAATTGATTGAAAAAAAAAAAAAAGAATTAAATGCAAGATTAGTACAATGTTTGAATTAGTATATTTAAATTTTAAAAAATACACAAGTATGCTTCTTGTTAATTGAACAAATGAGATATTGCGACTTTTTCAGAGAAAAGTAACAGAATCTCAGTTTTTCATATTCTCATTTCACAAACACTTTGGATGCATTAATTAAATTGATTCAAATTTAATTTTTCATATGTATTAATCCAATCCATTTCCTCTCAAGATAATAATGTTATTTTCAAATATTTTTTTCAGTCACAGTATCGAAAATTGAATTTTCATAAATACTAACTCATCACTATTAATTAATAGTTGAATTTTTCATGCATCGAAAGTTTAGACGAAAAAAGAATAAGTAAAACGGAAAAAAAAAACCTCTCTTATATTTGTCTCATCTTTGATGGAAAAATACATTTAAAAACAAATACCTCAAAAAATTTAAATTCATAAGTAAAATTGCAACAACTTTTATCAAAATAGATTATATTGATAATTCATTTGAAAAAAAAAAAAGAACTTCTAAGTAGTATAGGAGAATGAAATTAAAAATAGTAGAAGAAATCATTATTGAAAATTGAAAAATTGCATTTGAAAACTTTCATAAAAATCATAAAAAAATGAACAAATTTTTTATTTGGTCAAAATAAAAAAAAAGTACTTGAATTGATTTAATTTTGGATTTAATGGAATATTTTAAAAAGAAACTTATGGATTAAAGACATTAAATTGTAATTAATTATTCTTAATATACTGAATTTTATCAAGAATTCTTGTTATATTTATATAAATTAGAATAAAATATCAAAATTCCTCATAATTAGCTCACATGAATTATGAATAAGTATATAATTTAATAGTTTTATTATAAAGTTTACTTTACGATAGAATAATAAATTGATTTCATAATAAACTTCACTATGATCCAAGTGCATAATTTGATAATTTTACCATAAGGATTCATTGAATATGCTTGAATTAAAAATTTAGCCGACAGACAATTTTTATGTCATTATGTTCACTTTTAGCATGATTTACATTTATAAAACATGTAGTCTATTCAATTAAACCTCAATTTTAACATAAGCCATTTTTAATATATGCAGCTTGACAGCCTGCTAATTTTTCTGATATTCGTTACGATATTCCCAAAATTAAAGGTAATAACTACAAAGTATGGAAGGAGAGAAATCTTCTCCATTTAGGGTGGATGAATATTAATTATGCAATCAGGAAAGAAATCACCGATGCCAGCACTGCAGCAGACATTGTGCTTTATGAAAAATGGGAGCGATCTAATTGTCTCAACGTGATGTTCATAAAGACTAATATTTTTGCTGATATACGTAATTACATCTATTAGCATGACAAGGTCCAGGACTTGATAAAGGCCATTCGTCACTTCATATTAGGCATTAGCAAGCACCCTTATAATGAAGTTATCATCTTAAAACTCACCGTATTAAAGGTGTGCTTGAACACATCATGCAGATGAGAGACATTACGACTCAACTTAAGAAACTCGAGGTTGAAACGTTTGGATCCTTCAGTGTGCATTACATCTTGAATACTCTCACACAACAGTATGAACCTTTCGAAATCTTGTACAAAACACATAAGGATAAATGGTCAATAAAGGAATTAATGACTATGTGTGTTCAAAATGAAAGAAGACTAATAATGGAATAAGGTGAAAGCGTAATGTTGACTACAACCCATGGGAAAAGAAGGCTCAAGCTAATCAAAAGGAGAAAGGTAAAATACCGATCCAAGCTGATATCAAGAAAGATGTCAAGTGTTACTCTTGTAAGAAGAAAGGACGCATGAAGAAAGATTGTACCATATTCAAGAAATGGATTGAGGATAAATGTAATACAATCTCATTTGTTTGTTATGAATCTAATATAGTTAATGTAATTATTAACATATGGTGAATTGATTTTCGGTCTACAATCCATGTTGCAAACTCCTTACAAGGTATGCAAAACCTAAGAAAATTAGTGGGAAGTGAGCAAAATATCTTATCCAAAAACAAAATAGGGGCTTGCATGTGGAAGTTATAGGTACATGCATTTTAACATTAAGTAATGGTTTTGTTTTGAAATTAGATAGGACCTTTATGTTCCAAGTTTTTTACGAAACTTGATTTCTATTCCATATTAGTAACTTGGGATATTCCTTTAATTTTTCAAACACGTCATTCAGTTTATTATATAATTTTGATTGTGTTGGGAATGATATTTTGTCTGATGATTTTTATCATATTAATTTACAAAACAATATCACTTATAGTTTATTGCATGTTCACACTAGCACTAAACTGCGTAATATAAATGAAAACTTTTCTATGTTGTGTCACCATAGATTAAGACATATCTCTATAGAAAGAATTAAGAGATTAGTAAATGATGAGGTACTTAGTACTCTAGATTTCATTAATTTTGAAACATGTGTGGATTGCATTAAGGGAAAGCAGACCGACAAGTCCAAGAAAAGTGCCAATAGGAGTTCAGACATATTAGGAATCATCATACTAATATATGTAGTCTAGACATATATGTATCTCTACTTACTTCAAATATAAAAGCAAATCATTGGATGTCTTTAAAACTTTTAAAGTTGAAGTAAAGAAACAATATGAGAAGTAGATTAAGATCGTAAGATCAAATATAGGTGGAGAGTATTACGGTGATATATGGAGGATGGACAAGCACCTGGTCCATTCGCTAAGTTTCTTAAGAGCATGAGATAGTTGCCCAATACATCATGTTTGGTTCGCCGATTAGAATGACGTGGTAGAAAGAAGAAATAGAACATTATTGGACATGGTACATAGCATGCTAAATAGCTCCAATCTTCGTAAATCCTTGTAGACTGAAGCACTTAAGATGACAGTGTATATATTAAATCGAGATCCAATCAAAGCTGTCCCAAAAATACTTTGAATTATTGAAAAGTTAGAAGTCATGTTTGCAACATATGCGCGCTTGGGAATGCCCGTCTGAAGTAAGGATCTATAATCTACAAGAGAAGAAACTGGACCCAAGGACCATTAGTGGATATTTTATTGGATATGCCAAAAGGTCTAAAGGGTACACATTTTTCTGTCCATCTCACATCACTTGGATTGTGGAACCAAGAAACTCTAAGTTTCTTGAGAATGACTTGATAAATGGAAGCAATCAAACCAAGAATAAAGTTTTTGAGCATGATCATTCAGAATCTCAGCATTCCACCTATAATGACAGATTGATCATAGTTCATAGAACCCCTCAAGTACAAACATGTGTCAACAACTAATCATTGAAGTCCTACAATCTACTGACAATGTTCAAGTAGATCAGGAAATTTAGGAATTACCAGAACCTCCTGAACAAACAGTTGAAACGCAAACTTCTCAGGAAAATGATGGCACAACATTAAGAAGATCTACTATAATAAAAAGGTCAGCAATTCCTAGTGATTATGAAATGTACCTACAAGAACTCGACTACAATATTGGAGCAAAAAATGATCCCGAGTCATTTTTACAGGCCATGAGTCGCAAATAGCCAGAATTATGGTACAATACCATGAAGAAAGAGACGAGTTCCATGAAGAGTAATAGAGTTTGAGATCTTGTTGAGTTGCCTAGTGGTGCCAAAGCTATTGGCTGTAAATGGGTCTTTAAAACAAGAAAGACTCATTAGGTAACATTGAGAGATGCATGGCGAGACTTGTGTCGTATATATATTTCTTAAACTTATAGATCAAGTGCACACCATCATTAGAAGAGAATCATTTAGGTTGTTTCATATAAACCTTCTCTTCTAAATTTCCATTGAGAAATGTTGTTTTCATATTCATTTGTTGTAACTCAATGTCAAATTGGACTACTAATTTCAAAATAATACGTAGAGAATTTTTCTTAGACAGTAGAGAGAATGTCTTCGTGTAATCGATTCACTCCTTTTGAGTGAATCCTATGGATCAATGTATATATCAGAAGGTTAGTAGGAGTAATATTTGTTTTCTTATTTTATACGTAGATGACATTTTACTTGTAACCAATTATAAGAGTTTGTTGTATGAGGTAAAACAATTCATCTCTAAACAATTCGATATGAAGGATATGGGTGAAACATCTTATGTCATTGGCATTAAGATTTATAGAAACAGATTACGAGGTATTTTGGATCTATCTTAGGAAACCTATATCAATAAAATTTTAGAGAGATTTTGGATGACAGATTGTTCATCAAGTGTAGATCAAATTGTGAAGGGTGATAGGTTCAATTTGAATAAATGCCTGTAAAATGATCTAGAAAGGGAACAAATGAAGAACATTCTATATGCTTCTGCTGTCGGAAGCCTAATGTATGCTCAAATTTGCACAAGGTTTGACATTGCATTTGTTATAGAAATTTTAGGACGATATCAGAGTAATCCAATTATGGACCAATGGAGAGTAGGAAAGAAAGTAATGAGGTACCTTCAAGAAATAACAAATTACATGCTTACATATAAACAGACAGATAATCTGAAAGTGATTGGATACTCAGATTCAGACTTTGCTGGCCATGTTGATTCACGCATATCAGCATCAGGGTATATTTTTATGATGGCTAGTGGAGCTGTATCATGGATGAGTGCCAAGCAAACCTTGGTTGTTACTTCCACTATAAAAGCCGAGTTCGTTTTCTGTTTTGAGGCTGCTTCGCATAGCGTATGGATCAAGAGTTTCATATCTGGGTTTAGAGATATAGATTCTATTTCTAAGCCATTGAGAATTTATTGCGACAATTTTGCTGCTGTCTTTATGGCTAAAAACAACAAAAGTAGTAGTCGAAGTAAACATAACAACTTTACCTATATAGCCCATAAGGGAACGTATTGAAGAAAATAAAGTGGTCATTGAGCATGTAAGTACTGAATTGATGATCACTGATCCTTTGACTAAAGGCATGCCACCATTGAAATTTGATGATCATGTAAAGAAAATAGGACTTGGCACTATTGAAGTTTAAGGATCATGTAGAGAAAATAGGATTTGGCACCATTGGAAAGTAACAATAACCATAACTTGATGGGGTATTTTATGTATCGATGGGTTTTGTCAAAAATACATTATACACCATCAATCTCAAAGTGTTGAGAGTTTAGAAATGACATTACATGGAACAAAAGGAGAACTTCTGGAACAACATCAATAACTGGAGGTATTAGCTTGATCCATGAGTTTTTGATTATTTGATCCAATTTGTTATATGATAATAGTTTTCAATTGATTTTTAGTCTAACACGTTGGGCATGTACTATGATAGAATTCCAAAGTAATCAAAAGTTATCTGCATATTTTTTTTATTATACTGTGTTAGGTTTGTGACAATAGATTGCAAGAGTTGTGTACATCTTTACTATAGTGGATGATCAGTGTTGGGATATGCGTGTTATTTTAAATGGGTGTATATGTATGCTTTACACATTTTATTGCATATGTTTTATTTAAAAAACTTAAATGATTAAAAAATGAAGATGTTAATTTTACTCATTTGATGATTTTTATATGCAGAATGTTAATTTTATTAAATGTATGGTAAAATATTAAATCTGATATATATATACCGAAAATAAAAGTATATATAAGTAAAAAATAATAATAATTTTATAATTTTAAATTAAGTCAGACATGATCTGCTAAACAGTTTCTCATTTTCCTCATCTTCTCTCCAATTATTCTATCAATTAATGACATGGAAAGTAAAATGAATACTTCGTTTAGGTATTTACAGCGTGCTGATGTGGCGCTTTTGACTGACAAAATATATTGACTCCAAAATCTCGCGAGAAATTGGTAAAATCCATTTGAAATTCAAACCCTACCCAGACCAAACCCATCCCGAAATCAGATAATCTCTCCCCTCGCACATTTCAGCCAGTATTGAAGACCTCTCAGTGGCGACTCTACATCCGGCGAATCTAGATCCGCCATGACGAATGTATGTTTTTGATATGAGTGGAATAAATCTTTTCTTGCTTTATTTCTACAGATCTTTATTTTGGGGGGTTTTTTAATGAGTAGATTATATATTTTCTTGATGATTTATATCCGAAGACTCTACATCCAGAAAATTTATGTTTTTGAAATGAGTGAAATAAATCATTTCTTGCTTTATTTCTACATATCTTCATTTTAGGCTTTTCAAATGAGTAGTTTATATATTTTCTTGCTTTATTATGTTGCTCATTTTCGATGATGAAATAGATTATTCAATACTATAGTTTGTGAGGTGTAGTTGCAGAAGTATTCTTTTGATCTAATTCATTTTTCTGAGGAAGCATTACTGCAAAAGTATTGTTATTATTTTTTATGAAGCAAACTCCTGCCACAGTAAATGTAGAAATGTAGTTGCATGATATTGTGTGTTAATTTATTTTTTTCAATTACGTGACATTATATGTCAATTGGAGAAAATTGTTGCATTTACATTTAATTGCTGATTTGAAGATTATTGTGATATGGTTATTTTTCGTTTTTCTATTATAATTCTTCGATGGCCGGAAGGAATAAGGGGATATGTCATTCATGTAGATGGCCAGGGCACATGTTATCAGATTGCCCCGGAAAGAGAAGATGTCCAAACTGTGGCCAAGGCTATATTAAATGGATGGAGGTGGAAAAGCAAATCGATAACAAATGACGTTTGTTCCATTGCTGTACCCGCGACGTCTGTCGATCTTTCGATTGGAATAAATCTCCTCCAGAAGTAGCATATCCGTTGCAAGAGGAAGGTCAATCAAGTGGCATCACCAATGGTAGTGAACCAATTGAAAATTTGTCGCGTATGTTGGAAATGTGTGCAAAAATAGCCGAGAAAAAGGACATTGAGATCTCTCTCAACATCATAACAATGCGCAAGGGGAAACGACATTCAGAAGATGTTCTATGAACTTCAATGTAATGGGATGGTGATTGAATATTTTATCTTTGATGATTATATATTAATGACAATGTAATGCTTTAATGTTAATGGCAGATTGCATTGCATAGGTGTGAGGCCAATACAAATTCTTATCAAGATATAGATTACTGCCAATACAATAGCTGAACATACAAATTCTTATGTTTAATAGATCTCGACATCCAGCGAATCTACAAAAATTATTGCCAACACAATAGCTTAACAAAATAATCATCCAAAAAATATATTCATTTGAAGCTATTTTAGATCCCGAAAGTACTGCCAACACAATAGCTTAACAAAATAATCATCCAAAAAATGTATCCATTTGAAACTATTTCAGATCCCAAAATTACTGCCAACACAATAGCTTAACAAAATAATCGTCCAAAAAATGTATCCATTTGAAGCTATTTTAGATCCCAAAAGCATAATCGGACACGCTCTCTTGTGTGCCGACTTGTTGATGACTATGACGAGGGATGTTTTTTAATTGAACATCCTACAAAATGAAATTGGTAATGTCAATTCATCTCAAAACTAAACTCAATTAACTTGTTGTAGTTCAATGCAAAGCTCATTTACCTGATCATTGAATGTAGTCAAAAAAATTTCTTTATGCCTTTTCTATGTACTTGACTTCGTTCGCCCCTATGCGGCATGAAAAACAAACTAGTGAATTTATGATTACATAATGACGGTCACAAACAAACGAAAATAAAGAAAAATCAAACCTTTTGACAATTTTTTGATTTCTTTGAACTAGTTTCAAAATGTCCCTTTCGACGGAATTTTTTTAGGGCTTCATTGCTTTTCGAGTATTTTGGGTCTAAGATGATTCCACTAGCACACTTTCCTACTTCATCAAAGCTTTGGGAGACATGAATCCTGAACTGCAACATGGATGACTCTATGGTTTGAAATTTAATCTACTTAATAATTTCCTTCGATCGCGATTCGTCATGTGCTACCAAATCAGCTAATTTGGTAAATGCATTGCACATTTGCTCATATCTAACTTGGTCCGGAGTACTGATCCAACCATCGTAATTGATCGGAACCCTCGTGTACGGTCGGTTCACATATCTTCCCCATCTCTTCAATATGTATTTTTCAGGTACTAATTTGACCTGGTTTCGGATCAAAACTGCAATTGTGTGCTTGCAAATAATTCCTCTAAACTCGAATAAATGACAATTGCACTCAAATTCACATTCATCCCTACAGAAGCACACTTTAAACATTTTTGTCTTCATACATTCATTCAAAATGATGTCATCACGTACTTTTTACATAGTATGCAAGTATGAATCATGAGCAGATAAGACTTCACAATATACTTTTCCGATGAACTGTTCTTGGAACTCCTTGAACTTTGCGATTGTGTACACTGATTGGAATTGCTTCTCCATTTCGTACCTTGTCGCACATGGGACTATCTGTGAAAATGATTTGAAATCAGCATGAACATCCTTCTCAACTTTACTTCTCAATGCACGCTCATAGTGCTCTACAAATTGCTTTAGGGATGTTGTCAAATGAACATAGCCATTAAAAAATGCATTAATGCACTCACTTCGTTGAGTGGTTGACATACCCGCTCATAATGAAGTTTTCAAATAACATGGCACCCATCGAGTTCTCTCATTGTACAATCCATTAAACCAAGAATGTTCTACCAATTCATAATCTTCCAACATCTTATTCCAACCTTGCTCAAATTCCTCACACTTTGCACATCGTACACCAACCCATGTACAAAATAAAGAATTTCACTTTTATGTCTGTTCTGGTAATTTTTTTAGGATATGCCACAAGCACCATCTATGCCTTGTGTTTGGAAACATGATTTCAATTGCATTTTGCATAGCTCGATCTTGATCTGTAATAATTCCATTTGGAGCTTGATCAGACATACACTTAAGCCAGGTTCTGAATAGCCATACAAAGTGTTTGTATCCTTAGATGAGACCAAACCACATCCAAGTAGAGTTGATTGTCCATGATGGTTTACTCCAACAAAAGGAGCGACAGTCATTTCGTACTTGTTAGTCAAGTACGTGGTGTCAAACGTTACTACATCACCGAATTCCTTACACGCTTGTCTGCACCTGTTATCTGCCTAGAAAACATTCCTCAGACGAGCATCCTCATCCAAGTCTATACTAAAATAGAAGCAAGGACTACTAGCTTGCATCGTCGAAAAATAAGCTTGTATTGCAACATCGTCTCCTTCACCAAGTCTTAATTGACGTACTCTGTCAATGATTTCTACAATCCTTCACAATGCATGAAGTATTCTCATAACCACCGGTTTCAACGACAGTTGAGTTAAAACTCTTGTGCAATGGTATACTAGTAATGTCATTTATTTCAAGTTGTCTTTTAACTTGTGCCCTGATTTGGCGATTACATTGATATAGCCATGATTTTGACGAGCTTGTTCTGTGATTGTGCTCTAGATGAACAATGTTAATACGCCAAATTCCATTAAGTTCTGGACATGTCATCTCGCTTTGCACCTAGTTTGGATGTTTGGTTGAGGCTTCAAAATTGCATTTGTTCCACTGGTTCGACGGCCTTCCCGACTGAATGTAAAAGTTACATAACATACAACCCCGTCATCCCCTTCTTCGAATTTCTTTTCCTTACACGAAAATCGTTTTGGTAAGCGTAGTTTTTGTAAAACTCAAATACCTCTTTCTCATCCTTAAACTTCATTCCAACACTGGGCACAATAATGCATGTTCCTTCCCATGAGCTTTTATCATTCGGATTGTCATCTTCGGATGAAAGAATTTTCAAATATCCTACATCTACAAAAAAATTTTTTTTTTGACAAAAATCAATTATAATTGTTGGCACAACACCATTGAAATATAGAATTAAAGCTGTAAAAAGAAATTAATTGAGAGAGATGTGCATAAATAAAGCATTCAGTTTCTATTAGGAAGATTAGGCATGAACACTTTTTTATGTAATTCAATTTAAAATAATATCACTTCATTGTTTCCCGTAATAAAAAAAAAAAAAGTAAAGCCAGGAACAAAATGTTTGGATAAAAAAAAATCCCCTTAATCCCTAACCTGCACGTACAAGATATAAGTCCAACATGTTATTCATTCCTCAGTTTCATTGTTTTGCAGTCAATTGCGTGCTGTGACAAGCACAATCCAAACTATAACAAAGTTCATCTCGTGATGTAAATGTCGACAGATTTATCACCAATTTTTTATAAACATGATAATAATAATTAAAAAATAATAAAAAATAAAGAGAAAATGAAACTAGAAAAGTAAGCTGGAAAAATAAATGCTTCACCTGGAAGAAGAGTAAGTTGGGAAAACCGTACCCATGTTGTCGCTAGCGTCAAAGTTGCCGCCTGGGAGTCGTCGACTTCCATTTCGTCGACTTTTCCATAAAGCGACTGTTTCGCTTCGACTGTAAAAAATGGGGGTAAGAATGTCGGGTTCACCATAGGGACATAGGTGTCAACGTTGCTGGAATTTTTTGTTGCTGACGTATTGGAATGAAAAAGCACGAGGTTTCAACCTTGCTTGAGAGGAAAGGGTTTGCAATTGGGGATGAGGAAATGATGGGGTAGGATAGAATAAAATGCCGCCTTTCCATTACTTTTTAAAAAATATATATATATAAGAAATTTGGCGAGATTTTGACTTTACAAACAGCCACGTCATCAGGCTGTAACCCATTCGGTGGATGGTGCTATAAATATAGCACTACTCAAATTGAAATCCCCTCAAATGACAATTTTTGCATAAATAATATTCTTGCTGTAGTTTCTTTTCTAGAGTGTAAGTTTTGCTAGTTTAAATTAGCAATGTTGACCACTGAAAATGAGCCAATAGATGCCGGGCCCACCACGCCCAGTAAAGTACGATTTCGGCGCATTCTTATCAGAATGATGACGGTAAGAATGAAGAAATGGACGCGAGGGTACTTTGCGGCGAGAGATGAGAACGTTCGAGCTCCGGTGGGTGAAACACAGGCAATCACGCTAACAATGATCGCCGGATAGAAACCAAACTAGTTTCTGTAATAACAAAAAAGAATGGAAGGATAGATGAACTTGTAATATATTTCTTTCAAGAGTTCAAATGTATATTTTGAAATATGTGATTGTCAAACTTTTTTTTTATCAATTATCCAACATCTCCCCTTTTCAATTACAAAATAGGACCTATTTATACTATATCGGCTGACGTCGTGTCCGTTAGATCAGAATCACGTGGTCTCATCTCTCAAATTGGGGCATCACATCACTGTCTATTCATACAATTAATATATTTATAAGGGGTTAGCCGCCCTATACAATAGGCTGATACAATGACAACTTTATTACAAGTGTTACATCACTCACTTCTAGTAGACTTTTAAATCTATTACAAGAGATAGCGTCGGCTTATGAGCTTGGGATGAGTTTGAGAGCCTTGGAGAGATTTGAGATGGTTCTCTTAAGTGGAGGACCTCAACTCCTTTCTGAACTTCTTTAGAAAGCTTCGTCTTCGAATAAGTGCCTCTGGCCTGGATTTCGTCATGCAGTGTAAGAACTTCGGACGTTGTGCTAGGACCTCTGCCTGTTTGTCTTCTTTGTGTGTTTAATCTACTTAGTCTTCTGTTGACTTTCATGTTGACTATCTGCCCACGTGTCGTGCTACATGGCATCGTTTCATTGGGCCTCGGAGGCAAGGGGTAACAAGCAATGTTAAAATACATGTTATTAGACGAGATAAGTAAACTTGAAAATAAGTTTAACTTCACAATAAAACATATCAATTTTAATGAGGGTAATGATATCTAACCCATCCTGTGTTACCTCAGTTTATATTGCAATATATATAAGTTCAATTAAATGGATCATGTCTTACATTTAAGAATAGTATTATTTAGGACAAGTGGTTTTTAGCACAGTCTATGGGGGCAATGTTACATTTTCCAATGAAAAATACATTTCAACTTTATTGAACAATGCGACAATGCTAAGCACTAGTATTATATAATGTTATATTGCATTTAATTGAATTTACCATATAATGTCATATAACTTCTTGTATCAACGTTAAACACCATTGAAATTAGATAGCATTAATTTTTTAGTGAACTTCCACTCAGATTTAATGTCACATATGCCCTTGTTCGCTTTGGCAAAAAAAAAAAAAAATAATAAATAAAAAAAATTATAATTTTAGTAGATTTTGATCATTGATGAAATATGTGGCTGAAAAGTAGATAAGAATTGTGGATCTCATAAAATGTATGGTTGAAAATGAGTTTAAAGAAAAATAAGCTTTATCCTGTTTGGTTGAATTTAAACATTACAATTCAAAAATGTAACTTTCCTTGTAATAAATATGACTTGTAACTTGAAAAGAAGTTTTTTTTTTTGGAAGTAAAAAAATGTAATGTTATTCATTTTAAATACAATCAAACACATAATTTTGCAAAGCTTTCGCTTGTATTTTCGTCATGACAAAAACTTGTACAGAACAAGTATATTTGTTGAAAAAGAGTTGCAAGTTACTTATTTTTAAGCAAAATAATAATATCTAGTGGCTCAAGTGTCGGTATATGTGATATGATATTCAATGTTTAAGATTACTAGGCTAAGTGCTTGTTTTGAGTGCTTAAATTAGAACGTTGTTAATTAAAATTGTTGTTGGACCACCCTAAATTATAATCAAGCTTTGCCAAACATGCACTACGTCACCGTTTGATAGAGATATTCTGAGAATAGTTGTTGTGAAATTAATTTTTTGGGAAAATATATTGTTAAAAAGTATGAAAAAATTATAAGTTCAAGAGCCCGTTTTGTGTACATTAAAATGATAGAATGTATTTTTTTTGAAGTGATGGAGAATATGTGATTGAAAAAGAATGAAAAGTTATTGATGTGTTGGAAAATATTATTTTATTGAAAAATGTGTAGTTGAAAATGAGTAGAAGAATGACAATGAAAAAAATAATGTGAAACAAGGGCCAAGTGCATAATTGCGTTATCCAAAAACTATTTTTTCCACATATTTGTTTTCAATCACATAATTAAATAATAAAATATTATGTACGTAAACGTAGACCCAAAAGTTTTTCTTACATTTTAACCAGACATTCGTCAAAAAATCATTATTCAAAACTTTGTTTCAAATCAATAATGACCAACAAACACCCCAAATTACTCTTTTAAGCAAGGCCAAACACATTCTTGAATTCCACCAAACTTCGCGCAGACAAACCAATGAACTGTCTCCCAAAAGGGAACGTAATCTCTCTCTCTCACTCTCATCACAAAATCACCAGAAATACAAAACCCTAGGCCAATTCCTATTGGGTGTCAACACAAGCAAACTGACGCAGAATCATCACTACTGCACTCTCTTTCATGCACGCGCACACATACCCAGAAAAAAGCAATGAAAGGGGCAACCTGATGATGATTCTGATCAAATCCCACTAGTAATCATATTTTTGGGATTTTTTTTGTTAATTAATGGCGTCGTCGAAGTTGGTGCCGTCGCGGAATTTAGGTCTCAAGAGAAAACTTCCTGCTTGCGCTTCGGGTTCTTCTACGAGGTTGGTTGATTTCTTGAGAAATTCTTATGTGGATAGTGATCCGGACTCGGACTCTGAACCGGATCGGGACCCGGCTTCGGAGGGGGAAGGTTCTAGTACTTTGTTGAATGCGGAGATTACGTTGCTTGATGCCTCCGGTGCTGTGACTCCGATAAGTGATTGTGAAGTGGGGAACGTGGAGCCCCCTCGTGCGATTAGGAAGACGGTTGATGATGTCTGGAGGGAGATTGTGGCGGGAAAGAAGAGGCAGACCCAGCAGTTGCCCAAGCAGGAGATGATGACTCTGGAGGATTTTTTGGTGAAGACAGGGGCCGTGGAGCGTGAAGCCAGTGGGGCGGGGGCAGGAGTGACTGTGGAGGTGAAGGAGGAGATGATGAGTGGTGGGATTTATGGGCATGAAAATTCCCCAGTGGTGGGAATGGCAATTGGGTTAGGGATAGGGGTGGATGTTGGGGGTTTTGGGAACGGGAGATGGACAGGAAAGAGGAGCATGAGCTTGTTGGAACCTTTGGATAAGGTGGCACGGCAAACGACAAGGAGCTTGAGCTTGTTAGAACCGTTGGATAAGGCGACACAACAAAGGCAGAGGAGGATGATTAAGAATAGGGAGTCTGCTGCAAGGTCAAGAGAGAGAAAACAGGTAAAAGAAATTCCATACTCTTTTAGTTTTGGTTCGCCGGATTTTGGTATTTGTTCTTGTTTCTGATTAATTTTTTCTTGTTTTGATTAATTTTGTGCTTGATTTAGGCCTATCAAGTGGAATTGGAGTCAATGGCAGTGAGACTAGTGGAAGAGAATGTGCGGCTTTTGAAAGAGAAGGTAATTGAAAGCAGCATTAGTTTGTACTTTGAAAAATGAAGATCTTGACATACTCCATGAATATAAGTTTACAGGACTGTTTTTGAATTGCTGAGTTCTGACTGCTAATTTTTAGGTTCAAATAAGGAAGGGGATTTAACTGAACTTTTCTCTTAAACATGTGACCCACAAGGGCATTTTTCTAACTTGGAGAATAGACTGTATCACAATGCCTTCTTCTGTCTTAAAATTCATTGTTTTGTATCTGCTGAGTTTTAACTGTTTTCTAGGCGTCTTTGATTGGTTGGTATCTTTATTGACCCACCTTGACATGCTGTTGGTTTTCTGCTTCCTTTAAAAACATGCGACAGCCCAAGTTTCTATGTTTTCACACGGCATGATCCCTAGAACCACATCAAAGTATTAACTTTGTTATTGTCTATCAGGATATGCTTGTGTAACATGCTCTTTGTGAATCAAGTCTACTGGTGTACATAATATGTATATCTTCACAATTGGTTGTTTCACAGCACTTTACATGTTGATTTTGGAACTCCTCGACGTCATCTTTTCACAGAACTTAATGTGCTTTTATCGATTCGGTGCTATGCCCTGTGAATAAGCAGGTTTTGTATACATGTGTGCATGTCCCTTGGTATTGGTACAAAAGTGGATCTATGTTGTTTTCTAAAAAAAAAAAAAAAATATAGTTCCTATAAAAATAATTGGAAGCAAGAATAATGAGAGTTGGATTTCAGTCTCTTATGTTCTCATAATCTTTGCCTTGTATTTGAAGTTCTAAATCATGTGATAATTTTAAATTACTGTGTCATTTTGTCAAGTTGAAGTCAACACAACTTTTCACTTTGTTATCTGGTTAAAGTAAAGAACTTGCTGTACAATTTTTCTTGGAACTTTAATTCGTTTTCCCTTGTGTGCTCATCGGTGCACATATACTGCCAATACATAGTAATCACTGCTCACTCATCTAATACTATAATGAGATAATTATTCTATTTTTTTATTTTAGTTTCATAATAATGGCTAAAACAATAAATACCTTCATTCTACTGATTTCTTATTTAATTTAAACTCGCATATATATATATATATATATATATATATATATATATATATATATATATATATATATATATATATATATATATATATATATCAATTAATGTGTTTTCTAATTTGATTTTATGATGATATTCAAAGGCAACCCTTATAGTCTGCAAATGAAGTTCCTACTATAAAGTTTTTTGAAAGAAAGTTCCTACTATAAACTGAATCATTGATAATATTATATGATGCTCTCGTGCATCTAATTTTTTATATTTCTTTTATTAAGTGAAACAGAGATATTTTAACATCATTTTGGTTTCTTAAAAAATAAAAAAAATAAAAAAAAAATCTGTAATTATCTTCCTGTGATCTAAGATAAATTAATGCTTCAACTTTCTTCTGTCATCTTTTGTGGGCGGGAAGTTAAGATTGCCTTTTTTAACTGATAATAGACATATAGATAGGATAAGCGAAGTTATTGACCTTAAAGTGCTATTTAATTAATTTTTTTTGCTGAATATAACTTGCATAATTTCTGTTGCTTGAGTGTTGTGATTTGAGCCAAAAATTTTCATAAATTTGCAGGTTCTTTTACTGTTTAGCTTCACTTGAGATGTAATATCATGTAGTCAGGCAGCAGATTTTTCTGGCCTGGGCCATAGAATGCTGCATAAAAAATTATCATACTTTTAAATTTAAACTATTATTTTCCCCCCTCTCCCCCCTCAAAAGTGGACCATATATGATCCCGACTATAATTGTAAATGGTTTTCTGTATTTGGTGGCTTATGCTAGTAAATTATTAGTGTGTTATATGTTAAAGATTTTCTTAACCTTTTGTTGATTTTCATACCTTTGTTATGTTAATGTAATACAATGTTACATCCTTTGATTTTCTGGTATTGATGTCTTCCCTTTAAAATAATGAGTATTTTAAGTATCTATTACATATCTAGAGTCTTCATGCTTGAGTGTGTTTGTGTGATTCAATTCTCTGAACTTACGAGTGGACTTCCATATATTTCCAATTCCAGGCCGAGCAGAGAAAGGAGAGGCTTAAACAGGTATCTATTTTCCACTATGCATCCTATAGTCTTGTAGTCAATGTCATCACATATCGGGCCATTGTTTAGTTTTGAATGTGAAATAATGATGAAGTTAATGTGATACTTTTACTGAGCATTTTCACTTGCCCACTTATCAAGAGGCTGCACGAATTTTGAACTTACTCTAGTTGGACTGCTTTCAGTTAGTTGTAACAAATAATAGGTGTGGACAAATTTGTGATTATTTCAGTTAATATGCATTGCAAGATATGTTTGTTGAAAATCATTAAGTGAATTCAATTTGAAACTGAATTATTTACATAAATATGTGGATTGCATGAATGCTCGACGATGCTCGACGAAGTCGTGACAAGCAACAGGAAGTCATTCTGTGAGTAGTGTGTAGGAGCTGTGGTGTTGTCTTTTATCAGTTTAGAATCTAATTGTTGTTATTTCAACTTCCACATTGAGAGCTCATTTGGTAGGGATTAAAATTGAAAATATAGTCGTTATTAGGTCTCACTCGTCTAATAAAAGTCAACAATAACGGTTAATTTTTCAATTTTAATCCGATTTTAATCTCTACCGAACACGCCATGATTGTAGAAGGAAATATAGAGCAACAATTGACATATTTTATGCAGCACTGGAAGTAGGGTGGTGTGATCTATGATACGAGGGCAAGTCCTGGCAAGGATCCATTGATCGTTGAGGGAGGACTATGTCGCGAGCAAAGCGATTCAAGAAAGATATGGGATTGTTTGCTTAAGCTACGATGAACGGAACGTTGATCACAACAAGCAAACGAACAAGTTTCGTGTTGGGCTTGTAAAAAGAAATAAGATGGATCAACTTGGTTCAAGCAGCGGAGGAGAAAGCTGGACGTAACAACTATGTGACCGCATAGTTGTTAAGGGCATGTAGTTGCATGCCCTTTTACCGAGGCTACAAAGGAGAAGCCCAGTTGATCTATGCGACCGCATAGACTTACATTATGCGGCCGCATAGTGTATTTTCGAACGCGATTTTTTCAATTTTCGCGTAATGTAAGTCACTTTTGGAGGATTTTGTGGAATTTCTAGAAGTATTGTATCGGATAGGGACGTTAAATTTCTTAGTCACTTTTGGAGGATTTTGTGGAATAAGTTAGGGACCAAGCTATTATTCTCTACAACTTGTCACCCACAAATTGATGGACAAACAGAGGTAGTTAATAGGACTATGATACAATTGTTACACACAATGGTTAATAAGAATTTGAAGAGTTGGGAAGAGTGTTTACCATTTATTGAATTTGCATATAATAGGGTCACACATTCTACTGCTTCCTACTCGCATTTTGAGATTGTATATAGTTTTAATCCACTAACACATTTGGATTTAATTCCTTTACCTGTGAATGAAAGAGGTAGTTTAGATGGAAAGAAGAATGCCGAATTGGTGAAATCACTCCATGAAAAGATAAGAGTGCAGAATTGAAAAGAAAAATGAGCATCATGCTTCTTAAGCAAACAATGTACAAAAACGCGTTACATTTGAACCAGGAGATTGATTTTGGACGCACTTGAGGAAAGAGCGTTTTTCAGAACAAAGAAAGTCGAAGTTGCAGTCACGGGGAGATGATCCATTTCAAGTCCTTGAAAAGGTTAATGACAATGCTTACAAATTAGATCTTCCAAGTAAGTATAATGTTTCGGCTACTTTTAACGTCTCTGATCTTTCTCTCTTTAATGCAAGTACAGATTCAAGGTCGAATCATTTCGAAGAGTGAGGGGATGATGTGATCCATGATACGAGTGCAAGTCCGGATAATGATCCATTGATCGTTAATGGAGGACCGATGACTAGGTCGCAAGTAAAGCAAGTCTAGGAAGCTATAGGATTGCTTGCTCAAACTACGGTGGACGAAACGTTGATCACAATAAGCAAAGGAACAAGTTTCGTGTTGGGAATGGAAGAACAAATAAGATGGATCAACTTGGTTCAAGCAGCGGACGAGGAAGCTGGACGTAACAACTATGCGACCGCATAGTTGTTAAGGGCAAGCGGTCGCGTGCCCTTTTACCGAGGCCACAAAGGAGAAGCCCAGTTGATCAATGCGACCGCATAGACTTACACCATGCGGCCTCATAGTGTTTTTTCGAACGCGATTTTTTCAATTTTCACGAAATCTTCTGATTTAGTTAAAGCTCTTGATATGTTTTTGATATCTTTAAGACTTCAATTCCGTTTTTAGCTAAGTTTTATGGGTTCCCTATAAATGTGACTCATTCTATTCATTGTAAAACACACAATTATTGAGAGATTGTTGCAAGGCAAATTTTGCTTTTTCCTTGTTCTTCATTAAATTAATTTCGAATTTATCGAATTAAATTCAAGTAAGGTTCTTAAGTTTTGTGATCACGAGTCAAGATATTGTTAACGATTGTCTTGGTTCAATAATTTATTGGGTCGAGCTTTTCAAATGTTGATTCTTAGCTTTCTTGGGTTGTTCTAATTTGTAGTGGGTTCCATAGCTACAATTGCTACGTGGGTTCGCATCAAGTGATTTGTTTTTTTAAGGTTGCAATCCTTCTGCTTTTCTTCTTTTTCGTAGGGTGGGGGATGTATAAAGTATAATTAAGTTAAACTGGGAGATGTTTACCTTTTGCAGATAGCATTGTCTTTTTAATTTAAATGGTTAGCAGAATGCCAGGTTATTTACCGAATTAAACTTAAGTTTTCATTTCATTTTCCACTGGGTACAGATGTAGTATGTGAAATAGTTCCCTGTCCGATCAATGTATGTCCTATCATTGATGATCCACTAGATCTATCTCCAATGAATTAATATTTGTGGACATGATGCGATATTATCATGTATAGCCAGTCTTATTATTTGAAGTATTGTTTCCCCTCATGTGGCAAACATGATACTGTAGTCTAGAAATTTTTAAGATTATTTTATTTTATGTGGAAGAGGTTGATAGTCTATTTTTAAACAAAATTCAGGTTTATGCATTCAAATATCGTAATACTGGGCATAAAGCTTTTGATGCATGATAGCTGTTCAATTTTATACGGGAAGGAAGCAAGAAAGACATGGATTTATGGAATGAGGAGAGAGTATGAAGAACTGAGGATTTAGAGGAACTGGATTTTGTGGTGATATCAAAGGTAGTTTGTGTGGAAGCTAACTGTAATCCAGATATCAGAAAGTTGAATACTGTTGGCATAGTGGTGTAACATTGTGAAGGATATGGGAAACAGGCTGAGGTAGTAGGGAGGATAGAAGTCTGCAGAAGGTGGGCCAATACTTTGTATTCAAATGTAAAAGGAATGAAATACCATGGTGGAAAGTTGATGAACATTATGGGTGAAACTAACTGGGCATTTTGTATGCACATAGCTTTATATGATCATCTGAAGACTACTGGAAAATGTGGAGAATGTTATTAACCTGTGCTATTGCCCTTTTAAACATGGATAAGTGGAGGACCATATGTTTGATGTTTCTATATAAGTTGTTCAAACTTTTTAAGCATATCTAGGAGCATGTTTGGCTAAGCTTAACTAAATTTACTTGTAAGTAAATAATTAAGTTTTGACATACGTGATTATTTTATTGATCAAAATCGAAAATAAGTTATTTAACTTCTACAGTCCAGGTCTTAGTTTTGGATTTTTTTTTCTTTGTTACTAACTGTCAAAAGAGGCAAACAGCATAATATTTCATGATGTTTTAATCTCTCTTTTTCTTTTTCTTTTTTTTGCAAGTTAACGTGTCTCTACTACGAAACATTGACAAAAGGAGAGATCGCCTAGGAATGTAATGTGAAATCTTTGGGAGGAAGTGACTGTTACTGAAGCTATTAATTATTTCTCTTGCAGCTAATGGAGAACGTGATCCCTGTCATGGAGAAGCGAAGACCTTCACGTTTCCTTCGGAGAGTTCATTCCATGCAGTGGTAATCAGATTCTAGTGCAGAGCCATGAAGATATTTAAATGCCCTTTCTCCAACGTGTCTGAAAAAGAAGTAAACATCGTTTCTGAAAAAAAAAAGAATCCTTTTTAGCTTTTCTGATATGGACGATTGGATGGCACTTAAAGAAGAAATTATACTATTCAGGTCTGCCCGCTTCAGCATCCGAACATGCACTTTGGGTTGAACAAGTTTTATGGCAATCGTGAGTCTTGAAAACAGTTATTTCTTCTTGCTGTAAAGTGAAATAGCATATAGGAGGATAGAATTGGGATATTTGTAATGAAATTTTTGTGTTCAGTGAAGACAAGTTTAATTAGAAGGGTTGAGTTTATCTATTTACCTAGTATCCCATTCCCAGGTTCTAGTGTAAGGAGAGGGGATTGTAATGTCTCATTGTATCACTTCGTCTAATGGCTTATGATAGCTCCTTTTTGACAGCGTTGTGTGGGTGCGCGCATAGATGTGCACACACACCTCTTCAATACTATTCAATTTTGTCATCAGTACACTGAAAGCAATTTTTCTTAAAACGAACTAGTATCCCATTCCCAGGTTCTAGTGTAAGGAGAGGGGATTGTAATGTCTCATTGTATCACTTCGTCTAATGGCTTATGATAGCTCCTTTTTGACAGCGTTGTGTGGGTGCGCGCATAGATGTGCACACACACCTCTTCAATACTATTCAATTTTGTCATCAGTATACTGAAAGCAATTTTTCTTAAAACGAACTTTTAGGTTGTGTTTGGTAAATCAAATTAGATCATTGGCTTTGTTTAGTACGATAACTATACAGTATAAAGAAGAAATGCAAGTTAAAATTGCATAACATTGTGAATCAAACAAGCCCTAAGTAAAATTTTAAATGCAGTTATCATATTCTGGCTCATGGCCCCCATCGTGTTAGCTTGTTAGTTAGCCAATCAGATGTCAATCATCAAAAACTTGCTTATTAACCTGAGTTGCTTAGAAAAGACTTCCCATTCCCGGCATCTAAGTTCTGCTGTGCGTACAGGCTGACACCCCTCCCACAGGGGGTGGGGGCTCGCGATTTTTTTATTATGTGCTGGTCCTACCTCGTGAGAGGAGTGTCGGCCGAGGTGTAAACACCAGATGTACAAATAGCAAAATTAATGTAATAATAATACAAGTGGACAGTATAATATTTTCTTTCTTTTCTGTCTTTCACATGCTTGTGATTAGAATCTTAAGTGACAAAATTGACTACTTTTCTTACAGAAGTACAAGAAAGCAGAGACTTGCCTTGGATATGCATATGAGTAAACAGTGAATCCAAGTGTAGAGGTTAAAATTTCAGGTCTCCCCTTGATAATCCAACTTTCTTCATTGCACCTGGCCTATCCATGCCTGTCTGTAGGGCCGGCGCATGACTTCTCAAGATTCCTTACATTTTTCTTCATCCATTGGTCTTTCGTCCCATTCTCACCGTCTCTCAACTTATTTCTGTTCTTCTCGTGCTCAAACAACTGACCTCTCTGTGTCAACTGCCTTATGCTTTTTTGAAGTACCATAGGACCCCACAAGCTACGTACATGGCTTCTCAAGAATCCTCATATTTTTCTTAGTCCATTATATTTCGCAGGACTGATCTCCTGTCCATGGTGGGCAGGAGATATCTTGCCCACCACTATGGACAGGAGATCGATCCTGTAATATTTCGTCCCAGTCTCACATTCTCTCAAATCATCTGTTATTCATGCAGTCCCTTAAACTTCCAATCCAAGGATTCTTGAATGGAGGATACTCTCAATAGGCGGGCAACAATATTACTCAAAATTTCCAACCCTTGAATTAAGTTCCTGGTGACTAATAAATCACAACAGACGGAGTTGAGAAAGCATCGTTACAACGGTACCTGAACTGTTAAGGGATCGAAAACCCCTTCTTGTAGCAAAATTTAGATAAAAAAAGATCGGAGAACCCACCTCTTCTTATCGGGGGACTCATGAAAGCTGAAATGTTTAGGTAAAAATACTAATAACCAAAACTCAAATATTATGCACTTCCTGCTTACCAAAAAAACACAAGATGTGTTGTGCATTAGCATAACCTGCTAATCAAGAAACTCGTAAAGCAAGCAACTCCTTGCAGAATCTGTAAGGACAAAATTGCATACATTGAAATAAGAACATGATTCATATAGTATGAAAACATTATCATTCCAATGTATAGACTGAGTGTCTCATATCCTTGTCTGAATGTAAAATGTA
This sequence comes from Fraxinus americana, assembly GCA_035079005.1. Lineage (NCBI taxonomy): Eukaryota > Viridiplantae > Streptophyta > Magnoliopsida > Lamiales > Oleaceae > Fraxinus > Fraxinus americana. Next base: position 24,469,341 of record CM068720.1, read on the forward strand.
CAACATGTGCAATTCACAAATTCATTTAACCGCATGAAAGAGTAAGGCAAGGAAAAAAGAAGAGCACTGAAGTAATATTTACCATCTTGCAAAACTAAAATTCTCACATAGACAAATACAAATTTACTCTGAAATTTGATATATAAGAGCAACAAAGGATGAGCAACAATATATTGGACCGAAGAACATCCAATCCTTTTCCCAATCTTTTACATAACATATTGTGAGAAAATGCAAGACATTATCTCTTTTAACCCTTTTATTCTCGGCAAATTGCCTACCATCATTTTGTTTCTTCTCTTGATAAAAGAAAACCAAAACTCATAGAACATTAGGAAGTTCCAGGTAAGGAACTCCCAGGAAATCAATCGTGACTATTTGCTCGTCCAATAGAGTCGAGACCCTCAGTCCTGCTGCGCACTATTCTGTGGAACACTTCTCTAACCTGGCGCTCCAATGGATCCAATCCATCCTTTATAGCTTCATAAACCATTCCTAACTCCTTCACTCTCTGTCTTGCTTCACCCTCCTTTTCTTCTGTCAAGGGGAACTGGACAGAATCGATCAATTCGTTCATCTGCCGTGCACATTTCTCAATCTCGTGAATCTCCTTCAACAACCCACAAGCATTTTTCCTGTCTCGTTTCTTCGACTCTTCCAAAATCCTTTCGTGGAGGGAGAGCATCGGAACTGCCCAAAGGAACTGCCTAGCAATGGAAAAGTGAGTCTGAAGGCCTCGGTCTTGACATGGGATTGCAGCCACAAGAGCCCACATTACGAAGAAAAGCACATAACTCATAGTGAAAACCACCACGTTCAGTCCATTGGTGGCTGTAACCTCATTAGGCTTCGGAGCAACCATATTGTTTCCAAGTGCTTGTAGCTGCTTAGCAGCCGACCAAGACCGTGAAACACTCCAAGAAAGTGATCGGAACTGGCCAAATGACTTGCGGTCCCTCTGCACATTGTTGCGCCCGAAGGACCTATTTCTATGTGCAACAGCCGTATTCGACTCTTTCTCATCAAGCATTCCAATAGTCAAATCGATCAGTGCCTTCTTAGCACGGCGAATCTGTCCTTCCCCAATGCTCCTTTGATTGTCCAAAGCACACAAAACAATCTCCAACTGCTTTTGCCATTGTCTAATCTGCTCAATCCCATCACGAATTGCATTACAAACATCTAAACCCTTAACACTCCTCTCAAAGAACTCATTCATATATCGATCCATAAGAGGTTTATTCAATGACCCCTTATTATTAAAAACAATAACCCGAAATTCTTCTTGAATACATAGAAATACTTCTAAAAGTTTTCGAGTCCACGGGATCGAAAGAAGCTCACCGGAGTTTGACGCTGCCAATTCATGAAACTTTTCAGCCACAAGTTTCTGAAAGGCTTCCAATTCAATTTCTTGGGCAGTGGCCTCGTGGGGAGACTCCATTGAATGGACCTGATCTCGGCGTCTGCTCAAAATTGAAAATCCCAAGCTTGAAAATGATGCAGATGATGCCTCTTGGTAATCTGTAGCTGGCATTTCTTAGGTTACATGAGATAGAAAAATCAAAATTTCACCAAACGATCTTGAAATTGACCACTGAAATTCAAACTCCAAGCAACCCAGAAACAGAAAAACCCACAAATAATTCTTAGAATAGCCCAGACAGACAGAGCAAAAGGATTCGATGAATTTCAAGATTTTCTTTTCAGAAGCTTCCCCTACAAAATCAAGAAAAAACCAATTTGTTGTTGGAATTAATTAAGAACAAAAGGGATATCAAAGATCAAGAAAGATGAAAGTGTATGCGAACGAGGAAAGAGAGAGAAAAGGGTATGTTTGCAACCCTATTGAGGACGGGAGACTTTATATTGGTGTGATTTGGACCGCGTAAAATATTATGGGAAGAAACTTTTAATGCAAGATTTGGACAGTTTGATGTATTCTTTTTATTATTATTGAAGAATTTATGGTTAACAAAGTAAGAAAAAAGAATTTAGGATTAATAACAAACTTAAGGATAATTTGTGTTTTAAAGGCTAATTTGATTGGAGTAAGTTCAGGCGTACATGGTGAAACTGAAAATGATCTATGTTCACGCGCCTCCACCACGGATTGAACACGCATTCGTTTCCTATTTTTCCAACTATTGGGCATAGCAAAAATAATTGGCTCGTCCCGCGTCTGTGTGCCGTGCTGAAAAGAATAATGTTATTTATAATCAGAATTATCGATAATATTTTTATGTGATATACATGTAACAGTTTGTTATTTAATACATCAAATAATAAAAATAATGACATTATGTATCAAATAATAAAGTGTCACATGTATGTGACGTATGACGATTATCGGTAGTTTTCACTATGATAAAAATCAGCAAGCAAGATGAATGCGTTGTGTTGATTGCATAATGATACATTTTATTTTATTCAATTCAATTCGATTTTATTTAATTCAATTCAGTTCCTGTTTGATGTATTAAAATAAAAATGAATCATGCTTCAATATCATAATTTTTTATATAGCAAATATAATTGGCTCGTTCCGTGTCTGTGTGCGGTGCTGTACACGATGAAAAGAATAATGTTATTTATAATCAGAGCTATCGATAATTATTTTATGTGACATACATGTAACAGTTTGTTATTTAATGCATGAAATAATTAAAATAATCATATTAATGCATCAAATAATAAAGTGTCACATGTATGCCACGTATGATGATTATCGATAGTTTTCACTATGAATAACGTTATTATGATAAAAATCAGCAAACAAGATGAATGCGTTGTTTTGATTGCATAATGATACATTTTATTTTATTCAATTCAATTCGATTTTATTTAATTCAATTCAGTTCATGTTTGATGTATTAAAATAAAAATGAATCATGCTACAATGTCATAATTTTTTATACAATGCCATATGACATTTCATTATTGAACTATTTTAAAAATAGTTAGCTTTTCCATCAAATCATTTGTTGTCACTTCAAATTATGTCACTGCGCCCTTGTTTGGTAGATATTAAAATTAGATTTTTAATAGATTTTGATAAAAGATGATGAAATGTGTGGTTGAAAGTTGTGGATCCCATAAAATATGTGGTTAAAATTAATTGTTGACTATGACTTGAAAATTTAATTAGATATTAATCCAAATCAAACATGGGGTACATATGTTAAATTTCTTTTGATAAAGTGGCAAAATCCAATAAAAATTGACACAAAATCTTAGATCCTTGTCGTTCTCGTTTAATGATTTTCAGATTTATTCACTGCACATTTAGTTTCTGTTTAATTCATTAAAAAGTTGATTTTTTAAAGTTAAAATTAACTATTAATTTTAATAACATATTTTATGAGATTTACAATTTTTATCAATTTTCCAACTATACATTTTATTAAATTTTATTAAAATATATTAAAATTCTGGTTGTTTAGAAAAATCAAACATGGGCTAAATGTTTGTTTGGAAGAGATTATTTGAAATGGAAAAGAATTTTTGAAAAATATATTGTTAAAAAGTAGGAAAAATTACAAATTTGCATATAAATTTATTTTATTGGAAGAATGGATTATTAAAAATAGATTTGAAGAAAAATAATTTTCAAACAAAGTATGTCAAACAAAGCCTCAAATATATCAAAATGCAAACATACACAATTGGGGTAGTCGATCTTGAAACAATGGACTACAAAATAAATTATGGTTTGTATTCCTTTAAAACAGAACTCTTTAATTTACTCATTTTCAACTATACATTCATATAATAAAATATTTTACACGTAAATCCAAAAAAAAATTCCTATATTTTAACAATCAAACATGATCTGAGTGCTTAGTCGACTATGATTTTATGTTCTTAAGCAATGGATTCTAAAGAACATTTGGTTAAAAATGATAAAAGTCATAATTTTAAATAATATATAGGGGTTGTTTGAATCTCTTTTTTTTTTTTTTTTTTTTGAAAAAATCATTTTCAATAAAATAATATTACACGTAAATCGATTTTTAATCACGCATTTTCAAAAAAATCCTTATTCAAGAATGCATTTTTTTTTCTCTCTCAAAATGGGGCTCAAAATAAAACATTACCAAATAATAATTGTTTGAGAAAAAAAAAAAAAGAGGCCAAACACATACCAAAGTACCAAAGATGTTAATGGTGAAAACTTGAGTCAAGAATGCAGAAATTCAAACATTCAAGCTACACTTTTGTACTACGAGTCAGGTCAATTGGAAGTTAGCTTGTGGGATTTAATGTAAGCATTATTCTTGATTTGAGGTACGTCAGCTTTTAACTACTTAAATATCGTGGAGTAATAATTAATAAAAAATTGAATCAAATCAATAATTAATTTTGGCATGTGATATGAAACTTGTCAACTTTTATCAAAGTATACTAGAAACTTTATTTTTAGTTATACCAAACATAGATGATATTATTTTTATTTCTTCATTCAATACACGTCTCGACATTAAAATATTTTCTTGTTTTATTTTTGTGAATATGTGGTTAAAAAGTTGGGAAATTTTTTTGAATTTTTTATTTGGTAAAAGTGTGGTTGAAAATGGATATGTAAAAAAAAGGTTTTTGAATAATTGGACTGTTTATTCATTAGACAGGCTCTATATATAGAACGCATTAGAGGTCAAACAGGCTCTATATATAGAACGCATTAGAGGTCAAATGAATTGGACTGTTTATTCATTAGACAATGATGTCGCGTAGAATTTTATCACAATTTAAATTTTATTAACAAAAGGGATGCGCTTTTAAACAAAGTCTTATAAACCTTACGAGTAATTAGTGGCTTGTACGTTGTGAATCTTGCGAGATGCATGGATATAGAAAACGTGTCGTTTTCATAATTTGAATTACCAAACTTACCTTTGTATTTTTTTCGTTGACCACTTGGAAAAATGTGATTGGTTAGATGACTAGAAAGGGACAAAAGTCAATGGTGTACATGGGACTTGGTCTTCATTTTCTTATGGCCAAGTGACCGGTCATAATTCATATTCTTTGATTTTAAATATTTAATAGATTGATTCCTCTTCTAGAGAAATTATAGGAGTGATGTCATGGCGTGCGATCGTAGTGACCAGCCATTTTGGTCTAATTCGTTAAAAGTTTTTTAAAAATATACGGAATTAATTAGACCACGTTTGTTTTTCATAAAAAAAAATAATTTTTATTAAATTTTGATATGAATTAAAGTGGTTACACATTTCACTCTTTTAGCTTAATTTTTTTATATTTTCTAGTCCACATGAAAGCATCCAATATTACATTTTTTTTTTTACGAAAAACAAGTTTATTAAAGATATTGTTCAAGCATTGGACGCAACAAAATTGCAATTGACACACCAATAATTTAATTTGTATAATATAAAAATCTTATCGATAAAATGATAGCTATGTGAGATTCAAAATTCCGGGCTAAGATTAGGGAATCAACAAATGAACTTCGATCGAGTGAATTTAAATAATTCGTGAATGGATAATGAAAAATTTATTAGGTTTTAAATTGAATTAAACCCTTGAGGCATCAATTTTATTTGAACTTGTATTTTTACTCGAGCAAATTGATTATATAAAAAAGGTGAAAGTGCGATAATTGAAACACGCTTAGATTATGCACACCAACAATGGATATTATTAGGGGTGTAGATATGAAGAAGACAACATTCAGGGCAGTACAAGCCTTATATATAAAAATAAAATTTTGTGTAAACTTTTTTCCTTCTATATAGTAGTCTATACAATTTTTTTTTTCCCGACTCCGATCGCTGCTAAATATTTGGTCTTTGTATAATCATGCAAGTCATAGAGTGATTTGTGAGTCTTAAATTTGGGTTCGATCTTCTGAATTCTAATGATCAAATCCAAGGTCAAAGTGTGACACAACGAGATGGAGAAGGTGCCAAAGAGATTTATCGCCCGACTCAATACATGACTTAATTGAGATTTGATCAAGTCAAAGTCAAGCCAGCTCAACCATGTCTCATTGAGCAAGATATTGATGTATAAAATATTCCTTGAGGCACTTTGATTCCCTTGGCCTTCGACAATAAATCAATAATCAATGGATAGTAAACTATAAGTTGGGTAGGGTTAGGTGTTCAATGTTCTTTCGAACTTCCCTAAACTCTGCAATCTTTACAAAATTAAAATAAACATAGGATTTAACAAATTAATAGTTTACACGTGTGTTTAATAATCTTGAATATATAATTGGTGGATATTTAGTTTAATACAAACGGGACAACGGTTTGAAAAACTTTTGTATAGCCCCATGAAAGTGTGAAATTTGTACGTCAGCGTTAGTCGAGAGTAGAGTTATTCGACTAACCGTCTAACATGAAATAACGTTCACGCACTTTTTGTTGTTGAAATTATGTGTTCCTTTTCGTGTAAATTCACTAACGGCGAAATAAAAATTATTAGGGTCCTCTTGATTCCAATCTCTTGGCCGTGAAGAAAACTCGAGTTCTAATGGAATGAACAATTTTTATCTTTTAATTTTTGAATTTGCTATTGCCTTGATTTTTATCTAATGATTTTAGTCCATTAATTGTATGGTTAAAAAGTCACTATAGTACGTGTAAACGTAGTTTGAGAAGCAAAATATATATAGGGATGTCAACGAGTAGAGCCGCTCACGAGTCGAAACTCGAGGCTTGGGCTCTACTCGAATAAAAATAATTCAATTTTTTTAGTATGAGCCGAGCTTTTGTTCGGCCAAAAAATCTAGGCTTGCCATACGCTACCTTTGCTAGTAGCAAGCTGCCCGTGTAAGGCAATTTGTAGCCGACGCTGCCTTTACAGGCAGAGGAGCTGCCTAACACGGCAGCAGTCAACTTTTAATTTTTATTTTATTTTTTCTTTTGAAGGATCAATTTGTCATGGGCCAAAAAAGACTCGTGACACGAGCCAACTCATGTGACTCGTCAAGCTACACGGGCAAGCTCAGGCTCGGACGAACCGAAACACTAGCCGGGCCTGCCAGGGCTTTTTCAGGTTGAGTCACGGGTCGTCCTAGTTGACAAACCAAATTGACACTCCTAAATATACATAAACAAATAATTATAAATAAATAATGAGATAGAAATGAAAAGAAAAAGAAAAGATATGAGATTGACAATTTCCACACGTCTCCAATAAAATCAGGGATATGTCAGTGGACAAACAAACATCAATTATTCATTATAAAATGAAATATTACACGTAAGGAGTGGATATATTATTTATTAATACATATTATGAGCCAGTTTCAGCCCCACTAAAAGGTTAAAAATGTATTTAAAATAATAAATTGACCTAGAACGTAGGTTTAAAAAATAAAAAAAAATTAATTTATGTGTAATATTATTTTATGAAAAAATATATGATTGAAAAAAAACGAAAGGGAAAATGCAAGTGGGAAAGACACGTGAAGCCTGAGATTCACCTTTATTCTTCGTTTGGTGTAAAATAATTGGCCCACCACCTCTACCTATGCTGGTTCTTGGAACCAATAATTTTAAATTCCACTAACAGACCTCAACATTTGTTAGCATTCATGGTATTGACCCATCATTTATTGCACTCGCCTCCCCCAATTAGACGCAGATTTAGTCTTAGGCTGACCTGTGCTAAATCTATTTTTTTCTTAGGATATATATATATATATATATATATATATATATATATATATATATATACAGAAATGATCTAATGAGCACCGGTGCTCATCTTATCCTAAGTACCGATAAGTTGGCACATTAATTCATTGGTGGATAAAGATTTTGTGAGTTCCAATCCACCAATGAATTAATGTGCCAACTCATCGGTGCTTAGGATAAGATGAGCACCGGTGCTCATTAGATCATTTCTGTATATATATATATATATATATATATATATATATATATATATAATTTAAGTGCAGCCTTGACTTCGTCTAATACTGTACTACCCATGTCCTCAAGAAAATGTTTATTTGAGTGTAACATTGACATGATGTCAAGAAGGGTTGAAGTAAGGGTAAGGATATGAGTTTCTTGACTTTAGAATCCCTTATTAAAGTTGAAGTCATCATTTGCATTGTCTTGAAATAATAATAAAAAGTATTTTGGACAATGTTACTCTTTCAGTTGGATATCACGTGAGTGTAACTTGACTATTTAACGATCAAATAAACATTTTTCGTTAACTAGGGATATGTACGCTACTGTTTTATGAGGTTGAAAAACTGATACGTTTTGATCTTTCTTTGTCTCCAATCCCATACCCATATTATAATGGTAAAGGGTGATCCCAAACCCCTAGTAGGCAGCAACTCCCTTTCAGAGAACCGAACGTGAGACTTCTGCCTCATGCACACTGGCTTGTGTAACAAATGGTAATATAGTTACTAAAAGTTAATGTAATCAATCGTATATTTTGGTTCGTTATTTGCCCAACTAGTTCAATCTAATCATCGATTTTTATTTTGTCATGTTACTATCGTAACCTACTGAATGGCATGAAGATTTACAGGTACGAAATAGGGAGAGGGAATAAACTATTTCAAAGTATTGCTATACATTATGATTAATTTAACGTATATCAAATAGAAAAGTAATTGTAATCTGTCAACTTTAAGTAAGAGCCAACAATTTATTAATTTTATATTTAGAATTAATTAAAGCCGTAAAAACGTTATGTCATCCACAAGTTATCGAATGAAAGTTCAGTTTGGTAAAGGTGAAAAAGAAGTGAATATAAAATCTTATCCATATATTTTTTTTTCCTTTTTATTTCAAAATGGGCTTTCTTTCATCGGAGTGAAGTGGAGAGATCAAATATGTATAGATTTTTTTTCTATATTATTTTATAATGTAGTGTTAGTGTGTTTAGTTTTACCAGAAATGCTGGAGAATTCGTTAAAATATTGAATGATGCCGTACACGCACACAAACAAATCCATCCATATATCTCTTCCCACGCCATATTCCCCTTTCTCTTGTCCAAATGAAAATTAACAGTGTGGGACGAATAAGGGCAAGGTGGGAGTAGAAAAAAGCTTCACAAATGAACAGTAAATGATTGATTGACTCTTTTAAAATAAAATAAAAAAAAAAACAGTAGGGAAATATGCTAAAATGGGGCATCCAATTTATTATAGATTTCTTAAGAGCAAATCATGAACTATCTAGATAAGGGCGGTCCATATTGTTGTCCAAAAGCAATATTTAATCACAATTGGTGAGATGGCACACTAACTTAATGACATATAATAAAGAATAATGTTATATAACAATGGCGCCAGAACATCAATTTCGATGTCAACATGTGATAAGTCATAATAAATAAATCATAAATTCTCGTGTTTAATTGAACTTGTAATTCGATAACACAAGTGATGCCGCCTAAATTGGTGTTAAACACCTGCGGTGATGAATAACACTTAATTTTCTAATTTGATCTACCATTGACGAAAGCATTAAATGGTTGAATAAACGATCAACTATATATAATAAAGTAGATTGCATAAGTGACACTAAGGCCCTGTTTGATTGGCCATATTTTCCTAGTAAAGTGGAAAAGCAATTCCATTTTCCCACTTGTAAGCCTGTTTGATGTGTCATATTTGGCCTGGAAAATCATTTCCCATTTTCCCCTCACGTGACCTTTTTTCCCCCTAATCGTTGAAATAGAATTCCCGTCTCAGAGTTGGTAAAATATTTTCCACCAAAATCGGGAAAATCGAACCCCCACAAAATCGATTCCACGGCATTTTCCCCAAACCTTCTCTCGACCAAGTCTGATTCGCCCTCTCTGGCAGCACCGATTGCTGCCGTTTTCCAGTTGAACAGAGCTGACGACCATTGTCTGCGGTCGTCTCTCACGGCGAACCTTCCGTCGCTTCGTCCGCTGTATAAACAGGTAGGTTTCGTAATTTTTAGGGTTTTTTTTTTTGTTTCTGATCAGCAATTTCATCATGGTGTGTCGATGTAGTTGTTATTTTTGGATATTCTTCGACCTCCCGGTACTTGAACTCCGTCTGAAGGTTCTTCAAATAAATGGGTATTTGCTCACTTATGTGTTGTTTAATGGCGAAATGTCGATCTCTGCTGTCTCTCTTGCATATAGTTTTTATAGTTGAACTTTTGCTCAACTTATTTCTGGGTTTGCCCAGAATTATCTCTGCATCCTGGCTGGCCTGTTTCCATAGGCAAAAATTCACCCGCGCAGATGCATTACCCAACATTGGATACACACACTTTACTCACTGCTAGATATCTCTGTCGATTTTGCAAAACCAATCAACAAATCTCTCTTCACTCTCTGTCTATCTTCTCTCTCTCTCTCTGTCTCTAGTATTCAAACCGTTTCAATTTTATCTGTGCATATACTTCTTCTTCATATGGGATTTGACCCAATTTTTTGGTGTTGCGAGGTGAACCTGTGTCGGTCACAAAATTGAGAATCCCTCTATTCAGTTTTCAACATTCCTGAGCTGGGCTCTTTAAAATCTCATTCAAGATAGAAGTTTTCCACGTGATCTGGGCTCTTTAAAATCCCTCTATTGTCAAATTTATAGTTACTATTACATTGACATTTCATATTGCTAGCTTCACTATGTCTTTTGGATGTGGCATTAGTCAGTTCATTTCTGCCTTAGTCAAGTAGATGAACATATTTTCATGAGACTACGATGTAATTGTCATTTAATTGCATTATTGAATCAAATGTTGTAGGCTTTTGGTATTTCTCATGTCTTTCCGTCAATTCCCGAAACATCACGTTGACAATTTTTGAACGTTGTTGTAACTCCCATGGATACCTCAAGAAACCAACATCGTCGTTCGCTGCAGAGGCTGCATGGGCTACTCATAGGGATACAATGGCTGATAACATGTGGGCCGCTTACCATCCAACACAAGACGCTGGAATTGATTTCGATTGATTGTACTATTCCATAATGTTATGATCACTTTCCTGTAATGTTGTGAGAGAAACGAGATGATTTTCTTCCATGTAATGCTTTGTATAATTTCAGTTTTCAATTGTCACAACGTGGTAATACAATGCTACTGGTTTATTATTGTCAAAGATATCTATGCTTCGTTTCTTATGTCCCTCCACGTTGTTGTCGATTTACACGATATTATGATCATACTGTGTCCTTCATTTATTATTTTCCTGCTGCAGTGAAAAATGGCACAGAATCGACGAAGTTCTATGGGGCCTTTTCCAGATCCTAGACCGACAAACCCTGGAGATGGGAGTCAAGTTGATTCGGGTGGAAAGCAAGTGGATGCTAATGCGAAGACTCGTCATGTACGTTGGAGCGATGAAATGGATGGTTTACTGATCACTTCACTTGTTGAACAAGTGTTGGATGGACACAAACGAACTGACAATGGCTTCACTGCATTTCAAGTGTCTAAGGCAATGGAAAGGGTTTCCAATGGATGCGGGGTTATTGTCTCGGATAAGAATGTGAGGGCAATGTTGAAGACTCTTAAAAAGGAGTACACTGAAGTGAGACAATTGCTCAATATGAGCAGCTTCGGGTTGGACCCAGCAAGTGGACGCATTGTGGCAGATCAAGTTGCGTGGGATGAATTTATTCAGGTTTGTTGTTTGGAAATTTTATCAATCTGCACTTTCTGGGTATAACATACTTTTGTATGCATCTCTTCGGGATACGGCTGTGAAGCTCTCTTTGTCACAAATTTCATTCATTTGAAGAGTATAATCTGCGTTCCATTCGGACATTTGTGCACGTGTTCATAGCATTAATGTTCCTTGCTTAGTTCATGTGGCCTGCTCTTGATGGTTTACGAAAAATTCTATTCTTCATAGCTGTAGTTGGATGAAAATCTTAGCTACAGGTAAATTATTTATCTACAATATATTTTCCACAGTAAACTACATGCCTAATACTAAACCAGGAAGTTTTACTATTACTAGTTCGTTCAGCTTATGTTTTCCCTCTCAATCCTTTTAATCTCTTTTTCGATATGCTTAATGATTGTGAAGTGTTGGATTGTTTAAATGATCTCAATGTAGGAACTCTGGTTCCTGTGTGCATTTGCTCTGTTTTGCATTTAGGCAAATCAATTCTACTGTATGATTATCACTATTTAGAACATAGCTCTTTTGTTCCAGTTTGAGACATCATCCGAAGTAGTATGCAAGACTGTAGGGTGCTTCCGTTCTTCCTGAAGATATTGTAGGGTGCTGGTTTGTGGTGACCACTAGGACGAGAGCGATAAGAAACTGAGAAGAAGAGAAGTGATCTCAGCCACACCTGTCGACAATTTTAAACTTACCGGGTGCCCAAAACCAAGTTCTATTGACAACTCACACTGCACACACGTTAAGTTGGGTGAGAATTTAAAACTTGCTATTTATTTTGGAAATGATGCTAGTCCCAAATTGGCATGATCCAATTAAGGAAATATGAAGGTGATGGTTAGTGATAAAAGGGCAAAATTGCAGCAACAGTTTTCATCTAATAAACATGCTTGACGCATATTGGGGAAGTGGTGTAAAAAGATTCATGTAGGCCATGAGAAAATGAGAGTGGGAGGGCTGTGTCGTGCCAAAAGATGAAGAGCAGGAAACTTGTGTTCTTGAAAGTGCAACGCGAGAAGAAAATGAAAATACTGGGAAAGTTGAGTGTGTGAATTGGGTAGAGGAAACAGCCATGGGAAGATGCAATTTTCTTTTTCATTGCTTGTTTGAGATATTTTTAGGTAGATGCCACAAAATGGATGTGGGTTCGACAACACTAATGTGTCTTCCTGCTCATTTTTTTTCACTGGCTCTGAGTTATTTACTTTTGAATTTGTTCTTATACTTTGATGTTATTTTGAATAGAAATTGGAGTGGAAGAGATATTTTGTTTTCTTTTGCTCTATTTGAGTTTTCTTCAGAATGGCTGAAAAGATTTTATTTAACACAGGTTCTATTTGCTATTTGTATTTGTATCACTTCTAAATATGATATGGTGAAAAACAATGATTCCTATATACTTGACAAGAATTTCCCGAGCAAAATATACTGTTTCTGCTAATTAGAATCATCATGTGGCTGAATCATTCATCTTTCCTGCTGCAGGGAAAGCCAGAATTCGAAAAGTGGAGGACCAAACTTTGTCCAAGATATGATGAGATGGAGACTATATTTGGCAACGATGCAGCCACAGGAGATCGCGCAGTGTCTGGTTTCGACAATTTCTCCCCAATGAATGGTATGTAATACATGTTAAAGCTTCGATGCTTGTCTTTTTTTTCCTAACGTATTTGTTCTTTCTTTTGCGTAGTCACTGATGAAAGTGTGAATGAGATGGATATGGAAAATGTGGACATTGATCATAGCCCAGTTAATGTTCGTAAGCGTACAACTGAAGAGGGGACGCAAAAAGCCAAGCGTTGACGTAAACAAGCGGTGGATGAGAGTACTGTTGCCCTAATGAGGATTGCCGAGTCATCTACAAAAATTGTTCAAGCTATGGAAATGCAAGCTACGATAGATACACAGAATCATGTGAACTGGAAATTTATTGCAGAGAAACTAAAGGCATTGAAACTTGACATGAATGACGTAATGGAAGTCATGAAAGCCTTTCGGTCGGACGATGGTTTGGCGAAGGTATTTATGAACCTGACGAACGAGAAATACATGCGTGCTTTGGTTTTTGAAAAGCTTGGTCGTGATCCGCCTCCACTACCATAGATTGCACGTGTTACAGTGTGTGTATGAAGTATGTATTTGTAAAACTAAATCCACGTATGTGGTCTTTTGTAATTTCTGTAACGCGCACACGTAGAAACTAGGCTGCAGTGTTTTGTACATGGTGGATGGATAGTTTTTGGTAGTCTCCCAGGAGCTAGATGTATTTTTTGAAAAATGGTTATTGTTCTTGATAGATTTTGTAGCCCAGATGATTTATGTGTAATGGGAATATATCATGCAACTTTGGGATGCCTACTCTCCCATGGGTATTAATTTGGAAAAAAAATGTGGCTTGTCATTTCTTTTGTAATCTACATGAACGTTCCAATATTAAAAAAACCAAGTCATAGTTGGAAAATATGGTTTAGGGTGAAACATTATTTTTTTTATCTGAAGAAAACCCACTATTGAAAAAAATGTACATATCCACCTTTGTGTCTAATCTGAAGAATTTTACTCAGGTTTTAAACCATTTTTTAACATTATCTTTTGGTCATGGTTTGTTGGACATTATAAATGGCTATAAAACACCAATTGTTAGGAAAAAATTCCATAATTTTCCATGGAAAACAAAGCCTATCAAACAGCTAAAGATGGAAAATACCATTATTTTCCATGGAAAATTCAACCGATCAAACACAAAAAGATGGAAAATCTCAACATTTTCTAGGTGGAAAATTATACCAATCAAACGCAACTAATTGACAATTCCCGGGAAAAAATTTTCTAGACAAATATTTTCCCTGGAATTCATTTTCTTTCTACCCATTTTCCACACTTGCAATCAAACGCACCCTAAGTAATTTCGAAATGGAAAGAAGAAAGTGTTGCGGAAATTATACACCAAGAACTTTGAATTGTGCAATCCTGACTCAATTTCAACACAAAAGCGAATTAAACACCAACCAATCAAAGGCTAAATCTAAATCCAAGTCCAAATTTCTCACTATGGTTGCCTTCTTATAACCTTATCCATAAATGATAATATGGTGGGTGCAATTAACCACAGAGGAAGGAAGAAGAAAAGAAGCAATGGTTCAAAAATCACCAAGAGCGGTTGCCTCTCTTTTCTCACACAACAATTGCAATCACGTTTATTCAACAAAGGGGGTAACAATATATAGTTTACTCATGGGCCAAGACATAACAAATTAGACTAAATAAGGTTGGTCAACAAGAAAGGTAAAGTAGGCTAACACCTAAAACAACAAAGGTCAAGAACTCAAGTACAAACACATATTTAAGGTAATCGATCAAGGACTTATAAAACATGCTATGGAAACAAAATACAGGATAGTTCACAGACCATTTCAACATGTTCAACATGCAAAGAATATTAGACTAACACCGAATTAATCAAGCAAATGACCAACATATACAACTAATGCATAAATGACAATAAGAAAAGATCTCATCACAATTATCATACGCCATTTCATGTAGCTCGTATCACGAGAACAAATATCTTCTCTCTCATCACCAACCATACTCTCCAGATTGGTTACTTCTTATGCCTAATTGGTAAACCACAACAAATCCTAAGCCCATGGTATGTTCATTTGAAGGATTCATTTTAAAGCTGAAATTTTTTTTAGAGTAAATAAAGTAAGATTTAAGCAAATAAAAGTCCTCCAATTTTTCTGAAAGTTCTTTCGTGGTTTTAAATTTACCAAATTTTTTCTAGGCAGCCAGATTATTCTTTTGTTCGTTTGACAAATCAGTAGAAAAATTGTTAACTATAACCTTTGAAATAATTTATTGAACCAAAATCCCTCTCATTTTTCGTTGTCAAATAGAAAAATCTCAAATTTCATTGGAATCCCCACATCAAGATGTGTAGTTATTTTTTGATACAAAATAACTAAAAAACACAAATACACAACTAGAATACACAAAGCAACCCTAGGGTCATAATTACACCTTTTTATATTCTTAGAGTTTCGTGAGATTCGCGACCCCAGATCAAAGAAATAGTCAAACAGATAAAGTTTAGGTGTTCTAACAGAGTGATCAATGCAACACAAATGTATGTTAACAAAACCAATGTCTCATGCAATGCAAATCTCATACAATGACTTAATTGACTATAATATCAACGAATCAATTATCAACTTTCTGCTATCACATTTAATGAATTTTAAACACTTCAAATAACCAAATAATTTTAAGATTCTAGTAATAGGCAATGGTTACCACACATGGTAACTCTAATCCTAATTGTCAACCCATAGGATGACTAGGTAGTACTGAAATTTAAAAGTTATTAGCTAATTTACCTATCGGACCAAATTTGCGGGTCCGTAAAAAAGGGGAGATGCGAATTCGCTACTTTAAAACAACTATTATTCACCCTAAAGCTTTCAGCAACTAAGCAACCATTCAAGAAAAAATCGAAACCCTAACATCCAAGGATAGAATCGTCCAGAAATAAAATATTGCCCAAAGAAAGCAATGATTAAACAATCATCAAGAACGGTTCCCTCTCTTTTCTCACACAGCAATTGCAATCACGTTTACTCACCAAAAGGCCTAAAATATATCTAGTTTTAGGTTAAAACTCATGGGCCAAGATATAAAAAATTGGGCTAAATAAAGTGGTGGGCTAACATGCCATCCAACTAATGAAGGGATCACGAGCAACATAAATTAAGGGAAAAATTCACAATTCAGTTGCACGGTTTACACCAATTCAAAAGACAGGTATATAGTTTAAAAATTCAAAATTCAGGTATTAGGTAATTAATTAAAAATATTTATTAATTAAATATAACTATGTCACAATTATACAATTAATGATCACAATTTTATTCATAAGTCACATATTTTCAAATTAATTGGTCACAATTTATTCTTCGGTCACATATTCAAAATTAATTGATCACAGATTATTTAATGGTCACAGATCAAAAAAATTGTAGGTCACATGGTCACATATTTCCAAATTAGTTGGTCACATATTCTTTCACGGTCACATATTATATAATTTTTAGGTCACAGATAACAAAATAATTGATTACAAATTAACCAACACCTCGCTTTCACCTCCGATCCTGATCCACCACCTTAATTGCTCACCACTACGCCCAAACCAACCACCATGCCCAAGCCAACCACCACCCCCATCAACAAAAATCACCGCCACAGCAACCGCCAGCAAAGCCCGTCAAATCCACCACCACCACACCACAGCCACCACGGCCACTTGAAACCCCCTCACCCCGACACCACCACCATCACCGCCACACAATAGCCGTTTGCGACCACCACCTTACCACAACCAACAGCGTCAAATCCACCACTAACATCTCCAGATCCACCTATACTATTGACAACAAAAAAAACCTCAAAAAACCACCTCCACGACCATCCCTCAAAACCGCAGATCAACCCCTCAAAACCGCAGATCTACAAAAAAAAAACCTCAAAAACCACCTTTACAGGTCCAAAAAAAACTTCAAAAACTACCTCCACTACCATCCCTCAGAACCGCAGATCCACCCCTCAAAACGGCAGCCCGTCGCACAGTATTTTGCATCTGCAATTCGAGTTTCTTCTGACCGGCGATATGGATTGAGGGTGGTGATGGGTTTGGACGATGACGGACGGACGACCGGCGACGGCGACGACGACGGCGGCGGCGGCGACGGCGACGGGAGGGAGGCGATGGATTGGTTTAGAGAGAGAGAATGTAGAGAAGGAAGGAGAGGGGAAATGAGGCGCAAGAGAGAGGAGAGGTGAGGGAGTTGAGAATGATAAATTAGGGTTATGGTTTTAATATATTACCTGATTTTTGAATAAATAAATTTTGGACCTGATTTTTAAAAAGTTATCTTTAAACCCTTGATTTTTTTGTAATTTACCATAAATTAATAGCTATTTCAAGTGGCCCGATTTGTTTTCGGGTCGAACAAATCAATTATAGTGTTGATATAATAAATCCAACCCGTTTTAACATCGTCATCCGAATTTATTGGATATCAAAACCCAACAATGAGAAAATAGAAGAACATGATTTCAGATATGATTTTGTAAATAAATTTAATAATCTATTTATGGGTTGTTAATGCAATACATTTTAAGAGTTACATTTCTTCATTAGAGTAACAAATATTCAATTTTGAATTAAATAACTTAACTGTGGTTGAGTGACAAAAAAATGTTAAAACCTCGAACAAGTGCAAAGACACTCGTTCATGAATTTGCATCCTACGGTTGCATATTTCGTCTTGTGGCCTTGGCTGGTCGGCCACTTGTGACCTTCACTCCTAAGATCTATTCCTTTAATTATTTTTTCTAAACACGAACAACTCAAGATCCGTCTAGAATATCAAAATGACATTATTAGAAAACCTTTCAAACAATACTCTACCATTTTCAAAAAATGACGTTTTGAAAAATTTCTCATCTAAACTTGCTATGTTTGCGAACAAATGAAAGTGTCTTTTGGACTTAAATCTTCACTAAGTTCAAATATCTCAAATGCTAACAAAGGTGGTGTACAGATAGGCATTGAACCTGCGACCCTATATGATTAATCGGAAGCACCTCATGTACAAACACGAAAAATCTTAGGCCCTGTTCTCTTTGTCGTTTTCCAGCTATTTTCTGTTTTTAATTTCTCAAAACAACGAAAACGCATTCTCTATCTTATTTTCAAAAACACATTTTGGAAAATGGGAAAAAATTTATAACTGAAAACGGAAAACAACAAAAACGTCGTTTTGTAAAGTGGTAACACAAAATAGGCCCAAAACCCAAAACACGTGAAACGCTCCCTTTCATTCTCACTCTCACCCTCAGAACGTTCTCCCTCTCTCTCAACTCTCTCTTACTCACCCACCGTCCCTCTGCATCGATCAACAGCGGCGAAATCCCAACCAAATCGATGGCTGAAATGACGAGACGAAGGGTGAACGACTGGATCTTCGAATTTTGGGGAATTTTGTTCCAGTCAAGCCAAATCGGGGGCTGCAACGACGGGTTTCAAGCCAAATCAAGATTTCGCTGAGCTAAATCAAGGTTTGTTTCTTTGCTTGTAATAATCTCTAGTTATTCGCGAGTATTGAATTTTCGACTTGTTAGGTTCGATTTTCCGTCTGTTTCTTTATGTGATTGGTGCGAAAATTGAGGCGGGTAGCTACATAGTTGGGGCGGTGGCTGGTGCTGGAGGTGGGGGCATTCGCTGGTGCTGGAGGTAGGGATGGAGCTGGTGGTGGAGGTGGATAGGTGGAGCTAGAGCTGGAGGTGGATAGGGTGGAGCTGGCGTTGGAGGTGGTGGAGCTGGCGCTGGAGGTGGTGGAGCTGGCGCTAGAGGTGGAGGTGGGGGCGGTCGGTAGTAATGTATGTTTGCATTTTGACTTTCTCAATGAAGAACTGAAAGCATGCTAGTCTTTTTTCCTTTCAAATGAATGAATAGCATCTCATTTATATCAAGATTTTCTTTTTAGTTATTAATCGATCACTAGTTTATCGTCATCCTACCGTATCTATGTTGTTTGAGAATATTTTAGTAGTCCTCTAAATGCATGTTTAGAAGATTTTTAAGAAATGATCCGGTAGGACAAGAAAGTTTGCCAACAATTTCAATGAACTTTTTCTTTTCCTATATTTCTTCTTTAATTGGCATTGTAATGTCTGCTTAAATCTGTCCTTTGTTTGCATTCTAGTAGACTGCACAATAACTACAGAGGGATTTTCCTTTTCCTTTCCAATTCACATAAGATTACATTATGCTGTTAGTTAGATAGAACACCTTGTGTAACTGATATCTGAAAGATTGTCCAGGTTTTAGAGAAGTATATAGTTTTTTTTAAAGCCTGAATTTACTTGGCATGCCTATTATTAGAGTTATATTTTATTGTCTGATAAAGTTTTTAACTCTTTTGTACTATAAATAACACCATATAGTAAAGATATGTAGTGCACAGATCTGTAGGGACCAACAAATGCATGAATTAGGAAAGTGTCATAAATGAATCTAGAGAGTGAATCTACCAGCCACATTATCTTTTTTCTCATTTATCAAAAGATTTCTCATCTTTGAGTTGCAATCTATCTGAAATCCAAGCATTATCTGAATTTAACATTGTTTGAGATTTATACTTCTACATATACTTTCCTCATATGTATCGTTAAACTCTTTTTTAATCATAAATTACTTTCACATTTTGTATGTGATAATTTTATCTATGTTGAATATAGAACATGGGTGGTCACAGAGTTAGGAATAAGGAACCAATGTCATGGTCGGATGAGAATGAACTTACTTTTATTGAAATTCTGTACGAGAGGGTGAAATCAAACGCATTGCAATGTTTTACGTTCACAAGAGATGAATGGGGCAGAATCAATGAAATAATGGTTGCTTCAACCAAAGTGGATTACGGGATAGATAGGTTGAAGGGAAAGTGGAACCCGTTTACGTAAGATTCACCGTATGTTCTCCGAACTGTTGGCGCATACTGGGGTCACATGGAATCCAAATACCAACAAAGTTAACACTGCAGAGGAAGTTTGACAACACTTTTATACGGTATATTTATTTATGAAAGCAAATTTTCGTGTACATTTTTTGAGATTTTCAATTGTACCCCTTTTCTAATGTGACTTATTTTGTAATGTAGATTAACCGGTCGGATTACAAACTATTTAAAAAGGAAGGTTGTAAGCACTATTAAACTTTGGGGGAGATATTTAGCGGGACTACTGCTATTGGCGGACTAGGCAATGCCTCCACTCAGCTTCCAAACACATCAGAGGAAGAAAGACAACTTGAAAATGACTTCTTGAACAGGGAAGTGAATGTACGTGTGGAGAATTTAGATGAAGTGGATGGGGTTTCAAATATTCGTCGGCGTGAGGAAATTGGTACGTCGGTTGACAGACGTAAAGAACCGAAGATCAGCAAAAATGATAAACTTGAGGCTTGCATGGCACAGTGGTCATCTACAGTGAGTATGAGGAATGAAGAAACTGAAGTTAGAACACTGTACTTCAAAGAAAAGCTTGTGAAGGGGTGTCAAATGAGGTTTATATGAAAGCAATAAAAGATTTTGAAAGTCACACTTTTAGGGTGTCCTTCGTGAAGATGCCAGAAGCAAGGAGATGACCTATCTTGGAACTACTTTGATGTTGATTGTTGTTTTAATTTCGCTAGTATCTTGTTGTTTTCATTTGTGATGTGCAAGGTTGAACTACTGTTTTATTTTCCCAACTCCTAGTTCGTTTGTAAACTTTTATGGTGATATTTGGTTTTCATGTATGAACTTATCGATGTTGTTGGTTGTAGAACTGATGTTCGTTTATATGTGAAGTAATGCTGGTTGTTATGAGAATTAATGTGAGTATATTTTGTTCACAGTATGGATGATAATGTGAATGGTGACGATTCCATTGTTGAAGATTCTAGTGATGATGACTTGTTAATGACAGATGACTTTAACGTAAATTCCATTGACAATTTGATGATGCTTAATATGATTGATCTTCACAGAGGAACTACCGTTGGCAGGATACCTTGTAGGACATCAATGCTTACGGGAAAAATGTACGTTCTCGAAATTCTAAATGGACATCCGGATGTATGCCATCGTAATTTTCCTATGCAGAAACATGTGTTCATGAATTTTTGTGATATTTTGAAACACAAATGGTTGTTGGAAGATGGAGAAAAAGTGAGTGTCGAGGAGGGTGTTGCTATGTTTCTATGATTGTAGGGCACACTACCCGATATAGTATTATTGGCGATAGGTTTCAGTATTCGAACAACACAATACACAAATGGGTTAAACGAGTGATAAGGGCTGTTTGTGCATTTGGCATAGAGATAATCCAGCCCACAAATCAAGATGTAGTGCATGAACGGATTTTGCAAAAATATCCTTTCTTTAAGGATTGTATAGGCGCAATAGATGGAACACATGTTGCAGCATGGGCACCTGCATCGAGACAAACATTGTAGCGCCCCGAGTTCCGTTAGCCCGGATTGCCACGTCATCATCTTCCATAACTGATTTAACTAAAAGTTTGCGGAAAATAACTAAATTTCAAACTTCGCATTTATAACGGTAAAAATCTTGTCGACAAACAAAACTCATTTTAATAACTTAAGAAAATTGATTAAAATTCAAATCTCGAGTTTTTTTAAATACTGAAATAACAAAGTACATTAATAGCGTTCAAATACGAAATTTTCAAATATAAATAACTGAATTCATTAAATTGTTGCCACACTGCCCATCAATCACGATCGCCTACGAAGTCTGTAAATATTGTTAAAATAACGGGGTGAGTATTTCAAAGAAATACTCAGTAGACTCATCGCCGATAATTAATTTACAGAATAATTGAACACATACTTATGCAATATACAACGTGCTATCATCATCATCTTTGGTTCATTTTCTTGAAAATCATAGGCTCTTTAAAAACATAGGCTGAGGGTAGTCTCGCCTCGTGCATTTAAGCACATAAGTTATGCATAACATTCTCATCTTATCTCATAAGAGATTCTCTTCTTTCTCATGAATTAAGCATATAAGTTATGGCAAGCATAACAATACTATATATCTCATATGACATATTCTCTTCTCATGCAATTAAGCATATAATTCACGTAAATTCACATAAGACGCATATAATTTAAACTAATTAATGGTGGCGACTCTACCTCAAATGTCTCGATTTGCGTGAAAAGTGGAGTGGGCTGAAATCTCAATCTCCTAATTGTTCGTACGTATCGTCTAGCCAAAATAGAAAATGAGCTTGAATTAGTATTTCGAATATTTAAGGCTTTAAAGTGATAAAATAAAGTTTAGGGATGAAATTGGAAGTTATTGAAATTGAATTTGACAAATCTAAGGGTTGAAAATACTATTTTCAAAGTATTGGGGCTAAATGTGAAAAATAGGAATTCTAGGGACTTAATTGAAAACTATTGAAACTGAAAATAAAAGTTTAAGAGCTGAAATTGAACTTTTACAAGTTAGAGACTAAACTGTAAATATATTAAAATTGAAAATAAAACTGAGAGGGCTGAAATAGACTTTTGATAAACTTAGGGACTAAATTGAACATTTTCTAAAACTGAAACTAAAATTACAGAACTGAAATTAAAAATACTTAAACTTAAGGATCTAAATAAAACACTTTCAAAATGTGGGGGCTAGGGCTATAATTTTACCAAAACCCAATTAAAACAAAACGAATAAAAACTAAATCATTGGGGCTAAATTAAAACACTTTTAAAAATCAGGGGCTTAGGGCAAAATTTCTAAAATCAAAATTATTTAATAAAAACTATTCATCTCTCGAGAGAGAGAGAGAAAGAGAGTGGCGAAGGGAAGGGGCTCTGCCCCTTCCGTCGATTCAACCTCCGGCTAGTAGGCCGTCGACGGCATCACCCTCACGTGGTGTCGTCGGTGCTTTGTGGGAGGGTGTGGGGTTTTGGTGCTCAAATTTGGGAGTTAATTCAAGGCTTGGAGGTTCGATTTGAGCTTCTTGGTGGCAATAAAAAGGTCGAGCAATAAGGTAAGTCTTTGGGTTATTGATCTAGGGCTTTATTTCATGATTTGGGGTTGGTTTTTTTTTTTTGGTGGTTTGTATTCGGCTTTGGAGGCTATCGGTTTCGGTTTGGAGCTGTGAGTTGGGTGGCTGTGGTGGTACGGTTTCTCTGGAGTTTGGATGGTGGTGTTGAGCAGTGGCGATTTTGCTCTCGTTTCCGAGCTAAGGATATGGTTTGGTTGGTAGTGGAATGTGGTGGTGATCTTGGTTTTGAGCTAATGAGTTGAGGTGTGTGCGTTAATGGTGATGGTGGTAGGTGACTCGAAAAGCAGTGGTGAAGTTGGGTTTCGGTTTTTGAGTGAAACCGGTGGTGGTGCAGCTTGCTGGGTGTTGGTTTGGTGGTGGCTTGGTGGTTTCGATTTTGGACAGTGGAGTGGGTGGTCTGGTTTGAGGTGAGCTTGGTCTTGGTTTAGTGATGGTGACTTAGCTGGGGTCGATTTTTGGTGGATATCCAGCTTGCTGATGCTAGAAATTGTTCTAGCATCAATGTGAGCTGAGATTGTTGTTGATGCTAGAAATTGATGTTCTAGCATCAACTAAAATTTCTAAAATGAGGGAGAGGAAAGATTCTTACTAAAATGAATTTAGCTGCGTGATGTGTGAAAATGGAGAGGTGAGGAGTTGATGTATGAATAGTGATGATTAGGGCACAAATTTCTAGGTGGGTAATTGGGCCAAGCAGTTGGGCTTTTGGAAATATTCTAATTTGGGCCTAAGGTAATTGGGTTAAAATGATTTCGTTGTTGGACTTGTATAATTGGACTTAAATATTGGGCTCTAAATATTGGACTTGAATTATTAAAATTGGATCCAAATAAAATAAATCCGAATTGAAATTAAAATGATTACTCGATATTGGATTTGATTCGAAATAATTTTAATTCATTTATAACGGCTAGACGAACGCGCTATTTCTTTAAAATTAGGGTTAAAGTTTAGCGACACGTTTTTCGAGAAATAATTTTATATCATTTAAAAGTTCTCGGTCGCTACAACCTTACCTCCTTAAAATAATTTCGTCCTCGAAATTTAAACTTACTTGATCTAAAATATCTGGATACTTAGCTAGAATCTCTTCCTCTTTCTCCCAGGTAGCTTCATCGCTATCCTGTCTACCCCATTGAACTTTGACTAAAGGAATTTCTTTGTTTCTTAAGACATGGACTTTTCTCTCTACAATGCACATAGGCGTCCCTTCATAAGACAGATTCCTCTGAATCGAGATAGTCTGAAAATTTACCACATGACTCGGGTCGTGGATATATTTTCTCAATAATGAAACGTGGAAAACATTGTGTACGGCCGATAACTCGGGTGGTAACGACAAGCGATAAGCCACGTTACCTACTTTCTCTAAGATCTCGAATGGTCCGATAAAACGAGATCTTAACTTCCCTCTCTTGCCGAAGCGAATAGTTCCTTTCATAGGAGCTACTTTCAAAAATACTTTCTCTCCAATTTCAAATTTTAAGTCTTTCCTCCTTTGATCGGCATAGCTTTTCTGTCTATTTTGAGCGATTTTGATCCGTAGTCTGATCTTATCAATAGCCTCAACTGTCTTTTCAATCAATTCTGAACCTAAAATTCTTCTCTCGCCTACTTTATCTCAATAGACTAGTGATCGACATCGTCGTCCATAAAGTGCCTCATATGGTGCCATTCCAATAGTAGCCTGGAAACTATTATTGTAGGCAAACTCCACTAGTGGAAGATGATTCTCCCAATTACCACTCAAGTCTAGTACACAAGCTCTAATCATATCTTCCGATTAATACGAATAGTGCGTTCAGACTGTCCATCTGTCTGGGGATGGTAAGCTGTACTAAAATTTAATTTAGTACCCATTGCAACATGTAAACTCTTCCAAAATCTTGAAGTAAATCTCGGGTCTCTATCGGAGACAATGGAGGTTGGTACTCCATGAAGTCGAACAATCTCTTTAACGTACAATTGGGCCAATTGATCTATATTGAGAGTCATTCTGATTGGTAGGAAATGAGCTGACTTAGTAAGTCGGTCTACAATAACCCAAATAGCGTCGCGACTCTTTACTGATTTTGGTAATCCCGTTACAAATCCATGGAAATTTTCTCCCATTTCCATTCTGGTATATCCAAGGGATTCAACAACCCTGATGGTCTCTGATGTTCAGCCTTGACTTGCTGACATGTCATGCATCGAGAGACAAACTTTGCAATGCAACCCTTCATGTTTCTCCACCAAAAGGTGTTGCGCAAATCACGATACATCTTTGTCCTCCTAGGTGGCATGCATATGGTGCTGAATGAGCTTCTGTCAAAATCTCATTCTGGATATGTTCATCCTTCGGTACACAGAGACGTCCTCTGAATATAAGTGCCTTATCAGAGGCAATCTCGAAACCTATTCTCTTGCCAGTTCCAACTTCGGATCTGATCTTTTCCAAGAATTTATCTCCAGCTTGAGCTGTTATAATCCGACCTCTCAAGTCTGGTTTAACGCTCAGATTTGCCAATCTAGAAGATCCTTGGACTGATGGGGTTCACACTTCGATTCTTAGATTCCTCAAATCTCGAATCAACTGATCTTGCGTCGTTCCTAAAGCTGATAACTGTCCGGCGTTCTTTCTGCTCAAAGCGTCTGCAACCTTATTTGCTTTACCCGGGTGGTAAAAGAATGGTGTAGTCATAGTCCTTTACCAGCTCTAGCCATCGTCGTTGTCTCATGTTTAGTTCCTTCTGAATGAAGAAATACTTGAGACTCTTGTGATCGGTGTAAATCTCACATTTACTCCCGTACAGATAGTGTCGCCAAATCTTAAGGGCGTGCACGACAACTGGGAGCTCTAAATCATGTGTTGGGTAATTCTTTTCATGTGGTTTCAACTGTCTTGAGGCATATGCTATCACCTTACCATTCTGCATCAAAACACAACCTAAACCATGTTTGGATGCATCGCTGTAAATAACGAAACCTTCAGATCCATCTGGTATCGTCAGCACTGGTGCTGAAACGAGTCTGTTCTTAAGTTCCTAAAAGCTTTGTTCACACTGTTCTGTCCACTGAAACTTAACTCCCTTCCTGGTCAACTGAGTCATAGAACCTGCTATTTTAGAGAAACCCTCTATGAATCGTCGATAATATCCAGCTAATCCAAGAAAACTTCTCGCATCTCCAACATTTGCAGGTGTTGGCCAATTCGTTATAGTTTCAACTTTAGAAGGATCAACCTCGATGCCTTTAGCTGTAACAATGTGACTTAAGAAACCTACTCTCTCAAGCCAAAATTCACATTTCTTGAATTTGGTGTACAACTTTTATGCTCTTAGTGTTTCCAACACAATCCTCAAATGTTCTTCATGTTGTGCGGGGTTTCTGGAGTAGATCAGTATATCATCGATAAAAACAATAACGAATTTAACAAGATACTGATGGAAAACTCGGTTCATCAAGTCCATAAATATTGCAGGTGCGTTCGTGAGACCAAACGGCATCACAGTGAACTCATAATGTCCATATCGTGTCCTGAACGCTGTCTTTGGTACGTCAGCTGGCGAAACCTTTAACTGATGGTACCCAGATCTCAAATCAATCTTCGAGAAGATTGCAGTACCTTTCAACTGATCGAATAAGTCTTCGATCCTGGGTAGGGGATACTTATTCCTTATCGTCAACTTGTTAAGTTCTCGATAGTCGATGCACATCCTCATGCATTCGTCCTTCTTCTTTACGAACAGCACAGGTGCACCCTAAGGAGATACACTTGGCCTGATGAAACCCTTCTCTAACAATTCCTCTAATTGCACTTTCAGTTCTTGCAACTCTTTCGGCGCCATGCGGTACGGAGCTTTAGAAACAGGAGCAGCTTCTGGTACCAAATCGATGGAAAATTCCACTTGCCTATCCGGCGGAGTGCCGGGTAGATCGTCTGGAAAAAGGTCACCGTATTCGCATACTACGGGCACTGAATCCAGAGTAATCTCCTCTACGGGTTTGTCTTGAAGACTAAACAAATAACCATAACAACTATCCTTGGCTAATAGCTTTTCCGCTTGTAAAGCCGAGATCAGGCGAGGAAGTGCCTTGATCCTCGTCCGATAAAACCTGAATACTTCTTTACCATCTTTACGAAAAATAACCTCCTTCTCGTGGCACATAATTGCGGCACGGTTGGTGCTGAGCCAATCCATACCTAGAATAATATCGAAATCTTTCATTTGGATAATATTCAGGTCTGCCTCCAAAACTTGACCATCAAAATCTATTTGTACTGCCTTCACTATCTTATTAGTATCGATAGTTTTTCCTGACGGCAAACTAACTTCAAGGGTACTACCAGTCTCTATGCCTATTAGGTTCAGTCTTTCTAAGCATGCATCAGCTATGAATGCGTGGCTCCCGAGTCTATTAGAACATACACGGGGATGGAAGAAAAAGTAGTTCATGAAGGTTGAACTAAGTGTACCAACATCAAAGAAGATAACTCGAAAATGAAAATTGGAAAACCAAACATCATTTCATTTAAAACTCAACTTCTTTTACTGAAGGTACATCGATAGGAAGGCATGTATGCCGAACATTTGATTAAGACAAAATGTCACGTAGCCATGCTGTATGGTGATTACAAGTCACGTAGCCATGCTGTATGGCCCGTTCACGTACGACATTCAACTGCTCTATGTGTTGGGCAATTGTCCAATCAAGTCTAGGCCTGAAGAGGTCGTAATCTCTAACGGCTTGTTCTACTTCACTGGGTGCATTTTCTACGAATGGGTACCATTTCCTAAACCAATTATGCAAAGTCCAATTAAGTGGGGTTATTCATCTCTTCTTAGTTAAAATTTACGAGGAAGTAAAAATTTAGAAAACTATTTCAAATTATGCTCAAACTCATCTTTCTTTCTTTCTTTCTTTCTAATTCGGATACACTTTCTTTCTCTTTCTTCTGAATCTCGTAAATCATTACAATATGTATCCGAAAATAAAATAACGATAAATTTCGTAAACTTCGTAAACTTCTCTTCTTTCGGAGTCGACAGATCGATTGATGGCAGTGGCAACTTTCATTAATGATAATTAGACAATTTAGAACGTCTCTTTGAAAATTTTTATTTTTGAAAATTCTGCCAGTTTACATAAACGCAGACCAGCTCTGATACCAAGCTGTAGCGCTTCGAGTTCCGTTAACTCGGATTGCCACGTCATCGTCTTCTATAACTGATTTAACTAAAAGTTTGCGGAAAATAACTAAATTTCAAACTTCGCATTTATAACGGTAAAAATCTTGTCGACAAACAAAACTCATTTTAATAACTTAAGAAAATGGATTAAAATTCAAACCTCGAGTTTTTTGAAATACTGAAATAACAAAGTACATTAATAGCGTTCAAATACGAAATTTTCAAATATAAATAACTGAATTCATTAAATTGTTGCCACACTGCCCATCAATTACGATCGCCTCCGAAGTCTGCAAATATTGTTAAAATAACGGCGTGAGTATTTCAAAGAAATATTCAGTAGACTCATCGCCGATAATTAATTTACAGAATAATTGAACACATACTTATGCAATATACAACGTGCTATCATCATCATCTTTGGTTCATTTTCTTGAAAATCATAGGCTCTTTAAAAACATAGGCTGAGGGTAGTCTCATCTCGTGCATTTAAACACATAAGTTACGCATAACATTCTCATCTTATCTCATAAGAGATTCTCTTCTTTCTCATGCAATTAAGCATATAAGTTATGGAAAGCATAACAATATCCTATATCTCACATGACATATTCTATTCTCATGCAATTAAGCATATAATTCACGTAAATTCACATAAGACATGCAATTATAATTTAAACTAATTAATGGTGGCGACTCTACCTCAAATGTCTCGATTTGCGTGAAAAGTGGAGCGGGATGAAATCTCAATCTCCTAATTGTTCGTACGTATCGTCTAGCCAAAATAGAAAATGAGTTTGAATTAGTATTTCGAATATTTAAGGCTTTAAAGTGATAAAATAAAGTTTAGGGATTAAATTGGAAGTTATTGAAATTGAATTTGACAAATCTAAGGGTTGAAAATAGAATTTTCAAAGTATTGGGGCTAAATGTGAAAAATAGGAATTCTAGGGACTTAATTGAAAACTATTGAAACTGAAAATAAAAGTTAAAGGACTGAAATTGAACTTTTACAAGTTAGGGACTAAACTGTAAATATATTAAAATTGAAAATAAAATTGAGAGGACTGAAATAGACTTTTGATAAACTTAGGGACTAAATTGAACATTTTCTAGAACTGAAACTAAAATTACAGAACTGAAATTAAAAATACTTAAACTTAAGGATCTAAATAAAACACTTTCAAAATGTGGGGACTAGGGCTATAATTTTCCCAAAACCCAATTAAAACAAAACGAATAAAAACTAAATCATTGGGGCTAAATTAAAACACTTTTAAAAATCAGGGGTTTAGGGCAAAATTTCTAAAATCAAAATTATTTAATAAAAACCATTCATCTCTCTCTCTCTCTCGAGAGAGAGAGAGAGAGAGTGGGGAAGGGAAGGGGCTCTGCCCCTTCCGTCGATTCAACCTCCGGCCAGTAGGCCGTCTACGGCGTCACCCTCACGTGGTGTCGTCGGTGCTTTGTGGGAGGGTGTGGGGTTTTGGTGCTCAAATTTGGGAGTTAATCCAAGGCTTGGAGGTTCGATTTGAGCTTCTTGGTGGCAATAAAAAGGTCGAGCAATAAGGTAAGTCTTTGGGTTATTGATCTAGGGCTTTATTTCATGATTTGGGGTTGGTTTTTTTTTTTGGTGGTTTGTATTCGGCTTTGGAGGCTGTCGGTTTCGATTTGGAGCTGTGAGTTGGGTGGCTGTGGTGGTACGATTTCTCTGGAGTTTGGATGGTGGTGTTGAGCAGTGGCGGTTTTGCTCTCGTTTCCGAGCTAAGGATATGGTTTGGTTGGTAGTGGAATGTGGTGGTGATCTCGGTTTTGAGCTAATGAGTTGAGGTGTGTGCGTTAATGGTGATGGTGGTAGGTGACTCGAAAAGTAGTGGTGAAGTTGGGTTTCGGTTTTTGAGTGAAACCGGTGGTGGTGCAGCTTGCTGGGTATTGGTTTGGTGGTGGCTTGGTGGTTTCGGTTTTGGACAGTGGAGTGGGTGGTCTGGTTTGAGGTGAGCTTGGTCTTGGTTTAGTGATGGTGACTTAGCTGGGGTCGATTTTTGGTGGTTATCCAGCTTGCTGATGCTAGAAATTGTTCTAGCATCAATGTGAGCTGAGATTGTTGTTGATGCTAGAAATTGATGTTCTAGCATCAACTAAAATTTCTAAAATAAGGGAGGGGAAAGATTCTTACCAAAATGAATTTGGCTGCGTGATGTGTGAAAATGGAGAGTGAGGAGTTGATGTATGAATAGTGATGATTAGGGCACAAATTTCTAGGTGGGTAATTGGGCCAAGCAGTTGGGCTTTGGGAAATATTCTAATTTGGGCCTAAGGTAATTGGGTTAAAATGATTTCGTTGTTGGACTTGTATAATTGGACTTAAATATTGGGCTCTAAATATTGGACTTGAATTATTAAAATTGGATCCAAATAAAATAAATCCGAATTGAAATTAAAATGATTACTCGATATTGGATTTGATTCGAAATAATTTTAATTCATTTATAACGGCTAGACGAACGCGTTATTTCTTTAATATTAGGATTAAAGTTTAGCGATACGTTTTTCGAGAAATAATTTTATATCATTTAAAAGTTTTCGTTCGCTACAAACATCTTTTTATGGAAGGAAAACAAATGTAACACAAAATGTGATGTTAACATGTGATTTCGATATGAAATTCACTTTTGTATATTCCGGTTGGGAAAGCACTGCTAATGATTCGCGAGTATTCGTTGACGCAGTTACAAGAAGATCGAACAAATTTCCAATGCCACGGGGAGGTATATTCTTGCACTACAAATATTTATTGTCAATGTATCTATAGTATTACACTATGTGAGTTTTTTTTTTTTTAATGTAGATCAATTTTACCTTGTTGATTCTGGCTACCCAAACATGCATGGGTTTCTTGCCCCTTATCGAGGTCAAAGATATCATCTGCGTGACTATGTTGGACAGGAAAGATTACGTGGGAAGGAAGAATTGTTCAACTATCGACACTTCTCGTGTCGTAACATTATTGAACAGTGCATTAGAGTTTTAAAGGCAAGATTTCCTATTTTGAAATTGATCACAAATTATCCTCTTAGTATATAAAGACAAATACCTACTGCATGTTGCGCAATACACAACTTTATTCGCAAGGAGCACGCTTTAGATAGATTGTTCGCTGAGTATTCAGAGGAGAATATGGTGTTCGATGATATACCGGAGTCAAGTCAAGCACAAGAAGCCATACATTTTCATGCTAGTCAAACAACTCAAATGGGACAAGTTAGAGATCAAATTGCGATACAAATGTGGAATGACTACTCAAGATGTCGTACATGATTTCGTTGATTTATTTTGTATGTAGTTCAGTATCTGCTTATGTTGTCATGACACGTAAACTTCTAATTGTATCGATTGAACTGTTCATCAAATGTAATTTATGTTGTGTTTTTAATATCTTGAAAAAAAAAAATATACGTATCACTTTTTCAAATGTATATGTTATTTATTATTATATTTAATCCCTGTTTGACACCCATTTTGGAGAAAAAATGAATTTTGAAATAGTGATTGATGGAAGAATGTGTGGTTAAAAAATAATGAGAATTTTTGGGTTTCTGTGTAGTATTATTTTATTAATAGAATGTGTGGTTGAAATGAAGAAAGAAAAAAAATGAGAATGAGAATGAGAATGAGAAGAAAATGTGTGTCAAATGGGGGATTACATTAAACAATTACAATTTATTGACTAATCAGTTTTTTTGAATAAAATATTATTAAAAAATTCTCAAAATTTCAAAATAAACGCGTTTTTCATTTTTATGTTTTCGGAAACTGTTTTTCAGAATGGCAAAAAGAACGTATTTTCAGAAATTTCAAAACAGACACTCAAAACACAAAACACAAAACAAATTCAAAACACAAAACACAAAACTGAAATACGAAGAGAACGGCCCCTTAGTGTTTCACAAACCGACACGTGAATAGGCCATGTGTCATATAGACATGTATGCTGATTTACTTCGTGGACATCTTAAGTGGTCAACCAAATTACTTTGGAAATGATACTATTGGATTTTTTTGATACCCAATAAATCTTGGCTATAATGTAAAATGTTGGAACATAAGTCATCGGCCAATGGTGAATGGATTACCAACAACCAATTCCAAAGGCTCGACCAGAAAACAATATGAACCGTTGGAAATAGTTTAAAAAATTAATATTACTCACATCCCATATATTCTTCTATTGATGACTCTTGATTCTAGCTCATTTATCCATTTCCTGGCCACTAGAATCATACCTATTCCAATATATAGACTACTTGTTGGAAAAAAATTGAGTTTGTGGGTGATTTTGGCACAAATTTTGAGCGGGACCCGTTTGGCTATTTTGGAAGATGAAAGTTGATTTGTGTTCTCCACCGTGAGTACATCGAAATTATATACTTGTAAAAAATGATGCTCTGGTGAATACGAAATTAAAGTTCAAAGTATGTCATGTGAAAGGAGTTTATGTTGGTGGGAAAACTAAAAATAAGTTTGTCCCACATAGGAAGTGGATGAAAACTAAAACCACTTTATAAAATATTGTACTTTAAAATGGCGTAATCATATAGGCCCTCTCCACGTGCGCGCGCAGGGGGTGCAAATCATAGACCGAAATAGGCATCAGACCTTGAACTTGTGTGCGGGCGTGACCTGCGTACACGAATGTCGAACCAGATTGACCAAAAATTGGCCCCTAGAAGAGCCTACGTTTTGCTACATTTTATTTTATTTTTCAACTGATTTTTCACTTTCTAAAGCAGTTGAAACTCCTAAAACTCCTGTTGTAATTGTGATGAAGTAAGTAGGCAAGTTGCAAGATCCAAAGTCTATATATACCTCGATTTTTCGTTTCTGTTTGAGTTTGATGGTGATATTGTTTGGGCTCTAACTCAATTCGCCGAAGTAAAATCTGTGGTGCTCAGATTATATTGTTCCACCGTTGTATCCTGTGAAGCAGGCGCTCAAATTACACATCAAGCACGTACGGTGAGGGGGCGAATCTGTTTTAAGGAAACTGTGTGTAACACAGACCTCAAATTAAAAGTTTTTTTTCCTTCTTGTTACTGTTCCGATTAATCATGGTGAAAAATCGAAGAAATTCAAAGGGTTGAATTTCAAGAGATGGCAGCAGAAAATGTTATTTTATCTGACCACCTTGAATCTTGTGAGATTCTTGACTGAAAATGCTTCGAGACTCCAAGAGGGTGAGGGAGATGTTCAAGCTGTTAGTGCGCTTGATGCGTGGAAACATTTGGATTTTTTATGCCGAAACTACATCATGAATAGTTTAGCAAATTCGCTATACAATGTATATAGTACTATGAAAACTGCTAAAGAACTGTGGGAGTCATTGGACCGAAAATATAAGACTGAGAATGTCGGGGCCAAGAAGCTCATTGTTGGCCGGTTCTTGGATTATAAGACGGTGGACTCCAAAACAGTAATCAATCAAGTGCAAGAACTCCAAGTGATTCTTCATGAAATTCATGCCGAATGGATGATTTTGAGTGAAACTTTCCAAGTAGCTGTAATTATTGAAAAATTGCCCCCCGCGTGGAAAAATTTCAAAAAATTATCTGAAACACAAACGCAAGGAAATGAATGTCGAAAAACTAATTGTTAGACTTCGAATTGAAGAAAACAACAAAAGTTTCGAGAAGAAGTTGTTCAATCCTGGTGTTGCTAAAGCTAATGTTGTGGAGCATGGTCAAAGCAGTAAGACCTACAAAACTAAGCCTCGGTCATCCGGTGACAAATAGACCAAGCTAGGACCTAAATGTGGAATTTCTAAAAAGAAGTTTGAAGAAAAATACTTCAATTGTGATAAAGTGGGTCACAAATCTTCGGAGTGCAGATTACCAAAGAAGAATAAAGAAGCAAATGTGGTTGACTACATTGCACATAATGTGTCGAGATGAATCTCGCAGCCATCATTTCTGAGGTGAATATGGTGGGTTCAAACCGAAAAGAGTGGAGCTATGAGACATCTGTGTTCTGACAAAAAAACTATTTACGGCTTTCGAAACAATTGAGAATGGAGAGAAGTTGTTTATGGGAAATTCAACAACTTCTGAAATCAAGGGTCAAGGAAAGTTGGTTCTAAAGATGACTTTGGAAAAGGAGCTGACTCTTAACAATGTGCTATATGTACCGGAAATCCGCAAGAACCCTGTGTTCGGGTCGCTTTTGAATAAGCATGGTTTCAGCATTTTATTTGAGTCAAACTAAGTCATTTTGTCAAAAAGTGGAATGTTCGTTGGAAAAGGTTATGTTTCCGATGGTATATTTAAATTGAATGTAATGGTTGTTAAACAAAAAATGAATAAAGTAAATTTTTCTGCTTACTTGCTTGAATTTTCCAATGTGTGGCATGGTAGACTAGGACATGTTAGTTATGATACTTTACGTAGACTAGTTAACTTGAATTGCATACATGCGTTCCATATTGATTCCAAACATAAGTGTGAGACTTGTGTTGAGGCAAAATTGACAAGGTAATCATTTGAATCAATTGAATGGAATACAGAACCATTTGATTTAATTCACAATGACATATGTGATTTAAAATTTGTACAAACAAGAGGTGGCAACAAGTATTTCATTACTTTTGTTGATGATAGCACAAAATACTGCTATGTGTACTTGCTAAAAAGTAAGGGTGAAGCGACAGAGAAATTTATTCTTTATAAGAATGAAATTGAAAATCAACTTAACAAGAAAATTAAGGTGTTAAGAAGTGATAGAGGTGGTGAGTATGAATCACCGTTTGCTGAATTTTGTGCACAACACGGAATCATACATGAAATCACGGCAACAAAATGGTGTTGCTGAAAGAAAAAATCGCATCTTAAAAGAAATGATGAAGCAATGTTAATAAGTTCTAGATTACCTCAGATTATGTGAGGGGAAGCTGTGTTGCCAGTAAATTACCTTTTAAATAAGGTGCCCGAAAGAAATTGGAAAAACCTCTTATGAGTTATGAAAAAGAAGAAAGTCTTCCTATAAATACTTACGAGTGTGGGGGTGTCTTGCTAAAGTGGTTATCCCAACACCAAAGAAGGTGAAGATAGGCCCGAAAATTGTAGATTGCATCTTCATTGGATATGCACATGACAGTATTGCTTATCGATTTCTTGTGTATGAATCTAAAATCTCAGATATACACAAAAACACGATAATGGAATCGAGAAATGCGTCGTTCTTTGAACATGTATTTCCATACAAGTCCAAAGAAGATGCAAGTTATTCTAAACGGACATATGAGACTATGATTGAAAATAGTCAGGACCAAGAACAAGAAGAAGAGGTTGAGATTCAACCAAGACGTAGCAAAATGGAAATGACAGAGAAATCTTATGGTCCAGATTTTCTAACCTATATGCTAGAAAGTGAACCTCAAAACTATCAAGAAACCGTGAACTTCTCAAAAGGATCTCAATGGAAAGAGGCCATTAAAAGTGAAATAGATTCTATTTTGTAAAATCATACATGGGAGCTAGTGGATCTTCCTCAAGGAAGTAAACCATTAGGCTACAAATGAATTTTCAAACGAAAAATGAAAGCAGATGGAACTATCAAAAAGTACAAGGTCAGATTAGTAATAAAAGGTTACAGACAACGGGAAGACCTTGATTACTTTAATACATATTCTCCAGTAACGAGACTAACATCTATTAGGATGATCCTTGCGATTACTGCTCTACGAAATCTTGAAGTACATCAAATGAATGTTAAAACTGTATTTTTAAATGGAGATTTAGAGGAAAAAATTTATATGGAACAATCTGAGGGGTTTTCATCTCTAGGGTAAGAAAAGAAAGTCTGTAAATTGGTGAAATCATTATATGACCTGAAACAAGTACCAAAACAATGTCACGAAAAATTTGACAGTGTCATGATGGAGAGTGGTTTTAAAATCAACGAGTGTGAAAAATGTGTTTACATTAAAGACACTGTAAATGGTTATGTCATTTTAAATCTTTACGTTGACGACTTGCTTATTGTTGGTAGTGACGATAAAGTGATTAAATCCACTAAAGATATGTTAAATTTGAGATTTGATATGAATGATATGGGTTTAGCTGATGTTATACTTAGAATCAAAATTTTAAGAATATCAGATGGGCTTGTTCTAAGCCAGTCACATTATGTGGATAAAATTCTAGAAAAGTTCAGTAAAGATGATATTGAAATGGCTAGAACTCCGATAGATACAAATCAACATCTATCCAAAAACAAAGGTGAAAGTATATCTCAAGTAGAATACTCGAGAATTATTGAGAATCTGATATACTTGATGAGTTGTGCAAGACCATAAATAGCTATACAGTAAGTAAACTGAGTAGATATACGAGTAATCCGGAGCTGATCACTGGAAAGGAATAGTAAGAGTACTAAGGTACTTGAGATATACTCGTAATTTTGGACTGCACTATACAAGATATCCAGCAGTCATTGAAAGATATAGTGATGCTAATTGGATATTTGATATAAAAGACTCAAAGTCCACGAGTGGACTTGTATTCACATTGGCATGTGCAACTATATCCTGGAAACCCTCTAAACAAACAGTGATAGCCAGATCCACTATGCAATCTGAGTTTATAGCTCTAGATAAAAATGGTGAAGAGGTTGAGTGGTTGCACAACTTCTTAGAAGATATTCCAAGATGGTCAAAACTTGTGCCAACAATTTGCATATACTGTGATAGTCAATCAGCAATTGGAAGGGCACAGAGTAACATGTACAATGGTAAGTCTAGACATATACATCGTAGACACAATATCATAATGCAAATACTCTCAATTGGAGTTATCACTATTGACTATGTAAAGTCAAAGGATAACATTGTGGATCCGCTAACCAAAGGGTTAAATAGAGAGTTGGTTGAAAAATTATCGAGAGGAATGAGACTTAAGTCTTTGAATGGATAAGTTAATACAAAGGAAAATCCAACTTAGTTGACTGGAGATCCCAAGATCTAGGTTCAAATGGACAACCTAATTGTAATGACTTGATAGAATCACTGTGAGGGATATTACCTCATGTCCATTCCTATGATGTAAAAGTGATGCCCGTAAAGATGAAGGATAAGCAATAGGCTTTTAATGATTCTTATGCGTCGAAAATCGAGCTAAGTAATGAGGGTTACTTGTAATAAGAAATCACATATGTGAGAGAGAAGTGTAGCTACTTCTAAGAGAATTGTGTGGGGCAAAATTCTTGTGAACTCTACAGAACCAGGCGTATGTTCATGGCCAAAACGAATATAATATTGAGAACTGAAATGTGTTAGGAAGAATCATGTGTGGAGTATATCATTGTTTACATAAACGGCAGAACAGTTCAAAGACATCGCGTCTACTGGTCAACCAGTAAAGTAAATATGCTTTCACAAGGGAATATTCAAAGGGTAACACCTATCTATCCTATGCAGGTTTCAACCGTTGAACTATATCACCAAGTCGTCATGTGTCACATTCATGTGTCGCTCCCAATTTTCATTCATGTGGGGGATTGTTAGAAAAAATTGAGTTTGTGGGTGACTTTGGCACGGATTTTGAGCGGAACCTATTTGGTTATTTTGAGAGATGAATGTATATCGAAATCATTTACTTACTTGTCAAAAATGATGTTCGGGTGAATGAGAAATTGAAGCTCAAAATATGCCATGTGAAAAGAGTTTATGTTGGTGGAAAAACTAAAAATAAGTTTGTCCCACATAGAAAGTGAATGAAAACTAAAACCACTTTATAAAGGATTGCACTTTAGAATGGTGTAATCATGTGTAGCATAGATGCTCTCTCAACGTGCGCACGCATGGGGTGGAAATCATGGACCGAAATAGGCATTGGACCTTGAACTTGTATACATGCGTGACCTACGTACACGAATGTCAGACCGAATTGACCAAAAATTGGCCCCTTAGAAGAGCCTACGTTTTGTTACATTTTATTTTATTTTTCAACTGACTTTTCATTTTCTGAAACAGTTGAAATTCTTAAAACTCATGTTATAATTGCCATGAAGTAAGTTGGCAAGTTACAAGATCCAAAGTCTATATATATCTCGATTTTTCACAGTTTTCTGTACAAGAATTCATCTGCATACAGTTCAAGTTTTGTCTCTGTTTTCGTTTCTGTTTGAGTCTGGTGGTGATATTGTTCGGGCTCTAACTCAGTTCGCTGGAGTAAAATATGTGGTGCTCAGATTCTACTGTTCCAACATTGTATTATGGGAAGCAGATGCTCAAATTACACCTCAAGCACGTACGGTGAGGGGACGAATCTGTTTTAAGGAAACTGTATGTAACACATGCCTCGGGTTAAAAGTTTTTTTTCTTTCTTGTTATTCGTTTTGCATATTAGTATTTTGTAATTCTCGTTTAATTATTTGCTGAAATTTATAAATCATTTATGAATCTATTATATATAATTAAATCTGTTACAGTTAAATTTGTATGCAAAATGATATGAGGAAATATGGTGTTTAAACTTACTGCAAATACGGTATCTATTCTACATATCCGGTACTCAATCCGATATTCTGTTTCGTGAAGCTTTTGAAACAATTATCTAACACTACTTACCCTAGTCCTTTTTTTTGGTGTGTGATTTGTGTGAAGCTTGAGAAAAACGTGGCAGTGATATTGCTTTGAAAATCTGCTGTCGTCTTGAGAAGAACAATCGACGACTTCCCTTTGGATTTTGGTCCCCCTCTTTGTGCATATTCCAATTGAAAAATTGTCATTCCCGTGTTAAGAGTAAAATCTAACACTAGAGTCAAATGATGTGGATATCGACTTGCAATCATAGCGATCAAACTTTTTCAATATCTTTTCTATATAATAAAATCGAGTTAGTATACCATTATCTCTCCTTATGATTTTAATTCCT
The DNA here is from genome assembly GCA_035079005.1 of Fraxinus americana. Classification (NCBI taxonomy): domain Eukaryota; kingdom Viridiplantae; phylum Streptophyta; class Magnoliopsida; order Lamiales; family Oleaceae; genus Fraxinus; species Fraxinus americana. The sequence continues at coordinate 24,508,705 of CM068720.1, forward strand.
AAAATCACTTGTGTAAGTTTCATGACTTTCATATTGAAGTTCAATTATAACAAAGACTTGGTATCTTTTATGCTTTCTATATTGGATCCAAATATCAACATATCCTCTAACATGGATATTTGGGAGTACTGAAAATTATTGCTTAATTTCATGTATATATGTATTTGTTTAGGTAAAACTTGATGTTGAACTAGCTTTTGGAGAAAATAAATAAAAATCGGGCAAAAAGGAAACATTTATTGCATTATTCTGAGAATGGGGATCAACGCAATATAATTTAGAAGATTAAGGGCCTTAATTGAAATTAGAAGGGGCATAAGCTGGATAAAAAGCTGAATTTAGGGACCACTGAACTCAAGGTTGAGCCCTGCGAACGTAGGGCAATAGCCCATGCAGTAAGGGCATGTTTGGCAAAAGCAGTTTAGTACATGATAGTGCCATGCAATGACAATGGTGTATGCTATCGTATTGTGTTAATTCCCCAAAAAAGATTTGTTTCTTCTTTGGTTTCGTCCAAATTTTTAAAAGCAATTTGGCAGACGAATTAAACTACTTTGGACCTCTAATTTTGACATCCTTCATTTTAGAATACATAGAAAAAGTCTAGATAGAGATTCAAGGCAAATAACATCAAGATATTGAAGATTCAAAACTTGGAATTGAAGATCTACATCAAGAACTTGATTTAATGTCTCTTTCCTTCACTAATATGTACTGGGTGATGAATTTCCATATCTTTTGTTGTAATTTCATTATTGAGTTACTTGGCTAAACTTGTTAGTGATCGGATAAAGACATAAGACATTATTTTACCGTTTTAAATCAAAGATCATTTCCTTTAGTTGATTGATATTACTTGCTTATGGATTATTTAAATGCTTGATCATCATTTAGAGAATATAGGTTGCTTATTTTACTTCCAGGATGTTCAAAATAATCAATGTAAGACTCAATAAATGTTTGGAATAATAATTTATGATTTGTGCAATTGAAATAGGTAATCGTGCAACTGAATACATTACTTCACACATAAATTCAGGATATTGATATTTCGGGTCGTGATTAAGAATAAGTTTGACTCACCTCGAGAGAGATAATTGAATAAATTTGAGTTATCGACCGTCAATTATACACAAATTATATTAAAGAATCTAGATTGAAATCTTGAACAAGATAATAGTAGGTGAAGTCGGAATCCTAACACACTCTTCTCATACATATTCTTCTTGTGCATTTGGATTAATTAGAATAGAAAATAATAATTGATAAGTGTGTTTTTCCACACTTATTTAATATCCAAATAAGCTAATTAGTGATTAAATTGAGCGATTTTTTTTTTTTGCACAATTATGTATTTATGGCTTTTGCAGGCAAAAATCATCCATGGAATGAGAACATGGCAAAATGAGGAAAAATAGATTAAAAGTGTGCAAAATTTTAAAGTCAAGGATCAAAATGCACAATTCATAAAGTTGAAGGACCTTGAGGTGCAATTTATGAAGGGCATAATAGGAAGAAAAGTCAAAAATTGATGATCAAATTGTACAAGATCATAATTGAGGGGACCTGATGTGCAAATTGCTAGAGGACTTGTGTGTCAAAAAAGAAAAAGAAAACTATACAAATAGAAAAAAAGAAAAAAAAAACGTGAAACATAGCATAAAGTTGGCGTCGTCGGATGTAATTAAAAAGAAAACTCGGGGTATGTTTTGTTCACTTTCCGAAACTTTGGGGACTTGGCTACAAATTTTCTAGGGTTTTAGGGGGGTGTATTCAATTGAAATTTTTTAAAAATTCTCTAAAAGTTTAGGTGTATTCAATAGAGACTTTTATAAACTTTTAAAAAATCTCTAAAAATAATAGGGTATTCAATTGAAATTTTTTATAAGTAATAAGGTATTCAATTGATAATGACTTTTAGGGAATTTATAATTTATTAGACTTTTGGAGATTTTTTGGTAGAAAATATATAAAAAAAATCTAAAAAAAAAAAATAAAAAATCCTATCTATCGTGAGACTTCTCAAGAGCCGGCCTCTTCTCCTCTCTTTTTCATTCAGGGGTTTTCTTCCTCTCTACCAATTAGATAAATTTTGGATCTTTGCCTTGAGTTTTTCTTTATTGACACTGTATATGATTTTTGGGACTCATATTTCTGCATTCACCTTGTAGTGCTTGACTTTTTTGAAAGTGTGTGGACCTTCCAATATAATTGAAATTTTTAGAAGTGTATGCAACGTGATTATACATTATTGTGGTTAAATAAATAATAATGAAGAAAAACTCTATCATCATGGTTGACAAGTCAACATTTTTGGAGGAAAAAGTCGTGATTTCATAGTTGGATTTTGCGCCAAAATTGGGACATTTATTCTGCTCATATTATAATCTGCACTCTCTCATTTTTACTCTCGCAGTCATTTTTAAATCTGTTCTCATCTTTACTCTTGCAATCGTTTTATTATTTTAGGATTGTATTGTTATTATTGATGGTACTCATATTTCGGCAATGGTAACTAGATGTGATACAAGTAGTTATAGAAATCGTCATGGAACAATTTTGCAGAACGTTTTGGCCACTTGTAACTTTGATTTGGAATTTATATGTGCTTAATGGTTGGGAGAGATCAACACATGATTCTAAGGTATTGGGTAATGCTTTAACAAGGAGAAATGGACCTAATGTGCCACCAGGTATGACTTTATTATTACATTTTTTTTCTTTCTTTTATCTTATCTTATTGTATGATAATTATACATGTTATAAGTCATGTGCTAATTTTACATGTATTTTATGTTCAAGAAGATATTTTTTGGGAGATTGTGGATTTTTAAATTGGCGTTAATTTTTAATTCCTTTTCGAGGTGTTTGTTATCATCTTCAAGATTTTGCTGGCCAAGGTCGCGATTTTGAAGATACAAAAGAGTTGTTTAGCTCCTGTTTGGTGCAAATTTTTTAGCCAAGAATGCAATTTTTATGTGATGGGGAATATGTGGTTGAAGAAGAAAGAAAATTTATTGATGTAATGAAAAATATTATTTTATTGAAAAATGTGTGTTTAAAAATAAGTAGAAGAATGAGAATGAAAAAAATAATGTGACTCAAACATGAACTTAATCTTCATCATGCTTCCTTGAGGAATGTAGTTGAGAGGATATTTGGTATATTTAAATCAATATTTACAATTTTCAAAATTGCTCCACCATTTCCATATAGTATACAAGCAGAGCTCGTATTAGCTTGTATAAGATTACACAATTTTCTTCGCAAAGAGCATCATTCTGATGAATTTCTTGTTGAACTTGATATGAAGATTCTTCATCTTCTTCAATTAATGATGGGGAAGATTTTGGATCATTTTTTGAGAGTCAAGAACAAGAAAGAGAGAGTGCTAATTCATGGAGGGCTACTATAACAACTAATACGTGGAAAGATATTGGGAATGTTTGATATTTTTTTTGTTGAACATTAATTAATACTATTAAATTTTTTTTAGCATTTTGATTATTTGTTAACCCATTTTATGAGACGTGAAAAAAAAAAATAATTAAAATTTTCTATTGACATGAAAAATATGATTTATTGTTTTGCATTTTGGATTATATGGGTTATGAATGATTTGGACATACAAGAAGTTGTTTAAAATATTAAATTATATATGCTTAATATTTTATTTTAAAATATAAAAGCCTTCAAAAGTCTCTAATGAAAATCTATGGAAGTTCATGGAAGATTTATTAATTCTTACCAAATTCATAGAAATCACTTAAAAGTCCACAAAATCCACAAATGTCACTCACTTAAAAAAAGTTTTTAAAAGTCTCAATTGAACACGGCAGATGTAGCGTGATTCTGTCTCCTTTTTCCTCTTTTATTTTCATTTTTTCCTTTCTTCTTCCTTTTTTTTTTTTTTTTTTGTGATATTTTTCTTGGAATTTTGGGGATACAATCTAGCGCACAAGGAGATTAAATCAAGAAATTGAAAAAAATTTGGGGAAAATCAAGAACAAGGGTTTTATCATCTTAAAATCAACCAAAAGGGGTTCTATCTCTTCTCTCGTATTTAATCAACTGTTTATCCAAATTTGTAATGAATGTTATGAATATTCTCGTTTGTTATCATATATATAATATGTATTAATTTTTTGTATTGGGATTTATTTGTATTTGCTATTGATTTTCATGCTATACATTTATTTGGCCAATAAATGTTTGCGTTAAGTGATTTGTGGGACTATTGAGAAATTCTTGTACATTTTAGATCACGGAGTAAATACCTTAGTTTTGTATAGTTGATAGAGATATACTCATCATTCAAGGTGATTCATTTCACAAAAAAATGAATAGGTTGTTTGATTTTAATCGACATAGAGATATAGTAGGTTAAACCAATCAATTAGAATTAATTTCACTTGAAAGATGTAGTTAGCTAAAATTGAAATTTTGGATCTAACATCGTTAATAAGTAATTCGCTGATTTGCGTGTGGAAAATTAATTAGACGACGATTAAACAAAACCATGAATCTCAACCACGTTTTCCTCTAAAATTTTCAAATGTTTATGTTTTCTTATTTTGTAGAGTTTTAGTCATTTTACATATTTTTAAAATTCAATTCTTATTTTGTATTGTTAAATTAAATTGATTAACGTTATGTAATTGAAAGTAAATATTTCTCGAGGGATCGATAAGTCGGATTCAAAAAATCCACTTTATTACTTGAACGCGACCCGTGCACTTATGGTTTGCACATTCTTAGTGAACAATAGTTTTACAAATACAAAACATTGATTTTTTCGAGTTACATTCAAGCTTGATTTCAAATTAGTATAATTCAACTTATAATATATTCTTTGTGGGACGATACTTACTCCTAATTATTACTTGTCAACGATCATATACGCTTACGAGATTTCACAATGATCATTTATGCTTACAGGATTTCACAAAACAATATATCCAATATAGACAAATAATGACTTCTTCAAACTTTTCGTGCCATTTCTTGGAGTTTGTTTAAGCTCATACGAGGACTTGATCGACTAACAAACATTTTTATCTTGATTGGCTTCTTCATATATATTTCTTTATTTAATTCTCCATTAAACAAAGTCATTTTAACATCCATTTGATGGATTCTCAAGCTTCTCTATGGAAACTAGAGAAGTTAAATTTTGTGTAGTACCAGTCTTAGCAACTGGTTTCATAGGTATCGAAAAGGCCTAGTCCTTCCTTCTGAGTAAAGCCTTCTGAGTCCTTCCTTTGATTTTATCTACTGTTCCACCTACTTTTATAATTTTGTTGAAGATCCAGTTAGACCCAATGAGTTTGGAACCTGTTGGAAGATCAACCAATTTCCATGTTTGGTTAATCATAAATTAATTGCATTTCATCATCTATAGCTTCTTTTCATCAAGCTGCATCTTCTGACTGACTTCATAGTCTCTTTAAATGTAATATGATGTGATTTAGATGAAAGCAAAATCGTTTTTTTCCTTAACATGTGAGTCCCTTGTCCCTTTGACTAGATGGATGATGAATTCTGGTCCAAAGGATTTCTCATTTTAACCCTTTTGCTTCTGTCTTAACTCCAGAGAATCATCGCTTTTCTTTTGTTAGTTTCTGATGCATTAGGTTGAGGTGTATCCAACCTTACTTGAAAATATATTCGCATAAAATATTGTATTTCTAGACTCTGTAATGGTGTTAACTAGCAGGTGAAATAACAAGAAACATATACCCTTTACTATGTTCGACATAACTTAAGAAGATGCATTCTATCTTATACCATTTTCTCCTAACTTCTTTATCTTAGGTTCGGGAAGTTTAAGAACAATACAACCCTAAAAACGCGGTTTCTCTTTTTACATAATTTAAAAGAGTAACTTTGTTTCAAAGTCCAATTTTTTCTTACCATCTTGTTGAGGAGTATTAGCAATAGAATTTTCATGTATAATACCTATGTTTTCACAAAATTTCAGAAAGTGGATCCTCGTACGAAAGTTCCTTTCTAACAAACAAACCTCCCTTGGACATACAAACTTTTTAGACTCAAAAATACAAGTTTAAAATCAATCTGGTTAAGAAGATTCCCGAATACGAGATTTTTCTTAACTTTACTTACACGGTACACATCGGTGATGGTGAGTGTTTTCTTGAAAGTGAACTCCAACTTGATATCTCCTTTGTCTCGAATGGATGTGGTGGAAGAATTTTCATCTTCTATTACAAAGGCCTCACTTATCATTGCTACGAAATTAAGGTTACCTTCATGTTTTTGTTTCCCTTTCAGGGTGCCCTGGTTTACCACAATCGAAGCACAATCCTTTTTCTTTGAGTCCTTGTCTTTGGAGTCATGTTTTCTCTGCTTCTTGTTCTTTGAAGAATAGTGTATCCTCCTTTTGGTTTCTTTCCCTTCCTCCACCACACGGAACCCAGATGATTGGCCGTGTTTTCTCTTAATTGTTCAATCTGAATTCCTCTTCAATAAATGAGACTACAAATTAATGACTCATTCTTATTCATATTATGCTGTTGAAGTTGATTATAAATGTGAACTATTTCAAGAAATTGCTTGATTACCTTAGGGTCATGAAACTTCTTACTTGACATCTTCTCACATGTAATTAGCCTTCAATGAATCCCGTATCTCCTTTGCAGTCTTCTTGCCATGGTATCGATCAAAGATTGCATCAGACGTCGCATTGCATATGTAGTCATCTTGATCCCATTTTTGCATAGCCCTTGTGTTAGCCAAAGATGTCTTCCGTCTCTTCCGGTCTCAGCGTAGTGACACATATACCACATTAAGTGTGGTGAGACTGAGAAGGAAATGAAGCTTATTTTGCCAACGCTGAAAATTAGCCCCTTTGAATCTCTTCAACTTCACGAAATCAACTGTGAAATTCCCGTAATCACGACGTAGGTGGAGCCATTGCAACTTACCTCGAATGTTTTCTTTAAGATTTTGTTGGGGAATGCCTTGCAATAACTCTTACTAAACCAAACTTGCCTCCAGGATAAAATGAAATAATAAAATATATTTATTGGCATTTATGCACATAACGACCATAAACCTAGAATTTTGCTCCAAGTACAGGCTATATTTCACAGGGTCCTCACTGTAGCGTGGGCCCCACCTATGTTTAAAAAAAAGAAAAAAAATCATGCAGGCACCACCTATGTCTTGCCTGTAACTGCCCTGTGAAATTTTTCCCAATACTTCAAGCATCATTCATAAACCTAACACCAAGAATATATATATATGAAATTATATGAGCCTATGCAATCCGGTTCTGCGGTATTCCAGATACAAAGTAATTTAGTAATGAAAATAAGAAAGTAAGAAACTTGAAAGCAAGAAGTAGAAAATAAAAGATTATTTCATATATGATTTGCCAAATGAATCCTAATCTATATATAGATTGTTATTACAACACTTTTCATCATCTGATTGACCATTCAATTTTAATTAAATAACTGAATTATGGTCGAAAAGGGGCAAAAAAAATGGTTAAAATCCTGAACTGGTGCAAAGACACCTGTTGAGGAATAAGCAGACTGCGGCAGCTAAGCATGCTGCATCTTATGGCCTTGGCTGGCCAGCACTTCCGACCTCTGCTCCTACGATCCGTCCCTTTAATGTTTTGTTGTAAACATGAACCATGATTCAACATACATCCTACAATGTCAAAACCACGTTATTTGGAAAAATTTCCAACAATAGTGAAGTAATTGTGGCACAGCATTACCTTCATAATCTACTGTATAACTAAATTACAGGACTGAACCAACATGTTAAACAATCTGTCCCATTCCTCCTTTTAACTGTCATCGTCATAGTTTTGGTTGTATTTTTCTAGCACTCTAGGAGATATTTTATAGAGGTAACTGGTTATAGAAATGCTCTTCATCCATCCCAAAAGGAAAAGAAGATGATAGCTTGTGTGGATGGCATTAAAAGGTTTGAAGTGAGAGAATGCAACTCAATCAGCAACAAAAGATCTAGCATGGGGGCAAATGAGAAGTGAGAACGAATGCTACCCACCAACCGTTGCCATCTTCCTCTTCTTACGAGTCCAGTGAGAGCATGTGCCGTCACTGGGCCATAGTGGGCTCCGCCCCTTCCTGCAATCCTTTACCAACAGCCTCTGCTGCCCCTTCACCACCCATTGCCACCTATTATAAAGACCAGCTGCCACTTCCTCAATCACATCCGCTTGCATCTCTTGCCCTCAATACGAACCCTTGTCTCTCTTCCCAAAGCACCCATATAACACATCCCAGCTGCCCGAGATCAGTGCCCATGAAATGCTTAGCTAAAATCACCAAAACCTCCCTTTTATCCGTAGCTCGCGAATATTTTAGCCCAGTTCCAACAAACCAACACTTTACAAACTTTTATTTGAAGCGCCACTGCTGAAAAGAGCATTTATACTAGTTTTCACTTCACATCTAAAACCGCCCGCAACCTCGCACCCATTTTTTTCAGCCTAAATTTGAGAAAGTAGGTAATGCCTCATGAGAGATTCACCAAACATAGTTCCACAAACCAGCCATGCAGCCAGACGACTCTAAAGGCAGTGATGCAGGGTCGACCTAAGAAAGAAGAGTGTCTATCGAATGGATGATAGATTGTGTACTTTCTAATTATATATGTGCATGCATGTATTCTCCTGAATAGCAATTCAGTAACTAATCTGCTCAATTGATTTAAGCTAACAATTACTAGAATACAAATATACGTCAATGACAATTTACAGCCTTGTATCTTACGAAAACTGACCAATTGATGATGTATTTTAACTTCTATCTTCTTACCATTTTCATCTATTTAAGACACTGAAAATTATGCCCGGCAATTGTTTGGACAAGGTACAAACACCAATCTACCATGATATCATAGCAACTCAAACCAACCATACTGTTGCCCTTACGGTATCTATTTAAGACAGAAAATTGTGCCAGGCCATTGTTTGGACAGGTACAAACACCATTCTACCATGATATCATAGAAACTCAAACCAATTATATTGTTGCCCTTATGCCTAGAAGACATTGTGCATGGCGTACCAGACCATTTACCTGACCTGACAAGTCAAGTCAACACTAAAGACCAAATAATTAACCACGATCAAGTCTAGTTGACAACCAGTAGTATGGAAAAGCGAGAATGACCAAGAACTATTGAGCGTGTCCTCACGAGATCAACAAGTAGGTGTTGCTAAATTAGAAGGCTTTCCGTTTGAGCCACATAAAGGTCGCTCTACAAATGCCAAAGCTCAAATCAAGCAGTGAAATGAGGCACCTGAGATTTACATACTGATGCCAGCACAACACACAAATGCATAGCTCAAAAGTTGATGCCGGATTTCTCAAATCAAATACATATTTAGATTTGACGATTTGAAGTGGATAGAAGCTCATACTAGTATCATCTATAAAATGAAGAATAAAGGTCTGTTACCAGAATAAGTCACATAATTCCTTGTAATGCCACTAAAACTCTATTAGCACATGAAGCATGAAAATAAATAACAAGAATAAGAAAAGAGTATATGTCCATGGTAATAGAAAACAGGTATGTGGAAAAAGAGCAAATTTTGTACAGATGAACTCGTGACTGAGCTTTGGAACACTGCAGTCTTGTCAAATGCTGGAAATACTTTTCATTCAGAAGTAATACACCACAATCCAAAAGGATGGTGCACTCAGGCATATAAATGCATGCTTGCAAATACACATATTCATAAATATGCACAGACGTACGGAGGTATAAAGTCTACACTTATATAAAGTTTTTTTTTTTGAAAGGTAATCAAGTATTTTATTAATCAAAGAATAATACACAGGTAGTGTATTATTACTTTAAACCAGAATCTACACTTATATAAAGTGTGAAGAAAAGGTATTATAGGAAGTTCGTTTGTTCCCTTCATGCATAGCTCATGAATGAACGGGATAGATCTCTTTAAATCTACTCTGACTGGTTCTATACTGACAACATACGAGTACGGAGATTCTTTTATCAAAAGTGTAAAGGGATTAAAAAACATTTTGAAGATAATTGTAAGAAGTCACACTCAGCAAAGCACAAAATTCACAAATTTTAATAACAAGGGTGATACAAAAGAGAGCATTAAATTGCCTTCCATCTATTCTAAATCTATAGCCTATGGCCCAATAACATTTAAGGCAAAGCATTGAAACTTAACTGTTGCATTGTTACAAAATAAGCAGGAAGAGACTTCCAAAATAAAAAGTGATTTTCCAAACAGAAAAACACACAAATAAGCTCGATCATCACTCATTAGACGAGAAATTTTGTTGCATGCACGCCAATGATCAAAAGAAGTTTGAAAATACAAGCAGATTAGCTATTATCAATACCCATTTCCTTTCGCCTCAACTCCAAAGCCATACGTTCATTCTCGAGTTTCATCTGCTCAATATCCATCCTTGAAATCTCCATTTCTCTGTCCTTTTTTTGACAAAATCTCTGCCATTTGAACCGGTCTTTCTCCAGTTCCAACATTTGTTCTTGAAGATGTAGCCTCTGTTCTTCTAATTGAAGAGCACGGTGATTAATCCCCTGCTTTTGTAACCTGCTTGTTTTCATGCCTTCAGGTGACCCCTGCTTCGCTTCAGCATCAGCATTTACTGGCTGGAAATTAGAAGTCCTGTTGCAATCTAGAAAATTCAAAGAATTTCCAAAACTAAAATCCTCATGATTCTGATATTGTTTTATCCTCTTTGTCGAGCTGCCTGGCATCCCGTAAGCCATGTGATGCCCAGATAAAACATGATTATCCTCACTTTCATCACAATCATCCAATTCAGCTTCTTGATCAACCTCTTCATTATAATCTTTTGAATGCCTTTTCACATCACTGTCATCATGATCATCTCTACTTCCAAGGGCTAAGTGCAAAGAACGCTGCAATTCAGGATCAGGGGGCAGATGCAGCCGGTTCCCATTGTGGTAAGAACACATCTCTTCATAGTGCAAATGCTTTGAGCTTAGAATTTTCCGAACTTCCTCCTTTGCTTTCTCAGAGATGTGATCCATCCCATCTAAAAGCGATGGATTCTCAACAACTTCACATGAAGTTCCTCTCCCAAGGATCTCATTGAGTCTCTTGTACCTTTTGTTGAGGTCATTGAATTTATCTTCACATTGTTGAGGTGAAACAAAATGTCCCCTTTCAGCCATAGCTTTCGAGACTGATTTCCACTTGCCCTTTTTCTGTAAACTTGCATATTTTCTCCTCCCAACACCACCATATTCTGCAGCTGCCTCCTCACTAATGTAAGAAACAGCCGTAATCAACAGCCTTACCATAGCATCAGTCCATTTCACCCGGTGCCATGGGGATGCCTTCTTTCCTCGGCTTGGATCACTGCTGCCATCTGCATTTTCTTCCGTAAAACTTGGCTCATCCTCATCACTTGTAGATTTTCTCCTTTCCCTTCTGTCGTAGTCTGCCATGGAAAAGGTCTGGTCGTGATCTTGCATGCTTCCTATTGTAAGGGGAAAGTTTTCATGAATTGTAGGATGAACAATTGATGAACCTTGTCTAGGATGAGAGTGATGTTGGTGGGGTGCCAGCGGATTTTGTTGGTGATGATGGACTCTTGTCGGCCCTTGCAAATCAAAACCTCCATAAGAACCATTCTGTTGCATCGTATTTCCTGATCGTGAATTCCCATCCATCATTAGCTCAAAAATCACAAATCCATTCACCTCATAAATCAAATACAAGTAGAAAAACCCTCAGCTTTCACTCGGTAGAAAACTCGTTGAGCAAGATTATAAAATCCTGAAAACCCTTTATGTGTTCTTAGTCTTTACACCCACAAAACCACCAGCTATAAGTCTCTACAGGTCAAGAACAACCAGATCCTTCCAAAAAGCAAATCCAAATCCTTCTAAAGCGATCATAAAATTCTAAAATCATCACTTTAAGAAATTATCCAGAAAAGATCTACAGATATTTTATGCCATCTTGGTTTTTACCAGTACTAACACATTCAACCTTCAAAAGAAACCCAGGAAAAAAGCACAAAAAATGAACAAAAGCATTACTCTGACGTCAAGAACTTACATTTAACCAAAGGCAGAAAGAAAAACCAGAACTTGAAACTATTAAGCCAGAAATCTCGGCTCCAAGAACGAAAAATCGCACGTCTCAAAAACTCTCGACAGGTATGCCAGCTTTCAGATGGTGAAGAAAAATACAGAGAAAAATGTATATGCCTAGGTGAAGATGCTTAAACAATTATAAACTACATCACTGTATATGAAAATTGTGTAAGCCTAGCCAATCAAAGTGATTCTTAGGACTGTTGAAAATGCAATGTATTGGACTATCGAATAAAACTATGTGTACACAATTTTTTACACAATGTTTTACACCCCCTCACATGGAGGGGGGCCCACACATAATAAAATAATCGTGGGTCCCTCTCCATGTGAGGGAGGTGTAAAACATTGTGTAAAAAAGTGTGTGTACATATAGCACCACTCTGAACTATCAGAGATCGAGCCCATATGGGCATCATATTTCGATGTCAAACAAGTTACCTCAAAAGAGGATAAAAAAAGCTTCTGTCAACATTAGGATTCTTGTGCTGGACGAAAAAAAAATATAAGATAAAATAAATAAATAAATAATTTTTTTTCTATTTGTACATCGAGGTTGTCAGACCTCTCACAAGAGGGGCTCACGACCAATAAAAAAAATCGTGCGCCCCCTCTTGTGAGGGATTCTGTGCATTTGAGTGCCAACTCCGAGATATGCGAAAGCAAAACCTTAGAAAAATAGATACATTACAATTATTAAGTTGGCCGATAGATAACATTTAAAATTTATTAGTGGAAATTTGACCCCATGCCATTTTTGTTAAAATATTCTTAGTCCCTATTTAGGGCTTGTCTGGTAACACCATTTTTTCAATTTTAATCACAAATCCAACCATTGAAGCCGTCATTGTGGACTTTAGACTTTCAGTAAAAATCGATGAAATATATGATTAAAAAGTTGATAAATTATATGATTAAAAATTGATGAAATATATGATTAAAAAGTTGATAAAATTAATGATATCCACGGCCCAAATACCCATTCTACACCAAATCCTAACAAACATTGACGAACCACGAATCTGACTATTTGCCCACTTAGTTTCTTAAAAAAAAAAAACATTTTCTTTTGCATTCTTTTTTTGAAATTATAGTCTCACCTTAAGATCTGATTTTTGTGGTGTTCGTGGTGAAATGGGAAAAGTAGTTAATAGTCAGGAATGGAGCAAGGGGACCAAAAAAAATTTTATACTGAGCTAATATATTGAGAAAAAAATCGCTAAGAAAAAATGATTTTCATAAAAAACTTTCCCTCCATCCCTGGTTGTAGTTGTAATGGCGAAGCAGATCGGCCGACTTAATAATTGTAATGATATAGCTCTGTACCAACTCAAAAATATTGGAATGGTATTAAACACATTTTCCGTTACCTGAAAGGTACTATTGATTTGAGATTATTTTATTCTCAAATATCGGGATCTATTTTATTAGGATATTATATACAAGTTATCTCTCTGATCCACATAGGGGTGGTGGCTCATCATATTTTTGATTGGTTGTGGTGGTGTATTCAGTTGGGGAAGTGGTTGCTCGTGGCGATGATTTTTGTCGTGGGGATCATAGTGGTGCAAATATGATGGTGATTGCAGATCGGTGTAGATGGGATTGGTTGTTGATGGCGGCAATGATAGTGGTGAAATGTGGTGGTAGGATTGGTGGTTCAAAAAGGTGATCGTTGTACTGATAGTTATGATGACGATGATGAATGTGTTACACAACTTGTTTCAATTGTTATACTTTGTATAATAATTTAACAATTGTAATAGAAAGTGTTAACAATTGTTAAATTGTTCCAATAAGAATAACAACAATTATTACAAAATGAGTAAACAATATTTTGGGAAATAAAATAAGTGGTAATTACATCGAACCAAAAATTTTAAAATCCAATTTCAAAAATCAGATACAAAAATCAGATTTTAATGCAAATATTTAATATTATTAATATAACCAAAATTCACCACAAACCCTCCCCTCCCCTCCCCTCCCCTCCCATTTCTCTTTCTACATCTCTCAATACCCATCTCTTTTTCTCTTGCACAGTAGTCGGCATCCTCTCTCCACCTATTCCATCTTCTCTCTATCCCTCCATCGGTGATGTTGGATGCTGTGGGGAGATGACCGATGCTGTTGCAAGAGAGATGCACCGATTGCGAGATCAGTGTAGCTACAAAAGACCAACGTTGATGCAATAGGGTGAGGATCGGTGCCGCGCCGACTACGAGCCCTATCGTACCGCTGAAAAAGACTGGCTTTGTCAAAAGAGGAGTGTCGCCGCAACCTCTTACTAGGAGGGTGGATGGCTATCTGGCATCATCGCTTGCAAGAAGGTAGGTAGCGATTTCAACATTACACGGCAAGAAGGTGGGTTCTTTTGACATGGTCAGATTTTTTATGGTTTCCGGCGATTGCTCCGCTGTTGTGGCAATGGTTCTAAGGTGATTTTTATGAGTGTTGGTTGGTGGTGGATTTTGAATGATGGTGATTGTGCTTACGGTGATGATGACTGAGATTTGTGGTGGTACTGGTGATGGTGGTGCCGCGATGGTGTTTGTGTTGTTGGTATTGTGGTGGTGGCATGTCACTGGTGCAGGTGGTGTTGATGTAGTTGGTATGTTGTGGTGGTGGTTGTTGTGGCAATGGTCGTGGCGTGGTGGTGCGATGGTGGGGGCAATGGTTGGTTGGAACGAAGAGTATTTGTAATAAATTCTTTAGGTGTTTTGACCAATAAATTGGTTAGTTGTGATCAATAAATAATTTGTGGCCTGAAAGAACTTGTGATTGTGACTAAATTTGGATCGTGACTCCGAATTTGGTAAGTTGTGATCAAGTAATTCGATAATTTGTAACCCATAAATAATATGTGGCCTAAAAATTTGAGTTGTGACTTATAAAATTTGAGATTTGTGATCAACAAATAAATTTTGACCTATAAATTTCTTGATTTGTGAGCAATGAATAGATTGTGACCTATAAGATTTTTGAAGTGTGAAAAATAATTTTCGATCTATAAAGTTTTTTATTTGACTTTTACAAATAATTTGTGATCAATTAATTCGATAATTTGTGACCAAGAGCTCATTTGGTACCGATTAAAATCTAATTAAAATTGAAAATATAGTCATTATTAGGTCTCACTCATTTAATAAAAGTTAACAATAACGACTAGTTTTTTAATTTTAATTCGATTTTAATCTCTACCAAACGGGCTCCAAATATCATAGAAATGTGATCTTAATATATTTAATAAATAAAATATATATTTAATTAATTATTTTATAAATAAAATTTAATTAATATCCGATTTTTGAAATTTTAAACTTTGTTTCTTAGTTTTGAAATAAGTTATACTTAATATCTTAGATAGGAAATTTTCCCATAAAATAATTTTGACAATAAAGTGAAAAATAATTTTATTTTCAGTAGAGTTTGAACAACGACCCAAGACCGTTCGACGCATCACATGAAGAAATAAGCCTAAGAATGGTAACAGAACCAAGCTGCCCCTAAATTATGTTGGTTGGTCCGCTAAAAGAAGGAAGCCCACTTAATGTATCGGGAAGCGTGCTTTAACATAAGTGCAAAAAATTAAAATCATATATTTTTAAATAAAAATAATATTAATCTATTTATAAAATAATTACAAAAGTGCCTATACTAAGTCAACATAAGTTGTGTAAGATGGACCTTTTCAAAAAGAACGATCAGGGAACAATTAGCTATACCGAAAGAGGCAACGTAAGGATGGCAACGAGTGGGAAGGGAGCAGGGCAAGATTAAAAAAATTTCATTTACCGTCCCACTTTTAAAAAAACTTTTACATACAATTTAAATTGAAAACATAAAATCAAATATAAACATTTGGAGCAAGTTCGAAACTTCGAAGTACTTGGTGCAAGGTTCATATTTCATTTCTGTCCCATTCACCATTCAGTATTGATCAAGGAAGGAAGATTTCGCCATCCTTAAGGTAACTTGGGCTCGATTATGTTCACATTCCTAAATACACTGTAAACCATTACAAGAAGGCCACTTTTGACACAAAAAAAAAAAAAAAATCATTATTGAAAAAAGTCATTTGAAGAGTGATTGGCCGTCTAGCAACCACTTGAATTCTAAAAGAAGCTCAAGGGATCGCAAATAGAATGTTTTATCTTTCTTGGACATGTTGTTAGCTTACGCTTCCATTTTCCCAATATTATTCAATAGCAGGGCATGGGGCTAAGATAACTCAAGTAGGAGAGCCGTAAATAAGTAAGTGTTTCCTCTTAAAGCGAGATTCGGCCCACTCTTCGTTTACACGGTTCTCAAAGCAGAAGAGGAAGGGTGGGCAGCAGATAGCATCGTCCCTTTCATTCCATCCAACCTTCTGTTCCGATCGTAAGTTACCTTTTGAGGAGCCATGTTGATAATTTTGTTCGGCGAAATATTGACTTTTATTTGGATTATGCAAACTAGTAGTGAATGAAATGTATAACTTCGATTCAGCACTAACCATGCCTTGAGAAACCTATTATGTATAGAAGATCATATGGCATTAATGTCATCGACAATTGGCCCATCATTTCCGTCTGGAATACAGGAGGATCCCAATAGGAGAGAGAAGTGGTAGAGTGCCCATGACCTTTGCGTATTCGATTCAATCATGTTTTCTTCTTGAATTGTAATAGTAAAGAAACGGCTACTGAAATCCTTTCTATTGGTTTGTACATGGCAACTGGTATAGATGAAGAAAAACAGGCTGCTTTTTCTCCCTCAACGTGAGGCCATCCAAAAGAATGAAGATGAGCTCATCCAGGTGGAAAATGCTAGCAAAGATGAAATTGAACCCCCTATTTTGCTAAGGTTAGATCTTGGGATTAGTAAGGATGTCAACGAGTTAAACCGAAACTCAAGGCTTGGGTTCGAGCGCTTGGGTTCAGCTCGAGTAAAAAACTTTTTTTTGCCCAAAAAATCTAGACTCTACCCGAGCTTTCGGCTCAAGTCTTATTGAATCGAGCCAAGCCAGCTCACGATTTTTTTTAATTTATAACTTGGCAAGCCACCTGTGTAAGGCTGTTTATAGATGTCTGCTATTAGGCAGTTGCCTGCAAAGGTAACAACTTAATGCCTGATACATGCAACTTTCAATATTTTTTTAAGGATCAATTCGTCATGGGTTGAAAATGGCCTGTGATACGAGCCGACCCTTGTGGCTCATTAGTCTCGGGCCGGGCTCAGTTGAATCAACTACGAACTCTAGCTGTCCGAGCCGACGAGCCCAATTGACATCCCCTAGGGGTTAGCTTATAGGGAAGTCTAGACTATCGAAGTAATGGGAGCTACCTGGTGTAGCTGCTAATTTTGATCTTGTTAGGATTAAGGATATTTCTTTCGTTGCCCTAATTGGAGTGGAGCACGGGAATATTGCTATGGAGGTAGTGGACTCCAAACCTAGTTCCTGTAAGAAGGAGATAAAAATCACTGGAATGAGACCCAACTCTTTACTTACACTCTACATGCGTTCGAGGGAAGTTTTCATGTTTATTATTTAGTTTATTGGTAGCCAGTCTTTACTTAACTCGACCCAAGAAATGCCCAAAAATGAGTTGATCATTTTTTAGGAACTTCAACTGATTATGCCATGGAACTAATCCCGTGCTAAGTGGTCGCTCAGTAGATCGTTCATTGGGCCTGATAGGTGGTAGTTTATTAGTGCTTCTAACCAATAATTGTATCGTGAACCTGATACTCTTCTTTGTCGGAATGATTGTCAAAGCCTGTTAGGCAGAAAGTGGATATTCAATTAAGAGAATAGCAAGTGTTGTTTCATATTAAATGAAAGTTTCCCTGAAAGCAGCACTCGTACTATTCCCTAAATAAAAGAAAAATGATGGATTTTCAGTAATCATGGACAAAGCAGCGGCATACCAATAATGGACCTACGGTAGGGAAATGTATTTAAAGCACTTGCCCACGGCTCATGCCGCCCGCCAGTAGGGATGTACTTCTTCTATTGGAATTGGAACTAAAACTCTTGGATTTAGCAAATCCTCATCTTCAACCAAGACTATCCTTTCTATTGCTTGCCTTTGTTTTTCACTTTCCAAAGGTTTCTCTCTTCTATAAAGCGGAGCAAAGTGCATGGCACTAAAGTGAAGAAAGCTCCCCCTGTCTTGAGATGAGCAAGTCCTTCGTAAGTAAGATCTATTCATAGTTGGTCAGACTCCTATGGCACGTCTTCTTGCTTTTCATGAATGTATCTCTCCCTCTACTTATGTTAGTTTGACCCAATTTTTTTCTATTATGATGAATCATGAAAAGATAGTTGTCTCATCAACAGATAGAAATATGAGATTTTCCCTTACTCTTGATAGATTTGCCCTTGGGTTTGTCAACCAACCTATGGCTATGGCTATGACGATCTTAATGCTTTTTATAGATTTAAGTAAAATTACTTATGAGAACAGTTTAAGATTACTCTTAAAATAACTCTTACGCCAACAAACATATTATTTTAAGTAAACACTTAGCACCCGTTTAATGGAGATTAAAATCAAATTTTTAGTAGATTTTAATAAAAGTTAATAAAATGTGTGGTTCAAAAATTGTGAAACCCTTAAAATATGTTGTCAAATTAATTGTTAATTTTGACTTAAATTAAAATCTAGATTTTATTCGGTACCAAACATGGGCTTAGTTAAATATGGACCTACATAGTAAACTGATTATTCGTGAAAATTACACCCATCACCTATTTCTTTTGAAATTATATATGTATTTCAATACTTCTCTATTCATAATATATTGACTATTTATTAAACAAACAAACAAAACGCTCAAATAAAACACAAAAAGTCCACACGTCAGAGGAACACTAATACACCACCACCACCACCACCACCTTCACATGTCCCATCAGCTACCATCACAAACGCCACCACCACTACCAACATCTAACACCATTAGATCTAAAATTTCAAATTGCCACCCGTTCCTCCACTGCCAACCATTCTACTACCATTTTCATCTTCATCTTCCCCAAAAAGTGTCAAACGTTTTAACAATGTTTAAATGTTACATATTTGAAAAGTGACCCTGCTAGTATATATAACTCAAAAGTATTAAGTCTCTTTTATATTCGTTATCTTGTTTTCCCTAACCAGGTTTACAATGATTTTTTCAAAAGCACTTCAAAATTAAGGTTATTTATATTAGTTTCTACAATTTAATTGCCTCAAAAGTTCCACCTAGGCAGTTGCCCAACCCCCCCCCCCCCCCCCCCCTCCTTCCAATTTCCATTTGTTTGGCCCAAATTAAAGCCTAACATAATGTATAGTGTGTGTTTTTTTATTTCAAAACTTGTCTATTTAGCTATTTATCATAACATATTTGTAACTCTTTTAATGCATTAAACATATGGTGAGATTTCTTACCACTAGGTAAAATATGTATCCAAAATTATATGTAGAGTGTAAATATTACATATCCACATGGTTCATTTTGTAAATTACCAACAAAAAACATTATGAAAAATAAATTGTCTTGAATAACGTGGTCATGAGGGAAAAAAATTGTCCAAGAAGTGAAGGACGCTCAGCTAAGAAATCGACGTCAAATACAGATATTATGTCTCATTGTATGGGAGGAGATAAAATTGAGTAAAATATTTACATCCTCGTGAAAATAGAGGTTACAAAGTTTTTGTATCGTTTTTGTTGACTGTTTGGACTAAGCTCAAGCGCACCAAAAGTAAAAGAAATTCAATTGGAAGTAGGAGATAAAAGTGGTAATTATTGAGTATTCCTTGTGGAATGTGGCTGCAGACAGATTGTTGCACGACTCTACCTCTAAGGTAGAATGACGTGGGGAATTTTTATTTAAAATTCAGCATGTAATCCGTATAAATTGACACATTTTCTTCTCTTTTGTGGGCCTGATTTCAGGGTTTTTATAGGAAAAATGTTGACCTGATCTCTCTCTCTCTCTCTCTCTCTCTCTGACGATTGCATAAAAAAGTAAAAATTGGTGTTAGTGGTAAAATTTAATATTACTTTTCTTACGGCACTCGGAGATTTTGGGGGAGTGAAATTCTAAAAAAGTTGTAACAAGTTTTCAAAGCTTTCGACTGCTATAAATTTTCCTCCATCTTATATATTTTCTTCGCTATTTTTCTCTGAACAAGGATCATGTGGAAAAATCGAGCCAATTCCTACCAAACTTAATTGAAATAAAATAAAAATTAGGGATCAATCGAATTTTGCAGAAATCATCACTAACCAATTGAACCATATTCCTTGTAACATGTTTCACCATTCTGTTTAATTCATCTAATATACTGAAATATTTAGGCGACCACATTCTTCCCAATCACAATATATGATCAAAAAAACTCAAAGCAAGGATAATAAGACACTCCTTAGGAAAGCGTTACAACATACTTGAAAAGGCAATTAGGTGGATGGGGCAAGGTTAGGCTGTTGTAGTCCCTCCTACCCTGCCTTGCTCCAATTCCACGATTAGTCGGGGGAATCCTCACCCCCTTTAGGTTAGGGTGGAGATAGGATGTGACATTTTGTTATCCCTCATCACTCGAGTTCTTTTGATAAAAACGTCTATTTATATAAATTGCATAGGATTGTAAGTATGAAAAAAAATAAAAAAAAAAATACATGCTCATACTATTTAGTTCATAAAATGGATTGATGTTTCTTCCATCGATAATTTTCTAACCTGCAACTAAATTTTACGGGATGTGTTTTATTACATACTTTAGTTTTTCGCAGTCAAAAAATTACCAAGGTACAAAGAAAATTTACATATTTACTACTCTTCGGCTGCATATAAAGCCTTGATATCCTCGACGTCATCATAGCTACCAAGAAATATTGGTGAGCGCTCATGAATCTTCTTGGGAACCAAGTCAAGTGCCTGGAAAACAAGATTTTGTTTAGTCACCTTCAACTTTGAGCTGTAAATCAAACCGTGCTAGGCCGATATGTCTCAGTTTTGAGGAGGCCTGGCACAGCACGACACCCTTTTTAAGGTTAAAACTATCTCGGTCCACTGTGCCGACTTTTTTTTTTTTTTTCTTTTTCATTTTCTGAACAAGTTTCTATTGTTTTCTTTCTTAAATACATGGCCACACAGGTCACCCCATGCAGGACTTGAACCTTTACAACCAAGCCGATTCGACAGTAAATGTAGCCCATCTCCAGTCAGATAGTGCTTTTCCCGCACATTTTAGCACCTCCAGCTCAAGGATTTTTCTAGGTACAGATTTTTTTTAACAGAATTAAAACAGTGAGACAGCTGTCTTCCCCGTATTAATTCTGTTTAAAAATTTTATACGTGTAGCAAAGTTCCTAGCTCAATTACTATAGTTTGACATACTAATCAAATTTTTAACTGCATCAGATTTCAAAAAGTCGTACCCGCTGCTTCCCAGTAAATGCTTGTCCTCCTGCTTGTTCCATCAAGAATGACATAGGGAAAACTTCGTAGAGAACCCTGTTTAATGCATTTAGACAAGTAACAATAGTTTGAATAACGGTTATGATAGGAGCCGGTTAATCGGTCAATATCTATATCTGCATGCACAACATACCGCAACTTCCCATTTGGGCTTTTCTTATCAGCTGGGTACAAAAAGACGCCTCCATAAAGTAATGTGCGATGGACATCGGCTACCATACTGAAAATAAGAACCCAATAGTAAGCATCATAAAAGAGAAGAATATAATTAAGGTACAGGCCTTAATCTATTTTCCAAAAGGAGGACGACATAGTTTCAAAAAAGAAGTTTACCTTAAATCCCCAGACCAGACTTCACACTAAATCTTTAGCTTAACGCTTAAAACTTAAAAGGACTGTTCACCCCTAACCACCTCGGGGGAATATAGTTGAAGTACACCCCTTACTCTATTTTCTAGGTCAAGTGTCTCATATGCCTAATATAAGATGGGAAGACATGAAAGTAGTTTGCTTGAATTTTGTTTTAAGGTTAAAGACAATCATTAGTTCCCAACCATGGGGAGAATTGAATCCTAGGGCTAATTTTCAGAAAATAATTAATCTTTTCTTGGATGGGAATTTGAGATAAATGTTACTAATTCAGTTCCAAATTTCCAAAAATTCAAGGAAATAGAATAAGAAGTCCTGAGTAACATTCTTGCAATTAGCAAATCATATTTACCATTTGACAATAATTTCTACATTAAAATTTCTCATTACCTTCCGATGTATCTTAGAGATTTTGGTGATGAACCATCTTTTGGAAACTTGCATTTCTCCACATACCTGATATTCGTAAAATCATGATACGTAATGAATAAAATAAAATGTGGGATGATCATATTCAAGGATACATACTTAGCCGTTGGACTGTCCCAGTTCTTGGCATTTCCTTCATTAACTGAATATATCTTTCCTTTATTGGGAATCTGTATAACAAAAGATGTTTAAACCTGGAGAAGTTAATACTAATACACATGACACTGAATCATAGAAAACTTCTAAATAAACAGTTTATCAACTATGTGAACATGAAACAAAGTGTCAAATTAGATAGCGAGTATTGTGCTGATCATATACACGTGGAAATTGGGATTAATATATTGAAGTCTGAACTGGAAAGGAGCATTGTGCGTATATGAAATATTTTAAATTGAATGGTGCATATGTAAAGGTGCCTAAATATTAATTAGTACAGTGAACATGCTTAAAATATCGATCAATTCTGACGGGCAAAAGGGTTACCTTTATATCTGGATGGGTCAATATGAATTCTCCAAGAGACGGATCAAGGGTGAACCCATTGACTCCCCTTCCAGCACTTAAAACAAGCTGCAAAATTTCCCCGTGAACATGAGAATTTATTAGTGGCTGTTTGGCATTGTGGATTGGACTATACTAAACAATATTAAATAAGAAAACAAAGACTAAAATCTTGTCCATTGTATTGCCTAATCCTAGATAATACTGTACGCCTAACATTCCATTATTCCAAATAGTTTATCATGCAATCTATAATAAATTATATTGAAAGCAACAAAAAATACCGTGCAGGAGCTTCCATACATGCAATAGCCTGCAGCTACCATATTCTTCCCAGGCTGCAAGACATCTTCTATTGTTGGTTCACCTTCATCTTTGATCATGTAAATGCCAAAAATCTAGACAGAAGAGAGATGTAGAATTTGTTATAGCCTCGTCATAATATTCTTGAAGAAAATCTATTTTTTAGAGTAATATCTATTTGGATGAGGTAGGTATAAATTAGACAAGGATCATACAGTTCCAATAGAAACACCACAGTCAATATTCGAGGATCCATCCAATGGATCAAAGACGACACAATATCTGCATATTCAGAATGGATGAATCACAAACTAATATATAAATAAAAGAGGGATTAAAATAAAGTGCATTTCAGATCAGATGGTTAAAGAATTATCAAGGATTTGACGGAATGATAACGCACTTTCCACGCTTAGACGGCTCAACAAATGTTGCCTCTTCATCCTCTTCAGAAACAAGAATGCACTGCAAGTACATTCACAATTTTTAAGAATACGTCTATGTCTTATTATGTTAGAAAAACAAAATACCTTAGCTGACTTACTGTGCGACCACTGCTAACCAAAGCCTTGACAAAAACTTCATTTGAGAGCACATCTAGTTTCTTTTGCTCTTCACCCTTTAAAACAAAAAAGACACATGAAATGAATTTATATTTAACCAGTGTTAAATACTAGAAAATCTGCACATTATTCTTAACATGAACCCACGATAAAGATTCAACAAACATGCCTGCACATTAGTCTCCCCAGCAAGCCCTATGAGTTTGGCCAACCCTGCCTGCAGAAGTACACAATTTAGAGAATAAACCATTATAAAGGAAAAAGCACCATTAAAAACTTTTTGGCCGAACCAAGGTTTAGTTTTCATAGAATTGAAATTCTCCATCCTCATAATTCAAAAGAGCAAACTTTGTGAGAGACTGAAGTAGTACTAGAATTTGGAGTTGACCACTTAGAAAGTTATTTTGTTGTTTCTATTTTAACCAACCCCGAGGGTTTGATCTGGGGGTTAATGGCATGTTTGGTACACATGGATGTATAATGGACAAGATTATAATTTTTATTTTGTACAATGGCTCATATCGAATGGAATACAGGTTTACTATTTGTTGGCCAAGAATGCGGAATAGGTTGGGGGTGCAGGGGCAATGCCTCCACAGTACGGTACATAGGTATTTTCTTGTACAGGTCCTAAAATCTTGTATGGGCTAAGGCTATGGTTAGTATGTAGACTAATGATGTAACCCTATTATTCATATTGAATAAAAATATTTCCGCTTCACTTCTTGTGGACGTACGATATTGCGGAACCACGTTAAGTCCTTGCATCGATTTCTCTCTTTCACTTTTCTATTATTGCGTATAATATCCAACAATTGGTATCAGAGCGTCGATCTAGATGCGAATTATTTGATTGCAAAATTCGATGCTATGAAGTTCGACGGAACTGGGAATTTCGGATTATGGCAGTGAAAGATGAAGGATTTGTTGGCGCAGTGGTGAAGGTGCTATTTGGGAAGAAGCCGAGGCTACGTCAGTTGCCGAATATTCTGAGCCTAATGTTGATTGAAGTTTTGATGTCAAGTGGTTGGTTTTTTGAGGCTGTAACATTTTGATGTATTAGTTGATATGTTAAGATCTTAAACAGTTTTGTATAATAGTGGTATCAAAGCCTTCTAAGGCTAATCTTGGGGCTTTAATCGAAGGTTTGGACCTTGGAAAATCAATTTTAGCGGTCTACCTTTGTTCAATCAAAATCTGTGAAAACCCTAAATCTATTTTGGTACGATCTGGTATTCGAGATTACGGATCTGTGTTCTAAAATTGGTATTGGTGTTGATATTGTGTTCTCTCTACTTGATCTGGAAAAGGAATCCTAATTTTAGGTTCGTATAGTCAAACTCTGAATTCTTTGTGCTCTTCTGGTGAACCATAACGTGTTTTGACTGTTTCTTCAAAATATCGTACCAAGATCTGGTTGTTTGGTGGTCATATCTTTGACCATCACTCTGGTTTGCGAATTCTTAAACCCTACACCCTACTCTTAAATACTTGCTTATATACTTGTTTTACATGTTATTGTCTTGATATTACATATTTACGTGTTGCATTTGATCTATATTGTTGATTAATTCCTTACATCATGCGCTCAACTTGTATGTCTTAAGTTGAGCCTTGACCTGAGAACCTGATTCTCACGGAATACCAATGAACTTGAGCATACTGAGTGTGTACTATTGGTACTTGTCACCTTCTTTGACATCTAATATTCCGTGCACTTGGAAACATTTTAATTCTGCTTGTTGTATTTGTGTAATACAATCTAGGCTTTCTACTTTGGTTTTCTTTTTTGACTCTATATTACAATAGTACATATTTGTGTGATTACTGGTTTTTTGTTTCACTATTGAATTTAAGACATAAATTTGTTTTTTGTGAAGGTTAAAAAATTCTTTTTCATTGTTATCAATTGTCTTGGTTTTGTACTTTTTTTCCAAAAGAAATATTTTGTATTATTCTTTAAAGTATTAAAACATGGCAACTACTACTTTTGAACTTGGAATTTTTAATGGAAAATTGGATTTTCCCATTTATCAACAAAAAAATAAGGTGTCTTATTTCAGCAAAAAGTTTTCAAAACTATTAACACAAGAATATCCTGAAACCATGATAGCTGACCAGAAAAATGAAGCCGGCGAACTTGCCTATGCTTCCATTATTTTGCATTTGTTTGATCAAGTTTTGAGAAAAGTAAGGAAGTTAGATAATGCCGAGGCCTTGTGGGATAACACAAGAATATCCTGAAACCATGATAGCTGACCAGAAAAATGAAGCCGGCGAACTTGCCTATGCTTCCATTATTTTGCATTTGTTTGATCAAGTTTTGAGAAAAGTAAGGAAGTTAGATAATGCCGAGGCCTTGTGGGATAAGTTAGAGGAGCTGTACTTAGTTAAATTTTTACCTAACAAACTATTCTCGTTTGAGAGGTTTTTCAATTTTAAGATAGATCCCTCTAAAGATTTGCAAGATAATATTGATATCTTTAACAAGTTAGTTCAAGATATCACCAATACTGGTGATAAGGTTTTTGAAGAATACAAAGTTGTTGTGCTTCCTAATGCTACTCCTAAAACATATAAGGATGTTAAACTGCCATAAAATATGGCAGGGGCACCTTGACCCCTGATATTGTCATTAATTCCCTAAGAAGCAAAGATCTAGAACTCAAAGCTAAGAGGCATGCTAATAGTCCTAAATATCTACTTGTTAAGGGTAGGACTCAGACAAGGTATAATGGGAACCGAATTGGATTCAACTCCTTTGGTCTTTTGTGTGAGGCTTTTCTTCAAGAAAGTTCTGTGTTTATCTCCTTTTCATCTTCCTTCTCTGGTTAGATGAATCTTTGAGTTTCTTTGTGAAATTAGAAGTCAGAGTGTTTTTCTTTTTGTATGAGTGTGAATCGTTTGTGGTGAAGTTGAATTCTTCTAGTTCATAGAAGAGACTGCTAACTTGCCTGGATTTTGTGAGAGTTATTGGGTGAATTTGTGGCCGGCCTTTGTTGTTGATACAGACGAGTACAATATTTTGAACCTAAGGTTGATTGAAGTTTTGATGTCAAGTGATTGGTTTTTCGGGTCTGTAGTGTTCCGATGTATTAGTTGATTTGTTAAGATCTTGAACGGTTTTGTATAATAATATTGAATAAAAATATTTTCACTTTGATCTTGTGAACGTAGGCATATTATCGAATCACGTAAATCCTAGTATTGATTTCTCTCCTTCACTTTTCTATTATAGATTATAAAATCCAACAATTAACTTGAATGTCCTTGTACAGATATGCAAATAAATATAAAGCATACGAAAATTTTCCAAGAAATGTCAACAGACTTTCTGCATTCATCTATGTCTCAATACACTTCCAATATTTTCTCCTCGAAACTAGAAGACATTTTTACATACATACATACATACATACACACACACACACACACACACATATACACTCTTGTATAGATGTCTGAGCAAACGTATTCAAGTACACCACCTTTCATAAAATCAAGGTCCTCTGTAATTTGTGGAAGAACTTTTTAATGCGAGGGAAGAAAAAATGATAACAAAACTGCAAAATAACTCCAATAATACCCTTTTAATTAATAAAAGAGAAATAACTCTTATTGAATTGTTGATTCTACATAACTATATGGTACATATGTTGTTGAATTTGCACCATTTACAAAGAGCATATGTTTAAGGGTAAAAAACTAAAATTTTGAAATAATCAACACATAAGTTTGAGCCAAAAAGATTTGACATTTTAATATAAAACTCACGGTTCAATACTATATCAGCAATCAAACAAGGTCAGACGAACAATTTGAGTTGTTTAAAGCTCAAACAAGGAGTTCGATTCTAAATGGAGACATCATCTCGTGAAACATAATTCCAAATTGTTTAAATAAATAAATAAACAAACTGGAATCTACCTTTCAAGAATGAAATTGAATAACCACCCCAAAATTCCAATAAAACATTAACAATAAAGAGAAAAAGTAAAATCCAACCTTGTTAACAGCAGAGCAAACAAACTTGCAGCCAAGAACAATGTGACTAAGCAAGATGGTGAAATCCCCACGCGATTCTGGGTGCTTAGACTGCTCATTCAACACAAACCTCGTTATGGTCATCAAATCCGTCCGATATGCATCCGCTACATGATCCATTTTTCCTTAAAATCTACAATAGAAGGTTAAGGTCCCCCACAATTCTTTGAAGGGCATCAGGCTATATAGTGATATTATCTGGTAAGTGTGTTTGTGGGCGGACAGGGATGGATCACGGAGTAGTGGAGGGAAAAAACGGAGGATAACGAAGGGACACGTGTTGATTCAGATTGGAGCAGAAGATAACGCGCCTTTCGTCCTTTTTCTTCATATCCTAGATTGGATTCTTGTTCTTATTCCTAATTCGGCGGATTCTTCAGATCAATGAGATGGAAAATGGAAGGAATTAATTTCCCTTGTTTGACGGATGGAAAAGAAAGGTAGAGGGAAATGGAACATTTTTGAGATTACATGGGACAAAATAAGCCCTTGTCTTCTTTTTAAAATGTTTGTATTTTTTCTTGTAATATATTAACTACGGGACGCCGTGTACCCGACCCACGCCCTCCTCTCACAAGGGGGGCCGCCCATTATTTTATTAATCTCGGGCCCCCTTGTGAGAGGTGGTGGGGTCGTGTACCCGGGCATGTAAACGCTTGGGTACAAATGATTTTACCCAATATATTAAGTACCCATTTATAATCATCAAAATTTTAATACACTTTTCTATTTCTTTTTAATCACACGTTTTCTAATAAAATAATATTACACATAAATCGTAAATTTTTCTTTATTTTTCAACCACAAATTTTTCAAAAAAATACTATTAAAATCTCAAATAATGTGGGTCAAACAGAAATGTTACGTGGAATTAAGCCCATGTTTGATAACCATTATATATATCCATTTTCAATACACATTCACACAATACAATATTTTGCACGTAAATTGAAATTTTTTTTTTTACTTTTAACCACGCATTCTTCTAAAAATCACTAGTCAAAACTTTTTTTTTTTTTTTTTTCAAATAATGATTGTCAAATATGGGCTAAAAGTCGTCTTCAATCCAATCAAATCAACTCAAATTTTGTTGTTTTTCAACCTAATGGAATAAGTACTAGTGGTTTCAAATAATTTGAATACCCAATCCAATATTTTGAAAATCGACTCAATCATATATCTGAAAAAATTAAAGGGTCAAGAGTTGAAAAGTCGAATCGAAGTCGAACCGGAATCGAATCGTTAATAATAATAAAATGATTAATATATGAATATATCAAAAAAAAATTGGCAAAAATATATTATTTTTTCAATATGACGAAAATCACTTAATAAACTTGATTTCAATTAAATTATTATTAGGTTCATTTCTAATATCAATGAAAATAAGACAACAAATATATTAATAGTTGAGTCGGTTAAATATTTTTATGACATTTTATTTGTTACTAAAATAAATAAATGAGAAAAATAAATAAAATAAAAAAATATATTTTCAAATTCAAAAAATAAAAAATATATATAAAGAGTCTATCCCACTAATGGTACACACCATCATTTGTTTTTACATTTTAGGCGGTTTTCCTTTTGCTCTTCAAAAAGGAACGGCACAATTAGCAAAACTCATCCCACCCATCAACAAAATTTCCAAAGGAATAAGTTATAAAAAAGGATGGTCAATATTGAGATGGTAAACTATTTTGCGCTTCATGGTTTTGAAGCATAGGCCTAAATCAAAAGGTTTGTTTTTAAGCTTTGATAACATTGATCCAAACCCACAATGAGTAATTGATTAATGATCTAAATTAGGCTCGACTCGAGCTAATACACGAGCATATTGTATACCTAGGAACTTTGATTGCCAAATAAGCTATGCGGCTCGAACTATGTGAGAGTCTCTTTTTTTGGTTAAAATCTTTTGTTGGGAAGTCGATTCTAGAGATCTATAGTTTATTTTCCATGAGCATTTACTCTTTTTAAGCATAAAATGGCATTGTTTTAAATAATTAATCTTTAAAATAGATTCAAATAGTTTTTCTAACTTGACTTTTTAATTAGAAAATGAACCATTTGGAGAGTTAAATTAACTCTCTACTTGTATTTTGTAATGACTGTATTCAATAAATTGTGAGTTTCAATACCCAATTTTTTAAATTATTCAAATTGTATGAGGCAGTGTTTTAAAAAGCTTGTCTAGGCGGTGCCTAGGTATTGCTTAGGCTCAAAACTCTACAAAGAGCCCTGCTTCGGGCCTAGTGCATTTTTTTTCAATTCCTAAACTTATATATTTTTCCTCCTTCTCTTTTGTCTTTCCTATGCACGCTTCATTATTATTTTTTATGTTTTCAATTTCTTAAAATGTCTTTTATTTGACTTTAGTTTATTATTATTTTTTATTTTTTAAATAACTTTTCATTTGACTTTAATTTTATGTTTTTAAAAGATTTTTTCTTAAAAAGTAAAAAAAAAATTCATCAGATAAAGAGTTAGCTAATATTTAAGCTACATTATGTAATTATATATAATCTCCAGAATCATTATTTTGTTGAAAATTTCGAAAGTATGCATGAAATTCTTATATATATATATATATATATATATATATATATATATATATATATATATATATATATATATATATATATATATTATTTTAGTTATTAAATGATTAAAAATTTAAAGTAATATTGAGAATAAGAAAACTTTTTTCACGTTTAGATCTCGCTTAGGCTCGTAAAGCTTGAAACTTTATCTCCATATCTAACCACACTTTACGCTTTTTAGAACACTTGTATAAGGTAACTTCATTACCGTGAAAAGTTTACAGTAGTAAATTTTCAAAAGATGATGACACACACATCAATCTGTCCCATTTTTTTTTTTTCTTGGTAACATTTGGTATTTATCTGGGATATAGTAGTCTTTTGGAAATATCGAAGAAATATTGATACGAAGTCGTTGTCTGGTCTGAATTTCATACCATCAAGCTGAACCCTAAAAGATAGTTACAGAATCATTACTGGTTCATATCTTAAAGGTCAGAGGTGTTGGAAGTTTAATATGTATGCTGCATTTATTAATCTTCATTTTAGGAGAATATTTTATTTATGGTCATTGGTCAGTGAAGAAAGATCCGGATTTTTATTAATATGCATTTATTAATCTTCATTTTTTACGTTCTTTATTGTGGACATATTTGGTATGCAGTATTGAACAAGACTCGAAGTTATAATGAACAAAATCTTTAAATTTTCATCTTAGTAGTATCAAGTAGTGTCAGTTACATCTTACCAATAGTCTATTATTGTAGGATTATTCGAGTTGGTTTTATGTGACAATAAGAAAATCCATTTACAAGTGCAATCCATTTGAGTTGGTTGATTTCGACTGGCAATACATCGTGTGCTCGTATATATATCATTTGCTAATGCACGACCCCATTAATGTTTGGATAAAAGTCCTTCTGGCATCATCCCATTCCGAGTACTTGGATTTTAACAGAGGTTGCTGTGAATCTCAGAAAAATGTTTCTGCTACTGTAGTCTTGTTTTTCATCCCTAATTTCTCCTCTTTAGTGCTTGCCATTGGTGTTCTTTCTATTATTAGTATACCATATTTTTGAAAAGGTATGAATTCATTGAATTCTTTTGTTTCATGTACATGTACTAGATATGAAAATTATTTCAGAGTAAAGTCACTTCAACTTATTAACTGTTCTTGATTGACCATGAAACTAGTCAAACTCGAGATATAAGTTTGAGTTTAATTGTAGCCTAATTTTGCTGAATGTATATTTAATATTTTGCAATATAGAGTTTATAGAATCTATCGATTGTATTTAACAATTATTTGGAGTTGATGAAAAAGACTATTTGGCAAGGCTACTGCCTCATGAACTAAAGAAGGGCAGAATACGGGCACCCATGTGGTGCAGCCAACTAATTCAAGCATCATTAGCTTGGACAAAGGGGGTGTTAGGAATATACGACATGATATAGACTCCAAACCAATGCTAACAGAGTTCAACAGCTCAAAATCAGATTCTTCTCACTTAAATAATATATAGCATAATGATCCAACATTTGCATAGCATGTATATTAATCATTAGACAGCAAAAACCATAAAGAACTGAGGACAGAACATCATAAAATCGAGACAAATAAACAAAGCAGAATGTATATAAATCAAGGTACTGAAATCAGAACTTAAATAAAGGCAGAAAGCTACTTCCCTTTTACCGGCCGGAGCACACCGTTCTTCCTCCTATTTTTGGCTGAAAATGTTAGGCTTAGGAACAGTCTTCCATGCCATGCAATTCACCGTCTAGAGAGAGATAAGAACCAGCCAAATTCTCCAACAACTTGGCTAAGGTCATCGATCGAAAAGGATCTACCAAAGCAGCCAAGAAACCCCTAAAATCTGACCTAAACCCTCGAGAATAAACCAAATAACTCAACCTTATTTTAGGTCTGAGCATCACACAGGTATTCCCCTCAACAATAGGCTATCAAGGTCAATTTTAGGTTACTGCAATGAGGAAGAAGTATGGCTGTACAGAGAGAAGAACCGGCAACTTCGAAGAGAGAAGGGAGAAGGTTTCAATTGCTGAGACCCAAGTAAAAGTATCAAAGGTAATATTTAATCCCAAGAGTGGATTAAATCTAAGGGTCGAAAATGGTTCCAAATAAGCACACAATCCGGATCATACTAATGCCACCAATAAATGAGTACTACTTAAGCAACAATAGTAATGGGTAAGTATCAATAGAAATGCACCGGCCCATTAAAGTATTAGGAGAACCACTTAAGTCTAAATAAGCCCACATTCTTCACCTTGGTTCTCGTAACACGCTCTCTCGGTTGCGGAATTACACATGGGAGGACTGTTCATCATCATCGCCCACTACCTACAAGAAAAATTAACCAGTATCAATATGCAACAAAGATAAACATAATTTAAATTTTCCTACAGGTAGAATTTTTGTTCCCACATCAGAGAAATTCCTATCAGTATGAATCTTAACAAGTTCGACTTCACCTTGAGACAGCTTCTCACGAATAAAATGATACTTCACCTCAATATGTTTAGATCTCTCATGATAAACAGGATTTTTACTAAGTGACAATGCACTTTGACTATCAGTAAACATAATAGGTGTATCATGCATGAAGTTCAATTCTTTTAAGATTCCTTTTAACCAGATACATTCCTTATCTCCTCGGTTATGGCAACATATTCAGCTTCCGTACTAGACGGAGTCACTAAAGGTTGTAGTTGAGATTTCCAAGTTATGCAGTTATCACCTAGAGTAAAAAAGTATGATGTAGTTGATTTTCTACTGTCTCTATTACCAGCAAAGTCAGAATCAACATAGCCTTTAAGAGTCAACTTCTCAGATCTTTTCTCATACACTAAGCCTAGATTTAAAGTCCCAGCCAAATACCTCAATAGCCATTTCATACCAGCCCAATGTGGCTTACTAGGATTGGACATAAATCGACTTAGGAGACTGATGGAAAAAGTAAGATCAAGTCTGGTAGTAATCATAGAAAACATGACAGAAACTATGGCATTAGTCATAAGGAACATTTTCCATCTCTTTCAATTCAAATTCAGATTTAGGCGAATGATCATGTGAAAAATTCATATGACTAGTAAAAGGCACATTCACAATTTTACTTTCTTTCATTTCAAATTTAGTTACTACTTTGTTCAAATAAGCTTCTTGTCAAATCTTTAACCTATTCTTAGCCACATCCCTTGTTATCACCATCCCTAGAATCTTTCTAGCATTCTCTAAATCTTTCATGTCAAATTCTGATTTTAAAAGATCTTTCAGTTCTTTAATTTGAGACTTGCTAGGTTCAGCTAACAGCATATCATCAACATAAAGTAGCAAGTAGACTTCACAACAGCTCTTTATGTCATTAAAATACAAGCAAGCATCAAATTCACTTCTTTTAAACCCTATCTTCAGTATATATGCATCAACCATTGTCTTGGGCTATGCTTCAGCCTGTACAAAAATTTCTCTAACTTGCACACATAATCAGGCTTGCCTCTAGCCACAAACCCTTGTGGTTGGCTCATGAAGATATCCTCTTCCAACTCCCCGTGTAAAAACGCAATTTTTACATCGAGTTGTTCAAGTTCCCAATTGAATGAACAACAGGAGCCAACATCAGTCTGAGTATCTTGTACTTAACCACGAGTAAAAATATCTCATTATAGTCCATACCCTCTCTTTGAGTATAACCTTTAGCCACTAATTTTGCCTTATACCTCACAGGATTATTAGGGCTCAAACCTTCTTTTAACTTGTAGATCCACTTACATGGAACCAATTTTTGATCTTTAGGTTTCTTAACAATTTTTCAGATTTTATTATCACTCAAAAACTTCATTTTTTCCTGCATAACTTTTATCCAATTTTCAGAATAATTTCCATTAATAGCTTCTTCATAAGTAGCAGGTTCTATCTGTTCAAGGGCTTCGCCTGAAACTAAGGCAAATTCAGTCAAGTTTAGGGATTCATATCTAGGATTAGGCCTGATCTGCCTTCTAGCCCTATCCCTAGTAAGCTGGTAATCTTGATTAGGCAGCTAATCATTAAAATGTTCAACTTTAACTGGTTCAATGTTATCTTGAAGTTCAGTCACCTCTTCAGGTTCATTTTCAGTTTCAGGTTCGTGATGTGTAGGGTCATTATCATCATTCCTATGTGTAGGTAAATCAAGCTTAGTCAGCTTCACCTCAGTCTGAACACTCTTCTCAGTTTCAGATTTGTTAGTTTCATCAGTTTTCTATTTTAGACATGGCATTTTAGATTCATTAAAGACTACATTCATGCTGTTAATAATCTTAATGTCTTGAACCCCTAAAACCCATAACCTATAGCCCTTCAAACCCTCTGGATATCCTAACATCACACACTTGACAGCCCTAGACTCAAGTTTCCCTTTAGATTGATGTGGAAATGCAGCACATCCAAACACCCTCAGGTGACTTAGATTTGGAGGCTCCCCCGTCTACAACTCATGTGGGGTCTTAAACCCTATACTACTAGACGGAGACCTATTAATCAGATAGGTTACAGTATTTGCAGCTTCAACCGAAAAACCTTTGGCGAGGCCAGAGCTAATCAACATACACCCAACCTTATTCATTATGGTCCTATTAATTCTCTCAGCGACCCCATTCTGTTCAGGTGTGTATTTAACTATTCTGTGTCTTGTTATCCCCTTCTGTTTACAGAAGTTGTCAAATTCGAAATTATGGAATTAAAGCCCATTATCAGTTCTTAATGTCTTAAGTTTCTTGTCTACTGATTCTCAACAGACTTAAGCCAAATTCTGAATTTCCCAAAAGTTTCCGACTTAACTTGATAAATCCAAACTTTTCTTGAGTAATCATCCACCAAGGATAAGAAGTACTTACTTCCGCCAAATGTGGAATACTTCTTAAGACCCCATAGATCAGCATGAATATATTCCAATAGACTGTTGGTCTTATGAGAGTTAGTTTCAAAGCTAACCTTATGGGACTTACCCAAAACACATGTTTCACAGAAATCCATAGTTTCAATGTCATATTTTCCAAGTAATTTCTGATTATTTAAAGATTTTAGCCATTTAAAACCAATGTGATCTATTCTGTTATGCCAAAGTTTGATTCTGTCTTTACTAATGCAAGAAGACTTGAATCAGGTATTGTTTCAGTTTTGCCCTCTAGATAGTGCAGCCCATTCCTCTTGGGTCATTTCATAACTATCAGAGATCCCTTAAAGATTTTCAGAACGTTATTCTTGGATTTAAAGGTATATCCCTCATTTTCAAGATTACCTAAGGAAATGAGATTCCTCTTTAAATTAGGGACATATCTAACCTCCCCGAGTTGCCGAAAACCCCATCGTACATCCTGATGGCTATGTCACCAACTCCAACCACATTCTAAGAGTTGTTGTCTCCCATGTAGACCTTCCTAGGTTCAACCTCTCGATAGTTATAGAACCAAGACCTTTCAGGGCACATGTGAAAGGTGCACCCCATGTCTAGAATCCATTTTTTTTATCAAATTCCCCCTCAGACACCTTCAAGACGTGTAGACTATCGAACTCAAAAACAACGGGAGGATTGTTTTGATCAGTATTGTTTAAGTTTCTTTATTTCTTTTATCAGTCAAAGTAGTCTTTCTTGAAATGCCCTAACGGTCCACAGTTATAGCATTTCTTACCACTTTTATCTTTAGATTTGGATCGCATTTTAGATTTACCCTTTCCCTTCTTGTTATGGAAGTTAAATTCTTTCTTTTCAGGTCTTCCCCTAACAAACGAACTCTCTTATCTCGAATTAGTTATGTTGTCTCTTTTTAACTCAAGTTCTCTAGCTTTCAACACATCCATCACAATGGCCTGCGACGAAATATCCTTACCATATTTTATGGCATTTCTTATTTCTTTATAAGATTCGGGAAGTGCATTTAACAGTATGACAGCTAAATCATCATCATCGAACTTCTTATCATTATGAGCTAAACTCTTAACAATTATGCTATAACAGCTTCAATTCCCTTCTATATCCTTCCTCGGGTCCATCTTAAAACTAAATAACTTTTCCAACAGATATATCTTGTTAAACAAAGTCTTAGTCAAGAATAAGGCATCTAAGACAGTCCATAAAGTCCTAGCATCTTTAGCACTATCAACTTGTCTAACAATGTTATCAGATAAGTGCAAAATCATAGAACTATATGCAACTTCATTCATATCTTCAATTTCACAAGGTTTAGCTTTTAACTCATCAGAAAAAGTAGAAAGATCATCGAGAGATTTAGCAACTCTCTGTTGGACTAAAATGGCCCTCATTTTCTGTTTCCAAATTGAGTAGTCCCCATTTCCATCGAATTGTGATAATTCAACCCTCGAACCCATTCTGAATTCTGTAAAAGAGTGGCCCGTACTCATGGACGTAACATAAAAGGTTTTTAAAAAATATTTTCCAGATAATCAACACACGGTATGAATACAGAGTTAAAACCAATGTTCAGAAATGAAGCACAGCAATGAAACAATCCAATCACGAAACCTCTATGTGATGTGTGTGCAAGTGTGATTCAAACTTAGGCAATGCACATGTATATGATGTAGATAAGCATGCTTTTCAAGTTACAAGTTAATCACAAGAATTCAGTTAACATAATTAACAAATAGGCAACCAAGCAATTATGCATAAAATTGGTAAAAATACCAAACTTAACCTATCGGAGAGTTTGGAATAATCTTACCAACCGACTGTTGAAAAACAGTAACTATACCAACAGCTCCTCAATCGAGCAAGCCAGCCAGAGCCAATGATCACCCAATCCAGCCAACACATACACAAGCAAAACAGAGGAATCAATGTCGAATTCAAAAACAAGATACCAAACAAACAGTGACGGTTTCTGTTTTAAACCTTAATAGGTATATACAGATCACCACTAACCCAACCAGCAAATTCAAATAGCATATTCAAAATGCCCAATTTTATGAAGGATAAACAAGCCCTAGACCTAATGCAAGGCTCTGATACAGCATGATATAGACTTCAAACCAATGCTAACAGAGTTCAACAGCTCAAAATCAGATTCTTCTCACTTACATAATATATGGCATAATGATCCAACATTTACATAGCATATAAATTAATCAACAATCAGCAGAAACCATAAAGAACTGAGGACAAAACATCATAAAACCGAGACAAATAAACAATGCGGAATGTATATAAATCAAGGTACTGAAATCAGAACTTAAATAAAGGCAGAAAGCTACTTCCCTTTTACCGACCGGAGCACACCGTTCTTCCTCCTATTTTCGACTGAAAATGTTAGGCTCAAGAACAGTCTTCAACGCCATGCAATTCATCGTCCAGAGAGAGATAAAAACCAGCCAAAGTCTCCAACAACTTGGCTAAGGTCATCGATCCAAAGGGATCTACCAAAGCAGCTAAGAAACCCCTAAAATTTGACCTAAACCCTCGAGAATAAACCAAATAACTCAACCCTATTTCAGGTCTGAGCATCACACAGGTATTCCCCTCAACAATAGGCTACCAAGGTCAATTTTAGATTACTGCAAAGAGGAAGCAGTATGGCTGTACAAAGAGAAGAACCAGCAGCTTCAAAGAGAGAAGGGAGAAGGTTTCAATTGTCATGACCCAAGTAAAAATATCAAAGGTAAGATTTAATCCCAACCGTGGATTAAATCTAAGGGGCGAAAATGGTTCCAAACAAGCACACAATCCGGGTCATACTAATGCCACCAATAAGTAAGTGCCACTTAAGCAACAATAGTAATGGGTAAGTATCAATAGAAATGCACCGGCCCATTAAAGTGTTAGGAGAACCACTTAAGTCTAAATAAGCCCACATGGGGTGCGTAGCAGGGAGACGAACAAGAAGCTCCACTCATTGAGGTCTTTAAATATCAGATATGTAAGAGCAACACGAAGGGACAAATTGCAGCCAGCAGAATAGGGATTTCAATTATCATGGTCATGTTTTGATTCATTTTGAATATCTTGTTTTAAGTCTTTAGATATTTGAAATGTTTGTTTTGTAAAATCTGGTATGCCCGGAGTAGTCATACCCAATTTTGATTAATACATATTTACATTTACCCAAAAAAAAAAAAAAATACGCTTGTTGCTTTATTGCTGCTACCTTTATAAAGTGTAAAAGTTGCGGGTTGGTCCTATAATTTCAAACACTGTTAGTCTGTAGTGTTGGATCCTTTAGAAATAACTGATGTTTAATGAGATGATTGTAAATTGTAATTAACTGTGTTATTTTTCATCTGCTATAAAAGTTAAAGTGCCTTCTTGAGAGGTCATGAATAAATCTATGGAGAATTGCCTGGACTTTTCACTTACTTCAGAGAGGGTTTCTATTCATGATTTCTTTACCTGTTTCTCGTTTATGTCGAAGTTATAGGGGCTAAATGTAATAAGTAAACTGCATGCTTGTTGGATTTTTGTTGCATTTTATTGACTGTTGGTACTTGATAATTTTTCTTGTTTTCGTTCAGTTGTAACTTGAAAATATTTTTGTTTAATTTTAGATTTACGAGGACATAATTAAGGTGCACATATGGATCGGTAGACTGAAGGCTTGATATTGCACGAGGCAAGTCGGGATTTTGGTTCTCAAAGTTTGATCTATGGAGTGATGGAGGTCTCTATATTGATGCAAGTCTAGCAAATTGGTATTTCCATCCAGCTAAATTTTACTGTTATAAATTTCTTTTTACACCTTGTACCATCCTATTTGCAACTAGAAACATAAAAGGGATCCAATCAACTTAGTAAATAATTAAACAACAAAGTAGTAACCACATAAAAACCTTTAATTGACAACTAGAACTAAATCTTTAATACAAGAATAATGCTGCTTGAACAGGTTTTGGAAACTGGGTTTTGGATAGGTGCTGCGTTGGCAACACCAGTGTAGGAAAGTTTTTTTTTTCAAACTATCAAATGATGTTGCATCATCTGTCCCTCTGTTTTTAATTCGTCACTGAACCTGTTTGTGTAACATGATTGTCAGAACAAATGAATAAACTGACAAGTTTTTCTTGCTTTGATTTTATCAGAAAAGAAAACCCACAGGAAAGAAAATGGAAACACAAAGATGGGTACACATAAACTCTTCAGTTTCTCTCTGCTCTAATGCCCGATACTTTTCTTTCCAGTTTCCACAGTTGGTCTGTCCTATATAGCTTTAAAAAAACTGTTGAAAACCTTGTGGGTTATGAGAAACAAGTCCAAAAAGCTGAGGCTCTTAACAAAACTTTACTCATAGTTCAAAGTTCAGTGACCAATTAGGAAATTAACCAAAACTTGTGTTTCCTATTTTATAATCTTGTCTTCGTTTGAGGTGCAAAAGCATTCGATTAATATTCTTTTCTTGGTGCTATCAAAACTTGTTTTTGACTATTGGATTCTTGCTGAAATGGTTGCAGGAAAATGAACATTTGAGATAGTCCTTGTAACAATTCTGCTAATGCTACACCAGATTTTGGCTCTTATGTTTCTGGATTTCTGGGCGAACTCTTCTTGTTAGAGCTCACCTTGAAATTTCGAAGGATCCTTTAGATAACTTGTAGGTTTCATCAAGCAAATAGATGCTCAGATATGATTTATTGCCTCTTGTTGTGATCACTATTGGTCAACCATCAACCTTTTCGAAAACCAATTTCGAGAACACCTAAGAGCGCATTTGACATGACTTTTGAAAAGTCAAAAGAGCTTTTGAGGTCCAAAAGTAACTTTTGGATCCGTTTAGCTAATTTTATAAAAGTGTTTTTGTCAGTTAGAAGAGTTTTCAGAGGAAACCATTTAGAATTTGAAGTACTTTTAAAAGTTATGTTGAGCTCTTATTTCAGAGGAAGCTCTTATTTCTTTACTTTGTGTGGTACTGTTATAAGCTGGAAATCTCAACTGCAAAAGATGGTTGTTGTGTCCTCTACTGAAGCAGAATATATTGCTGCCACTGAGGCCATTAAAGAAGGCATCTGGTTGAATGGTCTCTTGAATGAACTTGGTTTTGTTGATTCTAATCCTATCTTATTTTTTGATAGTCAGAGTGCTATTCACTTAAGTAAGAATCCTATGTTTCATGATAGAACGAAATACATTGATGTTAAATATCATTTTATAAGAGATGTTATTTCAAAAGGATTACTTAAGATAGGAAAGATAGCTACTTTAAACAATCTTGCTGATATGGGAACAAAAGTAATACCTTTAAACAAATTTCTAAACTTAAGTCATTATCTGTTGATTTTCTGCATTGATTATATAGGTACATGGAGTAAGTGAAATTATAAACTGCTGATAAAGTTTCTGTTGCACTATAGGCCATTTTTGAAAGCAAGGTGGAGATTGTTGAGTTTCGAACTCTGGACCTATTTGATTATAGAAGTGTGCTTTCAAAATTAAGAGGAAAGTCGTGTTTCTGTTTAGCAAAGTGAATGGTTTAAACTGGATTGCAACACGTGGAGCCGGGTGACCATTGGATGAAGTACTAGAAGCTTCCATGTTGATAAACACACTTGGCTGAAACATTTGGCATGATCTTCTCTCTCACCCCAAACTTGAAACGCTCTCTCTTCTGCTGAAACCCTTTCTTCTTTCTTCGTGATTTTAGGGTTAGTCATATTGTTGATGTTAGTAAGTGTAATCTGTAATAGTTCAGTTCGAAGGCTTACTGTGTTGAACTGAGTGTTCTGATGCAAGAATCTGTGTGATTCATGAGAGCTGTAGACTTTGTGTCTGATCGAAGTAGTTTGAGTGAGATCTAGCTGAAAATAGTTGGATCTGTGTGATTCTCCAAAAGATAAGTCTCTATGACTTGGCTCTTGTAATTTCTTGAACAATATTTGTATCTTGGCTGCCGGTTTTGACTTTATAGTGTAACAAGAGCTTTATCCATTTATAATGGATGCTCAACAGGGGATTATGTATTAGAAGCGGTCGTCGAACCTCTGGGGCTACGGCCGAAAAAATCATTGTGTTGATTTTCTTCATTCTTGCACTTTATGGTTATGTTTATGTATTGATCTTTAAGTTTCTTGTTTTTATTCTAATACATACTTGGTCATTCGACTTTTCAAGTTAGTTTTCGAAAAAAAAAACTAACGTAGTTTCCTTCAAAAACTCTTCTACAAAAAGCAGAAGCCAAAGCAAAAATCATACCAAATGTACCCTATGTATGCTTGTAGAAAAGGCGAAGGGGAAGTGCCCCATTGTACCTCTGAAGCTCAAGTCAGAATATGACTAGAGGAAAATGTAATTGAATCACAAAATGCAAAATGTAATTGAATCACAAAATGCTAAAGCTTGAATTTTGTGTAATATAAGTGTACCTGAAAAGGTTTTCTGGCATCATTGATTTCTTACCCTAGATGCATGGGGATTTAATTCCTTACATAGACGGGAATGAATTTTTACTTTCTTATCTCTAAATTGATACAAACTATTTTCTTAATTGATGGAAGGCAAATATATATCCTAATGGTTATGGAGATTACTTCTTTGTGAGGGTTTTGACAATAAAGAATTCCAAGAGATTTCGTTAATGCTAAATTCATTAATGAAACATTATTCACTCTTTATTCCAATAAATTGCTTGTTTTTAAAGGTTGAACCCCAACCTTAAAGGTTCCCCACCGCCCCGTCGTAAGAGCATTGTAGAGGAGGTATATCGTGGGATGTGTCTCAGCAGATCAGGATACAAGAGCTGTCATATTGGTGCCCACAAAGAGTCCAATTCCATACCTTATAAGATGTAGGAATCGAACCCTCACACTGCGGTTGGCAGCTCAGTTGAGATTATCTCACTCATATTTTTTGTTTGTTTTTATATTTGATTCTTATTGTGACTCATTATTTGTTATTGCATTTTTATGTCATATAATTCTACTAATTTCAACAATAGTGATTAACATTAACATATTAGAAGTAAATGGATAGATCAAGTAGTCGAATTCTAATGAAAAATAATTATTGATGGTCCAAGACCATACATATTGATAGATATAACTACTATTTATTTACTAAATAGACAAATTTATTGAAAAAAATATGATTATACTCAACAATAAAATACTCAAATAGGCCCACATACGATGAAGATTTTTTTGTTGTCATTGGAAAAAAGAAGTCCTATTAGCATAAGAACTGGAAGTAAAAAAAAAGTACGATTTGTTTTTGGGAATTCGTGATGACATCGAAAGGTAATTAATGTTTGTAGCTCACATGGAAGATCAACTAAACTAGTCATTTGTTTCATGCTGTAGACCACACAACAAAATTAGGACATTCATAGAGTCAAAATTCTTAGACGAAGAACTAAGCAAGCTAGAACAAACGAGAGTAGTCAAATAAATATTACTTTTACAGTTTTACTACACATACTTAATATTCTACTTTACATTGTACCATGTCTATGTGACACAATTTTACCATTAATTTCTCGAAAACTAAAAACAATTAATGACCTCTATTTTACCACTACTTCAAACGTCATCTAAATTGTACCCAAATAATGTACAATTAACATAATTCTTACTTTTAAGACTAAGCCCCCATTTGGCCCTCATTATTTCTCATTAAATTATAATTCATTTTTCTCTCTCTTCTTATCAATCACACATTTTTCAA
This sequence comes from Fraxinus americana, assembly GCA_035079005.1. Lineage (NCBI taxonomy): Eukaryota > Viridiplantae > Streptophyta > Magnoliopsida > Lamiales > Oleaceae > Fraxinus > Fraxinus americana. The sequence goes on from CM068720.1 coordinate 24,551,713, forward strand.
TAAAATATTATTACACATAAACCCAAAAACTTTTCCTTTCTTTTTAACCACACATTCTCCAAAAAATTACTATTCATCTCATTATAATTTGGAATAATGAGGGCCAAACGGGCGATAAGTGCTGTCACTGTTTTCTCATCAAGGATTTATGCTCGACTCTCGTCTCATCTAGCCTCATCAAAGAATGGCAGGCAGCAAAGCACTTATAGGTGCTAACTGCTAAAGGATAAATCGGCTATCAACCACACGTGAAATAGGTAGCATACACAATGGCTTCTTGAAGCTTTTCCAAGTCAAACATGTACATGCTCATTTCCTAATGCTAAAACTTTCAACTATAATTCACTCAAAATCATCTCAATCTCTTGAACCTAACCATGTTGAAATTATTTTAGTAATGTCACAAGAATATCAATTGAACCTCTCTCTAAACTCCCCGTATGGTTTAGCTAAAAATGAATTTTTTAGTAGATTTTGAAAAAGACGATGAAATATTTGATTAAAAAAAGTTAATAACAGTTGTGGATTCTATAAATTTTTTTGTTAAAATTAATTGTTGAGTCAGTACTACTAAATGGATGGATCTTATTAACGTCCATGAATGAAAACTCATAGATCAAACTGTCGAATACAATGCATTTGCAACCAATGATCAAAACAGTGTAAGACAGTGTGCTATTCTAGCGCATGTTATCCCTAGAATTCCTTCTAGAGCCTATTGGATAATTTTATGGATTCCATAATTTCACTGATTCGCACTAAATAACGAGCTAATGAATCCCCTTTTTTTTGCCATTGAACCTCCCAATCTAATTCATCGCAACACTCATAATGATGAACTTTACAAAGGTCCCATTGTATTCCAGAAGCTCTAAAAAGTTGATGAAATTTGATTGTAAAAGTTAACACAAGTTGTGGATTCCCTAAAATTTTTTATTAAAATTAATTGTTGATTTTGACTGATAATTTTACCATCGCTTTCAGCTAAATCAAACAAGGGCTAAATACATGCATGGACCTAATATTTGCCAGTGTTCTAAAAGGCGCGAAAATGCGCCGCCTAGGCGCGATGCGTGAATCAAACGCGTCGAATTGGTGCAATGTGCGGAAAATGCGTTTTTGACGTTTTTTGTTCGAAAATTCGCGCGCCTAGGCGCGCATTAGCCCGCATTAGCGCGCCTAGGCACGCCTAGGCGGCGCATTTTAGAACAATTTTTTTTTTATATAAAAATATATTTAATGCTTTAAAAATATGAAACACATTATGCCGCTTATTCTTCGCATTGACACGCCTAAACTTGTGATTCTTGATTTTCGGCCTCGACGCTTCGCTACGCATTACGCATTTTAGAACACTGATATTTGCACAACCATCCATCCCACAACAATCTGGATATAGTAGCATATAAAGCAGATGCCACAAATTATTTCCTTTCAAATACAATACTTTCAGAGCCATATAGAATACCAATGCTCAGCCGCATATTACATAACTACCAAAAAGAGTAAAAGCTATCACAAAATCTAATACAACCATCGGTATGAAAACCACCCTTGCCAAAGCACTCTTGTGTATTATACTTACTAAACTGCAAGCCAAACCACATCACGAACAAATTTCCATCCATACAAGAAATATAAAAAGAAATGCCCCTCCCCTGAAATAAAATTCAAAATATTAGTTTTTCAGGAAAGAAACTAAAAAACACATTGCACGGCTGGAACAGCTCTACACTTGGTAAAGATAAATTCAGAAAAATGAAATTTTTTAGGGTCATAAGAGAAGGTATATAACAATGAAACAAACTATTTGTACTCTATCAAGCAGCAACTACATATTATTACGATCAACAAACCTCATGTCTTGCACAGCTTTGGACAAAGGAAACAAAAGCTACAACTTAGATACAACCTCATTGTCCCTCTCCCAAGGAAATCAAGTGGAGTGACAAATACACACATTTAACTGTTGATTACAGGAAATAAAAAGCACTAACCACATGAATTACCAAGTTCAAAAGCATTTCCTATGAACGATTGCAGGACCAGATTCATCGTACTCGCTCTTTGAGATCCACATCTGCACCACCAAACGCATCTTATAAATACATACACGTACATATTCATACATACGTAAATACACACATACACACGTGTATGGTATATGCAAATTGAACAAGACTTAACAAATGTTCCTTGTGTGTACATCATTCGAGATTTTTGGGCAGAAGAGAGGGGAAGGAGGCAAGTGTTAAAAGGATGAGGCATTCAGTGCACTGAGAAACGAATAAAAGTCACCTGTTGGAATGTACTGAGGGATGCCAGGATTGATCCCCCAATCCAGACACTGTACTTTCGCTCAGGTGGTGCCACCACCTTAATCTTCATGCTGCTGGGAGCAAGAGCTGTAATTTCCTTACTCATGCGATCTGCAATACCAGGGAACATAGTTGAACCACCACTGAGCACAATATTTCCATAAAGATCCTTCCTGATATCCACATCACATTTCATGATGGAGTTATAGGTCGTTTCATGAATTCCTGCAGATTCCATTCCTATTAATGATGGCTGGAATAAGACTTCTGGACAACGGAACCTCTCAGCCGCAATGGTAATGACTTGTCCATCAGGTAGCTCATAGCTCTTTTCAACAGCAGAGCTGTTTTTTGCAGTCTCCAATTCCTGGTCAAAATCAAGTGCAACATATGCAAGCTTTTCCTTGACGTCACGAACGATTTCCCTCTCAGCACTTGTAGTGAACATGTAACCTCTTTCCGTCAAAATCTTCATGAGATAATCAGTGAGATCACGACCAGCTAGGTCCAACCGCAAAATGGCATGGGGAAGTGCATATCCCTCATAAATCGGAACAGTGTGGCTCACCCCATCACCAGAATCAAGAACAATACCTGTTCACAAGACAGTACTATTTTAGATCGTGCAAACCAGATGAGACAGAGATCTTTAGATCCTTACTCATCCATTTGACACATACCAGTAGTACGACCACTAGCATACAGGGAAAGGACAGCCTGGATGGCTACATACATGGCTGGCACGTTGAAGGTCTCAAACATAATTTGAGTCATTTTTTCTCTGTTTGCCTTGGGATTCAGTGGTGCCTCTGTGAGGAGGACTGGGTGCTCTTCTGGAGCGACACGAAGCTCGTTGTAGAATGTGTGGTGCCAAATTTTCTCCATGTCATCCCAGTTGCTGACTATTCCATGCTCAATGGGGTATTTCAAGGTCAGAATACCTCTTTTAGATTGGGCTTCATCCCCAACATAAGCATCTTTTTGCCCCATCCCAACCATGACTCCTGTATGTCGGGGACGACCAACTATACTAGGAAAAACAGCCCTAGGAGCATCATCACCAGCAAAACCAGCCTGTAGAACACAAAATATATATGGAAGAAATAATCGAGACAAGCATCAATAATCTCACCCTACCCTACCCAGCACTAGCAAGATGTTATAGCTGACAAAGAAATAAAGAATGACTAACCTTAACCATCCCAGTTCCATTATCAACAACAAGGGGTTGAATCTCTTCTCCCTCAGCCATCCTATATTAGTCTGTAAATGGAAGAGTAGGAAAGAAATGTCAGAAGTGCAAAGATTAAAAAATATGAACTTTATACAGCATTAAGAGAAACATAACAATACTAGAAAAGATGAATCCATTCTAGATAACCCTTCATTATCCAGACTCCTTAAAATACTTAGTCCTCCTTTTTCCTCGTCAAGTGTCAATTTTTTAGTTATAGATCCATATAGTTTTTAATTTATGATTCCAAGAATGTGCACAAAATGATAGGGACTCCCGACGTGGGAAAAAGAAGATAAAAAGAATAAGAGGACCAAAAAAAAAAAGCAGTATGGACACAACTATTATTTCAGTAGTTTGCTCAAAATTAAGCTAATAAATAAGAATGATGGCACAAGTATAAGTAACACTGCCATTGGCACATACATACAACCCATAAACCAGATGGTCAATCATTTCATTTTCTATCAGCATCATGAAACGAACTAATATACACTGTATAAAACAACTAAAATTTAAAGGAACAGAACAGAAATTCGCATTGCCTCAGAACTCTTTGTCGTTCTTGAAGATGACAAAAAGAAAACAGAGGAGAATATAAAAATTATAGTTGTTTATTTTCCAACTGAAGGACATTTTAGATGCATATAACTTTCATACATGCATGTCAAATGTGATAGTAAAGAACTTTATAGAGTATAACTAATATGTTCCACACTTGAATCAACATCGCATTACTACCATTACTGAGTTAAGATATTTGATATGAAATACCTTATGATCTTCTCTTTTCAATTCATGATCTCTAACCATTCATAACCACATATAAAAGTAAAGTTTGCACAAATTGTTTCTTTCATGTTTCCCAAGTTCCAAATGAAAGCACCCTAACTCTGATTCAGAAAAAGAAAGTTCATTCTCATCACATCCACTATTTTAAAGTGTTTTTGAGCATGTAGGTTATGAAGATAGTCTTCACCAATCATTCTATTTTCAAATAACGAATTAACATCTACCACGTAAAAAAATAACAAAGATACAAAAGCATAGAAGCAAAAACGTTATATCTAGTAACTACGCTGCTGTGGTAGAGCAGAGTTGCCACAGAAATAAAATTAGACATGATACTCAAACTTGAATTGATCTTCACTAATTCATTCAATAGACCCATATATACCACTAATTCTCATTTCCTTACCAAGATAAAGAAGTAAATAAGTTCACTGTTACCTAACTTTTTTTAATCAAAATTTACCCAGTTTTACTCAATTTATAACTTAAAAAGTTAAACAATAAGCAAATTAACTTTTAATTAAAAATTTGAGTATTAAATTAATTTATTGTTAAAAGTTAGAAATAAGTAAGACTATTACGGTAAATTTAAATTCTTCTATTTAGGGACTAAGCCTGAAAGGAGGTTAAAAGTTACTTCTTTTTATTCCAAACATATTGAGATAACTTACTTTTTTTTTAAAGTAGAAGAACTACTTTTAAAGTAACTCAAAATAATTAACTGCTTAGTTCTAACTTTTCACAGATCATAAGTAAATTTACTTAAAGCTAAACTTCTTAATCTTAGCAAACATGCACTCAATCGCACAAAAACCCAGTATTTATACCAGTCTTAGAAAATAGATCATGCAGATTAAAGCGTTTTAAAGCCGTCGAGCAAAATTTCTACAATCCAAAAGTTCCTTTCAAGATCTAAATCAGTAAACCAACAGAACCATCAAAAGACAAATACTTCCTACCGTGGCGATGATCAAAAAAAGCAAAAACCATATCAAAAACTCAATTAAAAACCGAATTCAAACAACAATAACAATCAAATAATGTAATTGCAATTTGTAGCTCACCTTCGATTGAAGTAAATGAATAATTGCCTCTTTGCTTTTTGTAAAGTTAGAGAGAGCTAGAAAACAGTTGGGAGAATATTTGTGAGAGAGAAAGCGAGCAGTATGCGATATCTATATCCTCTTGAGGCAAAATGACAGTAAAATGAAATGCAAATGAAAATCAAATTGTAATTAAAGAAATTACTGGGGACCACGTGGCAATGAATTGAGCAATAGAGTGACAATTATTCCAACCTTTTTTTCCTTTAAAAAAAAATTAAAATAAAAACTTTTCTACACTTTTTTGATTAGGTGTAGACGCACTTCGATGCCTTCTACTATGTCTTGTTAAAGATAATATATCAATTGTGCTATATGTACATAATGTTATTCATATTGAAAATTATCGATAATCATTTTACATAATATACATGTTGTAATTTGTTATTTGATACATAAAGTAATAAAAAATTACTGATAATTTTCACTGTGAATAACATTATTCTAATTCATAAGATATATGCACAATTTTTCATAACGAATGTGCTACATGTATATAACGATTTACATACACGTTATGCAATTTCATTATGTGAAAGTAATATTATTATTTTTATAAATAGGTACCTCATGAGTAAGCATGTTACCCATATTTGCTCATATCATGTTTAAAATATCTCTGAAAAATTTAGTGGGCGTTTCATTTGATGTTTTCAAATTAAAAAAATACTATAAACGTGTTTGATTTAACATAAAGCTCAAAATGCATTTTCGTCATTTTGATTATTTTCAGTGAAAAATTCTAAAAACACTTAAAACATGAAAACAAACATTTAAATTAATTTTTTTTAAAATAATTTTTTTAAAAAAATAAACATATAAAATTCTAAAACATAAAATTATAAATTTCAAGAAAAAATAAAAAAACCGATAAATTAAAAAAAATTAAAAACCTAAATTTCTAAAAATTAAAAATAAAATTTTAAAAAAATAAAACTATAAAAAAAATCTAGAAAACAAAAATTATAAAAGATAAAAAATTAAAAATAGTTCAAGCCATGTACATAAAATTTTTAACAAATATATTTAAATAAACATACATTATTAGTTTTTATTTTACTTTCGTAGCGAGAAAAAATTCACCAACTTTAAAATATAAATATTACTTGATAAAATATTAACATAAAATTATTTTATTTTTACTGAATAATCAAATTTTATGAAATAAAATGTCATGAAATAATTTTTCAAAATTTTAAATCAAATGAATTTTCTAATTTTTTTGTTTTGAGAATAATTTTTCAAGTTCACAAACTAAATGCTTTTTTAGCAATTTTAAAGCAGACCTTTAAATCAGAAAATTGAAAATGATCTCAAAATTCAAAACTGAAAAATGAGATAGTATGTGTTTCAGTTTTGAATTCATTTTCAGTATTCTATTTTGAGAGTTTATTTTAAAATTGCTAAAAATTCATTTGATTTATTATTTTTAAACATTATTTCTTAAAACAGAAACTAAAAAATGCTTTTGGTCTGAAATTTTGACAAATTATTTTATGAAATTTGATTATTCAGTAAAAATAAAAAAAAAATATGTTATATTATTCAAATAATATATATTTTTTAAAATGGGCGAATCTTAAAAAATAAAATAAAAATTCTCACTACAAAAGTAAAATAAAAACAAATAATAAATTCAGTTCAAAATAGAAGAAATAAAAGTTAAAATTAATGGCTTGAAATAAGAATGTTTTTATTTGTGTTCATATAAATATTTTTTTAGTATTTTATTTAAATAATCATTAAGAGTGAGAAATATTTTTATTTTTTATGACTTTTAATTTTTAGACCTTTATTTTATATTTTTTATAATTTTATTTTTTTAAAAAAAAAACTAGAATCTATTTTTTCAAAATATTTTATTTTTATTTTTTAAAATTTATCAATTTATTATTTGAATTTTATTTTTTGGAAATTTTAAATATTATTTGTTAGAATTTTATGTTTTAATTTTTTACATTTTTACAATTTTTAATTTATTTAAATAAAATTCAAAAATAAACTCTTGTTTTTCAATGGTCTAAGTGTTTCAGAATTCTCACTAAACACACTCAAAATGTCAAAAATATGTTTTTAGTTTTATGTTATAAATTTAACTTTTTTTTCAAAAATGTATTTTCAAAAATATTTAGGGGTGAACAAAATGATTAGACCAAATCAAGTCAAACAAGAACCAAATGAAACCGAACGGTTCGTTTCAATTCTGCAAAAAATTAATAAATAATGATTTTGATTCTCAGAATTGAGAACCATTTAATCATGGTTCTGATTCTAGAACCAAGAACTAAAATTGAGAACCGAACTCAATTTTTATTATTTACGGTTGTGCTACATATATATAATGGTTTGCATACACATAATGTGGTGAGATATAATTATGTCAAAATTTATTCAATCAAATAAAAAAAACTTCTTCACTCTCTTTTGACCCATCATCTGTATATAAACTATTATTTAACTCCATTATATATATATATATATATATATATATATATATATATATATATATATATATATATATTCTAATTCACATTTATCATTTGAAACTTTAAGTGATGAAATCGGAACCAAACCAAACCAGAATTAAATAGTTTGGTTCCAATTTGGTTATTTACTAATGGATATGATAGTATATTTTATCATTTTTAAAACTTTAAGTGATGAAATCAAATTTGAATAGTTCGGTTCTGATTTGATTACATATCTTAAAATAATCATTAGTTCATGCTTTGGTTCGATTCTCTTCAAATCAGAACCAAATGAAATCATATTCATCCTTAGAAAAACAAGACCAAACACGTTGTAAGTGATTTTTTAAAACTGAAAACCGCTAGAAAATAACAAATCTAACGCACCCTTAAACTTTTAAATTACGGTTTATAACATTTTCTTTTGTTTAATATAAAATGAAATTAAAATAGAAAAGTCTCAACCCATCTTATTCTCAACCGTGAAAAAGAGTTTGATTTTTTTATTAATAAAGCATCATCACAATTTCAGTTATATAAGTGGGTTGAGATTTTCCCCTACCATCACAACCACAATAATATTGGAATGAGGACAGTTGAAATTCCCTACCATAATATATATGAAACATAAACAATTACAAGAAGGGGATATATACTTGACTTTCAATCAAAAATGTAGAAGACGAAAGTAGTAAATAATTACAGTCAACTAAAATATTTATTAAAATAAAATTTAGTTTGATTGAAACAATTTATTTGATTTTTTTAGAACCTCCCAAGGATCTAATATTTCAAATAGCCTTTGTGGTCACTACTTTTAAAATAGTATTTAAAATATAAAGTTTATCTTGTTGTAAATTGTTTATTAACTTATTATTTCGCGTGTTAGATTGCAATACGTGTTGCGTCTTTCTTGTTATAAATTTCATGTGTACTGACATTGTTTAATCATCCGTCAATCTCAATAAGATGACATGATACAAAAAAAATTGCAATTGTTTATTAAATTCATGTAAGTATCGAAAATTAAAATATATATCGTGCTATAAATTTGATATAAATTAATAAGAGATTGACAAACTGATAATTGATACGTATTTTGGATAGATTTAAGAAATCTCTATTTAAAGTTGTAATACGAGCTCCGTAGAACATGTCAAAAGAGGAAAGGAAGGATAAACGAAAAACTCACATATCATGTGGTAATTGTTATAAATTTAACTTACATTATTATTTTGTAATCTAGAAATTAATTGAATTAAGTTCATATAGCCTACTTCAAGTTCATGAACAAAAAAAAACTACAATAAGATTTGGAAAAGGCATTGATCACAAAATTGAAAGTCTCTTCTTTCAAAGAGACGAGGATATCCATGTTTGATATCTATTTTTTTCCCTAGCAAATCATTGATATAGCTAAATGACGGTGTGCAATATAGGTCGGGTTCCACTTTTTGATATATGAAAGGGTTATCGTACGTACAAGAGTTCTATATATAGTCTTTACACGTATTAATTGTGCCAGGGAGCAGCAATGGGGAAAAACAAGTTATGTGCACCCATGATCAAGACAATATTCAAGAACTCAATTTCTCATCACAACTAGATCATAGTAAAACATTATTGTTCATCTGAGTTGGCAAAACCAAATTTATTTTCAGATGATGAGCTTTGGAACAAAACATGTGATCTAATAGCTGGAGAACTCAAAGAAGAACATTGGAAAAAAGAAAAATCGAAGTGTTCGAGGGAGTAAAAGTTGTGACCAACAAGCTAGGCAGCATTGTACCCACTTCAGCTCTGTAAAGAGCTTCGGCGAAACCTAACATCAGGAGATTCCAACAATGAGCATATATACGAATTCCACAACTACAACATTATGCAGTAGTGTACAAGATTAGATAGGATTATAAATAAAAATAAGTTAAAATTTTGTTTGTTGTATTGTTTATTTCTGTTCTGATACTGTACACCAAATTCATATCAAATGTATTAGAGCTTGTATAACTTACACATTTATCAACACACGACCAGTGGTCGAAATACTGTCCCACGCAGTGCTTTTGCCCCCAATTCATCACCTTCAATTCTCTTAATACATTGCTACAATCCCACCACATATCTCGAGTTTAATTCGGATTCAAAACTCATGAATTACATATCAAATCTTTCTCTATCGTTGCTCATAAATGAACATTCTCTTTTGAGTTGAAGACAACAATTCAATATTTTGGTGTCTCAATTATTGCATGAACTACACGATGGACCACTTGGAGCTTAAAAGCTTACTAGTACAATTTGATTGTCAATATCAATGATAATAACACTACAAATCACATGGTCAAGCCATCATCGATATAATTTAAATGAAAACGAGAAAAAAAGGAACTAATTCACAAGTCTCCATGTTGATAGTCAAAAATCGATTGTGCCAAAAAGGCAAGAATACCTTTGCTTCTCAAATTCCCTCTCAAACAACGCATGGATACCTCCAAGGGTAAGGACATGAAGACCCTTGGATCGAGGTGGTAGTTTTAAGGGCCTGTTTGGGCCGAATTTTATTCTGATTTTAATTTAAGTCAAAGTCAAATAATCAATATTAACCACATCTTTCACGGGTCCCACATCTTTTCAACCACACATTTCAAAAACTTCTATCACAATTCACTAAAAATCTAATTTTAATCTCCACCCTTGCTCGTAAATCTCACGTCTGCATGGCTCTTTAGTTATTATTTGCTAGTTCCTTGTTCTTCTCTTCGCTATGGATCTATCTTTTACTTTGTAGTTTATATACAAAATATGAATGACAAAATCATGTATTGCTTAAAGAAAAACCTTTCCTCAATGTTGAATGCATTTACACACGACAACATGTTGACCTACTTGAATAATTACACATTGGCTGTCATAACTTTGGACAATGGACCTCAAATTTTGACATAAAGCAAATGATTTATGCCCTTTTCTGAAAAGCTGCCTATGTGCACTCCCATTTCACCTTTCAACGAGCAAGTGACATGGGGAATCGTTGTCCAATCGCATGTGATCTCTTTTATATCGTGATCCTACACCGTAGACAGGGGATGGAGCCAAAAAAATGATGTTAGATGGACTGAAATTTAAAAAAATTCAAATAAACTCACGTTACAAGAGATTGAGTTTCAGAGGATGCGCTCATAATATTCACGATAAAGAGTGTATGGCACTCAATGAAATAAAAGAAGTCAAAATATCTCACCTTAAGATGTTCAACTTGATCTTGCATTTTTCTTACCAAATAGAAAATCGACGCTTACCTTAAAAAATATTAAACTGACCGAATCATGATCGAAATAAGCAAAAGATACATATCCACCTATGAATTTTTTTTTTAGAAAAAATTACTTAATAAGTGCTATTCTAAATAACTTTGACTATTAATCTTTCAAAACAACTAAAAGCTTGATCGAACTACACAATTAATAATACATCACTATATATTATTGTCTCAAAATATTATTTGGTGTGGTCCTCAATTTTCTATATCACCATATTTTACATTGAGTGAGGAATCCTGTTCAAAGTGAGAAAAATCAACTAAAAATTCTGAGGGTCAAAGAAATTAGATTTAATTCACGTTCATGTTTGGCTTAGTTTCAAGAATATACTTATATATAAATTAATTTATAAATGAATAAGTTTTAACGAATATTCTTTTTATTAACAAGATCAAATCCAGAGCAAATTATTTATTTTGATCATAACATTTATTTCATGGTCAAAATAAGTAATTTTTTTCTTATACGTATGAATAACTAGTAAATGGCAACATACGTAGAAATAAAAAATTAATCAGTTTTAAACTTAGCAAAACATGTAGTGTCTCTAACTGTTAAAGTGAGTAATTATTTTTTAGATCTGATCAATACAAATTATCTATAATAAATTTTACTTAATAATTATAAGTAAATTTAGTCAAAAATGCATTAAAAAAAAATACCTAATTTGACAACAAAATATACACGTTTCATGAATGTCATGAAAAATAGTATTTAATAATTATAGTGTCTTTAAAGAAATTTGAATAATTAAGCATTGGGTTTGTGTTGTGATTCAAACTAGAGCTGAGTTAATACAAATATTTGAGCCAAAATTATACATTTCCTTAATTTTTTTTTATATAGTTTGGGGATAGGTAGGGTTGGGCTATAGACTAGTCCTGCCCTTCACTACATCCGCCCCTGACCGGAAATTCATGGCTAAGAAGGGATTGTCCATCTCTCAAAGATTATCAAGATTGACAACTTCACTTTCAAGGACAAAACTCGAGTTGATAACTAAACCCAATCACAAGCCTACAAAGTAGCTCCTCGATCTTGGCATTGCATGGAATTAAACTATAAAGGATCGATCATTTAACTCGAGACGTGACAATTCCACCTACTACAATCAGGTGGACGTGACATATGTTAAGAATTAGAAACCCTAATTCTACTACCAAAAGCAATAAAATTGTGAAATGAAAATAGACAGGAGAACAGAGCCTTGTCTCAATGTGAAATTACAATAATTCACTATAATGAAAATAAATTTACATGAGGAAATAGTACACACACACACACACACTCTCTCTCTCTCTCTCTCTCTCTCTCTCTCTCTCTCTCTCTCTCTCTCTCTCTCTCTCTCTCTCTCTCATAATACAAAACTATAATAACGAATCCCTTTAATAAGATAAATTATGGTAAAATCGGATTAATTAGTATGAAATTTCTAAATTGTCCTTAATGATTTATCTCCATACAACGACAGTAATTAGACTACACAACTTAACAATGTATGCAGGGGCGGAGAGAGGAGGGGTCCTGGGGGGGACCCGGACCCCCCCCCCCCCCCAATTTTTTGACAAAATTTTTTTTTTCCCCATTTTGTCCTCAGGCATAATGTGTAGTGTTATTATCCAAATGGACATAAAACTATGTAGTAATTTGTTTGTCCCTTTTACCTAAAGTGGACTTTGCTAAAATGCATTGATAATAAAACATTTCCGTGGAGAATGTCGTAAATACGTTCTTAGGTTGGAAATGACATATACAAAGATTGAATTATGCCAAGAATCGATTGCGCAATCGAATGAATGATAAATTGTTAAATGATAGCTTGATTGTGTATATTGAGAAGAATGTATTCGACATGATCGATGATAATGTAGTTATACAATGTTATCAAAGTATGAGAACTCGAAAGGAACGCTTGTAATAAAGTATGATTTTGCTAAATTAAAGATTAGTAATTTTTTGCTACGTTTCTTGATTTTTTTGTTAATAACGTATCAAAAAAAAAAAAAATTCGGGGCATCTACTATGTAATATGTACAATCACTTTACTCCCCTATATACACTCTTAATAACTGCAGTCTGAAGTGAAAAACTACTGAGGAAGCATTTCATATTCTCACCACGTTTCTATATTAATCTAACTTGATTCGGAGTGGGATAGGATTGTTCCACCTACTATTATCAAATTTTTCATGGTATTAAAGTCGACTCACAATCACTTATAAATGAGTTTATCACCGTAATTGCTTTAAAGAAACAACAGAAACTTCAAAATAGTTGGAAAAATAAAAGAAAATTGACTAATTTGGTGCAAAAAAATTCATATGTAATTTTAAACATACAAATTATTCATTATTCATTACCTGATAATCAACGTAGGCTTTAGTGCAATTGGACTTGCAAGAATCTTCAAGGGTTTTCTTTTGATCCACAATTTCATCCTCCCTGGATTTCATAAAATACGTGCATACTAACCAATCTAACTATAACATAGAAATTGAAAATTTAACTAATTTATTAAATTAAATGGGAGAATTTTTGTAATAAGTTCTTACATTGATACAAGGGTGCTGATTTTAGAAAATTAGTAACAATTGCGCGTAAATCTATACCTATGAAGAAAGGGAATTAGAAAATTTTCAATTTCTCTATTTGATTCTTCTTTTTTTAGTGTGTTTGATCCCCCATTTTTTCCTTATTATAATGGAAAATACAATTATGACAATTCAAAAAAGTAACTCCAACTGTCATATTTCTCATTATAATGAGGAACAGCGGGGATCAAACACCCCCCTTAATAATATTCTTATTAATTTTGGTTTTGCAATTAGATGGGAGCAAAGGAATTGGATTAAACTGTTGTGGAATATCCCTCCTTATCTTGAAAGAGTGAATGTGAGATTCACTGTTCATTTTTGTCACAGTGGTTTTCACACTGATCTGGTTTGAAACCGGTTTGGTACTGTTACTTATGCCGACTTAGTTATTATATAATATAATAATATAAAAAAAATTTACAAACCGACTTGCCACTGATATACATGCAAATCTATTAAAACCAATTGCAATAAGACAATATCTCGATTTCATTTCAAACACAGGCTCATGCTTCGCAATCAACGCTATAATATGCTTTTCCATTAAAGTTTCCTTACTCTATCTTCCAGGTATATATGTGTATCCACATCTATATAGTTCTCAGAAAAGAGTTTTGAATTTTTGAGTATAAATTTTTAGTTTTATTTATTGTAGTTATTGTTATATTGCAAAGAAACCAAAAAATCCCCATCTACTCCTACTGCTGAACAAAGCACATTTCCATCAAAGTTTCCTTACTGTATCTTCCAGGTATATATGTGTATCTGCATCTATATATGTCTCAGGTGAGAGTTTTGGATTTTTTAGTATGGTTTTTTAGTTTTATTTGTTGTAGTTATTGTTATACTACAGAGGAACCAGAAAATTCTCATATACTTTGAATGTAAAAAAAAAAATAATTGCTCCTCCGAACTCCCACAAGGGGTGCTACCCTCTCGACCCCCACGACCTGACCAGACAAGTCGATCCCCGTCGGGGGCGCTGCCCCCTCGATACCCATGACATGACCGGCAGGTCCATCCCCGTAGGGGGCTTTGCCCCCGAACCCCCACGAGGGGTGCTGTCCCCGCGATCTAGTCGGGCAGGTCGATCCAAGGGGCGTTGATCCCCGGGACCCCACTGTCCCATCGACCCCTGCGACCTATCACTGTTATTTTTGTAGCACTCGTGTTCACATTCAATCCGGATGGCAGTGTTCGTAAACGAGTTTTCATCTCTATCTTTCCACCTCTATTATTTTTTTTCTCTCTCTCTACTTTCTCTGTACATGAGACCTAATAATATCTCTATCTACACTCTTTTTATTCTATCTTCCATTCATTTGTCCTCTGGAATAAATATCATGGAGATAAGACCGTGTCCGTCTTTGAGTCAAAGAAAGAAACCCTAGAAATTTCCTTTTCATATTCTTCGCTTTCTCTCACAGAAATTTTTGCAGATTCACTTGTGTGTTCTTGTTCCGTAATCTGTATAGTGTTTGTTCTTGTTCATTTCCTGCCTGTTTTATGTTGCAAAATCTACCGGGTCGCTCAAAAGGTAAGATTTACTGTTGTTCGAACATAAACTTTGAGATCTAATTTGTTTTGATAATTTTCGTTTCCCTAATATGTGTGTTAATTTTATTTTTTTTTTGTTGATTTTCGCCATTTTTTGCTGCGAAGTCTATCGGTTCAGTGAGAAGGTAAGATTTAAATATCTTTGGGTAAACTCAAAGGTTCGAAGGACAAATCGCCTGAAGCACAACTGACTTCGCGCTTCTTCGCCGTTAATTTCCTGTCGAAGGCTCTCTTTTTTCCTCTGCGATCGTTTGCCGAGCTAAGGGGAGATCCGTCTAAAGCACTTTCTTTTGCCCTAAAGTTCTAGCGACCGATTCCGTCTATGTTCTCATGATCAATATAAGGCAAGTTTTCATTTTTCCCTCATAAAAATTGTTTAAATCTCAAAATTTGTGAAGGGGCATCTTCAATAACAAATTACTTGTTCAAGATTTGGGTTTTCATTTTCTGGATGCGCTAGTTTTTCACATTTTCTATGATAAAATTGTTGGGTTTAATCTATAAGCAAGCTTCATTTGGTTAGGAATTTATTTTTGAAAATTGGTATGCAATTTTTGAAGTGAATACATTTTTTGTTTATAATCTAAAATTTCAAATTTTTCATTGTGTTCCAGGTTACTGAATGAATTTGAGGCCAACAAGGTTAGTTATTTAATACTCACATATTATTATTTAGCATTTAAGTGTTGAACTATTGACAAATTCTTCAATGTGATTAATGAAAATGAAATCTAAAGCTAACTTAAAAAAATTTGCAAATTATAGGAGAGTTAGAATGACATCAGAATAAGATTATTTTGTAGATGCACTTTGCAACCCGACCCCACATCACCCCTACCTCCACTCTATAGAAGCCCCCACACACCTCAGTAAGAACATATCTCACTCTTTCTTTTGCAACAGTAGCAATCTCAGCTTCATAGACATTTGAAATTTTGAACCCTAGTATTAATGCCCAAAGCCAATCCTTCACCTGCCCTTACAGATGACCCGTAGTGTGGGTGTTATATGAGTAATGTGTAGAATAGCATGACATAGTTGAATGAATCTAGATGCTTTCATGAGGGGTTTTCTAAACTTTTGTCTGTATTACTTGACTTAGCAGTCTTGGGCATGTTTTATGAGAAGTCTTGGTATAATTCTATAATAGATGCCATAAAACGTTCCTCTTTTCAATAGGATTGGATTTTTTCTGAACACATCCTTTCACATGCATTCATCTACTATTTTTTCCTTACCATTATCTTTTTATTAGATGTTAATACTTCGAATCTATTTGATCTTAAAAAGATGAAAAAATGGGAACGTGTGAAATTAAAATATCTATTGTACACAAAGGATTAATGGTAAAGGAAAAAAAACGTCAATCAATAAATTTTATTCTTTACATTATATGCAGGGGAGTTTGTAGCCAATATTTCGTGAGATCTTAACATGCAGATATGGAGCAAATTATTCTGTTTCAACAATGGTATTCAATTTAATGCAACTGCATTATTCTTGAACCATTGGATATGTTGTTTGATCTTCATCTTTCTGTGCTTTGGTAAAACCTTGATCTCCACCTTTATGTAAATAACAACTTGGAACCACAAAGAAAATCTTAGTAGTATTATGTGTTACTGAAATAAATCGACAAGTTGTAGTCTTTCTTTTCATTAATTTGTTTCTTGCCATTTATTTTTTCAGGTGGAAGGATTAGCGGAAGCTTTAGTTCTATTATGATCTAACATTTATAAGTATCTGCTTTGCGTTAAACTATGAAGCATGCCTAGAAATCAAAATGGTCTTTCAATGTATTATGTGGTGCTGAATTAAATCAGACAAATTTTGTCTTTCTATTTGATAATTTATTCCTTTTATACAAATGTATGTATGAAAATTTTGTAATACAGAACCTTCAAAATAAAAAATAAAAAATAGTATATATAGATGTGCATTAAGGTTATGAGAGCAACTCAATTCAAAACATCTTATTGAACTCTCAAAAAGAATTAAGGTTCTTTTGAAGTTATTTATGTCTCAGAAAAACTGCACCCCTAGTTACTCATATCCAGGGCAAACATGTCATCTGTCCTTGATAATTTTGAATCTGGCATGTTTTCTAGTGAATTCACATCAAGGTTATAATATTAAGAGAGATGTGAACTAATTGGCATGATGATGTATATTGGACATGTCGAAAATGAACGGTATAGATGGGATACATTGCATATTTAATGTTACCTTGATATTGTGAATTTTTTTTTGTATTATCGGGATACCTTATGTGCATGGTATTACTTATATGGTGTTTTGTTATGAAAATTGGAATGCTCTGATACCAACTTATTTTGAGAAGGTAAGAAATTAAGCGACAATATGAAGTAAAGATCACAAGAACAATGTAATTTTGCAGATAATTGAGATTTTATTATAATAAGGAAAGAGAATACAAAGATTACGTGTTTATGATTTTTCTAAATTTTTCTAACTTCTTGTTAAATCATAATCAAGAGCTTATTATAGGAATAAATAAGGGACGTCCAAACCCTTATAGTAGAGTTATAGTTGAAGTAGAATGCAAAAAATGGAGTCCAAAATGGAGTAGAACAAAAAATCGCACAAGGTCGAAACAAGTTGGGCAGAGCCTCAAAGCTACCCGTGTGGTGCGTAGAGCCGTAACTCGACATTTCCGCCGCAGTGCCCACTTTCAAGTCCTCTACTCCAAAATGATGGGATCCAAGGAAGGCAACAAGCTATCAAGGGTTCATTGTATGTTGACGAGATGCTAAGGGCAAGTTCGAGATAAAAAAGAGTCAATAAAGCCATTCAATCACTTGTTCTAGATACGGAGTTCTAAAGGGTGAAGTTAACAAACCAAAGACCAAGTTCCATGTCCGGCATGGGCGCGGAAACAATTTGGAATATATAGTAATCAAAAACTCAAACTTGGAGGCAAGATGGACTGCTATGCGGCCGCATAGTACAATTTGTGGACGCATTTTTTTCCAAATTTTGTTTACACTTCTATTTTAGTTAAAATTCTTTTATAGTATCTTTTTTATATCTTTTATGTGTAATTCCCTTTTTACCTGTGTTCCATATAAATAGAACGCATTTCATTCATTGAAAAAAAAAACATATAATTTGAGAAATATTATTGCAAGATATATTGCTTTCAACTTGTTTTTCATCAAATTAATTTCGAACTTATAAAAAATTAAATTCTTGTGGAATCCAACAATTTAAGTAAGGTTCATAAGATATTGTTGATGGTTGTCTTGGTTCTTTGGTTCAATAACTTATTGGGCCGAGCTTTTCAAACGATGATTCTTTACTTTCTTGAGTTTGATCTAATCTATCATAAGTTTCATAGCTTCAATTGCTACGTGGGTTTGCATCACTAAATCTTGATTTTCTTCATTCCAATGTCTTTTTTAAGTCAACCACAAATTCTTACTCCCAATGAACTTCAAAATAGAACTTTAATTAGAATTCACCAAGTAAACTTAAATAGGATTCCAAAAACATTTCAAATAGAATTCTTCTTAATGTGCACTTTAATTAAAACTCTCAATTATCTTCAATAAAGAATTCACGTCACACCCAAATTCTAACAATCTCCTCCTTGACACACAATTAACAAAACTTCAAAAGAGTTCTCCATCTTGAGACAATCCCACGGCATGGAAAAAACTTGAACTCTTCAAAAAACATAAACAAACTTAAAATTCATCTGAGATGTATTCTTGAAAGAAAACCCCAAATTAGACTCCAATGGTACAAAAGCCAACTCTGAATCCATCTGAGTTCTTAAAATATGTTGTTACTTGAAAATTTTGTATCATCCTGCAAGATATATAAATGGGATTTTCTATATCCCATCAGCACAAAACTAGCTCATTTGATAACTTTCAGAACTCCACATTCAAAAGTATACATGTACCCTTTTGAATAAGAGTACTTAAGGAGATAAGAATTTTCTTCAAATGTGGATGCGTCTTACTACATCTAGTGTTCTAACTGTTCCATCAAATATCTTTATTCTAACCCGATCAATACCAACTACCCGACAAGGTGTGTTATTGTTGGTCATTACAACAGCTTTTGAAAACTCTTCATATATTGAGAACAATTCCCGATTTGGTGACATATGGAAAGTGCAAGCTGTATCCAAAATCCAAGTCTCATCAGGTTTAGAGTTGTAGTCGAACATAAGTAGAAGCTCTCCATCACTGCTAGGATTTTCTACAATACTTGCTTCCCTTGAAGTTTCTGATGGTTGATTTGCAGTTGACTTTGATTTATTCTACAACTTATAGCAATCGTTTACCAAGTGCCCATTTCTCTTGCAATAGTTACAAAAGTTGAAATTAGATTTTGACTTGCCCCCCGAACGACGGCCATGAATAATAAGACCATTTTCATGATTCTCAGATGCTACAAGATTGTTCATCTTCTCCTTTGAATATAGAGTATCGTAGACTTCTTCAATGGTGAGAGTATTACGACTATATAAAATCGTGTTTCTGAAAGACATGTATGAGACGGGAAATGAACACAACAAAATCAATCACGGGAAATGAACACAACAAAATCAATCACAAGTGTTCTTCATCATATTTAACCTCCAAAGTTTCCAAATCAGCGACCATTTCTTTAAAAGCAGCTAGGTAATTCTCAGATATGTACCTTCTGTCATACAATGAGTATAGAAATTGCTTCTTGTGCAATTTGCTAATAAAACTCTTCGTCATACATAATTGCTCCAATTTTAAACATAATTAGCTACTGACTTCTCATTCAAAACTTTCTAAAGAATATTATTTGAAAGATGAAGATTCATTTGAGATAGGGATTTTCGATCCCTTCGTTTTTTCTCTTCCATAGTCCAAATTATGGGAATCTTATCAAATTCCAATATCAAGTTCAAATCCATCTGAGCGGGTACTGCTTGCATCTTTACTTGCCACGAAGAGAATCATGTATTGCGATCTAATACGAAATATTATACTTCATTGTTGCCATCTTAAAAAACCTCGATCTTCCCAAAAATTTCAACACCAAAAGCTCCGATACCAATTGTTAAAGAAACAAACAATGATACCAAAATCACTCTGATGCCAATTTTTATGAAAATTGGAATGCTCAAATACCAGTTTGTTGTGAGAAAATAAAAGATTAAGGCATAATATGAAGTAAAAATCACAAGAACAATATAATTTTGCAGAGAACTAAGATTTTATTATAATATGGAGAGAGAATACAAAAATTATGTGTTTATGATTTGTCTAAATTTTTCTAACTTTTTACTAAATCATAATGAAAAGCCAATTATATATAGGGAACAAATAGGAGGCATTCAAATCATTATAGTAGAGTTGTAGTTGAAATAGAATGTAAAAAATGGAGTCCAAAACGGAATATAACAGACAAAATCGCGCAAGGATGAAACATGTTGGCGCCACCCGTTTGGCTCTGCGGCAACTACTTTCGGGTATTTTACTCCAAAATCTTGATTTACTTCATCATAATGTCCTCTTGAAGTCAAACACATATTCTTTCTCCCAATAGACTTCTGACTAGAATTTCAGTTAGAATTCGCCAAGTAAAATTGAATAGGATTCCAAAAAAATTCCAAATAGAATTCTTCTTAATGAACACTTTAGTTAGAACTTTCAATTATCTTCAACAAAAAATTCAGGTCCCACCCAAATTCTAACATATTTTGTTATGGACTCATGGTGTGGTGTATATGCTTATGATAGTTATGTAATTTATGTATTTTGTTACGTTTGGTATTGATATGTCTAATTTCCCAGTATTCAGTAATGAAAGTTAGTAGTGGTTGACGAATAATATATTGTGCTGTTTAACTTGGGTTTCATGTGTGGAAGATGTTAATGTGTTTGCAATATGCGATAGTGAAACTGTTGGGCTCTTTCTATCGGCGGGATGTACATACATGGTGCTCATGGACATAATGTATAAGGAATTACGGATTGACTAAATGAAAACCGCGGTGTCTATAAACTATGAGGTTTATCAGTGTATAGCACCAGGTAAGATTAAGAATGACATTTCTTTGATGTTATTTTTGGCACTAAAGAGCAAACATGATGATCTAGCATCATACTCGATGTTGATGTGACTCCAATAGTTGGAGAATTTGTATTTGTTGGTACAGGTGAGGAGTAAATTGTGTAGCTCCAAGTCAAAAGTTGATCAACATTTATAATTCAGTCAAGAATATGCATTATCGACAACATTTGAGTGTTTTGAAGCTAGCTTAAGAAATATCAAGGTTGTTTTGCATGTCTAAGACCGTATCAAAACCAAATGTTTCAAATTTATTATACCAAATGTGTCTTCGTAGGCTACAGAAAAAATGAGAAAGGTTTCAAATGTCTGAGCTCGACTGGAGTTTCCATTTAAAGACGGATTTCTCTATTCAAAACAACCACAATCATAAACAATAATTTTATATACAAATTAACCTTTCATGTCAGTTGTATTGAGTTCAAATTCATCACCAAATAGAGGCACTTCACTTGACAGAAAAACCACTTACAATCACATGCCATTAAGTTACAAGTCTTCTCGATCAAGCACTATATAACAAAAATATTCTGCTGTTTATTTCCCATACTCAAACAAATCAAACATAATAGGATTTAGAGGGCAAACTATACGGGGAAAGGAAGGTGTGCATAAACTTAAGATATATCCCTTAAATATGAACTCTATTCATTTAACAAGATTGAGATATGGATGGCAAAAAACCTGTCAAACCGATACCCGAGAGGGCCCCGCCCCTAACGGGACGAGGATTACCCACTTAATCGGGTATTCAGGGCAGGTACGAGTAACAAGGGCCCGACCTCGCCCCGCTCTGCTCCATTTAATTTTTAATTTTTTTTTTAGAATTTAATACTTTAAATGGAAAACTCCACGAAATTTCATTAGTTTTAATTAATAGAAAATGAAAACTGAGATTATCTAACAAATATGACAAATAATAAAAGCTTTAGTTTATCAAATATATTTGAATAATTTAACTTTTCAAAAATAAATAAAAAATTAAAAAATATATTATTATCTCACTTTAATGAATGTGGACAATAAAATGAATTATCAAAAACTTTAAAAAAATTAAATTAAATGGGTAGTATACGGGGCAAGGGTCCTGCTCCGCCTTAAACGGGTAAGAGGACGGGAAATGATCCTGCGGTGCAGGAGGTGGGGGAGGTTGCCCCGACCGCTACCCGACCCGTTGCCTTCCCTAGATTGGGAGAATAATAGAACCATCAAGCATGAAAGATGCATTCGTGAGTGAGTTTTGGAGGGAAGCTAAGAAAGAAGAATACAAGGCACTAATGAGAGATCAAACTTGGATAGTAATCTTGCACAAACCACACTCAAATATTGTGGGAAACGAATGGGTGTTCAAAGAAAAGTTAAATGTAGATGGATCATTCCAAATGTGCAAGGCAAGACTAGTTGCAAAGGACTTCCATAGAACACTTGGGATAGATTATTCAGAGATTTTCAGTCCCTGGTAAAAGCATAAAGAATTAGAATAATCTTATCTATTGCTATATTAAAAGAATTGGTGTACGAAACAATTGGACATTAGCAAAATGTTATAAAATTATCGTGGAAGCTCGCTCCAAAGATCGGTGTTTTCCATGTTCAATTTCACATTACCTTTCTCTACCAAACAACCAATCTAAACGGCTTCAACCCACAACCAATATATTCACCTCAATTACTTCTCAATTTCATCCACAAAGGACAAGATAACGGTAATGATTTATAACCACAAAGGTAAGAAAAAAACAATGAAAGAAAAGGCACAAGAGGGAGACGAAATACACAAAGGAAGTCACCAGTTTGGAAGCAATGGCAGCCGGTTTTTGCTCTCTCAAAACAGCCACATTTTCCTCTAATTTCATACACAAATCACATACAAAACGGTTAGGGGAAAGATAACATATATATATATATGTTAGGTTAGGCTTTAATTGGACCATTAAAAGGGTCCAAGAGGTAATATATATAGGTCATAAGCTACATTAATTCTTTATGCTACTGCCAATGGGAAATATATGAAAATAGCCTAAAAAGGAGGCTATTTCTTCATTTTAGCCTTTGACCATTCAAAGGTAGGGATCTACCAAAAGTACCCCAAAATATTAGATTTATAACTAAACCATTATAATATTAAGAAGAGAACAATCCAGTCCTAAAAGAATTATTTTTAGAAACCATGAGTCCATGACTTATAAAAATTATAAAAAACCTATAACTAAAAGAGGACCATACAAGATTAAGCAAATAGTAAATGATAAAAAAGAAATTGAATTTGAAAATGAATTTGATAAGAGTGGATATCAAGAACAATTAAATACATCCCAAAAAATATTAAAATGCTTTAAGGAAAACATGATGGAAAATTTTGTTAAAGGAATAATAAGATCTATAATAATAAAAGATATACAAGATATTATAGATAAATTGAAAAAAAGGAAAAATAATATTTTAAAATATGATATACTTTTTAACCCAAATATAGATTTAATAACAGATCTTGATATTATAAATTCTCAAACATTACTAGATTTTGAAGATTTACTTAAAACTCTATAACTGAGAAAACCTATCACAAACAGATTACCTCAAGAATATAAGAAATTAAAATTTAAGTTAACATTAAGATTTTATATATCTATAATAAATAATAGAATAAGTTTAGCCTTATTAAAAGAATTATTAGAATATTAAAATTATCAGATTTTAGATTATTAGATTTTTGTTCGCTCATAGTAGCACCCCCACTTTTTGGTATCAGAGCCATAGATTTATAAAGACCACAGAATATAAAAGAAAAATTATAAGAAAAATCATGGAAGTTACAATTACTAAAACAGATAGGGTTATGGACACCCCTATGTACAATAATTATGTACACCAAGCATTTTTCTTATAGAAAATGTTCGTAAAAAATTAAAAATAATAACATTGATTATGATTAAAAAATTACCTAGAGAAATAAGAGAATAAATATTACATAAATTAATAATAGGATCCATAAGAGATGAATATATATACGAAAAGATTATCGCGGAATTTGAAAAGGAAGAAATTATGCTATATTGTAAAGAAAATTATGAAATGCATGAATCATTATTAATTAATTCTTAATAAAATATTTAATAAAATAAAGAGAATGGTCAAAGCAAAAAATTTGAAAAAGAAATCAGAAAGAATAAAATCAATAAATTATCAAATACTAGATAAATTATTGACCCCTAAAAAATTAACAAAATATCAAGAAAACTAAATATTAAAATTAAATTAGGAAAATATAAAGAAAGAGCAAACTACTATAAAGAATTAAAAGGACTAACAGATAATGAATTTACGAAACAAAAGTATGATAAAATTATAAAAGATTGTAAAGATGTTGAGTGTAGAACATATTATTTTAACCAATCAAGGATAAAATGAATAATCATATGGAAGAATTAAAAGCATTAATAAAAATATTAATAACAGATGTTCAAAATCTAAGAAATGAAATAAAAGAAGACATAAATATATTAAAAATTGAAATTAGGAAATAAAAGGAAAACAATAAATGTAAAGATTAAAAAATAGATAAAAAAAATTATATAAAAAGAGATGTTAAGAATTGGAAAGAAACAGATAGAACAAGAAAATATGGTAATAGAAGCAGTAAGTATGAATGACGAATTTAGAAAAAATATTTTACCAAAAATATTAGAAGAAGAAAATTTCAAAAAATCACTAGGGAAAAAAAAAATTGAAGAAGAACAAATCGAAGAAGATAATAAAGATAAATGAGAAATTAGATTTGTTAATAGAAAATTTTGACCAATTAAGTTTAGAAAATATAAGTGAATATCAAGTCCTGATGAATACTGGAGAAGGACATACTCCAGCAGAAACCTCTAACCAACCTAAAAAATTTGATCCAAATGAAAGTTATGCTTCTATATATAATAAACCATATAAACAGTTCTATGATATTGTAAGAGATAAACAACCACCTAAAAGAAATAAATATAGAAATAGATTAGAACTAAATGATATTTATGATAAACCAATTAATCATAGAGGGACAAAATTGGATCTAGATTGTAAGATAGATACTAAAAAAGTCTTATTAATTTGGGCAGATTCAATGATATTATTCTTTTTATATAACAAAGACGATACATGGAAAAATACAGAAAGAAGAATATATTTCTTAATAGTATCATTTGAAGGATATGTTAGAAAACTGGTGGGAATGAGTAAATGATTATACGAAATAATTAATAAAAAGAAATATACAAACATAAATAATAAAATCAGATAAACAAGCGATAGAAAGATTAGTAGAATATATTGCAAATGAATTTTTAGGAGAAGAATGGATTAGAAATGCTAAAGAAGAATAAGCAAAAAGAGAAAAAGACGATGCTAGAATGAAATTGATAAATTTAACAATTTGTGATATGTGCAAAATAAAGGACTATACTTGTGAATTTAGAAATTATTACTATGTACAATTTTATAGTAGTGAAAATCAAGAGGTATATCTAGACATATACTATACTAAATTACCAGGAACGTGGAGAATATATTTTAAGATAGAATTTGAGAAATATTTTAGAGATAATATTGGAATACCAAGATCCTTAGAATCAAGAATAAAATTTCTATTTGATAGACTTGCATATATATATATATATATATATATATATATATATATATATATATATATATATATATATATATATATATAAACAAAGACAATTATTAAAAAAATTAGGAAAATTAACAAGAATATACTGTGAAGATATGGAAAAACCTACACAATTAGGATGTAATCCTAAAAGAAAAAATATTAAGGGTGCGTTTGATTGCAATGGTGGAAAGAAAATGTTTTACAAGGAAAAGATTTGCCTAGAAAATGTTTTGTAGGGAAAATGATTTCAAGTGTGTTTGATTGGTATAATTTTCCACCCGAAAAATTTTTAAATTTTCTATTCGTTTGGCTTTATTTTACATGGAAATTGTCCATTAAAGTGATATTTTTTTTCCACAATTGGTTATAAAATTTGTTTCCATTGCCAAAAAGTAAAAAAAAAAAGGGGAAAAAAATTGTTTCCCAAAAAATCATTTTTTCCATCAAAGTTTAGTGTTCGTTTGACTTTGTTTTACATGAAAATTGTTTATTAAAGTGAAATTTTTTTTTACCATTGGTTATGACATTTGTTTCCATTACAAAAAAAAAAAAAATTCCAACCAGCCGGGAAAATATTTTCCCACCAAAAAGGCGGGAAAACATTTTCATCAAAAATCAAGAAAATGCACACGTGTGAGGAAAATCCGGAAAATATTTTCCGTGGAAAATTTTGCGCCAAAAAAGTGAAAAGTGTCTAATATTTTCCTACTTCTCCGGAAAACACGGCCTAAAAGAAAATATAAGAATGAAAGATTTAAAAAATTCAAAAATTTTAGGAAAAAATATATAAAATCTAGAAGAAGATATTATAAAAGAAAGTATGATCCAAATAAACAATAGAAGAATAAATCTTATAAAAAAGATAAAAGTCAATGTAAATATTGAAATTGTGGATAAATATGTCATATAAGTTCAGATTGTAATAAAAAAAAAGTTAGAATATTACAAAATGAATATTTAGAGATAGAAGATGAATTGAGTGATATATCTGATATTGAATAATATTATAATCAAGAAATATACATAAGTGAGACAGAATCATAAGAAAATAAGTCAGAATCTGAATAAAGAAATTGAAGAAATAGAAAATGATAATATATAAATATAAGAATATGAAGGAATAGAAGGATACGGATTAAAAGTAACTTTTGATAATAATAAATTCAAGAAATTACAAAAATTATCCTTAGACTTGAAAATGGGAAAATGAGAAATTTTTGATAGAATTTGAAAAAGAGATGGATAGCCATAAATGAATACTATAAAATTGAAAAAACTATAGATGTTAGAACAACCCAATAAACACATAAATTAAACCTTTTAACAAGAAATACAGTAGAAAAATTATTATCAAAAATTAATAAAAAAAAAGTGAAAAAATTTAAAATGTTTATTTAGTTGGAATACAAATAATGTTTAAATCCTTATTTAGAGAAGGAAAATATTCGCCTTTAACCGTAAGTTTACATGATTGAAGAATAATAAATATAAAAGATAGCAATCTAGGAACCATAGAGGGAAACCTAGCATATCAAAAAATGATATTTACTTGTTACCCAAAATATTGTATCTTATTAAAAGATAAAAACTTCAATAAAGTCCTAGGATTGCATTTCAAGTTACATATGAATGATATAATACAACCAGGAGATCAAATCATGACTATTGAATATAGAGCCTTATATACATTTACTAACTCTATTTACAGAAACATTTATTCTAAGAAATCATATATAGAAGTTCATAAATAATGTAAAGATATTAGTAAAATAGTATAACCAAATACGTAGGTAAATTTGATTCCAAATGAATATGAATTTAGAATATGAACAGATAAATATGAAATAATGGAATTAATGGAAGAAGAGTACCCTGATACTAATATAATATTTAAGAATGAAAAATTAATTAGAAGATCAAAAAGTCTTAAAATTCCTAATAGAAAATCATTAGAAGAAACTGGTCAGATAAGAGAAATAAAGCTACATAAGAATACAGGAAATATGAAAATAAATGGAGAATATTTTAATTGAAAAGAATATATTTGAGGACCAAATATATTAATAAATACAGGAGCTAGTGAATGTCAACTAACTTCAATAAGAAATAAATGATTAGTACCTCATAAGATTGAACCATATAGGTATGTAAATTTTGATGGACAAATGCATACCACGGAATTAGAAGTAAAAGTATCTATAAAAGTAGAATGAATTGATCTTATAGTACCATATTATATAAACGATAGTATGGATATAAATTCTCATATATTATTAGGAATGAGCTTTTTAAATAGATTTGAAGATTATAGTATAAAAAGAAAATGACTATATATATATATATATATATATATATATATATATATATATATATATATATATATATATATATATATATATTTCATATTGGACAAACTATATTATGTAACAAAGAATTAAATGAATAATCAAATAAGTTTTCCATTAGCCGTATATATGCAAGTTACTATTATAGAATCAAACATAACAACTTGTGCTTTGATAGATACATGAAGTGATATAACTATATTTAAGAATTTTTTAATAAAATTACGGGATAATAAAACTAAGATAAAAATAACATGAGTAACAGGAGAAGATACTCAAATAATAAATAGTGCTGAAAAAATTAATACAATCTTTGAAAGTAAACAAATAATAATAAATAAAATATATAGCTATGATAAGCTAGAATGTGATATATTATTAGGAAATGACTTTATACAATAGTTTCAATACTATAAACAAAATAATTATATGATAATGTTATAAACCCCATGTGGACATTTGTTAAAAATACCAAGAGAATTTAGACCCTACAGAGTTCAGCCAGTCCAACGTGGTGATAGATGAGAGAAAAAACCAATTATGCATGATGAGCTAAAAAAATAAAAGATTAATGTATAAAAAAATCCTAAAAAAGAAGTAGAAATAAGTATAGGAAAAATTATGGAATAATTAGAAAAAGTCTATGGAGAAAATCCATTGATATTTTGGAAACCATACCCTCCTAAAGCAAAAATAGAATTAACAGAAAATGTAATTATAAGAGTTAGACCAATGATGTATACTATACAAGATACACAAGAATTCAACGTCCAAATAAAAGAATTGTTAGAATATAAACTTATGAGGCCAAGTAATGGACCCCATAGTAGTCTAGCCTTTATGGTCATGAAACATTCTGAGCAAGTTAGAGGAAAATGCAGAATGATAATAAACTATAAAGAATTAAATAAGTATACTAAATTTGATGGATACTTTTTACCAAACAAAGAAGTCTCAATAAATCTTGTAAAATGAAAACAATACTACTCTAAGTTTGACTATAAATCAGGATTTTGGCAGATAAAAATGGAAAAAGATAGTATACAATATACAGTCTTTAGTACATCACAAGGCAAATACGAATGGTTAGTAATGCCTTTTGGATTGAAAAATGCACATCAAATATATCAAAGAAAAATGGATAATATATTTAGAAAATTTAATAAATTTCTAATAGTATATGTTGATGATATATTAATATGTTCTGAAAATAAAGAAGTGTTGGGAATTTACTTATCATGCACAGCGGAAATTAAACAATTTTCAATTCCCAAACGAGGATCTGCAATGTGTTTAGATAGAAACTGTGATGAGAATGATACCTTTGATGAATTCCACAAACTCTTTTGTTTTTTCTTAAACTCCAATGATCACGATCTGCAATCCAGACTGTCCAATTGTCCAGCCTCCAATGGTGATCCACACAGAGAATAAGAATGACGGCTAGGGTTTTCTTTTTTTGTGCTAGCAAGAATAATGAAATTCTCTACTTTTTTTCAAACCCTAGTAGTCTATTAATATAAGTCCAGATGGGTTTGGCCCATCTATTAAACTTAACCCGGTCCAAGATTTAATTAATCAAATTAATTAAATCTGGTCCATGAATTAATTAATCCAATTAATTAATTCGGGCCTATTAATAAACAATCCAATTAATTAATTATCCAACACTTGTCAATTAATTAATTGGTAAATCTCATTCTTCTGATTCTCTTTTGTGTGTGACCAATTAGGTTCCCGATCACGATGCCGAACGACGTGAATTATTATTTTGATCTAATCAAAATCAATAAATTAAAACGCCCCTTTTAATTTATCACTAATTCATTTTCGTTGTCCCAGATTGACATCTAGCAATGTATCAGGGCAATACATGTGACGGGAAATATCACGTAGCATGACAAAACCAAACTTGTTCGTTTACCGTGAAACTATAATCCTTTCGTCAATATGATCCGATCAATTATGAGATATGGATATGTGTCAATCTCAATTATCGATCATATCTTTTATCCCAGTATTAAGTCAATGTAAGTCGAAAACTCCTTTTCGACTTATGAGTTCACATTGGCCAAGGATTTCATTATCAACTTAATTGGATAAAATGTAGATCATAATCTCTTACTATCTAAGAGTGACGAATCCTCTATCGATCATTCACAACCTTCATATGATTCTTGACATACCTGAATGATGCTGTATTAGTGATCCTTGGTAGAGCAACATCCAACACCACCAAAGTATGACGGTCCTCAAATAAGGTATTATGATGACCTCAAGTCAAAGGACTAATTCCACTATCAAACATTAGAGATTAACCACTAACACTCAGAAAGTTATCCATGTGAAATCTCCCAACAGGTCTTCCCTATTTTGTTCTATGACAAAACATCCACGTTTTCATTCAAGTGTCACCACACTTTAGTTTGTAAGATCAACTACTTACTTTACTAGTAAGAATACCACACGCGATAGTCTATCCGTAATAACGATATCCGTATCTCGTTATTACCTCGACCACGGACGATTTAAGATTCACTCATATGTAATTTGTATCTCACAATCACAACTCCTTGTGATTAACAAATCACCAAGACTTGAATCTACGGATTCTATCATTTAATTTATTAGAATATTAATTCAATTAAATAATAGATATTGCCATATATATGCATTGATTATATATATTCAAAGTGTTTATGTCCAAAGTTGATTGGACCTAGGGCATAACACTTACAAACTCCCACTTGCACTAGATCCAATCACTTATGTATCTTATACCATAAGAGTCTACATGACGATCATGTTTATACTGCGACAACTCTTTGTCAGTGAATCTGCAATTTAATAACTTGTGGGAATTCGTTCTTTATTTACGTCATTTCATTGTATTATCTTTCCAATGAGATAATACTGCCTTAACATATGTTTGGATCATTGATGAGACCTTAGTTACTTCGCTTGCACGATGGCTCTATTGTTATCACAATGCATAAGCGTGTGATCAACAATGTTAGGAACTACTCTAAGTTCAGTAATGAACTTCCTGATCCAGACCACAACTTATGTTGCTTTGTAAAGCAATGATGTATAAGGCTTCCATTATTGAATCAACGGTTATTTGGAATATTTCCAACGCACCGCTTAAGAGTAAACCAATATCCTATTTGAGATGTGCTATTATTCCAGTCTGACTAGAAGTTAGCATCATTCTATCCATGAACTCTCAGTTCATTTTCTCCATATAAAATCTTCTCGAGATTTTATCTGTATAGATTGGGATGAGTTAAGCAATCTTCTAGATTTATCTCTATAGATCAACTTGCTTCTCCCACATCCATCACGGAGAAATTATTTGACAACCATAATTTCAACAATTGAAATATAGAGACGTCGTTTCCTATAATATGTCTCATACATATAATATCAGGAATGCGACAATGCTCCCACTATCTTCTTGTAAACGCACATTTCGTCTTCAATTTTTGATAAAATCAAACATTTTGACCTTTTGCATCAAATCGAAAATTCCAGCTCCAAGAGGCTTGTTTCAATCCATATTGACATTTTCTTGTAAACTCATTTACAACCTATGGGTTCTAATCCATTAGGCAAGTCGACCAAGGTCAAACCTCGGTTACATACAACAAGTCCATCTCTTTAAGTCAACACTTGACTTTATTTCTATGTAATTAGTAGGTTCATTATCCTTGATTAGTAATCATGGATTCGTACCTTCTAAGAGGTCAAATGATCCTACAAGATTTACACTGAGCTAACGTGTCCTCAGAAGTCTCCACTTCCTGATCAAGAGTATGTCCCTCAGCTGGTGTGGGATTAGACTCAGGTTTATCTATTCGGTTAATTATATCCGTGGACTCTTGAACTCTTTCAAGATTTATTCTACTCCCAATGTCTCTCTTAGAGTAAACACTTTCTCTAAGAGTATGACATGTCTTGAGATGAACATCTTCTTCTCAACGAGATTATAGAATTGATATCCAATTATCTCTTGGATATCCACAAATATACAATTATCGGATTTAGTCTCAAACTTATCCGATTCAGTACGCTTCACATAAGTGTCACAACCCAAACGTTCATATGAGATATGTTGGGCCATTCCATAACTCGTATGGAGTTTTTGTCAACCGATTTAGATGGGGCACGATTTAGTGTGCAAAGACGTGGCAATCAGTGCATGATCTCAAAACGATTTTTGAATGCTTGCATGGCTTGTTCTCAATTACACTATATCTAGTAGTGTACTTATTCCTCATTTCAGATGCACCATTATGTTGCAATGTATGTGGAGGAATCCACTGCATGAGAATCTAATTCTCTTTTAGATAATCTAAAATTCTCCATTTTAGATATTCTTTACCTCGAACAAGTCTTAGTGTAAGAATATATTTACCTATTTATTTATCAACTTTTAGTTTGAATCCCTTGAACATTTCAAGAGATTCATGCTTGAATTTCATCAAACATACATGATCATTTCTGAAATGATCATTAGTAAATGTGATGAGATAAGATAAACTTCACCTGACATTAATTGATATGGATCTACATACATCACTAAGTATTAGACATAATAATTGTGCATATCATTTTCCTTTTCAAGTAAAAGGAGATTTGGTCACTGTGTCTTACAGACATGATTCGCATTTGTCAAATGATTCAAAATTATTTGACCCAAATATACATCTCCATGTAAGTTTGGAATTGCATTCTCATTTATGTGACCAAATCTACAATGCCAGATATAGGTGTTCTTTAGATTATTATTTTTATGCCTTTCAATTTCTGTACTCATTATAGAATACTCAATACTTAGAATATAAATTTCATTTTGTAATTTACCATAACCATTAAGATCTTATCAAGATAAAAGGGAACAACAATTGTCCTTAACATTAAAATAATTCATGTCAAAACATGAAATTTATTTAATACTCTTAGTAATGGTGAGAACAAAATTAACATTTCTCTAATTCTAATGTTGAGCCTAAAGGCAATGGCAAGAAGTATGCTTCTACAAGCAATGCAACAACTTTTGCTCATTTTCAATGTGTATGTCAACTTCTCTCTTCTGCAGCGATCTACTTTTATTTAGCTTCTGCATATTTATACAAATATGAGATCTATATCTAGTATCTAATACCCATGAAACTAATGAAGTAGATTTAAGCATTGCAATTTCATTTCTAATGACCCATCATTCCAAAATGATAATAAGGATCATCAGATTTGGTATTGTCCTTATTCGCTTTAACTGTCTTAATCATTTTGGTTGCTTTCCTAAAGCATCCTTTAGACTTCCTTAGAGGAATCTATGACTAAAATTTGTCCACTACAAACACAGATGTTGGACTTAACAGTTTTAAGCACGTTCAGCAACTCAATGAGTGTGTTTCGAGTTTATTCATGTTAAATTCATAATTAGTTATGAATAACT
This sequence comes from Fraxinus americana, assembly GCA_035079005.1. Classification (NCBI taxonomy): domain Eukaryota; kingdom Viridiplantae; phylum Streptophyta; class Magnoliopsida; order Lamiales; family Oleaceae; genus Fraxinus; species Fraxinus americana. Next base: position 24,585,643 of record CM068720.1, read on the forward strand.
CTCTGACAGAGATTGCAGAACCAAATCTATACTTAGTTCATTGTTCATAACTGAACGCAATCAAGACAACTTCTCAAAGTAGTCTGCATCTTCAGTACACAAGCACCGACTGAAGATTCTTCTGTCATTAAGCACTGGTATAGTTGCTGGGAAATATCATATATTTCTTCGTATGATTGTTCATCATTCAACACACTGAGATGAAAGATCATGTGTTAGCATCTATACTCTTATGTTGCTTTATAACTCAGGTGACATAGTCACAAACATCACATATGTTGTAGTACTATCGTCAACACTGTGTTTATTATAACAACCACCTCTTCTTTTATCGAGTCATCAACAGGTGTCTCTAGAAAGGGCTACTCAAGGACACAACCAATTTTTCATGCCTGAGAACAATTCTCAGATTGCGGCGTCAATCAAGAAAATTTGTTTTGGTTGTTGGCATACAATATGCCTCTTACATATGGTTACTCATGATTCAATAAATGTAAACGACTTAAAAGTAAAAGAAATAATATATATATAATGCATGAATTAATTTAACATGGCATTTTATTAAATTAATTTCGCTCCCACTGTTTAACTCAAATTTATGACCCTCTCACATAAATTTATGGAATCCGTACTTGATTCCCAATGGGCTGGGATCCCATTTGTTATATTAAAACCTTGAGTGTACTCAACAAGCCCTAATAAAACATTTGGGTAGATACTATTATCAATTGTATCTCCATACAACTCCCAGATCATTAAGCCGACAACTCTTTGTCTTCACACATCTTATGTGTTAGCTTAACATGCCTCTAAGATTTATCTCCTTGAGTGTACTCAACAAGAAATAAATATTAGTTAAGTCAAACCCATCATTCAGAAATATCTAATATTTCATAGTGTCAAACATATCCCTAATAGACCAGCCTTGAGTGTACTCAACAAGATAAGATCGATTTAGGACTCTCGTTTTTCACTATAATGAAGGAAGGCGAAAATAAATATGACTTAATATTTTAACATGCCTCTAGAATTTATCTTCTTGAGTGTACTCAACAAAAGATAAATATTAGTTAAGTCAAACCCATTATTCAGAAATATCTAATATTTCAAAGTGTCAAACATATCCCTAATCGACCACCTTGAGTGTACTCAACAAGCTTAGATCGATTGAGGACTCTCGTTTTTCACTATAATGATGGAAGGCAAATATCAAATTGACTTAATATTTTTTTAACGAGGGGTTTTGCATGCAAAAGGTCTCATCATAATAATTATATATATTTTATTATACATCTAACATGCAAATAAACATACATATAATAGTGTGGACGATTATGGACTTATACTATCTAGTCTTCCCGAGCCATAAGGAAAACTAGTCGGTCAGTTCCTATGGGGTATAGCATTGATTCATACAATGCTCCATCTCTATGGTCTCCTCCTCTTCTTGTATCTCCATATAGTCCAGCTGCAACTTGTATCCTATACTAGTTGGCACGCAGGCCTAAATAATATTGGACACGCAGCCCATAATAATAATAACGGACTCGCAGTCCAAAATAAATAAGAGCTCGCAGGCTCATAAAACAACAAGAATAAAACTAACCATTTAACACATCCACATGGTCGAGTCATCCACTAATAAAACATTTATCATATAAATGCATTCCTATAATATCTAATATTATATGCAAACATGTTTCAAGTTTCTAGCAATTAAAGTCGTCTAAACTAATTTAGACAAATGGATCGGAACAATTAAATAATTAATTAATCAAATTAATTAATTAATTTAATTAGCGGACTTATTTAATTAAAATCAAATTTCAATTAAACATCAAATTAGAGTCCAACTCTAATTCTACAGATATAAGGCGACTATTTAATTAAAATCAAATTTTAATTAAATACCAAATTAGAGTCCAACTCTAATTCCAATAAAATTTTAGGGCAAAAAATTTAATTAAAATCAAATTTTAATTAAACGTTAAATTAAAGTTCAACTCTAATTATAATCAAATTAATACGGTTGAATTTAATTAAAATCTAATTTTAATTAAATACAAAATAAGAGTCAAACTCTAATTCCAATATATTAGGGCGAACATATTTAATTAAAATCAAATCTTAATTAAATACTAAATTAGAGTCCAACTCTAATTTTAAAAAACATTTAGGGCGAGACAATTTAATTAAAATCAAATTTCAATTAAATGTCAAATTAGAGTCCAACTCCAATTTCAACAATATACTAGGGTGGATAATTTAATTAAAATCAAATTTTAATTAAATATTAAATTAAAGTCCAACTCTAATTTAAAATTGAATTAACATTTTAATTTAGGATAAAACTCCTAAATAAAATAAAATTCAATTTAGGGGCAAAGTTTAATATTTAAGTTAAAATCCAATTTTAACGAAAATATAAAAGTCGTCAATTTTTAAATAAAATTTTAAACGGGTCAATATTAAAATTTTAGGTCAAACCCATTTGAAATTCAAGTTTAAAATCATTTTAATATTTCAATTCAAAAATTACCCCTTTTTGAAATTGCAAATTGACCCAATTACAAATTAAAAACAAACCCCATCAATTTCGAAAATTGCAAGAAAGTCCTTCATTTAAAATTGCAGAGATGCACTTTTATACATATAATTACAGGCGAGGGCCTGAAAGTTCACAAATTGCAGGTCAGGCCCCCGCCTCCACCCGACTGCTGAAACCCTAGAACTTTTTTTTTTTTCTTTCCCGGCTCCGACTGCAGCCGGCGCCATGACTTGGGACCATGGCAGGGCTCACCACCTCGCCGCTAGCGCAGGCAGCCGATCGTCGCCGTTGCATCGCCGCAGAGCGATCGGCCGCTGCCGCAACGCGGCAGTTAGCCGATCGCCGTCGCTGCTGCCATCCCGCAGCAGCGGCTGCTGCCGTCGCTGCTGCTATCCCGCTGGGCACCGCCGGTAGCGGCCATTGCCGCTAGTCGCCGCCGCCTTCGACGTCCAGAATTTTTTTTTTTTTTTTAAAACAGATTTTAAGAAAATCAAATTTTCTTAATTGCTAGAAACATGAAAAATGTCAACAATCAACTTTTTGATTGTTCTGTAATTCGTAACAATTTCTAACAAACACAAAGTAGGCTCTGATACCACTGTTGGGAATTTACTTATCATGCACAGCGGAAATTAAACAATTTTCAATTCCCAAACGAGGATCTGCAATGTGTTTAGATAGAAACTGTGATGAGAATGATACCTTTGATGAATTCCACAAACTCTTTTGTTTTTTCTTGAACTCCAATGATCACGATCTGCAATCCAAGTCGTCCAATTGTCCGACCTCCAATGGTGATCCACACGAGAGAATAAGAATGACGGCTAGGGTTTTCTTTTCTTGTTCTAGCAAGAATAATGAAATTCTCTACTTTTTCAAACCCTAGTAGTCTATTAATATAAGTCCAGATGGGCTCGCCCATCTATTAAACTTAACTCGTCCAAGATTTAATTAATCAAATTAATTAAATCTGGTCCATGAATTAATTAATCCAATTAATTAATTCGGGCCTATTAATAAACAATCCAATTAATTAATTATCCAACACTTGTCAATTAATTAATTGGTAAATCTCATTCTTGATTCTCTTTTGTGTGTGACCAATTAGGTTCCCGATCACGATGCCGAACGACGTGAATTATTATTTTGATCTAATCAAAATCAATAAATTAAAACGCCCCTTTTAATTTATCACTAATTCATTTTCGTTGTCCCAGATTGACATCTAGCAATGTATCAGGGCAATACATGTGACGGGAAATATCACGTAGCATGACAAAACCAAACTTGTTCGTTTACCGTGAAACTATAATCCTTTCGTCAATATGATCCGATCAATTATGAGATATGGATATGTGTCAATCTCAATTATCGATCATATCTTTTATCCCACTGTTAAGTCAATGTACGTCGAAAACTCTTTTTCGACTTATGAGTTCACATTGGCCAAGGATTTCATTATCAACTTAACTGGATAAAATGTAGATCATAATCTCTTACTATCTAAGAGTGACGAATCCTCTATTGATCATTCACAACCTTCATATGATTCTTGACATACCCGAACGATGCTGTATTAGCGACCCTTGATAGAGCAACATCCAACATCACCAAAGTATGACCGCCCTCATATAAGGTACTATGATGACCTCAAGTCAAAGGACCAATTCCACTACCGAACGTTAGAGATTAACCACTAACACTTAGATAGTTATCCATGTGGAATCTCTCAGCGGGTCTCCAATGTTTTGTTCTATGACAAAACATCCACGTGTTCATTCAAGTGTCACCACACTTTAGCTTGTGAGATCAGCTACTTACTTTACAAGTAAGAATACCACACGCGATAGTCTATCCGTAATAACGATATCCGTATCTCGTTATTACCTCGACCACGGACGATTTAAGATTCACTCATATGTAATTTGTATCTCACAATCACAACTCCTTGTGATTAACAAATCACCAAGACTTGAATCTACGGATTCTATCATTTAATTTATTAGAATATTAATTCAATTAAATAATAGATATTGCCATATATATGCATTGATTATATATATTCAAAGTGTTTATGTCCAAAGTTGATTGGACCTAGGGCATAACACTTACAAACTCCCACTTGCACTAGATCCAATCACTTATGTATCTTATACCATAAGAGTCTACATGACGATCATGTTTATACTGCGACAACTCTTTGTCAGTGGATCTGCAATTTAATAACTTGTGGGAATTCGTTCTTTATTTACGTCATTTCATTGTATTATCTTTCCAATGAGATAATACTGCCTTAACATATGTTTGGATCATTGATGAGACCTTAGTTACTTCGCTTGCACGATGGCTCTATTGTTATCACAATGCATAAGCGTGTGATCAACAATGTTAGGAACTACTCTAAGTTCAGTAATGAACTTCCTGATCCAGACCACAACTTATGTTGCTTTGTAAAGCAATGATGTATAAGGCTTCCATTATTGAATCAACGGTTATTTGGAATATTTCCAACGCACCGCTTAAGAGTAAACCAATATCCTATTTGAGATGTGCTATTATTCCAGTCTGACTAGAAGTTAGCATCATTCTATCCATGAACTCTCAGTTCATTTTCTCCATATAAAATCTTCTCGAGATTTTATCTGTATAGATTGGGATGAGTTAAGCAATCTTCTAGATTTATCTCAATAGATCAACTTGCTTCTCCCACATCCATCACGGAGAAATTATTTGACAACCATAATTTCAACAATTGAAATATAGAGACGTCGTTTCCTATAATATGTCTCATACATATAATATCAGGAATGCGACAATGCTCCCACTATCTTCTTGTAAACGCACATTTCGTCTTCAATTTTTGATAAAATCAAACATTTTGACCTTTTGCATCAAATCGAAAATTCCAGCTCCAAGAGGCTTGTTTCAATCCATATTGACATTTTCTTGTAAACTCATTTACAACCTATGGGTTCTAATCCATTAGGCAAGTCGACCAAGGTCAAACCTCGGTTACATACAACAAGTCCATCTCTTTAAGTCAACACTTGACTTTATTTCTATGTAATTAGTAGGTAAATTATCCTTGATTAGTAATCATGGATTCGTACCTTCTAAGAGGTCAAATGATCCTACAAGATTTACACTGAGCTAACGTGTCCTCAGAAGTCTCCACTTCCTGATCAAGAGTATGTCCCTCAGCTGGTGTGGGATTAGACTCAGGTTTATCTATTCGGTTAATTATATCTGTGGACTCTTGAACTCTTTCAAGATTTATTCTACTCCCAATGTCTCTCTTAGAGTAAACACTTTCTCTAAGAGTATGACATGTCTTGAGATGAACATCTTCTTCTCAACGAGATTATAGAATTGATATCCAATTATCTCTTGGATATCCACAAATATACAATTATCGGATTTAGTCTCAAACTTATCCGATTCAGTACGCTTCACATAAGTGTCACAACCCAAACGTTCATATGAGATATGTTGGGTCATTCCATAACTCGTATGGAGTTTTTGTCAACCGATTTAGATGGGGCACGATTTAGTGTGCAGCACGTGGCAATCAGTGCATGATCTCAAAACGATTTTTGAATGCTTGCATGGCTTGTTCTCAATTACACTATATCTAGTAGTGTACTTATTCCTCATTTCAGATGCACCATTATGTTGCAATGTATGTGGAGGAATCCACTGCATGAGAATCTAATTCTCTTTTAGATAATCTAAAATTCTCCATTTTAGATATTCTTTACCTCGAACAAGTCTTAGTGTAAGAATATATTTACCTATTTATTTATCAACTTTTAGTTTGAATCCCTTGAACATTTCAAGAGATTCATGCTTGAATTTCATCAAATATACATGATCATTTCTGAAATGATCATTAGTAAATGTGATGAGATAAGATAAACTTCACCTGACATTAATTGATATGGATCTACATACATCACTAAGTATTAGACATAATAATTGTGCATATCATTTTCCTTTTCAAGTAAAAGGAGATTTGGTCACTGTGTCTTACAGACATGATTCGCATTTGTCAAATGATTCAAAATTATTTGACCCAAATATACATCTCCATGTAAGTTTGGAATTGCATTCTCATTTATGTGACCAAATCTACAATGCCAGATATAGGTGTTATTCAGATTATCATTTTTATGCCTTTCAATTTCTATACTCATTATAGAACACTCAATATTTAGAATATAAATGTCATTTTGTAATTTACCATAACCATTAAGATCTTATCAAGATAAAAAGGAACAACAATTGTCCTTAACATTAAAATAATTCATGTCAAAACATGAAATTTATTTAATGCTCTTAGTAATGGTGAGAACAAAATTAACATTTCTCTAATTCTAATATCGAGCCTAAAGGCAATGGCGAGAAATATGCTTCTACAGGCAATGCAGCAACTTTTGCTCATTTTCAACGTGTAGGTCAACTTCTCTCTTCTGCAGCGATCTACTTTTATTTAGCTTCTGCATATTTATACAAATATGAGATCTATATCTAGTATCTAATACCCATGAAACTAATGAAGTAGATTTAAGCATTGCAATTTCATTTCTAATGACCCATCATTCCAAAATGATAATAAGGATCATCAGATTTGGTATTGTCCTTATTCGCTTTAACTGTCTTAATCATTTTGGTTGCTTTCCTAAAGCATCCTTTAGACTTCCTTAGAGGAATCTATGACTAAAATTTGTCCACTACAAACACAGATGTTGGACTTAACAGTTTTAAGCACGTTCAGCAACTCAATGAGTGTGTTTCGAGTTTATTCATGTTAAATTCATAATTAGTTATGAATAACTCTCTGACAGAGATTGCAGAACCAAATCTATACTTAGTTCATTGTTCATAACTGAACGCAATCAAGACAACTTCTCAAAGTAGTCTGCATCTTCAGTACACAAGCACCGACTGAAGATTCTTCTGTCATTAAGCACTGGTATAGTTGCTGGGAAATATCATATATTTCTTCGTATGATTGTTCATCATTCAACACACTGAGATGAAAGATCATGTGTTAGCATCTATACTCTTATGTTACTTTATAACTCAGGTGACATAGTCACAAACATCACATATGTTGTAGTACTATCGTCAACACTGTGTTTATTATAACAACCACCTCTTCTTTTATCGAGTCATCAACAGGTGTCTCTAGAAAGGGCTACTCAAGGACACAACCAATTTTTCATGCCTGAGAACAATTCTCAGATTGCGGCGTCAATCAAGAAAATTTGTTTTGGTTGTTGGCATACAATATGCCTCTTACATATGGTTACTCATGATTCAATAAATGTAAACGACGAAAAGTAAAAGAAATAATATATATATAATGCATGAATTAATTTAACATGGCATTTTATTAAATTAATTTCGCTCCCACTGTTTAACTCAAATTTATGACCCTCTCACATAAATTTATGGAATCCGTACTTGATTCCCAGTGGGCTGGGATCCCATTTGTTATATTAAAACCTTGAGTGTACTCAACAAGCCCTAATAAAACATTTGGGTAGATACTATTATCAATTGTATCTCCATACAACTCCCAGATCATTAAGCCGACAACTCTTTGTCTTCACACATCTTATGTGTTAGCTTAACATGCCTCTAAGATTTATCTCCTTGAGTGTACTCAACAAGAAATAAATATTAGTTAAGTCAAACCCATCATTCAGAAATATCTAATATTTCATAGTGTCAAACATATCCCTAATAGACCAGCCTTGAGTGTACTCAACAAGATAAGATCGATTTAGGACTCTCGTTTTTCACTATAATGAAGGAAGGCGAAAATAAATATGACTTAATATTTTAACATGCCTCTAGAATTTATCTTCTTGAGTGTACTCAACAAAAGATAAATATTAGTTAAGTCAAACCCATTATTCAGAAATATCTAATATTTCAAAGTGTCAAACATATCCCTAATCGACCAGCCTTGAGTGTACTCAACAAGCTTAGATCGATTGAGGACTCTCGTTTTTCACTATAATGATGGAAGGCAAATATCAAATTGACTTAATATTTTTTTAACGAGGGGTTTTGCATGCAAAAGGTCTCATCATAATAATTATATATATTTTATTATACATCTAACATGCAAATAAACATACATATAATAGTGTGGACGATTATGGACTTATACTATCTAGTCTTCCCGAGCCATAAGGAAAACTAGTCGGTCAGTTCCTATGGGGTATAGCATTGATTCATACAATGCTCCATCTCTATGGTCTCCTCCTCTTCTTGTATCTCCATATAGTCCAGCTGCAACTTGTATCCTATACTAGTTGGCACGCAGGCCTAAATAATATTGGACACGCAGGCCCATAATAATAATAACGGACTCGCAGGTCCAAAATAAATAAGAGCTCGCAGGCTCATAAAACAACAAGAATAAAACTAACCATTTAACACATCCACATGGTCGAGTCATCCACTAATAAAACATTTATCATATAAATGCATTCCTATAATATCTAATATTATATGCAAACATGTTTCAAGTTTCTAGCAATTAAAGTCGTCTAAACTAATTTAGACAAATGGATCGGAACAATTAAATAATTAATTAATCAAATTAATTAATTAATTTAATTAGCGGACTTATTTAATTAAAATCAAATTTCAATTAAACATCAAATTAGAGTCCAACTCTAATTCTACAGATATAAGGCGCGACTATTTAATTAAAATCAAATTTTAATTAAATACCAAATTAGAGTCCAACTCTAATTCCAATAAAATTTTAGGGCAAAAAAATTTAATTAAAATCAAATTTTAATTAAACGTTAAATTAAAGTTCAACTCTAATTATAATCAAATTAATACGGTTGAATTTAATTAAAATCTAATTTTAATTAAATACAAAATAAGAGTCAAACTCTAATTCCAATATATTAGGGCGAACATATTTAATTAAAATCAAATCTTAATTAAATACTAAATTAGAGTCCAACTCTAATTTTAAAAAACATTTAGGCGAGACAATTTAATTAAAATCAAATTTCAATTAAATGTCAAATTAGAGTCCAACTCCAATTTCAACAATATACTAGGGTGGATAATTTAATTAAAATCAAATTTTAATTAAATATTAAATTAAAGTCCAACTCTAATTTAAAATTGAATTAACATTTTAATTTAGGATAAAACTCCTAAATAAAATAAAATTCAATTTAGGGGCAAAGTTTAATATTTAAGTTAAAATCCAATTTTAACGAAAATATAAAAGTCGTCAATTTTTAAATAAAATTTTAAACGGGTCAATATTAAAATTTTAGGTCAAACCCATTTGAAATTCAAGTTTAAAATCATTTTAATATTTCAATTCAAAAATTACCCCTTTTTGAAATTGCAAATTGACCCAATTACAAATTAAAAACAAACCCCATCAATTTCGAAAATTGCAAGAAAGTCCTTCATTTAAAATTGCAGACAGACCCTTTATACATATAATTACAGGCGAGGGCCTGAAAGTTCACAAATTGCAGGTCAGGCCCCCGCCTCCACCCGACTGCTGAAACCCTAGAACTTTTTTTTTTTTCTTTCCCGGCTCCGACTGCAGCCGGCGCCATGACTTGGGACCATGGCAGGGGCTCACCAGCCCCTGCCGGCTAGCTGCAGCAGCGACTGTCGCCGTTGCATCGCTGCAGAGGCGACTGACAGTCGCCGCTGCAACGCGCAGCAGCGACTGCCCGTCGCTGCTGCCATCCCGCAGCAGCGGCTGCTGCCGTCGCTGCTGCTATCCCGCTGGGCACCGCCGGTAGCGGCCATTGCCGCTAGTCGCCGCCGCCTTCGACGTCCAGAATTTTTTTTTTTTTTTAAAACAGATTTTAAGAAAATCAAATTTTCTTAATTGCTAGAAACATGAAAAATGTCAACAATCAACTTTTTGATTGTTCTGTAATTCGTAACAATTTCTAACAAACACAAAGTAGGCTCTGATACCACTGTTGGGAATTTACTTATCATGCACAGCGGAAATTAAACAATTTTCAATTCCCAAACGAGGATCTGCAATGTGTTTAGATAGAAACTGTGATGAGAATGATACCTTTGATGAATTCCACAAACTCTTTTGTTTTTTCTTGAACTCCAATGATCACGATCTGCAATCCAAGCTGTCCAATTGTCCAGCCTCCAATGGTGATCCACACAGAGAATAAGAATGACGGCTAGGGTTTTCTTTTCTTGTTCTAGCAAGAATAATGAAATTCTCTACTGTTTTTCAAACCCTAGTAGTCTATTAATATAAGTCCAGATGGGCTCGGCCCATCTATTAAACTTAACCCGGTCCAAGATTTAATTAATCAAATTAATTAAATCTGGTCCATGAATTAATTAATCCAATTAATTAATTCGGGCCTATTAATAAACAATCCAATTAATTAATTATCCAACACTTGTCAATTAATTAATTGGTAAATCTCATTCTTCTGATTCTCTTTTGTGTGTGACCAATTAGGTTCCCGATCACGATGCCGAACGACGTGAATTATTATTTTGATCTAATCAAAATCAATAAATTAAAACGCCCCTTTTAATTTATCACTAATTCATTTTCGTTGTCCCAAATTGACATCTAGCAATGTATCAGGGCAATACATGTGACGGGAAATATCACGTAGCATGACAAAACCAAACTTGTTCGTTTACCGTGAAACTATAATCCTTTCGTCAATATGATCCGATCAATTATGAGATATGGATATGTGTCAATCTCAATTATCGATCATATCTTTTATCCCACTGTTAAGTCAATGTACGTCGAAAACTCTTTTTCGACTTATGAGTTCACATTGGCCAAGGATTTCATTATCAACTTAACTGGATAAAATGTAGATCATAATCTCTTACTATCTAAGAGTGACGAATCCTCTATTGATCATTCACAACCTTCATATGATTCTTGACATACCCGAACGATGCTGTATTAGCGACCCTTGATAGAGCAACATCCAACATCACCAAAGTATGACTGCCCTCATATAAGGTACTATGATGACCTCAAGTCAAAGGACCAATTCCACTACCGAACGTTAGAGATTAACCACTAACACTTAGATAGTTATCCATGTGGAATCTCTCAGCGGGTCTCCAATGTTTTGTTCTATGACAAAACATCCACGTGTTCATTCAAGTGTCACCACACTTTAGCTTGTGAGATCAGCTACTTACTTTACAAGTAAGAATACCACACGCGATAGTCTATCCGTAATAACGATATCCGTATCTCGTTATTACCTCGACCACGGACGATTTAAGATTCACTCATATGTAATTTGTATCTCACAATCACAACTCCTTGTGATTAACAAATCACCAAGACTTGAATCTACGGATTCTATCATTTAATTTATTAGAATATTAATTCAATTAAATAATAGATATTGCCATATATATGCATTGATTATATATATTCAAAGTGTTTATGTCCAAAGTTGATTGGACCTAGGGCATAACACTTACAAACTCCCACTTGCACTAGATCCAATCACTTATGTATCTTATACCATAAGAGTCTACATGACGATCATGTTTATACTGCGACAACTCTTTGTCAGTGGATCTGCAATTTAATAACTTGTGGGAATTCGTTCTTTATTTACGTCATTTCATTGTATTATCTTTCCAATGAGATAATACTGCCTTAACATATGTTTGGATCATTGATGAGACCTTAGTTACTTCGCTTGCACGATGGCTCTATTGTTATCACAATGCATAAGCGTGTGATCAACAATGTTAGGAACTACTCTAAGTTCAGTAATGAACTTCCTGATCAGACCACAACTTATGTTGCTTTGTAAAGCAATGATGTATAAGGCTTCCATTATTGAATCAACGGTTATTTGGAATATTTCCAACGCACCGCTTAAGAGTAAACCAATATCCTATTTGAGATGTGCTATTATTCCAGTCTGACTAGAAGTTAGCATCATTCTATCCATGAACTCTCAGTTCATTTTCTCCATATAAAATCTTCTCGAGATTTTATCTGTATAGATTGGGATGAGTTAAGCAATCTTCTAGATTTATCTCTATAGATCAACTTGCTTCTCCCACATCCATCACGGAGAAATTATTTGACAACCATAATTTCAACAATTGAAATATAGAGACGTCGTTTCCTATAATATGTCTCATACATATAATATCAGGAATGCGACAATGCTCCCACTATCTTCTTGTAAACGCACATTTCGTCTTCAATTTTTGATAAAATCAAACATTTTGACCTTTTGCATCAAATCGAAAATTCCAGCTCCAAGAGGCTTGTTTCAATCCATATTGACATTTTCTTGTAAACTCATTTACAACCTATGGGTTCTAATCCATTAGGCAAGTCGACCAAGGTCAAACCTCGGTTACATACAACAAGTCCATCTCTTTAAGTCAACACTTGACTTTATTTCTATGTAATTAGTAGGTAAATTATCCTTGATTAGTAATCATGGATTCGTACCTTCTAAGAGGTCAAATGATCCTACAAGATTTACACTGAGCTAACGTGTCCTCAGAAGTCTCCACTTCCTGATCAAGAGTATGTCCCTCAGCTGGTGTGGGATTAGACTCAGGTTTATCTATTCGGTTAATTATATCTGTGGACTCTTGAACTCTTTCAAGATTTATTCTACTCCCAATGTCTCTTTTAGAGTAAACACTTTCTCTAAGAGTATGACATGTCTTGAGATGAACATCTTCTTCTCAACGAGATTATAGAATTGATATCCAATTATCTCTTGGATATCCACAAATATACAATTATCGGATTTAGTCTCAAACTTATCCGATTCAGTACGCTTCACATAAGTGTCACAACCCAAACGTTCATATGAGATATGTTGGGTCATTCCATAACTCGTATGGAGTTTTTGTCAACCGATTTAGATGGGGCACGATTTAGTGTGCAGCACGTGGCAATCAGTGCATGATCTCAAAACGATTTTTGAATGCTTGCATGGCTTGTTCTCAATTACACTATATCTAGTAGTGTACTTATTCCTCATTTCAGATGCACCATTATGTTGCAATGTATGTGGAGGAATCCACTGCATGAGAATCTAATTCTCTTTTAGATAATCTAAAATTCTCCATTTTAGATATTCTTTACCTCGAACAAGTCTTAGTGTAAGAATATATTTACCTATTTATTTATCAACTTTTAGTTTGAATCCCTTGAACATTTCAAGAGATTCATGCTTGAATTTCATCAAATATACATGATCATTTCTGAAATGATCATTAGTAAATGTGATGAGATAAGATAAACTTCACCTGACATTAATTGATATGGATCTACATACATCACTAAGTATTAGACATAATAATTGTGCATATCATTTTCCTTTTCAAGTAAAAGGAGATTTGGTCACTGTGTCTTACAGACATGATTCGCATTTGTCAAATGATTCAAAATTATTTGACCCAAATATACATCTCCATGTAAGTTTGGAATTGCATTCTCATTTATGTGACCAAATCTACAATGCCAGATATAGGTGTTATTCAGATTATCATTTTTATGCCTTTCAATTTCTATACTCATTATAGAACACTCAATATTTAGAATATAAATGTCATTTTGTAATTTACCATAACCATTAAGATCTTATCAAGATAAAAAGGAACAACAATTGTCCTTAACATTAAAATAATTCATGTCAAAACATGAAATTTATTTAATGCTCTTAGTAATGGTGAGAACAAAATTAACATTTCTCTAATTCTAATATCGAGCCTAAAGGCAATGGCGAGAAATATGCTTCTACAGGCAATGCAGCAACTTTTGCTCATTTTCAACGTGTAGGTCAACTTCTCTCTTCTGCAGCGATCTACTTTTATTTAGCTTCTGCATATTTATACAAATATGAGATCTATATCTAGTATCTAATACCCATGAAACTAATGAAGTAGATTTAAGCATTGCAATTTCATTTCTAATGACCCATCATTCCAAAATGATAATAAGGATCATCAGATTTGGTATTGTCCTTATTCGCTTTAACTGTCTTAATCATTTTGGTTGCTTTCCTAAAGCATCCTTTAGACTTCCTTAGAGGAATCTATGACTAAAATTTGTCCACTACAAACACAGATGTTGGACTTAACAGTTTTAAGCACGTTCAGCAACTCAATGAGTGTGTTTCGAGTTTATTCATGTTAAATTCATAATTAGTTATGAATAACTCTCTGACAGAGATTGCAGAACCAAATCTATACTTAGTTCATTGTTCATAATCGAACGCAATCAAGACAACTTCTCAAAGTAGTCTGCATCTTGCACACAAGCACCGATCGAAGATTCTTCATCATTAAGCTAATCGGTATAGTTGCTGGGAAATATCATATATTTCTTCGTATGATTGTTCATCATTCAACACACTGAGATGAAAGATCATGTGTTAGCATCTATACTCTTATGTTGCTTTATAACTCAGGTGACATAGTCACAAACATCACATATGTTGTAGTACTATCGTCAACACTGTGTTTATTATAACAACCACCTCTTCTTTTATCGAGTCATCAACAGGTGTCTCTAGAAAGGGCTACTCAAGGACACAACCAATTTTTCATGCCTGAGAACAATTCTCAGATTGCGGCGTCAATCAAGAAAATTTGTTTTGGTTGTTGGCATACAATATGCCTCTTACATATGGTTACTCATGATTCAATAAATGTAAACGACGAAAAGTAAAAGAAATAATATATATATAATGCATGAATTAATTTAACATGGCATTTTATTAAATTAATTTCGCTCCCACTGTTTAACTCAAATTTATGACCCTCTCACATAAATTTATGGAATCCGTACTTGATTCCCAATGGGCTGGGATCCCATTTGTTATATTAAAACCTTGAGTGTACTCAACAAGCCCTAATAAAACATTTGGGTAGATACTATTATCAATTGTATCTCCATACAACTCCAAAATCATTAAGCTGATAACTCTTTGTCTACACACATCTTATGTGTTCGCTTAATATGCCTCTAATATCTATCTCCTTGAGTGTACTCAATAAAAAATAAAATTTTAGTTAAATCAAATCCACCATTCAGAAATATCTAATATTTCATAGTGTCAAACATATCCCTAATAGACCAGCCTTGAGTGTACTCAACAAGATAAGATCGATTTAGGACTCTCGTTTTTCACTATAATGAAGGAAGGCGAAAATAAATATGACTTAATATTTTAACATGCCTCTAGAATTTATCTTCTTGAGTGTACTCAACAAAAGATAAATATTAGTTAAGTCAAACCCATTATTCAGAAATATCTAATATTTCAAAGTGTCAAACATATCCCTAATCGACCAGCCTTGAGTGTACTCAACAAGCTTAGATCGATTGAGGACTCTCGTTTTTCACTATAATGATGGAAGGCAAATATCAAATTGACTTAATATTTTTTTAACGAGGGGTTTTGCATGCAAAAGGTCTCATCATAATAATTATATATATTTTATTATACATCTAACATACAAATAAACATACATATAATAGTGTGGACGATTATGGACTTATACTATCTAGTCTTCCCGAGCCATAAGGAAAACTAGTCGGTCAGTTCCTATGGGGTATAGCATTGATTCATACAATGCTCCATCTCTATGGTCTCCTCCTCTTCTTGTATCTCCATATAGTCCAAATCGCAACTTGTATCCTATACTAGTTGGCACGTTGTGCCTAAATAATATTGGACACGCAGGCCCATAATAATAATAACGGACTCGCAGG
Source organism: Fraxinus americana (assembly GCA_035079005.1). NCBI lineage: Eukaryota > Viridiplantae > Streptophyta > Magnoliopsida > Lamiales > Oleaceae > Fraxinus > Fraxinus americana. The sequence continues at coordinate 24,601,977 of CM068720.1, forward strand.
TTCAAAATAAATAAGAGCTCGCAGGCTCATAAAACAACAAGAATAAAACTAACCATTTAACACATCCACATGGTCGAGTCATCCACTAATAAAACATTTATCATATAAATGCATTCCTATAATATCTAATATTATATGCAAACATGTTTCAAGTTTCTAGCAATTAAAGTCGTCTAAACTAATTTAGACAAATGGATCGGAACAATTAAATAATTAATTAATCAAATTAATTAATTAATTTAATTAGCGGACTTATTTAATTAAAATCAAATTTCAATTAAACATCAAATTAGAGTCCAACTCTAATTCTACAGATATAAGGCGCGACTATTTAATTAAAATCAAATTTTAATTAAATACCAAATTAGAGTCCAACTCTAATTCCAATAAAATTTTAGGGCAAAAAAATTTAATTAAAATCAAATTTTAATTAAACGTTAAATTAAAGTTCAACTCTAATTATAATCAAATTAATACGGTTGAATTTAATTAAAATCTAATTTTAATTAAATACAAAATAAGAGTCAAACTCTAATTCCAATATATTAGGGCGAACATATTTAATTAAAATCAAATCTTAATTAAATACTAAATTAGAGTCCAACTCTAATTTTAAAAAACATTTAGGGCGAGACAATTTAATTAAAATCAAATTTCAATTAAATGTCAAATTAGAGTCCAACTCCAATTTCAACAATATACTAGGGTGGATAATTTAATTAAAATCAAATTTTAATTAAATATTAAATTAAAGTCCAACTCTAATTTAAAATTGAATTAACATTTTAATTTAGGATAAAACTCCTAAATAAAATAAAATTCAATTTAGGGGCAAAGTTTAATATTTAAGTTAAAATCCAATTTTAACGAAAATATAAAAGTCGTCAATTTTTAAATAAAATTTTAAACGGGTCAATATTAAAATTTTAGGTCAAACCCATTTGAAATTCAAGTTTAAAATCATTTTAATATTTCAATTCAAAAATTACCCCTTTTTGAAATTGTAAATTGACCCAATTACAAATTAAAAACAAACCCCATCAATTTCGAAAATTGCAAGAAAGTCCTTCATTTAAAATTGCAGACAGACCCTTTATACATATAATTACAGGCGAGGGCCTGAAAGTTCACAAATTGCAGGTCAGGCCCCCGCCTCCACCCGACTGCTGAAACCCTAGAACTTTTTTTTTTTTCTTTCTCGGCTCCGACTGCAGCCGGCGCCATGACTTGGGACCATGGCAGGGGCTCACGGCCGGCTAGTCATAGCGATCGTCGCCGTTGCATCGTCGCAGAGGCGATCGATAGCCGCCGCAACGCGCAAGTTAGCCGATCGCTCGTCGCTGCCATCCCGCAGTTAGCCGTCGCCGCTGTTGCCGCTATCTCATTGGCACCGCCGGTAGCGGCCATTGCCGCTAGTCGCCGCCGCCTTCGACGTCCAGAATTTTTTTTTTTTTTTTAAAACAGATTTTAAGAAAATCAAATTTTCTTAATTGCTAGAAACATGAAAAATGTCAACAATCAACTTTTTGATTTTCTGTAATTCGTAACAATTTCTAACAAACACAAAGTAGGCTTTGATACCACTGTTGGGAATTTTGAGCAATTTTCAATTTCCAAACGAGGATCTGCAATGTGTTTAGATAAAAACTGTGATGAGAATGATACCTTTGATGAATTCCACAAACTCTTTTGTTTTTTCTTGAACTCCAATGATCACGATCTGCAATCCAAGCTGTCCAATTGTCCAGCCTCCAATGGTGATCCACACAGAGAATAAGAATGACGGCTAGGGTTTTCTTTTCTTGTTCTAGCAAGAATAATGAAATTCTCTACTGTTTTTCAAACCCTAGTAGTCTATTAATATAAGTCCAGATGGGCTCGGCCCATCTATTAAACTTAACCCGGTCCAAGATTTAATTAATCAAATTAATTAAATCTGGTCCATGAATTAATTAATCCAATTAATTAATTCGGGCCTATTAATAAACAATCCAATTAATTAATTATCCAACACTTGTCAATTAATTAATTGGTAAATCTCATTCTTCTGATTCTCTTTTGTGTGTGACCAATTAGGTTCCCGATCACGATGCCGAACGACGTGAATTATTATTTTGATCTAATCAAAATCAATAAATTAAAACGCCCCTTTTAATTTATCACTAATTCATTTTCGTTGTCCCAGATTGACATCTAGCAATGTATCAGGGCAATACATGTGACGGGAAATATCACGTAGCATGACAAAACCAAACTTGTTCGTTTACCGTGAAACTATAATCCTTTCGTCAATATGATCCGATCAATTATGAGATATGGATATGTGTCAATCTCAATTATCGATCATATCTTTTATCCCACTGTTAAGTCAATGTACGTCGAAAACTCTTTTTCGACTTATGAGTTCACATTGGCCAAGGATTTCATTATCAACTTAATTGGATAAAATGTAGATCATAATCTCTTACTATCTAAGAGTGACGAATCCTCTATTGATCATTCACAACCTTCATATGATTCTTGACATACCCGAACGATGCTGTATTAGCGACCCTTGATAGAGCAACATCCAACATCACCAAAGTATGATCGCCCTCATATAAGGTACTATGATGACCTCAAGTCAAAGGACCAATTCCACTACCGAACGTTAGAGATTAACCACTAACACTTAGATAGTTATCCATGTGGAATCTCTCAGCGGGTCTCCAATGTTTTGTTCTATGACAAAACATCCACGTGTTCATTCAAGTGTCACCACACTTTAGCTTGTGAGATCAGCTACTTACTTTACAAGTAAGAATACCACACGCGATAGTCTATCCGTAATAACGATATCCGTATCTCGTTATTACCTCGACCACGGACGATTTAAGATTCACTCATATGTAATTTGTATCTCACAATCACAACTCCTTGTGATTAACAAATCACCAAGACTTGAATCTACGGATTCTATCATTTAATTTATTAGAATATTAATTCAATTAAATAATAGATATTGCCATGTATATGCATTGATTATATATATTCAAAGTGTTTATGTCCAAAATTGATTGGACCTAGGGCATAACACTTACAAGAAGAACATAGAAATCATAAATGAATGTAAAAATGAAGGAATTGTTCTTTCCAAAAAGAAAGTCATTATAGAAAAACAAGATATTGATTTTCTTGGATTAACAATAGATAAAAGAGGAATTAAATTACAAACTCATATATCTAAAAAGATAGATAGTTTTCCAAACAAATTAGAATATAAAGAACCAATACAAAAGTTCTAAGGATCTCTAAATTATGCATCAGGATTTGTTAAAAATCTTTCAAAAAAGAGACATAAAATACAGATTTTATTTAGAAAAATAAATACTAAAGGATGGAATGATGAACATACAGAAATTGTTAAATCATTAAAGGAAGAATGTAAAAATCTACCAAAATTAAGATTACCAATGAAAAAGACAATTTAGTTGTTAATACAGAGCCTTGGATAAATATTGGGCAGCCATATTAAAAACAAATCTAAATTAGATTTGCAGATATTCAAGTGGAACTTTCAATCAAGTAGAGATAAATTATACCACTCGTGAAAAAAATTACTAACAATAATTAAAGGGATAAAATTTTTTTCATTATTCTTATTATCTAAAAAAATCATTGTTGAAACTGATAATTCTCAAGTTGTAGGATTAGTCAGAAATAAATTACTAACGAAGCCTCAATATAGGAGATTACACAGATGACAAGCATATTTATCTTTTTATAATTTTTATTGTTCATATTAAAGGTGTGAATAATTATCTTGCGGATTTCCTTAGCAAAAACATAAAATTTGCTGTTGGATAAAAAAAATCATGGAATTATATCAATATGTCCTTCATATACAAAAAATAACTGACTTCCTCAAAGAGGAATCCGAAGACATAGATACCAGTACGGTACAGCTTGCAGAAACATTCAACTCAAATATAAAACTATTATTGGATATCACTGCAGAACAATATAAAAATTCCATAGAACTCAAAAATCAAGTTGATGCTATTGCAGCCCAACTGGAAAATATATTGTCTGAGACAGAAATACCAAGTAGCTCAGAAATGAGTCTTTCAATTCAATATCAAATAGGTACAACGGGAAGCAGCAGTGAACCCAGAAGGGACAATATGCCAACCGATAAAAAAAGAGATGCTCTTCCAGTAACATCAAGTAAAAAAGTGATGATACGATCAGATAAAAGTGATTCTAAAACAATCAGCAACATAACAAAGAAAAATATGTCACAATAGTCCAAATGGTTTATGAAATGAAAATTTGTGATACATACTTTATCTCTCCAAGACATAATGTTTATCCTAGAGCCACAGCTATGGATGGAGGTGATCCCGTTTTCATAAAAACAATTGCAGACTATGGATTATTGGATTTAATATATCCGGGGAAATATTTGGCAGAATTATCAAGATTTGATGAAATGTTCATACAAGAAGTGTTAAAAATCGCTATAGGACGAAGGGTATATTTAAAATTTTACTCAATAAGTCCAGAATTCGATGGAGTTGTTTACTATCCGGTTGACCATATAATATCAATTGGATATATAGCAGCCAATTTCAACATAGATGTCATGGAAAATGAGAAGAGGATGCCAAAGATAACCAGGTCATAGGTAAGACATAGAAGAACACTTGGGATTAAGGTCATATACCACATTGCAAAAAATTTATACGATAAAAAATTTTCATATCTTTGCCAATATGAAAATTGGATGCTGTTAACCAATGGAGGATATGGAAAGTCCGAAATATTAAAGGATTATATTACAAAATTTGACATACTCCAATTTTCAGGATATCCTACCACCATAAAAGAATCTTGCCAGCTGCGGGAGTGTCAAGCTGCATGTGAAGATGTAGGACCACAAGGAAACAATAAAAGGGTGGAGCCCTGAATAAAGAAGATATGAAATAAAGTCGTTTGTTTTATGTAATAATAGAGCCACAATAATTTAGTGGCAAGACTTTGTGATAGAACTCCATAATTAGAGAATAATGTAACCGGTGATGTAAGAGGTCAATAATTTTGCCTCATATGCTTGTATAAATAGATGCCTTCGGGTTACGAGGAAGGCAGAACAAATTTGAGCACTCAACTTGTGAGAAAGCCAAAAACCTTCTATCAGATCTTGTATCTATTTCAAATATATCAATGCTACCAATTTTGAATAAGATCATTCACATTCCAATCCTCTTAAAAGGAAATGAGTTTCTAAACTACTTTTCACATAAATTCTTGAAAGATTAAGAGAAAAAATTCTCTCATACTTTTACAAAAGAAGAGTTTTCTTTATTTAAGATCTATAGTTTTAATTCTTAGAAAAAATACAGTGAGAGCAAAAGTTGGAATAGTAAGAATCCCGTGAAGGCAGGAAGTCGTTGAAGGGAGTAGTTTGCAGATCCAGGAGCTTGAAGGTCACTCTGTTCTGAGAATAAAAGCCAAAGATCAAAACTAAGGTAAAACTATTAGTTTTGTTAAATTTGGAAAAAAATTTCCTTAGATCTTAAAAGAATCGTAGGGATTATTCATATTGATATTTGTTATAACATATTCTTTATTATCAGTTAATGATTAAAATGCCAAGATATATTATAAAATGATTAGATAATCTTTTGGACAGAATGTTAGAAAAAATAAAAAATATCATAAATCAAAAGGAAAATATGGATATGTTATCCGAAGAATATGAGAAATTAAATGAAGAACATGATAAATATATTACATATTACTCTAATTTGTTAGATCATTGAATGGAACTATATATTATAATTAGAAATAGAAGAAACATAAAATAAAGATTAATGTTTAAACTTTTGAAAAAAGAAGGATATATTATGCAATTTATAAAATTCATAAACACAAAACTAGTTAACTCTAAACCAAATAACGATAATCGAATTAAAAGATAGAAATTGCAAGAAAGCCTCTTCCCCATCAAGAACCATGTTTGAAATCAAAGATGGAATAATGGGGCTCAAATTTACCAACCCAAAGTCACAAGGTAACTCCAAACACGATTGGCCCAAAGAATCTCACTCAAACCACAGAACACATCGAGAACAGGGACAGAGAGCAGCTACACAAAATGGCTAAAGGGGGTGAGAAATTGAGGCACAAAAGGAAGCAGCCGGGGTAGTATAGCCGGAGATAGATGCCGGCTATTGGTTGCAGAGGAGGCATGGTCATGACTCATGAAGAAGCAGTAAGTTAGAGAAATCACAGAGGGAAATCGTGCAGCTAAAGAGCCGAAGGAAGCAGCCGTGTATAGCCCCTATTCACCCCTAATTGCCACATGTGAGATTATTGGTTCGTCTTGATTCCTTGGACCGCCCGTTGTAACCTTGGGTCAATTGATTTATAGTATTCAATAATGGGCTTCGAACGAAGCCTATGAATTTAATCTGACCCGTTTATCATCCCTGCCCCGGGTTTGTATTTGGTATCAAATACATAACACAATTTTTTTTTTTTTCTAAACAAAGACTTAAATGAGGATGTGTACATGCGACAAACTAGAAGGTTTTCTAGATAAAAGTGATCCCACTCTTGTCTGTAAACTATAGTAGGCTTTGTATAGATTAAAACAAAATCTTAGAGCTTGGTATGAGGGGTTAAAAGAAACATTACTAAGGTTGGTATTTTTCAATTTAAAATGTGATGCCTCCCTCATCTTTAGAAATAAGACCCAAATCCTATTGGTACTGATATATGTTGATGATATAATACTCATAGATAGTTGCCATCAATTCCTGGAAAAATTATCCTCAAACTTCATCAAATGTTTGCACTAAAAGACTAGGGAGAATTGCACCATTTTCTAGGGATTGAGGTACTTGGAGATGATACGCGGATGTACTTAACTCAAGGAAAATGCATAGAACTGTTGGAAAGAGCTGGATTGCTCAACTCTAATGCTTTCTTATACCTGCCACAGTAAGTTATCTTCCTTGACTGGAGAACATATGCAAAATCCTAAAGCCTATATAAACATATCTGGGGAACTTAAAAATATTATAAACACCAGACCTGATCTAGAGCATTTATAGTGAACAGATTGAACTAGTTTCTTTAAGCTCATAGAACTACAATTGGGTAGCATTGAAAAGGGTTCTAAGGTATCTCAAAGGAACAATTTTTATATCTTTTGCTTTCTTATTTAGCCCATGTTTGGTGTACAATTTGGGAGTAAGAATTCATTTTTACTATTGATGTGATGGGGAATATGTGGTTGAAAAAGAAGGAAAAATTATTGATATGATGGAAAATATTATTACAATATTTTAGGTTAGATTTCTTTATGTTAGGAGAACGATGAACCTAGTAATATGAATTTTTTATATTTAATTTTACATATTTGACATTGAAAACATATTTTTGGATTTTGAATTATTTACACGATTATCTTTTCTCTAAGATTATTATGCACGATAATTGTATGAATTTGGTGGCTTATTTTATACATTTGAAAGAAGGAAAAATGTTCGAAATAGTGTAAATCGTCATAAGGTACGATAGGGAATATAAATATACTGCTATACCCTATGTGAATTTTTAAATATTCACAAAAATTTATACACTCTGGTATGTTCGCATCCGCCATAAAAATATAGTTGAATCATATATAAGAGTAAGTTTAACATTACTCGAGAGATTGTTGAATAAAATAGGAACATTGGTTGTTCAAAATTCAATTGTGTCGTCTAGTGTAGAACTAAAGTTAAAAAGAATTATTACATGGGAATTCGGGATCCTAGCTCCCTTGTCATCCATTGGAAGACATTAACTTGAATTTAGCATAATATACATTTATTTTAGTTAATTTAGTCACATTTACATAAGTAGATTAATTTAGATATAATTTAGTTTTAAATACATACATCACTTTATTATTGTTTCAGTTAAGATCGCAATAATTAAAACTAAACTAAATCAATCTCAGTGGGACGATACTTGGACTCACATCCACTTTATTTCTTGTTAGCAAACCGCGCACTTGCGGTATTTCAAGTGAAGGAATATTTTCGTGACAAATTTTTGACGACGTTACCTGAGATTGTTACTTTAGTTTGGATTCGATTCATTTTATCACTAGTTCGAATTTCTACATGTATTCTTGTATTTTTAATTTTTTTTTCATTTTAGTTTGTTTTTGTTTTTTCTCTTTTTCAGGATAAAAGATGACTGTGATTGATTTCAACGAAATGCTCCTATGTGACTTCATCATAAGATAACAACAATTGGCAGCTCAAAAAATTGATGAGGGAAATATGTTTGTAGGAGATTTCATTATAAGACAACGATTGCGAGATATAAAAGCGCCATGAACTTGATGAAATTGTCCTAAGTGAGTTGCCTATTGCATTATTTCTCTCACCAAAATTTGACGTGTGCTTGTGAGATTATTTATTACACTGGTTATTAATGAATATCAATTAAGAGAATCATATCCACTGGCCTTCCAACAAATACAACAAGAGGAGGAGACTTTCCATGAAAATGTCATTGTTTCTTTGCCAAAAGTTTTGGATACGAATTTTGAACTCGAAAAAGCTTCAATTAAATAAGATGAGCATTAAAAGATCGAGAAATTAATCATAATGGGCCAAAAATAATTAGATAGCATTCAATGAAGAGGAATTAGCATGCAATCCCCTGACTTTATCGTTTGCTCAATAATTACATTGTTGACTTCGAAACGGGTGATGAGGGAAAGTCATACTACTTGGAGAAGGGCAATGTTAAAATTTGGAGGAAAGTTGCAATATGGAACAAAGTCAAATTGAGCAAGTTAAGCAAGATCTCTAAAGTCATATTCAAAAATGTCATGAAATACTTCTACAAAACTCGAGGTTGAGACTATAAATCAAGAACTTAATCGGATGTAACTCATTTTTTTAATACTTTTTCACTTAGTTAGATTAATTATTTCATTACAAGTAGTTTTAGGGTTTGTATTAATTTAGGAACTCATGCATTTAAATTATTTTTAACGTATTATAGGTAGAATTTTAAGATTTGCATTAGTAACTTAGACATATTTATTTATTGAGTTGATTTTACTTAGGCTCATCGTTAACATCTTAACATTATATTGAGCATACATTGATGTGATATGCATTCTTAAAGTTGCACCTAGATTTCAATCTCCAAACTAATTTGAAAGAATTATCTTTTCCTAGCTATAGGATTTTTGTAGGGATGCACACTTTGTTAGATAGTTTTCTAAAAGTTAGAAGTTTAGAATTCTTCTTGGTGTGAATTTATTGCAGATATTTAAACCTTATATGCTATTACTAATATTTATTTTGAATTCGAGTATTAGAAAATTAAAGCCTAGCAACAAGTGGCGGTTGTCGTCTACCAACTAGACCAGCTTGAACCTTCGACTTATCATATCTATCCCCGGAGAATTTTTGATTCTTACTCCTTTGTTTAGATTATTATTACTCTTACATTGGGGATAATGTAATATTTTTATTTGGGGGTTGGTAAGTATTAGGATACTTAAAATATAAATTGATTTTTCAACTGCTGATTGGGTCTATATAACTATTTTAAAAAATTGAAAAAAAAATAAAAATAAAAACCAAAAATGGTGTCTAGTTAGCGTTGAACGACCGTCGCATATGATGTTATTAATTTGATTGAATTGAGTAAAATTTTAGTTAGAACTGGACATCATATTTTATACTTTTACTTATGTACTTATCCATATTAGACTTAATTTATTTGAGCATACAATCATCATTGACTTATCACTTATGTTGAGACATAGCTAGATTATGTGAATTTAATTGTTGACATTATTGACTTAAGTTTGAGTTGAATTCCTGGATCCTTAATATAGAAACCAAGCTGCTAAAAAGTAGTTTGGGATAGGAAGGCAAGTGCTTGTATTTGTAGAAGTTTGATGGTTTGGAGTTCTCGGATCTCATCGTTGATTGAATGAGTTTGTGTTGAGGAGTCCTGAATGGGCACTAACCAATTTTAAAATTCGAATCCCATATCAAAAGAAAATGTGATACATCTTATACTGATCATCGTAGCCTTTATGACTCGAGTGATTAAGCCTTTTAGGTATCTAAAATCTGGTATCCTATGACCATTTGATTTGGGAGTCATCAGCCTAAAGCTCGTTATAGGGGTTATTTAGAAAATTTAATGGAGAAAAGTCTTGCACATAAAATGTAAAAAAAAAAGTACACAATCAATATATATGTTGATAGAGAAAAACGAAAGAAAAAGATATTTAAACTATCGAAAGCGAGATGTGCCCAAATAGGACTTTGAGATTTGATCTCTAGAGACGGCGACGTGACTTTGAGAAAGACTTACCATCTCTCTTCTAGGTTTACAAGTATCTAATTCTGATCATTATGTGTGAAAAAATGCATTATAATGATTTTTAGAAACCTAATGTGCTAAAAATATCTTGTGATTGGAGAGGAAAGCACAATAAGTGATTTTGTACAAGATGTGTGAGGAAAAACTGACCACAAGAGATTGGGATTGTAAGTAAATCAACAACACTTACTTGGTTATGTTCTAGTATGGTTGTGAGCTCAATGTTGGCTTATCACACAAACATACACTAAGTCAAGCATCGAATAAGTAAAAATCTATTTTTGATATTGTTTAGTTCTTTCTAAAAGTGTTACATAAATTCGAACTTGAGACATCTCGTAAGAAATTCAACATCGAGTTTGTTAGTCATTTGCTTAGGTTAGTGATATAGTTTATGCATGAGTTTTGTTTTGTTTCATTTGAGGACGAACAAAAGTTTTAGTTTGGGTGTGTTTGATAAGTGCAATTTGTATCCTTATTTGAGCTATATTACTGAGTTTTTATATCGTTAAAGTATTGATTTCTACTTAATTTGGGTTAATTTCCTTTTTGTTTTCAGTTATGGACCCGTTTCGAAACAATTGGAAAAGAATGAAGATGAATTGATGATTGGATGAAAGGTTTAGTGCTGATGTGCACATGAGAAGAAGTTGAAGGACCAAAATAGAAGTAATTTAAAGTGGGGGATCAAAATCGAGGAAGAATGAAGAAGATGGCTGAATTGCAAATTTTGAAAGTGATTATAACTGGGCACCCGTCTAGTTATATGGACTGGACAGCCGCCCGGTGTTGGAAAACAAAAATAGAGAAAGAATTGTGTGCCTCGCCCAGGCCAAATGAGACCAGAAACTGTTTTTCATTTTGAATTATATTCTAATCGGGATTCTTCCATTTGGGCCATTATTTGCATGAATTTTAGAAACTTTTGGGACCTCTTGGAGAGCACTACAAATACGAGCTATCAACACATAATTAGGGTGTGAATAATTGATTGCAAAAAAGAGGCATAGAACACATCAAGATTCAATTTCAAGAAAATCAAATTGAAGAATTTTCGAGTGATGAAAAACTTTTATATCTTTTGATTTCTTCTTTACAACATAGACTAAATTTCTTTGTATTAGGAGAACGATGGACCTTGTAATATGAATTTTCAATATTTAGTTTTACATATTTGACATTGAAAACATGTTTTTGGGTTTTGAATGATTTATATGATTATCGTTTCTCTACGATTATTGTGTATGTTACTTGTATGAATTTGATGGCTTATTTTATACATTCAAAAGAAGGAAAATATGCTTGACATAGCGTAAATCGTCATAGGGTCCGATAGGGGATAGAAATATATCGCTATACTCTATGTGAATCTTTAAGTGTTCATAAAAATTCATGCACTTTTGTATGTTCGCATCCGTCATAGAAATATAATCGGGTCATATATGAAAGTAAGTTTAACATAACTCGTGAGAAATTGTTGAATAAAATAGGAACATTGATTTTTCAAAATTCAATTGTGTTGACAAAGTGTAGAACTAAAGTTAAAAATAATTATTAGATACGAATTCGGGATCCTAGTGCTCTTGTCATCCGTTAGAACGCATTAAATTTCATTTAGCATAACTTACATTTATTTTAGTTAATTTAGTTACAACTACATAAGAAGATTAATTTAGATATAATTTAGTCATAAACACATACATCACTTTTTATTGTTTCGGTTAAAGTCGCGATAATCAAAATTGAACTAAATTATTCTCTGTAGGATGATAATTGGATTCATATCCACTTTATTACTTGTTAACAAACCATGCACTTGCGGTATTTTAAGCGAATGAATATTTTCGTAATATTAGACTTGCATACACAAATTGGGCATGTTGCATACATGATAGAATGTCAATTGCAGATCACCATGTTTTCTTTGGCTATACATTTGTATCTTGGTCTTCTAGAAAGCAACATGTAATGGCAAGATCTAGCAACAGTCAGAATACAGGTATCTTGCACAAGTGTCTGTGAATTGACATGGATTGAAGCTCTACTACACAAGATCAATTTCCTACTTCTTTAGTGCTTATTACATGACGCGATAATATAAGTTCTAGTGCACTAGCTGCAATTCCAGTTTACCATACCAAGATAAACATATTGAAGATGATGTACACTTTGTTAAGGATAAACAATTGACCAAATAGCGAATATGAGGTACATTCCATTACATGATCAGATGGCATATACTCTTACCAATCCATAGAGACAAACTTGTAGTTATAGCAAGACCTACTAGTGTTAGAATTTAATTTGTCATGTGGGCATACATATGTAATTAATTGTATATAAAGACTATCTTAAAGTTAAGCTCATTTAAAGTGATTTAATAAAGAATTTAAGTTATTGGACTTTGGACATCTAAATAAAATGTGGGCTAAATATGTGTAGAGATCGGATTCATTAGGGTTATATTTGATGATATACCGAATACATATGGAAATGTAAATAGGGTTATGGTCCTCAATTCGTATGTGATTTTCATTATTTGTGTCATCTCATTAAATCAAGAATACAAGAGAAAACATATTGAAGATGAAAATTCAAAACCACAATCAAGATCAACAATTAAGAAAAAGGAATTGAGACAATCAAGATTATGGAGAAAGAAGTCATAATTAAATATCTAGAATCAAGATCCAATAATAAAGAATCATTCCCAATGAATCAAGATATGTTCCGCATTTTATAATTCCCTTGGTGATTTGACTGAAAGATCATGACAATAAATTATTTAGGTTTTCAAGTTTTTGAGATTTAAAGTTTTAATAAAATCTAACAAGTAGTATCAGAGTCAACTCCACGTTAAATCATTTAGAATCAAGAAAGAATTTTATGGTTATGCATTCAATTTTAGAATTCTTTAATTTGGACTGTGAATTTTAACCCTAAAATTATAAAATACTTGATTTTTTGGGGAATTTTCGAAAAAAAATGATGAACAAGGGCAGTTGAGCGCTGCAACGCTAGGGGCTGTTATAGAGTGGCAGCGAAACTAACGCCTAGTGCACATGGAGCTGAGTTTTAGGAGCCGCAGCGCCTGGGTTTTGTCTGAAATTAATTTTTTTTTTTAAAACAAAAGAAAGAAAAATAAAATTAAAAGGTGAAGGGCAATCAATTTCAAATTTTGGTACTTAAAGTTTCTTTCGAATTACTAATTTTTTTAAAAACAAATTAATTGAAGCAATATTTTACCAAAATAATATCTCTTGTCTAAATTGATTTATTTGGAATATTAAAACGATAGTGTGTACATAATTCATTCGGGTGCATGGAATCGTGGTCAAGTAATATAGTAATGAATAGAGTGTCGAACCCACGAGAACTATGTATTTGATCGAGTTAAAATTAATTATAACTTTAATTGAATAGCAAATAGATTTTGAGTTTTCTATACTAATATATAAATTATCTATTAAACTGGAAAGTAAGTAAATGTATTTTTCAAATATGTGAGATGCATTGCTAAAATGTCGAATCCCCCTTGTTATTCCATTTTTAGTGTAACAATTAAAGTGACAATTTGAAATCATTTATATTAGTTAATGTTTCTAATTTAATTGAAAGTCTCTCTCGATAGCAATCAAATATATTCCTCTCATGTGACTTTTCTATCTCTCGATGAAAGATGCAAACATGATAAATGTATTAACAAGTACTAGAGCACATATTGAAACCATATAAAGAATAGAAGTATATTACCATCATCTATCGAACCTTACAATGTTTATTATAATGTGTTTCAATCATATTATCTCTCCCGATAACAATAAAATCCACTAACAATTCAATTGGTGATCAAGTAATTGAAAAAAACGATAAAAACGATAATAAACATCCACAAATCAAATCAAATTAAAGTTAAAATAATTAATTAAAAATTAAAAATATCATAACAAGGGTTCATCTCATCCTAACAATATATAAAATTAACCTAACATATTGAAATTACAAGAAATCATATTTAAGTGAAAAAACATAACCCGAATTTTTGATAAATTGAGAAGATGAAGATGAAGATGAATCTTGAAATCTTGAATCTCTTCAATGGTTTCTTGATGAATTTCAATTGCGTCTTCTCTTCTTTGCTCAAAAATTAAGTTTGAATCTTCACTTGATTGAATTCTTACAAATCTTTTTCAATTCTCTCACAAAAACTATAAATTCTCCTCCTTTGATGATAATAATTGATGAATAATGTAGTATAATATGTACATGTAGGGCTGTAAATGGATCGGATTTACATATATCCGATTTGATCCGATAAGAAAATTATTCGATCCGATCCGATCCGATAATCCAACGGATATTTGATTGTTAAATCCATATCCGATTTGCTACGTTTATCGGATATTCGATCCGATAATCCGATCCAAAATTAATAAAAATTAGGAAAAAAATCAATATTCTTTAAAAAAAAATTTGAACTAACTAGAAGACCACATATTTTTAATTTTTTACTAGCCAGTCCAATAGTGACTTCTACCATCATGATATTCATTTTTAAAGGAGAGATCATCTTCTAGTTTTCTATTGACATTCGATGTGGGATAAGGTAAAATTAAATTTTCAATTCTAAATATAAATATTTTATTTAATTATTTTCATTAACAAATCAAATTACTTTTTACATATTAATTATTAGTTTTTGAAATTGTAAAATAAATTACAACAATAAATTTAATTAAGAAAAATATAGATATTTATTTACTTTAAGTTAGTAAACAAAAATTTTAAAAATCTGTTATTCTTATAATATTTTACATTTATATGTATAGTTATTTATTCAATTTGACAACCGTTTCGATACCAATTCGACCCCGATTCGACTTTTTGACCCTTGACCCTCTTCCTTTTTCGGGTCGATGCCCGGGTCGATATTTAAAACATTGGTTGAAATAAACTTTTTTTTTTTTTCAAAATTTCCAATTTTTAAGCATGTTTAATAATTATAAAATTTTTAATTTTTTTATATTTTGAATTTGATTATTTTTTTATTTTAAATTTTTTTATTTTCTCATTTATTTATTTTAGTGACAAATAATATTCCATAAAAATATTTTACCGACTAAATTATTTATAACAAATCAGATCAAATTATTATCGGATTAGATTGACCTATATCCATATTTGATCCATTTAGTTAACAAATTATCGGATTCGAGTCTTGATCGGGCTATTAGACTAAGACTCTAAATCCATCTCCCATTAATTTCGTCGGATTCGGATCAAAATCCAATCTGTTGACAGCCTTATGTACATGCGAGGTCCTCAATATGTATTCTTCTGTTATGTATTTGTAGGAGTTGAAAATTGGTTGAAAATCATGTACAAATTGACTTCCAAAAGAGTTCCAATCGAATAAGGAAAGTTGTCTTCACGTGCGGATTTTTTTGTCTCTACATAATAGTCAGTATTTTGGCTATAACTTTCTCTTTTGAAATCCGATTGAAGCAATTCAAAGTGCATTGGATAGATAGCTCAAAGGGCTACAACTTCGATAGAAATAGAATATTTCCAATTCGGACGTTTACTATGCCAACAATGAGTCTCAATTTTTGACTAAAAGTCTGGAATATAACTTATGCGATTGGACATTGATTGTGATAATATTTTGATCATAGTCCATTCCTTTTTGAATTCAAATTCCATCCAATTGTCTCATAAAAATCTTTCAACTTATCTTTTGGTCCGAATCAACTATTGAATATTGCAATTTGATCCCTAAACTTTGGATTTTGTACTTTTTCACCAATTTTTGTTTCTTTCTTTCAATTTCTCATCAAACCATTAAATTTTACCTATATAACATAAAATACAATAATTTAGGATATATTTTGTCAAAAAAATATCAAATATTGCTATTTTAAATCCCGAATAAGTGTATAAAATATACTTATCATATTGACCGGCCTAAAAGAAGGTTAATATTTGGCCGAATTATTTTCACACTCGTGGTAATAATTATATGACAATTATAAATTATATTTTATGTGAACATTGAGTTGATCAAAAGATAGACTTAATGTTGAACATTGTTTATTCTCAATATTTGATTACTATACTAAGAGTACCGCTTACAAGTTGACATTTATGTTCATAGATTAAATATCAATGTTATGTTTAGTCTATTGTGATGGGGCTCGCCATTATTTGAATTTATTGATTGCTTAATACGAATTTCCATAAGAACATGTTATTTAGGATGAGTTATCTATTCAGTTAATCTATCCACTTTTGCCATATCTACAAGCACAAATTTAATTCTTGTACCTGAACCAAATTTTAAAGATTGGAAAGAGAACGTTTGTATTGTTCTTGGTTGCATGGATCTAGACTTTGCCTTAAGGACTGAACAACCTACTACTTTTACGGATAAGAGTTCTGCTGATGAAAAGGGGACTTTTGATAAGTGAGATCGTACAAATTGCATAAATTTTATGATCATGAAGAATGGAATTCTAGTAACATTTATGGCAGTTGTGTCCGATAAGGTAACTATTGCCAAAGAATTTCTTAATGAAATTGAAAAACATTTTGTGAAAAACGATAAGGTCGAAACTATTACGCTTCGACGAACTTAGTTTCACTAAAGTATAAGACTAAAGGAAACATATGGGAGTACATCATGGAAATTAAAGGCATTAAAGTTTGAGTTGTGTAATGTGTTAATTCCAAATTATAATTGACAATTTCTAAATCTGTAATTGACAATTTCCTTGGTCAAAATCAAATCACAGTTAAATTGTATTAGGAGTTTATCGAATTGTAATCAAAGTCAAAATATGAGTTATTGACTCCTAATTAAAGTCAAAAGAGTTGGGGTTGATATTATAGTCCTTGAAGGAGTCCAGTATGTCCAAAAAGATCGCATATGATCAAGGGAATGCAATTAGAAATGTACAGAGTGTTGAACAGCAACACAAGTTATGTTCCAAATTCTTAGTCACAACTTGCAATGCATTTTTTACATAGAAAACATTGTAATTTGGACAAGGCTATATAAAATCATTGTATTCCTTTGAGTTAGCTTTCCAACACATTTTGAATCACTTCAATCGGATATTGGGAGAGAATGTTATGATAAAAATAATGACGACTACTCAACTACTGCTCACCGCTGGCTTGTTGCTTGAGGATTGACGTCCAGAAATCTTTTTTACTTCTATCACTTGATTTTTCAATCATTTTCGTCTCAAACACTTTTTTCTATATATATCTTACCCTATGAACGTCCAAAAGTGTGGTGAATTATATTTATTCCATAGAGATCATTCTTTTGAAGATCCAAAAACATTCATTGATTCCAAGATTCAACCACCACATATTACTTGATCTATAAATTCTTCCAAAACATATTTTGTTGATCAAGCCATAATGTTTCATATAAAACCACAAGATGAAAACACACATAATCTTTTGATCAAACACCAACCACCTAATCTAACGAAGATAAATTGACACCAGGGAGCAGGAGCTGTTGCAGAAGCACAAATTCATGAGGACTAAGGTGAGGTACCGGAGTCTGGATTTGGCATCTGGAGTAGCCAATCCAGGAAGCTAAGGTATAAACCAAGAGTTGTGATTTTTTTTTTGAAGGAGCACACTTTCAGTAGGATCAAGATAGACTACAGAAATTGAGATCAGAAGTTCTACGGGATAGATAGGTCTGGGCTGTACTGTAAGTTTGCTTCGATTTATAGTAGATTATTGACTAGCAAAGTGTTCGAATTTTTTATCCAGTTAGGATTTCTCGGTGATCATCTTTAGTGTTCTTTATTGCTTTAATTATTGATTGTGATATTCAAACTTATGATAAATTAACTTGTTTGATCTGACCATCTAAAAACAATTAAAAAATGATTTTTTTTGCTTTTAATTGTATAATTCTGTACGTTGGGTCTAAATATTCAGTAATTTAAAACTTTCATAATGATTTGGTCGTTTATTTAGTTTTGATTTCTCTTCATACACAATTCAGTCAATTTAAGGTCAGTTACAACTGTCAAAAGAAGAAGTAGAATGGTTCAGTTCAAAAGAAACAACAGAAGCCTATAAAGGATAAAGTATCTGGCTTTTACTTTTGTGAAAATTTTGAACACATCAAGAAGATCGGTACTAAATTCCACACTTGGGTGTGTAAACAAATAGACACTTCTCACTTTAGTTTGTTCTAAGGTTAATTTAGTTTCAATACTTAGACTCATTTAGTGGATAAATTCTGGTTCCACTACTCACATAAGTGTGTCTATGCGAGGCTGTTTAAACAATCGAAAGCCAATTGATGCTAAAAGATTCATCTATGTGGGCGATAGAAAATCAGTTAAAGTAGAGGCTATGTGGACTTTTAGGTTATTATTAAAGACTGTTATTTTTTGGATTGAATTGAAAGAGATATTTGCAATACCCTTTTTTAGACGAAATTTGGTTTCTGTTTCTATATTGAAAATAGTTGGTTTAGTATTTTTCTTAATTCAATTGTGGGTACCAGTTCTTTATCTGGTTATGATAACATATATTTACTTAATAAGATTGCCTCTTATAAAGAAATCTTGTATATAAATTCACATGGTATTAAACATAAATTAATCGATGAGAATTCCATTTTGTTATGCACAAGCGATCGGTCAAATCTCTTGAAAGAGAAAGGTAAAGCTTCTGTCAGAAAGAATTCTTGATCGTTTTGAATTTTTAAACTTAAGTGTTTATGTTAATTGCATTAAGGGGAAACAAACAAATATAAGGAGATCAGGTGCCAATAAGATTTCAAACGTCTTAGAAGTAATTCATATAGATATCTATGGGTCATTCTCTTCGACTTTTTGGAATGATCAACGGTCAGTTATTTACGTTCATAGATGATTTTTCTCGTTATGACTACCTATATCTCATTCATGAGAAAATTCAATCATTAGACATGTTTAAGGCTTATAAGATTAAGGTTGAAAATCAACTCAACAAAAGAATAAAACACGTCAGATTTGGCCCTGGTAGTGAATATTACAGCAGATACGATGGATCAGGAGAACAATGTACATGGTCTTTTGCTAAATTCGTAGAGAAATGTGGAAATCTCCCATAGTACATCATGCCAAGGTGTTACTGAGAGACGAAGCAGAACACTTAAGGAGATGATAAGAAGTATGATTAGTCATTTCGCATAGTCAGAATCTCTTTAAGAAAAAACACTAAAGACTACAACTTAAACTCTAAATGAAGTTTCAAGTAAAACAACTGTTAAGGGATTACAAATTTTTAAAGATCCCTCTATCAGATCAATTTTCAAAATGAGAAATGTACGATTCTTTGAGGATGTGGAGTGTGCAAGGGGATACGTTTTAAGGTTAAGGATTTTGTCTTTGAAGAATAATATGTATATATCCCTTTTGTTACAATTGACAAAGATTAGGACCATGGACAAATTCTAGCTTCATGTCTTGTTTAAGAACCAATTTTAGATCAAGAAAATTTACAGAACCGCTTATACACAATCAAGAGATTGTTCTAGAAAATAAATTCAACAACCTTAAAAACAAATGTCATTAAAGAAATCCACTAGAGAAAGGAGAAAGGAAATTTCGGATGATTTTATAGTCTTTCTAAAAAAAAAAGATGAGGATGAAATTGGATTGACGGAAGAAGATTCGATCAATCAACTTTCATAAGACGTGCAAAGAAATAGTTCTCAAGAGTGGATTGATGTCATGAATAAAGTTATAAAGTCCATGAAAGATAATGACGTTTGGAATCTCACTGTCTAAAGGTGTGAAGCCCATTGGTTGTAAATAAATATTTAAAATTAGAGGATTTGAAGGTTGTTGTGGAGAGATATAATGCTAATCTTGTTACAAATAACTTTTCTCTAAAGGAGGTGATAAGTGTGTTTTTGAACACTTATTTAATACCTAAACAAGTTAATTATTGATTAAAATGAGTGGATTTCTACTTACAATTGTGTAACATTTGCTTTTGTAAGCCAAAAATTACTCAAAGAAAGAGAACAAGGCAAAAAGAGTGAAAAGGGACCAAAAGTGAACAAAATTGTGAAGTTGGGGACCAAAATGATCAAGGGCAAAAAGTTTGAGGACTCATGATGCAATTTATGGAGGACAAAATTGATATAAATGTCAAAATTTGAGGGTCATATTGTGCAAATTCATAGTGTGGGGACCTGATATGCAATTACTGGAGGGCTGTTCTGCAATATTTCTAAAATTCACAACCTTGTGGATCATTTTAATTATTTTTTGAAAACCCAGGGACCAAGGTTGCAATTTTCACTAGGTTTTGATTTTAAAGCCATGACTTGGACTCTTCTTAAAAGTGGAGTTGCTATTGACCTTTTTTTTATCATTTTTTTCTTTGATTTTCTTTTCTTTTTTACAGTTTCTTCTTCTCTTCTTTTTTTTCTTCTTTTTCTTGATATTTTGAGGGCAAAATAAAGAGCACAACAAGGAAAATAAATCAAAGAAAAAGTGGAGAAGTTGGGGAATCAAGATTCAAGCAAATCCATCAAAAAGGGGTTTTATCTTTAATCTTGTATTTTCTTTATTATTTTCTATCATTTGTAATGCATTGGATAAATATTTTCATTTGTTATCATCTATATAACATTGGCTAAATTTATTGCGTTGAGATTTATGGTAGAATTTAACATAACCTTAATTAATTTTAATATTTGCTTTTTTATGCTAATTAACTTATTTTCATGTGTTTATACTATTGTTATTATTGCATTTTCATTTATATGGCCAATGAATGATTATGTTTAGTGATTTGTACGTCGTTTGAGAGAAGATTGTGCATTTTTGAGCAAATAGTAGAAACTCTATGTTTGTGTAGTGAATAGAGATATACCACTAACCCTAGGTGATCCATTGAATTATTTTCACAAAAAAATTTAATGCAATTGTTTGGTTTAAATCAACATAGAGATATAGTAGGTTAAACTAATCAATTAGGGTTAATTTCGTTCGAGAGAGGTAATTAGCTAAAATTGGAAAATCGGATCTAACATTGTAAATGAGTAATTTATTAATTGGCTTGTGAAAAAATTAATTAGGTGACGGTTAAGCGAAACCATGAATCCCAACCACGTTTCCCTCAAAACTTTTCAAGTGTTTACGTTTTCTTATTTTGTAGATTTTTAGTTAATGTCTCATAATTTCCAAATCAAATTTTATTATGTGTTTGTTCTTATTGTCAAAAATTAAATCGACTAAATTTGTGTAATTAAAAGTAAGCATTCATCGAGGGATCGACAACCCGGACTCAAAAAAAAAAGTCCACTTTATTACTTGAACGCGACTCGTGCACTTGCGGTATATTATTTTAGTGAACAAGAGGTATTGATTTTAAAGAGATTTTCTCTCTGATTTCTAAGAAAGACTTTTTTAGGACTATTATGATACTTGTGACACAATTTGATCTTATCTACATCTGATGGTATACAAATAAAAAAAGTCCATCCATGGGCTTACACAAGCTTTCTGTTAATGGTAGCACAAATTTCATCAAATAATTATCTCGTTCGGTCTTGAGATGAATTCAGTTGATGATTGTGTATATCACAAGTTTAGTGAGAGTAATCATAATTTTTGGTATTTATGTTGATAGCATACTTTTTGCCTCCAATGATATAAACTTATTGTACAAAACAAAGAAATTTCTGTTTTGAAATTTTGAAATAAAAGATCTTGATGACGCCTCTTTATGTCAGGGATACAAATACACCGGGATCATTTTCGGAGTATTTTTGAATTATCACAAAATAGTTATATCGATAAGGTTTTTAAAAGATTTAGAATGTAGAGATGTAATCGGGTGGTACCCCTATTGCTAAGGGATACAAGATTTGTTTCAAACAATACTTTAAAGATAAACTTATGGAAAATGCAATACAGAAAATTCATTGTGTTTCAGCAGTTAGGAGTTTAATGTATGCTCAATTTTGCACAATCCGAATATACTATTCATCATTAGAATGTTGGGCAGATATTTAAGTAACTCTAGGATGAATATTTTGAAAATAACCAAGTGGATTATTCGATATCTATAGAGAACTAAAAATTACATGATCACATACAAGAAACAGGACCAATAGGAGATCATTCAATATTCTGATTCTGATAATGGAACATGACTGTGGAATTTTGTCACTAGGATGTACATTTTGGATGAAATTGAAATGCCACTCAAGTTATTCTGTGACAATAGTAGTCATGTATTCAAACAGAACTCGATGATGTCAAAGTTTATAGATATTAAATTCCTAGTTGTTAAGGAAAGAATTCAAAGTGGTCTAATTTCTATAGAGCATATTAGGACAAACTCAATGATTGCATATCCGCTTACTAAAAGACTGCTACCCAGGGTCTTTCATGAAAATACTGCTCATATAGGTGTTGCATCTTTTAATGATATGGTAATTTAGTGAGAGTTTGTATTTGATTGTTGTCCGATTCGGATACATTTTATGCTTATAGATATTCAGTTTATTCTCCAAAAATAAAGTATTCAATTATTTTCACTCTGATTACAATTTTTTGTTTGATCTCATTAAAAAATAAGATATGACTAGTTGAAAATAGGTATGTCTAATTCAGTTATTTTATGCTACACATTCATACTTAATATATATCATTTGATTGTATTGATATACGTGATCATTGAACGTTTAATTATGATTACCGCTTTGATCATATATTGACATAATTGATGGATGAGATTGTTCGAAAATGCTTTTGGTTATGATAGCAAAAGTTTTGACGCCATAAGGTTATGCACATTTATAAAGTAACATATGTGGCTCAAGTGGGAGATTGTTGAAATTTAATTCGTCATGTGGGTCTACATATGTAATTAATTTTGTATAAAAGTTATTTTAAAGTTAAACTCATTTAAAGTGATCTAATAAAAAATTTTAGTTATCGCGCTTTGGATATCTAAATAAAGTGTGAGCTAAATTGTGTAAAGACCGAATTCATTAGGGTTGTAATTGATGATGGGCTGAATAGATATGGAAATATAAATAGGCTTATAGTCCTCAATTCATACGTGATTCTCATTTTTTGTGCCATCATATCAACACTAGAATACAAGATAAAATATATTGAAGATAAAGATCTAAAATCCACAATTAAGATCAACAATCAAGAATCAAGAAGAAATTGAAACAATCAAGATTATGAAAAAAGAAGCCATAATCAAAAATAAATAATTAAAGATTCAGAGTCAAGATCTAGTAATGAAGGATCATCCCCATTGAATCAAGGTATGTTCCGCACTTAATAATTCTCTTGGTGATTTGACTGAAGGATACTGGCAATAAAATATTCAGGTTTTCAAATTCTAGAGATTTAAATTTTAATAAAATCAAACATATTTAGCTTTATATTTTTCTTATTATGTCGACATCTTCTAAGTAGTAATAATCTACAATACAATTTAGCTTTGGATTTTTCTTATTACTCTCACTTTCTTCAATTTTTATTCTACAAGTACATAAGGAAACATTTGTAAATTGAAAAAAAAAAATCTCTTGATAAAAGGAACATAAACAATGCAGCTCGATTTTATGCTGCTTCCATCGAAATTTTAAATCCCCAATTTCCTTTCTTGCTTTTCCAATGGGAAGTAATCCCCATCACTGGAAAAATATATGTACCAATGGTTATATACTTTTTATGGCATTCAGAATCCACAGTTCATGCATTATTCCAATGTAAGGTGGCAAAAGGGAAGCGGCAACAATTGGACTGGTTGGATTAATTGTAAAATTACGTGCAAGCTGGCAGTCTTAGCCTATTAGGGACATGATGATGGAGTTTTCTAGTGTAACTTGGCAAGAAATTCACCTATGTTTAGTGCATGCCTTATATGGACTATTCGGGGTAAACTAAACATAGTGGTGTTTAGGGAATATAGGCGAGCTGTGGGTGTTCTTGTAGATTTGGGAACCAGTATGATCTGTAAGGATGGTGGATCGAGTACTCAACATAAGGCGAGGATAATTGGTGACAAACAGGTGGCGACCACCAGGGATACGTAGAATTATGATGAATATAGATGCATTGGTGTAGGCAGAGGAAGGAAACTTTAGGATTGGGTTTTGTGCTTCCTGGCTATTTGGTAAATGTCTTGGGTGCACAGTCTGTTGGAAAATGGGTTTATAATTAGGTTGATTTTTAAGCAACTTATATTTGGTTTTGCCAAAGCATTTCTGAATAAATAAAAAATGTGAAAATTAAAAAACCCTACTTTTCAAGATCCATATTCAAAAATCAGATCACAAGTTTCATTTTTCAAAAATCAGATATTTCATGTTTAATTAAATATTAATTATACAATTTTCATCACAATCCTAATTAATTTCCCCCAAACCTAGCAACCATTTTCAATATTCTTCATCCTCCTCCTTTCTTCTCACCGTAATCTCTTCTCACTCTCTCTACCAATCCTCATCGGCTACGCCATCTCCGTCGGCAGCCCAGCCTCGCACCATCGCCGAGATACAGTACGTCCACAGATGGCACAGGCTCGCAAGATACTACCTCCACAGACGACGCAGCCTTCTGCTCTCTTTCTGTCGACAGCCCAACCTATCACCACTGTCGTGATATAGCACGTCCACAGATGGCGCAGTCTCGCGAGATACCATAAGGGGTTATCCCACCGAGCGAGGGTCACCGATCAGAACCACTGCGCTCGCAGCAGTATTTTGCCACCATGGTTTTGAGATATTTTGGGCGTGAAGGATGGCGGCCACGCCAGATTTGGTTATTTTTGTTTGTTGGTGGTAGTGATTTCCATGGTGTGGTGATGTTTGGGTGGTTTTAGTGGTGATGGTGGATCGAGCGTTGTTGATGGTGGATCTAGAGTTGGTGGTGATGGATTTGGTCGTGATGATCGTGTGTCTGTGCTCTGCATCCTAATTTGATGGCTGTGCTGTGGAGGTGAGGTGAGGTGGTGGTAGTGGTGGATTTGGCGTGACGTTCTACCATGTGTTGATTTGTTTGAGATGGTGGTAGTCGTTCTGGTGGCGACATTGGCAGTGGTGTTGATTTGTTTGAGGTGTGGTGTACGGTGGTCGTACGTTTTAAATGTAGTGGTGGATCTGTGGTGGGATTGGAGGCTGATTGGAGGTGCGATTTGGCAGCGTTGGGAAAGTTCTTGTGGTGGTGTGTGAGATCTGCGAGAAGTGAAGCAAGTCTGTGAGATGAGACAGTGGTTGTTTTGTGGTTGTGTGCAGTGATTTTGTTGGTGGTAGCGGTGGTGGTGGATCTTGGTGGTGGTGGTGGTGGTGTTGTGTTTTCTGCGATGTGCTGATTTGTTTGAGGTGGTGGTGATGGTGGTTCTGGCGGCGACGGTGGCAGTGGTGCTGTTGGAGGGAGTGGTCACAAGTTGGGGGGTTGGTGGTGGTCATAGATTATTTGATCGTTTGTGACCATTAAATTGGTTAATCTGTGACTAATAAACAATATGTAACTAATAAAAAAGATAAATTGTGACAAAAAAATAATGTGTGACCTAAAAAATTGTTAATTTGTGACCGATAATTTGACAATTTGTAACTGTCTACTAAGTCGTAACTTATAATATTTGTGATTTGTGACCGATGAGTAAGTTGTGATGTATAATTTTTTTTATTTATGACCGATGAACAAATTGTGACTTACAAAATTTCTGAATTGTGACCATAAAATAATTTGTGACCCATAAAATTTCTGATTTTTTACCGTAAAATAATTTGTGATTTAAATTTCTCATTTGTGACCGATGAACAAATTGTGACCTTTAACATTTTTGAATTGTGACCGTAAAATAATTTGTAACGTTTCAATTTTTTATTTGTGACCGATGAACAAATTGTGGCCTATAAATTTTTTGAATTATGACCGTAAAATAATTTGTGATATGTAAAATTCGTGATTTGTGACAAATTAATAATATGTGACCAATTATATAGAATTTGTAATCAAATTATATAGAATTGTAACCTTAATATATTTAATTAATAAAATATATGTTTAATTAATCAATTTATAAATAAAATTTTAAAAAAAAATCTGAGATTTGAAATTTTAAACCTTAAAAAATCTGAAATTTTAAATTTTAAATTTTAAACCTTATCTCTTAAATTTGAAATATGTGAAACTTAATCTCTTAATTATGAAATTTTCCCATAAAAAATTATTGCCCAAATTAAGGGTGTTGAAAAGGAGAAATTGGTGTACCACATAGAAAAAAGAAGAAAACTATGATTTATTCATTAATCCTTACCTTGAGACTTGGGTTTGAGTCCCAAGGGTACCAAATGACTTGGATCTTATTAGGTTCAATTCAAAGCTCACACTCACATGCTCCTGTAGGTTGTGAGTAGATTATTTGAGATTAAATTTTTAATTAATTTTCGAAAATTTCAATCAGTGCCTGCGAGGGACAGTTGGCTCCTAGGCTCTTAAAGAGCGGTTGGCCTTAGTTAATGGTCCTTGAACGAAAAGTCATGTTTGTTTAGACAGGCCATAATCTACTAGTTGTGTCTTTTCATACTCAACTTTTGACTTATTATAAATAGGCCCCTATGTTCTGTAGAATTTATATCATTTATAACTAAAGTATCCATTATTTTCCTAAATCATTGCATACTTGGAAGCTTTATGCATAAAAATCTCATTTCTTATAGAGGGTACAAAAACAATTTTTCAAGTTCATCGTTCTTGTCATTTGAAGTGCTTCTACCGCAAAAAGAAGGTTCTTGTATCTTGAAAGACGATTGCCAACTTACCGTAAGCACTTGAGTGGGGCAAATTCGTTTTAAAGATATAGAATTGAACTCTAGTCTCAGTCTACCATATTTATTCTACGTTCTTCATTTTCTGCAATTGTTTCATTATTTCAAGTAAGTTTTATTTTCTTGCAAAATATAATTTGCATATTCGCTATACCAACAACACAAGCTCGATAGATAGTCTACTATTTCTCGGCTGAAGATGAGAGGTAGTTGTAGTTAGGGAATGACTAATTTTTGCAAAGATAGTCAGTTCCAAGTACAGAAAGTGCAATGTGATTCCTGAAAATGGGAACAGAGTTTCCTATTTACTGTGTTGATTAGTCATTTTATTAATTGGTCTCATAGGATTCCACTTTATTATTTTACTAGTAGTTTATGACGATTTGCTTGAATAAATGAGTTATTTTACCATAAAAATAATCTTGGTAAGAGGAATTCTACATGTACTCCCAAGTTTACCACCTGGGTGACAGAATGCAGAGATGTTACCTCTGCATTGGTTAGTGGAACTTTATTTTTTGTCTACCAGCTAATTCAAAGGTGATCCATGTGCATTCTGTCACCCAAGTGGTAAACTTGGGTGTAGCATAAATGTCTTGGTAATTATCCAGAAAATACATGTCTATCTAAAAAGGACATCTTTTCATATGAAGTCTTCATCAGTTGCAACGCTATCCAAGTGGAGACTATAATTAATACATGTCTTCGTGCAATGCCCTTTTACCCACAATGTATGGAACTTTATTTCTAGTGCTTTCGGCATTGCTTTGGACTACTCGGCCACAATGGAAAACCTTCTTTCTAAAGCTATGCGACAGAAATTTTGCCCACAACTCAAGGCAATCTGGGAATCTATGGTTGTAACAACATTTTAGGTTATTTGGACAACTAGAAACTAATACATTTTTAAAGGCCTTGTCACACAATTCGATCTTCTATCCAATCCATGGTACGAGACTACGAGTAGCTAAGGAAGAGGGTAATTTGTGCAACTGCGGAATTTTAAACACCATGTTGAAATGGATGGTGCTGAAAAATGATCGTTAACGGATTGTATTAAAGTAAATACTGATAAGGTGGCACAAGGCACTCTGGACCTTTAGGGTGCGGTGGTATATTCAGGAATAGTAGAGGTTTGTGAAATGGTTTCTTTACAATTCTACTAGTAGTCAAGTGGGCAATCGAAGCAGAGTTATGGATTGTCATTCATGCAATACGTCTGGCATGGGATAGAGGATGGCTCTCTATTTGGTTGGAAAGTGACTAAAATGTACATGGTCAACTTGTTATCTCCGAAAAGTGATTCAGTTCCTTGGCAGATAAAGGCTAGATGGGCTCAATACCTATATTATATATTGTTAGAAATTGAGCCATTGTTATAAATATTAAAGATGAGATCATGGGCAAGATGAAAATAACAATAACAAGGATATAATCTCTAAGTGTAAATTCTAGAGGGGAAAAATCACAAGCCGATGTGGAAAGTAAGGAGTCACAATATATTATGATGTATCTCACAAGATTCTCTCGTGATATCTCTATCTACGAGTCTCTCTCTATTAATCTGGATTCTAAAAATATGTGTAATATACCATGTATTTATAATACAACAATTCCGAACATACTAGAAGAGTTAATACAATGAAAAGTATAATATAAGGTGAAGTTCCAATATAATGGGTAAAACCAATAACGGAGTATTTGAATTGAAATAGGAGTCCCAAAACTAGTCAAATCGTAAAACCCTAAAGATCTGAATAAAACTATCACTCAAGCGATACATTCGCAGCTAGCGAGAAGTGCCACTACCTCTCAAGCGGTCGGCTCACACCAACGAGTGACCAAGGTTCTGTTCTGAGCACTCGAGCATTTGATGAGCGGCCATCAAGAGGTTTTGAAATGATTCTTCGTCTTGGTCCATCTTTTGTCTTTTTTGTCTCTTTGCAGTCTTTTACTTTTTCAATACTTCTCCAAAACAAATAATCAACTCCAAATATAACTCTAAAATAGAATTCGAGTCACACCGAAATTCTAACGAATCTCCACCTTAACACGAATTTCACTGTAAGGAATAAAACTTAACTCTTCAACAAACTCCAAAATTCTCATAACAGAACACTCCAAATAAAATACTTTACCTCTTCCACAAATCACTTCTTACCAGCAACTCAACAACTGTGAACTGAATCCAAACACTGATTAGCAGCAGAATTACCTTGGGTACCAAACTTGCTCGATTCACCACGAACAACAAAATCATCAACTTCATATCCAACTCCATATGACTTACCAAATTTGTTCAAACTATCTCCATGAGCAACACAATCACAACTAACTCTATTTGAGCCAATGCTTATTACTCATAAGCAACCAAATCAGGCTCATCGAACCTTTCCTGAGGTCTAATATCTATTTTTCTTAATTTAGTGACAGTTGTATCAAACGTGAACGTAGAACCCTACAAGACATATAACCAGAACCTTCTCTATCCCTTTATCACAATACATATACATTTGTTAACTTTCATAACTCTACCTTCATCAGTATACATGTACCTTTTTGAAATTACATGGTTGTCCCTTCTGATCTGTAGCAACTAATTTTCCCATGTTGGTGTATTGTCATGGATACCTAAAAATAAGACATTTACCTCTAAAAAAAACAAATGTAGTAGTGTAAGTAAGGATCAATCCCACGAATAGTGATTAGTCTAATTTTATGCTATGTAAACAAGAATTGAGGGGTTTTGATTATGCTCAAACTATTTTTAAGAAATTAATAATGAACAACTCAAATCAAAATATCGAAGGCAATCAAAAGAACGATCAATGGTCTAAATCCACATTCACCATCGAAATTTTACAACTGATCATAGATGCAAATATATATCAATTCACACTTTGAATATTCACCGTTGGAATTATTTTCCTATCTATCCTTAATTGTATATAATTTGAAAACAAGTGATCCAATGAACCATAATTACTAAACAACACAAGACAAGTGCAATAGATTTAATCTAGTAACAGTCCTAATAATTAAAGAGATCGATGAAACTAAATAATACCAACATAAGCAGTTGTATTCAATCTAGTCAAACGTTCTTCCCAAAATTTAATAATTTCTGACGGAGCAAATTATTAAATCCCAGTTGCTTCAAAATCAAAGCGATCAAAAAATTATGGATTTGATATTTAACTTATCTATAGATTGTAACAAATAATAAACTAGTAGGTCTCCTAGAAATTAAACGCAAAAATCATGAAAATAAGTGCAGAAGAACATTTAATACTGAAAATATGAATAAAACAATGAAAATAATTTAGATCTCACAGTTGGATTGGTTCTGAGGCTTCAGTTTCCTTCGACCAAGTGCAAAGATTTAGCTACTCATGAGAATTTTAAAAGCAAAAAGAGAGAAAAGGTGGATGGGGTGTGTTCTCCATTTTCTGGATGGTTTTACGGTTTAAAAAGTGTTTTAAGATTTGTTTACATAAGTGTTTGAGTCAAATTCGAAAACCAGATTTCGCGCACCGGTAGTGTACTATGCGACCATTCGCATAGTTCATTTGAAACTCATCCTTCATTGCTCTGAAACCATATATGCGACCGCATAGGTATTAATGCTATGCAATTGCATAACATTGATATCTATGCAATTGTTGCGTTTCAACCCTCAAATTTTGTTTTCTCGATTCGTGGTTACTTTTCTAGTTTTTCTTCTTCCAATGCTTCATGTCTTCTATTAATTGGTCTTCAAATCTTTCTCATCTTCATTTTGCCTTCCGAGCCATATTTTGGATATTCACAATTTGGTCCTCGAGCTTTTATTTTCTTTCACTTTAGTCCTTTTTCGCTTATTTCTTCTATATTCCACAATATTCATCTAATTTCAACCTAAATCAAAATATAAGAGTAATGAGTACATTTATGCATCAATTAATCACAAAAGCATAAGATAAAGAGATGAAAAATATAGCATTTTACATTTTTATCACCTATTCTGCCACCGATAGCAATCCTTCTTCACGTGTTTCTTTTTCTTACAATAACAACAGACTATATCACCACTTAAACATCTCTCTTCCATGACCACCCCAATTCCTCTCACGAGCAACAAGACCACCTGGGACTCCGATCCGACGATTAACTACTTAATCTTCTCCTTAGAATAAAGCGCATCAAAAACTTAATCAATGATGAGAGTATCTCGACTATGCAAGATGGTGTCCCTAAATGTCATTTATAAAGCAGGCAACAAACATAACAAAATTAACCCAAAGTCCTCTTCATCGTACTTGACCTCCATGGTATCCAAATCAGGAACGATTTCCTTGCAGATATATGATCTTCCAAAGATTTATCTTTTATCATGCAATGAGAATATAAACTTTGCTTTGAATACAGTTTGGAATGGGCTTCCCAAAAAGTCGACCCGGGCCAAGGTCAACATAGTAGAATAAATGGGACGGTGATCAAAATGACTGAAGATAGGTCGCCAAACTACGATGAGATTTTCACCTCTAGTTGGGCTTTGAGTAATGCATAACTGCTCCAACTTCAACTATGATGCAATGACACTTTTCTCCTATGACATGTACTGAAGAATTTGATTCAAAAGATAAAGATGTATCTTTAATAGGGCTTTTTGATTATTACGTTGTTTTTCCTCCAGTGTCAAAATTGAGGGCATTTTATCCACCCCAACAGAGCATCATCCAAATCCAATTGGGCGGGAACTGTTGTATCTTAATCTGCCACAAAGAAAATCTAGTGTTACGGTCCAAAAGCGAAATATTAAACTTCATACTTGTCATCCCGAAACAATCAAATCTCACTCTTATACGAAATCAAACTAGCTCTCCTAAGAACTATTGATCCTAGGCTCTAATACCACTCAAAAGAAATTGAGCAAATTATTATTAATATTAAAGACAAGATAATGGGTTTATGTGGAAACCCTAGATGAGAAAAATCACGAGCAAAGATGAATAATTTACTATAAAAAATAATGAATTACAATATGTTATGCTGGATCTCAAAAGACTCTCTCCATCTACAAGTCTCTCTCTATTATTTAGATCCTACAACTATGTGTAATATATCACACATTTATAATACAATAATCCCTAATATATTAAGAGAAATAATATAATGAATAGTTTAATATAAGGTGAAATCTCAACACAATAGGTAAAACCAATAACAAAGTATTCGAATAGAAATAGGAGTCCCAAAACTGGCCAAATCATAAAATCCTGAAGATCTAAATAAATCAGCATTGAAGTGACACCCTCATGATTAGCGAGCGGTGCTACAACCGCTTGCGCTAGCGAGTGGCCAAAGTCTTGTCTTGAGTACTTGAGAGATTGATAATTGGCTAGCAATTGAATTTGTAGCAACTTCTTTTCCGTGGTCCATCTTTTATCTTCTTTGAATCTTTATAGTCTTTTACTTCTTCAAGACTTCTCCAAAACAAACAATCTGTTTAAATTGGTTAAGTATAAAACCATGAAAAAGTGACTTCCGTGTCAACTTCAACCAAAGATTTGGACTTGATCCGATATTCAAATTATGAAAATAAATAGACTAAATTGTTTACTCTTAAAGAAGATCATCGTGGTATATTTGAATTCTCCAAACTAATTCCAAGTGAATGAGAAATTACGATCTAAAGTTTGAAGAAAAAAGATTAAACTAGTTGGAAATTTGTTCAACTCCGTCACTCGCCTAGCGCTCGAGCGACATGCTAGCGACAGACGAGTGACAGAGTCTCTGTTTTTGACACTCAAATGACGTAAGAGCGACATGCTAGTGACAACAAAAGCTTTGGCAAAGGTTGCTGAATTTGTGGCGCGATATTTCACTCACAACCTTTTAATCTCTATAAATTAGACCATTGGGACATCCATTTGTTCATTGCAATGATATGCGATCATACCATAACGTTAAATTTATCTTTTTCTACCCAAAAGTTTGCATAAAAAAAGATATTTTTCCATTTTTCATAAAAGGAGTACAAAAACCATTTTTCGGTTCATTGTTCTTGTGTTTTGAAGTGCTAATAACACAAAAAGTTTGTCGTTGTATCCTAGGAGTCTATTGCCATCATCTGTGGGCATCGTTGTAGGGCAAATTCGACTTAAGAACAAAGAGTTCAATTCTTGTCTTGATTTTGCATACATATCTTTTGGTGTTACTTTGACATTCTTTTCATTTGGTGTTTTCAATCATATCCTTACTGTTACTCTATCCAATTTTTGATAAGGTTGGTAAGTTTATTTTTTGGTTTAAATTCATCACCCAAATCCATCATATTATCCAACATTCCTAAGTCGAATTTTTCGTTTGAGTTGATAACTATATTCTTGTATTATATTCGGATAAACTGACTTTGCTTCGATTCAACTTCTTCTACTCCTCCTTAAATTTTGATTTTGGTTTATTTTATGTTTTGTATAAACAAAAATGAATACGGTTAACAATACCGATACATCTTCGAATGATACTTCTAATATGGGAACTTCGGAAAGAATGTTACCTAACTTGGTTCCTAGTGTGTGATTCATCTAGCTGTGGTTGCCCCTTCCACCGTTCATACTAATTATGTTCCACATAGAGAGAAATCGAAGAAGTTTAGTGGGGTTTTCAAAAGATAGCAACAGAAAATGTTGTTCCATCTCACGACCCTATTTTTGACAAAATTCGAAAAAAAAAATATGCTCCCATCGTACAAGAATGGAAAAATAATAGGGCATCATTGATTGCAGTAGATTCTTAGAAACATTTCGGCTTCTTATGCAAAAACTTCATTTTGAATAGTTTAGACAACACATTATATAATGTGTATAGTTCCATAAAATTTGCAAAGAAATTATGAGAATCATTGGAAAAGAAATACAAGACTAAAGACGCCAGAACTAAGAAGTTCATTGCGGGGGAAATTCTTAGACTACAAAATTGTAGATTCAAGAACAGTCATCAGTCAAGTTCAAGAATTACAGATTATACTCCATGACCTTCACGCCAAGAATATGTCTCTAAGTGAATCATTTCAAGCGGCTGCAATTGTCGAGAAACTTTCACCCATGTGGAAGGATTTCAAGAATTATCTCAAACATAAGAACAAGGAAATGAATATTGAAGAACTCATTGTCCAGTTGAGAGTTGAAGAAGATAATCGAAATTCAGACAATCGTGTTAGAAGTCATATACCACAGGTTAAGGCTAATGTGGTAGAATCATATAACAAAAGTAAGAAAAGAAAGCATTCCGTCGAACCATCCAAGAAGAATGCAAAAAAGTTCAAGGGCGATTGCTATAATTGTGGAAAGGACGAACATCACTCTATTGATTTTCGTAAACCTAAGAAAAGAGACCTAGTAAATATCATTAAATCGGATGCAATATCTAGCGTTATATTAGATATAAACTTGTCGGCCGTTATTTCAAAATGCAACAATGTTGGAAATCTCATGGAATGGTGGGTGGATATGGGTGCTACCCGTCATATTTATGGCGACAAAGGAATGTTATAATCCTACACTCCACCAATAGTGAGAAATTATTCATGAAAAACTCTTCAAGTTCAAAGGTTGAAGGACAAGGTAAAGTTATTTTGAATATGACATTGGGCAAGGAACTTAGCCTAAATAATGTTCTTTATATGCTGGATATTCTCAAGAACTTAGTGTCGGGTTTTTTGTTAAATAGGAATGTGTTTAAATTATTTTTGTATCGGATAAGTTTAAACTTACCAAAAATAATATGTAAGTAGGAAAAAGCTATGTAAAAGATGGACTATTCAAGATGAATGACCTTACCATTGTACTGAATAACTCAAGAAATAATATATCTTCTTCAGCTTATATTCGTGAGCCGTCTAATTTATGGCATCATAGATTAGGACACGTAAACTTTAATTCTATATGCAAACTAATGATTTTAAGTTTACTACCGAGTATACATTTTAATACAAATGAAAAATGCAAAATTTGTATAAAGGCTAAGTTAGCCAAAGCTATTGAAAAGTAAAGATAAAACTTTGGAAGTATTTAAAAAATATAAACTGACGTTGAAAATGAACTTGGAAAAAAAGATAAAGGCGACTCGTAGTGATCGAGGTGGAGAATATGCTGCACCGTTTGAAAAATTTTGTTCAGAATCTGGAATTATTCATCAAACAATAGCAATATAGTCACCTCAATATAATGGTGTTGCAGAACAAAATCATCATTTCCTTAAGTGTTCGACTTTTGTGTGCTGCAACACCATTATATTGAGGTGAGTATATTGCTGTTGTTTGATGAATAATTCTAGATTCTGAACAAAATTTTTCAAATGGTGCAACATATTGTCCACCTCGATCACTACGAATCGCCTTTATCTTTTTTTCCAAGTTGATTTTCAACGTCAGTTTTATATTTTTTAAATACGTCCAAAGTTTTATCTTTTCATATTTTTAATAAAATACCACACAAGAGTAAGAATGAATCACCTTATGAGTTATTGAAATTTCAAAAACTTTCCAACAAATATCTTAAAGTGTGGGGGTGTTTGGTAAATGTATAACTACCTAAACATAAACGAGTAAACATTGGACTTAAGACAATTGATTGTGTCTTTATCAGGTATACAAACAATAGTAATGTATATCAATTTTTGGTTCATAAATCTGAAATACTTGATGTAGATATAGGTATCATCATTGAATCAAGAAATATTGTATTCTTTGAAGATATATTTTCTTATAAAGAGAAAGAAGTAAGTTCACACAAACAAACTTATGATATTGCCATTAGAAACTATCAAGAAGATAGTAATCATCAAGTAGATGAAGAATCAAGGCGCAGTAAAAGGTAAAGGATTTATAAGACCTTTGGTCTAGATTTTCTAACATATCTACTAGAAAATGATCCAATGACGTTTAACGAAGTAATGTCCACTTCTGAAGCTCATTTTTTGAAAGAAGCAGTTAATAATGAAATTAAATCCATCATGAATAACCATACTTAAAAATTGGTTGAACTTTCTCATGGAAACAAAGCTTTAGGTTGAATTAATAGACAAGTATAAGGTTAGATTAGTGGCCAAAATATATAAACAAAAGGAAGGACTAGATTTCCTCGATACCAATTCACCGGTTACAAGGATCACGTCTATACGTGTATTGATTGTAATTGTTGCAATGCATAATCTTGAAATACATCTAATGGATGTTAAGATTGCATTTCTAAATGGTAAATTAGAAGAAGAAATATATATAGAACAACCTGAAGGTTTTGTTACTCCGAGAAATGAGAATAAGGTATATAAGCTTGTAAAATCATTGTATGGATTAAAATAAGCACCGAAGCTATGGCATGAAAATTTTGAAAAAGTTATGTCGTCAAATGGTTTCAAAATTAATGAATGCAACAAATGTGTTTACATTAAAACCACACTTAACAAATAATTGATCGTATGTCTATATGTTGATGATATGTTAAATCATGAAAAATAATTAGAACATTATTACCTCGACCAAGAAAATGTTAATAAAACATGTTGACACGAAAGATATGGGATTAACTGACGTGATATTAGGAATTAAAATGTCTAAAACATTTGACGGTTTGTCATTGTCTCAATCACACTATATTAAGGCTATACTTGAAAATTTTAAGGTGTATGACGATAAAACAATTAAAATAACAGTGGACTTGAGTTTACACTTAACCAAAAATACTGGTGATCATGTATCTCAATTAAAATATTCATGCGTTATAGGCAGCTTGATGTATATTACCAACTGAATGACTTCGTAATGTTCTCGAGAATATTCCATGTTGGGAAACTTCGGTACCTGCGATTAATATACATTGTGATAATCAATCGGAAATTGCAAGGGTACCAAATAATATGTAAGATGGTAAATCTCGACATATTCGTCGAAGACACAATACTTTAAACAGTTGATATCGAATGGTATAATCTCGATTAACTATGTTAAAGCAAAGGAAAATATAGCGAATCATTTGACGAAAGAACTAACTATAGATCAAGCATACCATATTTTCTAGGGAAATGGGCCTAAAGCGTATCGAATGGAATCAATGTAGTGGAAACTCAACCTTGTAAATTGGAGATCACAAGATCTTGATTCAATGGGATAACTAAGTTATGAAAGATTCATTGTAAAACACTTACTCCGATTCCTACAACCTAAAGTGCTAAAATAACAAGTATATAAGGATAAGTGTATACTTTTAATGATTCATATATCTTGAAAGAAAACAAGAAATGTATGATACAATATTATAGGAGATCACCTATATAAGTGTGAAGTGGGCCGCTTCTACGAGAATTTGAGGTTTAAATTCTCTTTAAAAACTTATGAAACCAAGAGTTGTTCGGGCCAAAATGAACACAATCATGAGAATCGAAATGGTTAGATGAGTTATGGTATTGGTACAGTTGTTTTGATTTACACGAACTGTTGAATGGTTCATGACATCGCGTTCACCAATTAGCTTAATAAATTCGATTGTATTCAACTAATGAAGTTTTAAAGTCACAAGCCACATATCCTGATGATATAGTTTGTCGTGCGTACTCCTTTATTAGAGTCTGCATTTCATTTTCATTTTTAGATTGTATATTGTGGAAATAATATATCTTCTTTTGCTTATATTCGTGAGTCGTCTCATTTATGGAATCATAGATTAGGACGTGTAAACTTTAATTCTATATGCAAACTAATGAATTTAAGTTTACTATCGAGTATACATTTTAATACAAATGAAAAATGCAAAATTTGTGTAAAGACTAAGTTAGCCAAAGTTGTTGAAAAGTAAAGATAAGACTTTGGAAGTATTTAAACACTATAAAACTGACGTTGAAAATCAACTTGAAAAAAAGATAAAGGCAATTCGTAGTGATCGAGGTGGAGAATATGTTGCACCGTTTGAAAAATTTTATTCAGAATCGGGAATTATTCATCAAACAACAGCAATATACTCACCTCAATATAATGGTGTTGCAGAACACAAAAATCGAAAACTTAAGGAAATGATAAATGGAATGTTGATTAATGCATGCTTTCCTCAAAACTTGCGAGGGGAAGCTATACTTACAACAAATCATATGTTTAATAAAATACCACACAAGAGTAAGAATGAATCACCTTACGAGTTATGGAAATTTCGAAAACTTTCCTACAAATATCTTAAAGTGTGAGGGTGTTTGGTAAATGTACAAATACCTAAACTTAAACAAGTAAACATTGGATTTAAGACAATTGATTGTGTCTTTATCGGATATACAAACAATAGTAATGTATATCGATTTTGGTTCATAAAACTGAAATACTTGATGTAGATATAGGTATCATCATTGAATCAAGAAATATTGTATTCTTTGAAGATATATTTTCTTATAAATAGAAAGAAGTAAGTTCACACAAACGAACTTATGATATTGCCATTAGAAACTATCAAGAAGATAGTAATCACCAAGTAGATGAAGAACCAAGACGCAGTAAAAGGTAAAGGATTTATAAGACCTTTGGTCTAGATTTTCTAACATATCTACTAGAAAATGATCCAATGACGTATAACGAAGCAATGTCCACTTCTGAAACTCCTTTTTGGAAAGAAGCAGTTAATAATAAAATTAAATCCATCTTGAATAACCATACTTAAAAATTGGTTGAACTTTCTCACGGAAACAAAGTTTTAGGCTGAATTAATAGACAAGTATAAGATTAGATTAGTGGCCAAAAGATATAAACAAAAGGAAGGACTAGATTTATTTGATACCTATTCACTGGTTACAAGTATAACGTCTATACGTGTATTGATTGTAATTGTTACAATGCATAATCTTGAAATACATCTAATGGATGTCAAGGCTGCATTTCTAAATGGTAAATTAGAAGAAATATATATAGAACAACCTAAAAGTTTTGTTACTCCGAGAAATGAGAATAAGGTATATAAGCTTTTAAAATCATTGTATGGATTAAAATAATCACTGAAGCTATGGCATGAAAAATTTGAAAAATTTATGTCATCAAATGATTTCAAAATTAATGAATGTAACAAATGTCTTTACATTGAAACCACACTTAACAAATACGTGATCGTATGTCTATATGTTGATGATATGCTAATCATGAAAAATAATTAGAACATTATTACCTCGACCAAGAAAATGTTAGTAAAACGTGTTGACACGAAAGATATGGGAGTAACTGACGTGATATTAGGAATTTAAATCTCTAAAACATTTGACGATTTGTCATTGTCTCAATCACGCTATATTAAGGCTATACTTAAAACTTTTAAGGTGTATGACGATAAATCAGTTAAAATAATAGTGGACTTAAGTTTACACTTAGCCAAAAATATTGGTGATCACGTATCTCAATTAAAAATATTCACCCATTATAGGTAGCTTGATGTATATTACCAACTGCAAGAGTCCTGATATAGCATATGTAGCCAACAAGTTGAGTAGATTTACATGTAATCCAAGTAATGACCATTGGAAAGCATTAACCCGAGTTCTTAAATACTTAAGACACATGGTTAACTATGAAATATACTACTCAAGATATCATGCAGTGTTAGAAAGATATATCGATGAAAATTGGATATCTGATACAAATGATTCAAAGTCTACAAGTAGTTATGTATTTATCATTTGAGGCGGAGCTGTGTCCTGAAGATCATCTAAACAAACTTGTATATCTCGATCTACGATAGAATGTTAGTTTATTGTTTTAGATAAAACCGAAGAAGAAGCCGAATGATTTCGTAATTTTCTCAAGAATATTCCATGTTGGGAAACGTCGGTACCTGCGATTAATATACATTGTAATAATCAATCGGCAAGTGCAAGGGTACAAAATAATAGGTATGATGGTATATCTCGACATATTCGTCAAACACACAATACTTTAAACAGTTGATATCGAATGGTATAATCTCAATTAACTGTGTTAAATCAAAGGAAAATATAGCGGATCATTTGACGAAAGAACTAACTACAAATCAAGCATACCATATTTTCTAGGGGAATGGGCCTAAAGCGTGTCGAATGGAATCAATATAGCGGAAACTCAACCTTGTAAATTGGAGATTCCAAGATCTTGATTCAACGGGACAACTAAGTTATGAAAGATTCATTGTAAAACACTTACTCCCATTCCTACAACCTAAAGTGCTAAATAACAAGTATATAAGGATAAGTGTATACTTTTAATGATTCCTATATCTTGAAAGAAAACAAGAAATGTATGATACAATATTATAGGATATCACCTATATAGGTGTGGAGTGGGCCACTTCTATGAGAATTTGAGGTTTAAATTCTCTTAAAATGCTTATGAAACCAAGAGTTGTTCAGAGCCAAAATGAAGACAATCATGAGAATCGAAATGGTTAGATAAGTTATGGCATTGGTACAGTGGTTTTGATTTACACAAATTGTTAAATGGTTAATGACATCGCGTTCACCATTTAACTTAGTAAATTCGATTGTATTCAACTAAGGAAGGTTTAAAGTCACAAGCCACCTATCCTAATGATATAGCTTGTCGTGTGTACTCCTTTATTAGATTCTGCATATCATTTGCATTTTTAGATTGTTTATTGTGGAATTTTCATTCATGTGAGTGATTTTTGGAATTAGTTAAGTATAAATAAAACCATAAAAGTATGGCTTTCGTGTCAATTTCGACCAAATATTCGGGCTTGATCCGAAAGTCAAATTATGAAATAAATAAACTAACTTGTTCA
The DNA here is from genome assembly GCA_035079005.1 of Fraxinus americana. NCBI lineage: Eukaryota > Viridiplantae > Streptophyta > Magnoliopsida > Lamiales > Oleaceae > Fraxinus > Fraxinus americana. Next base: position 24,642,999 of record CM068720.1, read on the forward strand.
ACTCTTCAAGTAGATCGCCATGGTATATTTGGAATCTCCAAACCAATTCCAAGTGAATGAGAAATTACAGTCTAAAGTTGGAAGAAAATATGGAAAACTGGCTGGAAATTTGTCTACTCCATCGCTCGCCTAGCACTTGAGCGAGGAGGTTGCCGCTTGAGCGACATGCTAGCAACGGAGTCTCTGTTTCCGACTCAAGCGACACAAGGGCAAAGCTACAACCGCAAAAGCTACGACCATTGGCAAAGATTGCTGAGTTTGAGACGCAACAATTCACTTTCAACATTTCCTTCTCTATAAATTAGACCCTTGGGACATCCCTTTATTCATCCCAATGATATGCAATCATAGTATAATATTAAATTCATCTTTTCCTAGTTTAAATTCTGCATTAAAAAAAAAAGTTATTTTTCCATTTTTCATAAATGGAGTACAAAAACCAATTTTTCAATTCGTTGATCTTGTGTTTTAAAGTCTAACATAAGAAGTTTGTCTTTGTATATTGAGAGTCGATTGACTTCATCCGTGGGCATCGTTGAGAGGGGCAAAACAGACTCAAAGAGTTCAACTCTTACCTCGACTTTGCATACATTTCTTTTGGCGTTGCTTTGACATTCTTTTCATTTGGTGTTTTTCAATCATATCCTTACCGTTACTCCGTCTAATTTTTGGTAAGGTTCGTAAGTTGATTTTTTGGTTTAAGCCCCTATTTGGTACACATTATTTTTTTCATTCTCATTCTTCTACTCATTTTCAACCACACATTCTTCAATAAAATAATATTTTCCATCACATCAATAACTTTTCCTTCATTTTTAACCACATATTCTCCATTAATCTACTATTCAATAATACATTCTTTCCAAAGAATGTGTCCCAAACACACCCTCATCACTCAAATCCATCATATTATCCAACACAATCAACTCCAAATATACCTTCAAAACAAAATTCTAGTCACACCGAAATTCTTGACATATATCCCAATGAACTTCAGCGTCTCGCATATTTATAGAGAAGGAAATGAAGTAGCTGATGCATTAGCTAATCACGCGGTCACTTGCATTTCTGAACAATGAGGGCACACTAGGCATTTTTCTTTTGATCCGACAGTTCCATAATTTTCGCTTAGATTATTTTGATTGGTCAGCCTAATCACTTGTAACAGTTGATGCATTTGTTTGTTTTTCATTTAATAAAATGGCTACAGAGGGCACATGATGAGGGTGCTATGAAGATGTCAATCGAGTTGGAATGTCTCAGTGCATCTAGTGATTCCTTCCATCAGCAACTTCATTCAAAAATCGTGTATAAAGTTTTGTTTAGCTCTGTGTCAGGTGAGTGGCGGAACTTCTTCCTGTCAGGCAGAGCTTTGCCAAGGCGTATTTTCTTACGTGTGATCGGGCCGGAGTGAAACAAGGGATCAAAGCGTCGAGGCGCGAAGTCTTTAGGATCGGATGCAATTCCGAAGCTGGCACATGTTGCACTGGTCCATGTTTCTGACGTCCCAAGTCTTCATCACGTGCCATTTTCTAGTTTAATTTAGAGTTCTACTATCCAATTCCACACGTCCATACTCAATTTATTTAAAAAATAAGCATATATATACACTTTGTTATTGCTAATTTACAGCCCACTAGAACCAATCAACTTTGTTAAACCAAAAGTTATGGCCATGGCCAACCAACCACCAATCAAAGCCCTTATGGAGGACCTTGCCGCAGGTGCCCTCCCTAACGCCGCCCCTAACCACGCAAACACCACCAAAGCAAGGCTAACGGCGGCGGCCACCACCCACATCCTCTCCTTGTACTCTCTTATGAAGGAGGCAGCCAATAGTGGCACCATTGCACCCGCTGAAAATGTTAGGGCTGATACAGCAGCTGCTTGTATTGGATTAGGCAAACCCTCTTTCTCTCCTTTTGTACTTTCTATACCGACTGCTCTTTCCTTTTCTCTCTTCGTTTGAGCCATTTCAACGTCGAGTTGCGAGTAAACCGACACGAATTCGCCTATGGCCATGGAACATGCTCCGCCAACTAATCCGGCAAACCCTGTCGATGGGAAATTCACCACCACACTTTAATAAATGGATCAACGAAAATAAAATCAATAGAAGAGCAACAAAAAAAAAATCTGCTAAATTTCCTTATTTGAGTCAAATATATACCCAATACCTGTTAGGATCATGACCTTTATGTCTTGTTTTACCGCTCCAACACCCATCATCAATGATGCTGTTGAAACTAGCCCATCGTTGGCGCCAAGAACCGCAGCACGGAGCCATTGGGATCGTTTAGAGTAGTCAAATTCCTTTACTTCTAGGTCAAGGCTCATTTGTCTCTCCACGTCATTGACAGGAGGGAGAGAAAATTTGGTTTCTTGATTAGAAGCCATGAAATGGGATGAAAACTTAGTAATCAAGAAATGTCAAGAGGATTAGAATGCAAATGAACGTGATGCAAAACGCCTTGTTCTTAATTATTTATAAAGCAGAAATTTTGATTTTAGTGGAGACAAAATGTAAGGTTTGGGCACCACCATTGACAAGTTTCGCGCCTTAAAGAAACTAAACTTACTTGGTGTTTGGGAAAATCAACATTTCTATGAAGTGATTTCACATGCTTGATCTTGGAACATTGATGTAGCTGTTGAGCCACTTCATTTTAAAGTACGTGGGAAGTGATGGGATGAACTTTTTTTTTTTTAATCATACTTGCAATTTCATTATTGAATGAGTAGCGTGGTAATCAAGACCTTAGTTTTGTTTGTTCGACCAAAGATTTTATTTTCAATAGATTTACATTTTATATCTTCAACACGCCCTCGATAGCATTCCGAATTCATTTTTTCGTAAACGTCCGATGTTTCAAACTTTCTTAATTATATAGGTGACGTAAGACATCCAAATTTAGGGTTAATTTTACAAACGGTCATTGAAGTTACACGAAAATAACAAAACGGTCACTAAAATTTAAAACTTGCAGAAATTGTCACTAAAGTTTCATGCGATTTCAAAAACTGTCACTGAACTTAGTTTTAGTACTATTATGTATTAATTCAAACCTAAAGCACCAAAACACGTGGACATCGAAGATGGAAGATCTCAAGTGCAAAATTCAACTTAAAATCTCCCCTACCCCAAACCCAGACCACCACTTTTCGCGCCCCATTCCACCACATTCCGGCCATCGAACCAACACACCATCTTGAAGCCCTCGCTTCCCTCTACGCAACCTACCCAAGAACTGCCCTACCTCCGACGATGGTGGCCAGAATTTCGTCCCAAAGTGGGCCTCTCGCACAGCCGTCATTTTTGTTTTGTGTTGTGTGAGAGGCCCACTTTTGGACAAAATTTCACCACTTTCCGTCCACCAAAATCATCGGACCAACACACCATCTTGAAGCCCTCACTTCCCTCTACACAACTCACCCAAGAATCATCCCTAAATCCTCAAGAAAGTGGCCGGAATTTCGTCCCAAATTGGGCTGCTCGCACAGGAAAAACTGCCAGCCGCCACTTTGGGATGAAATTTCGGCCATTATCTGGAGGACTTTAGGAGCGATTCTTGGGTGGGTTACATAGAGGACAGCGAGGGCTTCAAGACTGTGTGTTGGTCCAGTGGTTTTGGTGGCCGGAAAGTGGTGGAATTTGGTTCCAAAGTGGCGGCTTGCATTACTGTCCTATGCTAGCCCGCCACTTTGGGACGAAATCCAGCCACTTTCCGATGGATTTAGGAGCGATTCTTGGGTAGGTTACTTAGAGGACAGCGACGGCTTCAAGACGGTGTGTTGGTCCGGTGGTTTTGGTGGCCGAAAAGTGGTGGAATTTGGTCCCACAGTGGCGGCTGGCATTGCTGTCATGTGCGACTTTAGGACTAAATTCCGGCTACTTTCCGGCGAATTTGTGAGTGATTCTTTGGTGGGTTACGTAGAGGACGGCGAGGGCTTTAAGGTGGTGTGTTGGTCCGATGGTTTTGGTGGACGGAAAGTGGTGGGATTTCATCCAAAAGTGGGCCTCTCATACAGCACAAAACTGCCGGCTGTGTGAGAGGCCCACTTTGGGACGAAATTCTGGCCACCACCGACTGAGGTAGGGACAATTCTTCGGTAGGTTGCATAGAGGGAAGTGAGGGTTTCAAGATGGTGTGTTGGTTCGGTGGTTTTAGTGGCCGGAATGTGGTGGAATGAGGCTCGAAAAGTGGTGGTCTCGGCCTGGGTTTGGGGTTGGGGAGATTTTAAGTTGAATTTTGCACTTAAGGTCCTCCAGCTTCTATGTTCACGTGTTTTGGTGCTATAGGTTTGAATTAAAACATAATAGTACTAAAACTAAGTTTAGTGACCATTTTTGAAACCGCGTGAAACTTCAGTGACCATTTCTGCAAGTTTTAAACTTTAGTGACCGTTTTATTATTTTCGCATAACTTCGGTGACCGTTTGTGAAATGAACTCTCCAAATTAAGTGTATATCTTCAATAGTTTCTAACACATAATGAATCTAATTAATGTACATCAAGTAATATTCGATCTAATTAAACTATAGATTTTTTTTATCTTTTTTTTTTCTTTAACTAAAGAATATTTCTTGATTAGTGGGGAGTCTGTAAACTATGTGGATAATTCAAAGTTAGTCCGCATAATCAAATGTGGATTGCTGAAGAGGAAAACATTATAGGGGATGAGACATAAAGAGTGGGAAAGAAATAATAATTGTAAATTGAATGCAGCCTGGATTGCACACGAATGCCACCAACTTTGGTTAGCTTATAGCAATCCAAATATAATTTCGCTCAAAGTAATAGTACCAATAGAGAAAAATTAAAGAGAATGGACCTGTCTCTTTCTCGTCAATAGTCTAGTACAATTCAACTTAGACTGTATCTCGAGACTTTGATATAAATAGATAATTTCACAAAACTTTTGGGAATGACAAATCATGCACCAAACACTAGCTCGTGAAAGTTCCCCGCAATCAATTTTCTCTATGATTTTATATTTATGCCATGTTTGATTGCCACATTTTCCATTAAAAATGTCACATCGGAAGAAAACGAATTTCACTTTGACCGTTTGATTGCAGCGTGAAAATAGAAATCGAATTCTAAGGTATAACCATTTTAAACTGTATTTTCGTTATTTTCATAGAAAACGAATTCCTATAAGTTTGGTGGGTTTTTATTTTCCAACTAACATGGAATTGAAATTCATTTCTACATTTGCCTATCAAATGGACACTTAGTTACTAACTTGAGCATAAGAGTGTACACAAAAAATTTGTTTGCACATTTTCTAGGTGATTTTGGATGTTTTTTAAGTTGGTTTATGTTTGGTAAAAAAAAACTTGTAGATAAGTTGTGGATCTTACAGAATGTGTGGATAAAAAGTTATGAAATGTACGAAATGTGTACCTAAAAAATATATTTGACCAACTTATTAATTTGAAAAACTAAGGCAAACAGGCACTTACTTTTTACGAGAATTGACGCCGAGGTAAATATTACCACAACTTGCAAGTCATCATTGTAGCAAGAGCCTTAAAATACATACATATGTAGACTGTAAAGAGTTGGATCGCAAGTACTAAATATTGAATGCATAATTTCAAGCACTCGAGTCGTGTTTATTATCTTCAAAATATAGATTAAGCGCGTGTTTGGTTCAGATAAAAAAATTGATAAATATCTAAGTTAAAATCAACAGTTAATTTTAATCTTAAATTTCATGGACTCACATTTTTTATCAACTTTTTAACCATATTTTCATTAACTTTCATCAAAATCTACTAAAAATATATTTTTTATCAAAAATAAACATGGGCATGTATAAGCCCAAATATAAAAAGTCGAGATTGGGCGTAGCATAATATTTTCTACGTACAATCTAATAGATTGAAGGTTTATAGAGTTGTTGAGTTCTAGCATGTCACGATATAGAAAAATTGGAAGTTAGAAAAAAAGTGGGGAAGATGAATATTCACTTCAGGTTTAAGCCATTCACAAATATTAACCACTGTGGATGTCTAGTTTATGCACCTTCTCAGTATCACGATTGAGTTATCCCAATCGAGCAGAGAAAATAAATTATTAGTATTCAACCTTTAAAATTCAGAAACAAGTACATTCTCTAGCCTTTTATTATAAAATTTCAAATTCAATCCTCAAAGTTTGAAATTACATGGTCCTTATGAAAATATGCATCTTTTCGAACTTGTTGAAAACGACCCACGTTGAGAGCCAAAATTTAGCTTCACGAGATTTGGACTTCTTCGATCGTTAGGGACTTAAAAGTGCAACTTTATTGAACCATTTTAGGAATTAATTGATTCTAAAATCATTAGGTTTACTGTAAGTTATAAAATAAGTAGTTGAAATTAAGATTCACCATTCGAATCGAATATCGTGATTGAGTACAAATTCGGTATGCACGAATACTTGACCTTATCTATAGAATTAGATCAATCAATTTTGAAAAAAAAAATGCACCCTTTCTCTAGTTATTAATTGGACCTCATCACAAGATTGTAATAGATTTGGCCTTTTCTAATGACATTTTACATCTTCAATTTTGTATGTGTATTTCTTTAAGAGTTCTTTCTAGTATTAACAATACAGTTAATAAAGAAAATGTAGTTTATACTCTATACTTTTTTCTATTTTACAAATACCAGGTGAAATATGCTAACACTTCAAAAGGGATGAAACAATTTTTTTCTGATTCTTGTATCTAAATATACTCAAACATTGCAAGTATTGTCTTGGATTTAGATATCGTATATTCTAAACATCTAAATTTGAAAAAAAATTTCATTTTTTTATTAGAGTTTCCTAAATAGTTGAAGAAGTCAATTAGAATAGTCCCTCTATTTACTTTTTTTATCTGAACTGAACATTCAACGAATATCATCATTTATTCATATTCACTTAGTATGCATTGAATATATCAATTAAAATTATTTATTATAAATATGCAATATGTCCCCTCATTTATTTTTATTTGTATCTTAACATTTATTAAATAAAGAAAATTCTAAAAATATTTATCTTTTGTTCCAATTTTTTTTTAATGAACTTAATTTACTATTCAATCAATTGAAATGAATCTGTCGAATGTGCATTGATTATAACTAAATAATTAACAAAAATAATTCATGATAATATAGTTCAAATTATTAAATAAATCAAATACATATTGAAAAACGAAAAGTTGGGTATTATTTAAATAATTAAATATGGATAAATAAATTAAATACGTATTGAAAAATAAAAAGTAAGATAATGAATGTGTCAAATGTGCGTTCATCATAATTAAATAGTTGATAAAATAATTCATGATAATTTTGTTCAAATGGTTAATAAATTAAATACACGTTGAAAAATGAAAAAAAAAATGTATTATTAAAATAATTAAATACATATTGAAAAACGAAAATTAATGTATTATTAAAATAATTGAACTATAATAAGAATAAAATCGTCCAAAAAATGATTATCTCTTAATGTGATATTTAATATATTATATATTCAAGTTAGCGTTGAATTACGTTTTACGATCATTGGAATGTTAATTTAGTAGGTAGTTCTTTTGTTAAAACCAACCAAAACTTTTGTTAGATAAAATTGCCAAAAACAACAAGAGCAATAAACTTGGGAGCTTGTATAGGAGGTGTCAATTTGGCTTGTTTGTTCGACTCAAAAAAAGTTCAAGCTGGCCCTACTCGTGCCTCGGAAGGAACCAAGCCGAATCTCAGGCCGAGCCCTATTTTAAGGGCGTCGGCTCAAACCCAAACTAGTCATACGGGCCAATTTTGACACATAATAAGTCGAGCCTTAAAAAAAAGGGCTCCCTGCAAAACTTCAAAAATAAAAATAAAAAAATCACATGAAAAAACCTGCCTTAAACATGCAACTATGCGTAAACGCTTGTTGAAAGCCTGAAACACTGCTGCCTATTTAAGGCAGCAATAGAAGGCAGCGTGTAGCTATTTTATAGCATCGCATGAGATACATAAATTTTAATTTCAATTAATTTCAAATTTCGTTGAAATGGATTTTATTTTATTTTTTGTTATAAATATGAGGTAAAATTTGAGTTTCGCAAATTGCATAAATTTTAATTCTTTAAAAAATGTTAGATTATCAAAATTTAAAATAAATAAGGCGAGAGCCAAAAGCTCAAGTCCAACCCAAATTTTTTGGCCGAGTTTTCGAAAAAAGCTCGAACCGTTTTTATTCGAGTCGAGCCCGAATTTCGAGTTTCTGTTTGCGAGCCGGCTGGACTTGGCTCCTTGGCATTCCTAAGCTTGTAATGTTCATATTGTAGGTTTTAAATACCAATATTAGGGACTATCAAATCCTATATTGAATATGGAAGAGATGGTTTTCCCAAAGGTAATGCAAATATCTTTGATGGGATAATTAAGTCGTGGTCCAAGTAGATGTTGCCAAATGGACGAGCGTATATAATGAGAGTATAAAAAATGAGACAAGGGTACATGGATATGCAGGAAGCATAAATCTAGGCAGAATGGAAATTAGGAAATGGGTACTACGGTGCAAAACAAGTTAAAGTTGGATGTTGATACGACTGTAAATGAAGAACATGGGTTGTATAAAGCAAAATGGATAACATCGTATAAAGCAAAATGGGTTGCTTTATTAGAAGGTATTATATTTGAAATGGATATGTCTTTAACCATTGATGAACCTGAAACTGATTGTTAGTGTTCCAAAATGTCCGTCTAAACAGTGTCTAGACGCCGCATAAACATGAGGTTCAAGCAAAACATCTAGCCTTGGCAATGAGAACCAAGATGGCCATTAATGGACATTGAGGCTTGGGCGAAACATCTCACCTTGGCAATGAGTACCTAGTGACACTTTATTATTATTTTTTAAAAGCCTTTTATTTAACTTTAACTTTAATTTTTTTAATGATTTTATCTGTACAAAAGTAAAAAAATGAAAATATGCTAGAAAAATTCAAGTAGAAATCGTCTAATTGAAAGTTGAAATAATGAAAAATAGTGCATTTAGAAAACTTAAAAATTGTATAATTAACTAATTGTAAAAATTATTAAGTTAATATAGTATTTTATAATCTTTGTATTAACAATAATGCTACAAGTACAATTTTTTTGACATCAAGTTTGAAAATGTGCCACGTGTTGAAGGTTGAGTGGCCAGTTTTTAAACACCACACACTTTTTCGCCAATTCAAATTTGAATTAACATGAATTGTTAAATTTCTTGTCAACCATGGATTGTATACAAATCATTATTCTTGTGTTAATGCTATTGTTAAAGTTAAGAAGGGCCTATCATCTATTGTACGACACGTGGCCTCTTTCTTGGGTATTCAGTGCTCATATCTTAGCAAAACAAGTATTTGTAAATTTCGAGGACAATATTTAGTTATGTAAACTCAAAGATATTATCCTTGGATGTTTTGAGTTAAATAAGTATATGTTTGACAATCAATAAAATAATTTTTTTTCTCAATTTTTTTTTTTCAACCACAAATTCTCACAATAAAATATTTTACATATAAATTTAAAACTTTCTTTTTTCACTTTTTAAAAACACCCCCTCCGAAAAATTAATATTTCAAAATTCATTTTTCTCCAAAAAACCTCATTTTAATGATTACGAAGCATGTTAAGTCTAATTCATCAAGAACAAACATCAGCCCCGATTTCAAGGCCACTGCAACCCCAACCACCGCTGCCTCCAGATTTGACCATCACAGTTCACCCTCGAACCCCAACCAACCCAGTTCAATAGACTGAGGATCAATTTGCTCCTTGGAGACCAACTTGCTACTATTCTTATAGGCTTTGTGCCATTGGAGCAATTTTCCCAGAGGATGTATTGGAGTAACTCAGAAATTTCCCCCCCTTGACCTGGTGCAGCCAACTGCCACATCTGAGGGGCAGAAATGGGTCCCACTTCTCCATTTTAGTCAATTCTTTAGCAGTAATCTTTGCTCCTTTTACTCTCCTGCTCGATTATCAAGTTTTCAATTCACTATCGTTTTCCTCTACCAAGAAACCCACGAAAACAAGATTTCAGAAATCAATCATTACGCGAGCACACACAAATTGGAAAAGAAGGGTATTTAATGGAATCAAAGTTTGCTACCAAGCCTATACCAGCAGGGCCATACTTTCCAGGACGCACCGATTTGGATAGGATGCCGGAAGCCCCAACTCGCGGAGCCCACCACCGCCGGGCACACTCTGAGACCTTTTTCCGGCTCCCGGACCTTGACGATATCCTCCTTGACGACGTGGCTTCAAACCTTAACTTCGACCTGCCCCCAAACCCCCTGTCCCTCCCTAATGCGCCACCGGCTCAGCCGGCGTGGTCCAATAACAGTGAAAGTAGGTCCGTGAGCCATGGGTCCCACTTCCGGAGCCTTTCGGTGGACGCCGACTTCTTTGAGGGGCTTGGATTTGATGGGCCGGCGCCGGCTATGGAGGAGAATAATAAGGTTGGCCAAGCGAGCGGTGGGCCAAGGCATAGACACAGCTATTCGATGGATGGGTACGGTAGTGCAACGTCGTTTGAGGAGGATTCTAGTGCAAAGAAGGCTATGGCATCAGATAGACTTGCCGAGCTTGCTTTGATTGACCCAAAGAGAGCTAAAAGGTTTGACCTTTTTCTAGCGTTGTCTTTCTTTGGAGATTTTTATGGGTTTTTCTTGAATTTTTATTGAAGAATTATTATTTGGAATAGTTGTTTGTTCATTTATATGGGCATAATTAAAGTCAAACATAAACTAGATTAGTAAGAAAATGTTTTGAATTTTCTGTACTAGAAATTTATGTGAATAGGTGTTTGATGAGCTATTGCAGAGCTTTTATTTTCATGTTGTTTTACTATTGTTGAAATTGGTCGTCGGTAAGCCACTTGCTTCAACATTGTGAGCCTAACTTCCACAAAAGGCAAGTAAGATCGGCCACTGGGGATGGTATTGAGTTTGTGAATGCTGCTGCATGAAAATCCATCATTATTTCAGTAAGTTGAGGGCTTCTTTTGTTATATTGACAAAAAGTTCATTTAGTATTTACGAGGTTGAGAGGGAGAGGTGGTAACACTAATGGAGAATTAGTGATCTCTTTCGTCATATGTAGATTCTCTTCAGATTCCAGTGGGCCCTGCGCCTTGTGACTCAGGTTATGAACTTCCTAGTATTACCCTGCTCAATCGAGTTGTAACATCACAATCGAGAAATGAATTTCGGTTCAAGAATTTCTTGCTTCATAAGTTTAATTCCGAAAACTTTTTTGGTTGAATTACTTGCTTTCTTGACTCTGATGCTGCAGTTTGATGCACTTATTGAAAGAGCTCGATTTCCACAGAGGCAATTTTTGTGACATTACCTCACACGATTATGGTTTTGAGCCCTTTTCAGTTTGACATATTTGTAGTAGTAGAAAAAGAGAATAGATGTATCCTAAGGCTGTCTTTGAAATAGAAGAATTCCACTTAATAAAATTGGTGTTATGGGTGGATTAAGGGAGTTAACTTTCATATTTAAAATTGAAATCCCAACCCATACGAAGGCATGTGTGTCGGGTCAAACCACATTCTCTCCCAGGACACATTTTCAACGCTAGGCATTCTAGCTCAGTGGTGGTAGTTGGCTTACCTTGTTATGTTATATATTCGACCTGGGCAGAGAGTATGTGGAACTCTTTGCCAAGGTTTCATCTTGGTAAACTTTTAGTTATTGATGCTGACTTGTCTCATCATATTAGGCCAGCAATCTAGATAGCACATGATAATTTTTATTAATATGTGTCTACTTTCCAGGTTTAGGCTGCTGATAACGCTGGGAAGGGAAAAATGATTGCGAGATTTCATTCCTGTCCTTTTTTATAGCTATATATTCGGAAAGCAAAGACAGTTCATTACAGCTGTCTAAAAGAAACTTTTTCCTTAGTCAAGTGTCTTGGTTCACTTTTAACATTGATTATTCGTTTAATTATTAGTGAACTTTTTTCCTTAAAATCAAAATGATTTTCTTTATCCCCTTACCTATCTTTATTCAATTTCTGTGTGTACAAATAGCTGTTCTTGTGTATATGTCACTATATGGATGAATCATGAATGTTGTGGATTTTTGTTTTTAACTATTTTTGACATGGATTGAGTTCTGTTTTATTTAGATATTCAAATTAAGCCCTCATTTGATGGCTATTATAAAGAGAAATTGAGGGAAAATGATGTTTTGAATGGTGATTGAAAAGTTTTGGATGTACTTGAAAAATATTTTATTGGGTGAATGTGTAGTTAAAAATGAATATGAGAAATAAAGAGTTTTAATTTAAAGAGAGTCAAACAGGGGCTAAAGAGGGTTTTTTCTATTATAGGATTCTTGCAAATAGACAATCTGCTGCACGATCGAAAGAGCGAAAAGTACGATACACGAGTGAGCTGGAGAAGAAAGTACAGACCCTGCAGACCGAAGCAACAACACTATCTGCACAGATCACTGTACTGCAGGTACTTGATTGTCATTTTTTCCCAAAAAAAAAAAATATTAGATAGCATTTCTAATTTTTCGACGACTAATAGCTAACTTGGTTTGTTAATTTTCTGTTGAATGGATGGCATTAATTTTGATATTTGGAAACATATTGTTAAAATCAGTGTTCTAAAATGCGCCGCCTAGGTGCGAATAGGCGCGATGCGCGTAGAAAACGCGTCAAATTGGGCAATGCGCGTAAAAATGCGGTCAACAGTTTTTGTTGACCGCCTAGGCGCGCATAGGCGTCTCAATGCGCGCCTAAGCGTCTCAATGTGCGCATCAGGCGAGCCTATGCGCGCATTAAGACGCAAAAAAAAAATTTGTTTCTTTTTTTTTTTATATGATATAAAAAATTGTTTTTTTTAATATAAAAATATATTTATTGTATTAAAATAATATTAAAAGTACGAAACGCATTATGACGCCTATTCTCCGCATTGACACACTTAAACTTGTGATTCTTGATTCTCGACCTCGACGCATCGCAACGCATTACGCATTTTAGAACACTGGTTAAAATAAAGCACCATAGTCGAAAAACTTTAGTCAACATATTGGAATCCTTTCATGCAATACATCTTATTTTCAAGAAGTTATGTATTATGATGGACCCTTATTATGGAATATTTATAAGTCATGTTAGTCAATGGTCAGTCTTGTGTCTGTAATGCATTTTGCCTCTTTTTGGAGCCTATTTTTGTGCTTTCAGTTGTTAGCAGCAATAGACCTTCAAGGAAATTGTTGGAAGTTAGAATAAATTCGTAAATCAGGTCGACTGATTTATTTTAAAAATGTTAACAGGGTCCTTTTCCTATTCCATCTGTGCCGCTGGTTTAAAAAAAAAAAAAAAATTCTAGATGTTTCTAATGTTTTGGATAAAACCTTTTGTCATCCTGAAGAAGTTGTCACTCTCCCTAAGTCGAAGGCCTTATATTTCTGCCTCTAGCTAGTCTCTTGATCAACAGCCAACTTTCCAGTTTCATTGATTAGTTTGGCTATTCTATCCTCTCTCTTACACACACAGTTCCATTTTTCTATATCATCAAATAAGTAATATAAGCTTTTTGGCTTACCTAAAACCGAGTCTTTCACCTTGCAGGAATTATGCGTCCTTCTAAAAGTTACTAAAATATTCATGTTGAAGCACATGTTCTTAAAATGGAAAGTGGCATATGGGGAAAGTTCTTTCTTCCGTATCTTTTAACAAATTTAAAGTCCATTCCTCAAAAGTCAGGGAATACCCTCAAATATGCCAGATCTATAACTCTATGCACTACCAAATCCTAACTCATCTTCTCCTCATAAGTGCCAAGGTAAAAAGGCACTAAAGATTCCAACATAATCAGCTGCAGCAGATTTCATCATTGAGCTTCCCCATATTCCAGCTTTTCACGGTTGACCCCTGTAATCAGTTGCAGCAGATTTCATCATTGGGCTTCCCCATATTCCAGCTTTTCACAGTTGACCCCTGTAAGCTCAGTTGCCTTTCACCGAGTTCGATGAATTTCTGATAAATTATTGATAAGACATAAATGATTGGAAGAGAGTTGAGTCTCATTCCCTTGAGATCCCAGAGATGTTGGCTAGATAAGACTTAATGGGCATGTCTAGTTTAGTAAAAAGTTCGTGCTGGTACTTTTTTTAGCAGGATGGGAGGGAGAGGGAGAGAGCCCGGGGGAGCATTGATGTTATTTGTTCGTTTGCTTATCGTCCAAACAAAAGAATGGGTTTCATGTAGAGGCGAATTGCATTAAGCCCCTATTTGGTACACATTCTTTCAAAATACATTCTTCTAAAACTCATTTTCAACCACACATTTTTCAATAAAATAATATTTTCGATCACATCAATAATTTTTCATTACTTTTTAACTACATATTTCCTATCATATCATTATTTAAAATACATTATTTTCTCAATAATATCCATCAAACACACCCTAAATGTTCTTTGAATATCTGAGGCTTACAATTATCTTTTCAGATGGCCATTGATATAGAGGAATGAAAGTAGAATAACCATATAGTTGACCCTAGGTACATGACAAGATTTAGTTAATTTGCAGGTGGCACGTTGTGAACTATATACATTGATGCAACAATGAGGCCTCTTTTACACTGTAAATGGGAAGAACAAATTCATCATGTGATCCTTGGACAATTTTTTTTTCTCATCAAGCTTCCATTTTGCAATATGTGATGTACAATCGGATAACCCAAGGAACAAATTCAAATCCTAAACTAAACTAACGGTAAATAGTAATCAGTTTTTAAATTGTCAATTCATCGAAGATGCCAAAATGTTGAAATAACTTTGTGTATATAGGTGGGTTTCTAAATAAAGAAATGATCTGTTATAGTAATGAGCCCTAAATTAGTGGAAATTGCATGAAGAATAACCTCAATGTCAAATGATCACAAAAAAGTCCGAAACTAATGTCAAATTGTAACAATCTGTGCTCTTCTTTCACATAAATCATTAATACTTTTGTTAGGAATATCAGTCCTTTTCATTGATTCGCAGAATAGCTTCGCTTCTGTGGACAAAGAGATCAATTCAATTCAGCTCCAAATTATTTCTTTCAAATAGCACAAAAATTAATTTAGGATTACCATCAAATAGAACTGACTTTTTAACTGTTATTATTATATAGCATACTGCCATCAGTTTCAGAACCCCATTTCCAAGAATATTATTTGCTGTAGTTGCTGGATTATGGATGTGTGTCATTATTAAATAACATACTGCCATCAGTTTCAGAACCTGAATTCCAAGAACATTGTTTGGTTTAGTCAGTGGATCATTGATGTGTATAGCCTACTATGTTCTACACTTCCTCCCTCGACTATGGTTCGACCTTCACGGCAGGGTCGCTGGGTGCT
The DNA here is from genome assembly GCA_035079005.1 of Fraxinus americana. NCBI lineage: Eukaryota > Viridiplantae > Streptophyta > Magnoliopsida > Lamiales > Oleaceae > Fraxinus > Fraxinus americana. The sequence continues at coordinate 24,658,412 of CM068720.1, forward strand.
AGGGCGTTCAGGGTGGGAGCCCTCGAGGTGAATTTTTTGAAGTTTTATAGGGTATTTTGGAGATTTCGCACATAGATCATCCTCACATTTCATCCTATATGAAGGGTATTAGGACGAGCCTCTTTTTCGTGAGGTAGAGATAAAATAGTGAAATGCATGAAGCTAAGTCCTTGTTTGGTCCCGATTTTAATGAGATTTTGGAAATAATATATTTTGAAATGGTAATTTTTGGGAGTATGTGTGGTTAAAAAATAACGAACAGTTTTTGGTTTACGTGTAATATTTTCAATTGGTACCAGGATTCAATTTAAGTCTCTTATTAGGCAGAGGCCTTAGGTTGGAATCTTGGGGAATGTGATAGGCTCATTTTTGTATCGACTCGGCCTCTATGCTCAAATTGTTATATCATACTACTGTCTGCTTTGGGTGGATATTTGTCCATGTACTGCCTCACGGCTTTCTATCGCGTTCCCTCGGATTCGAATCCAAGATTTCTACCCAAAGCATATAGTACATATAATATAACGGATTGGACATAGAGACTCGGTCATTAGAGATTTCGCATTTAGAGTGAACCCCTCTAAATTTTGTGGTGTTACTTTCTTTTTTGAGTTTTTATATTCCGTTATTATTATTGCTCTGGGTAAATATAAGATTAGCGATTAACCCATAACTTTAGCCTTGTTTCATATATACTCTTCCTGAGTTTGTACATATGCAGCTCAGCATTTCAACAACGAACTAAGTTCTTTGGGTTCGGCTATTTGAATCATTTTTGGTCGCTCTGTTAGGCCCATCGTGACCATACATAACATTTGGTCTATCCTTCCCTCTTCTAATGTGTTCGACTGAGATGGCCTCACTCATACTAACAAATCCAGCTAAACATTTATGTCGGAAATATTTAATAGTTGTGTGAATTGTTTTCAGTGTGGTATTTGCACAGCTTCACTCGTGATCGTTTTATAATGAGGGAAATGAAGAGAGTATTACTTGTGTTTATTGAGACCTTACTTATATCCATATTGCTTGATATGATGCAGAGAGACACTAGTGGTTTGACGGCTGAGAACAAGGAACTCAAATTGAAGTTAGAGGCTCTTGAGCAACAAGCTCACCTTAGAGATGGTATGGGAGATTTCAAATTGTATGGGTTTTTGAAATTAGCTACTTCATTTATCCGTGGATTATGTTTCTGCAGGCATAAGAATTTTCCCCTTGTATGTTAAGTGGAAATCAAATTTTAGATCATATTTCTTGAAATAGATGGCCGAGTTATGTTACAAGACTATTTTTCATGGGGACAAAATTGGATAAGATTGATTTGCGTTGGATACTAATGTTTCGATTATTTGAACGTGATGCCTAAAGAAGCCACTGAAATAGCCGGAAATGCTATGCCTAATGTGTATAAAAGAAGCAAGGGAAATTATCATAGAATGGCTGCATACTATTTGTACATGTTATTTACTTTTATAAGAAAATTATCTTTTAAAAATCTGTATTGAAAAGTAGTAATTATTAATAATTGAGATCCTTTTAGCACTAACTCTTGAATCTTCAACAAAGTGGAATCTTGTATAGAACCAGTCAAGAGTCAGAGTTTGTAACTTAGCCTATGTTTAGCTCTTGTTTATAAACGCTCGAGTGTCTTTTATCCACCCATTTCGAGGAACCCACAAGTAATATACACTCATCCATTACTCATTTCTATCTATATATATTTTAAACTTCTATAAACCTTTCCTGTACATGCTTTTCGTCTGAGCATGCAATTTTTATTTTTGTAACTTAGCCAAACATTTCACTAATGTATCAATTATTTATGCACCTAGTTATTTAATGTTCTTGTGATTGGAACCTTTGATGCATAAAATGGTAATCTTTGTGAATTTCAGCTCTGAATGAAACACTGAGGGAAGAACTGCAGCGTCTGAAGATAGCAGCAGGCCAAATTCCTGCTGCCAATGGAAACAACAGAGGATTACGATCATCATTTTCGTCCCAACAACAGGCTTTCAATCCTTTCAGTAACCAAGAGGCACAGCAGCAACAGCAGCAGCAGTTTCAAATGCCTCATTCTGCCAACAATAACCCCAGCCAAAATATGCAGCATCGACCCAGTTTCGGGGATTTCAATCGGGGCATTTAAAGACATCTTCGGTACCTGCTAAGTATCTAGAAGTGGGTTGAGAATTCTAGGACTCGAGAACTTTTGGCGAAAAGTCATGTCTGTCACTAAAACTTCATTACAATTGGATCACTAAACTTCAAGTTCGTTACAATTTGGACATTCTGCCCATTTCCGTTAGTTTGACTAACGAGAAAGATGATGTGGCGGTCTAGTTGGAAAATAACCGGACTGACATGTCACCTTTTTTACTAATCAAACAATGGGATATGGATGGAAAACCGAATTATAACAAGTTGAACAACTAGAAATGAAGTTTATCGACTAACAAGAAGTTTCGCTTAAAAGTCTAGTGACCGCAGTGTATTTTTAAACCCATTTAGAAATAGAAAATAATTTACTGAAGTAAGTGTTTGTATATATGAACATGTATTGCAGCCCGAGTGTTGCTAAGACCCCTTTGTATCATTTGCACACCGGGTATGATGATATCAAGAGTACAGAAATCATGCTATGTATATGTTATTTGGATCTTGATTTGAATTGCTTCGGAATAGTTTGTCACTTTTATGCAGATGATCTTGACAGTTGAACATGTTTGGCTATGCTTAAACTTTGCTTATAAGTAAATAAGTTTACGAATGCTAGTCGGCCTTTGTCGAGAGCTCTGGACCTCTTGCTTTTTTCTGCCTCAAGTATGATTTCTTATGGTTCTGGATGTGTTTTTTTGTTTTTGTTTTTCAATACGCGGTTTTATTACATATGTGCTAGTTCATTAAAACTCGTCGATGGGGATGATACTTCCAATATATCAGTGACAGAGATAAATAAATGAATTGGCATCATAATCTCCACCTAATTTTTCTTCAATTGATCATGAGAATATTGAGTAGGTATTGAATGACTACTATCTATTCTCCTACTTGTGGGTGTCAAAAAGTTCACCTTCACCTTTAAGGTAATAAACTTGGAGTTATGCTATGTGTACATAGAGATGTACACATTGATGTACACATAGGGGTTGAGTGGGGTGGGGCCCATACTATGTGTACATAGATGTACACATAGGGGTTTACATAAAGTTGACACCACTCGACAAAGCTTTCAATTTTTAACAAATTTAGTGCTTGTTTTTAAGTATTTATACATGGTGAGTGGTTTGGATAAGAGATATTTTTGCCTTGCCAAACATGACGCTCGCCCCTACCTAGCTGTCAAAAGAAAAAAAAAATTCAAAAAATTTGAGGGTGGACAGATGGATGCCATGCAGTCCCATCCCCAACAAGCAACAACCACAGACACATAGTCAACAACCAATTCTTTGTACCAGGCATCATATTTTCCGACCAAACCCAATTTCTCAAACTCCGAACCAAACAATACGTACAAAATCAACCCGTCACCGTCCATGGATTCTTCACCTCTCAGCCTTCTACCACAAGACACCCTCCATCAGATCTTGAGTCATCTTTCCCTCCGCCAAATTGCCACCTGCAAATGCGTCTGTAAAGCCCTCTCTGCCTCCCTATCCTCGCCGCCGTTCCTGCATCTGATTGCCGACCAATCACTTCCCGCCTCCCTCTCCCTCCTTGCTTTGAAGCCCTTCGATGGCCACCATTTGGCCCCTGATTCCGCCCTTGATGCTTTTGACCTTTCTGAAAATCAATGGATTAGATTTTCTCTTTCGTTTCTCCCTTTTTCTTCGCTGCACCCTATCACCGCCTCCCACGGCCTCGTCTACTTGTGGGCTTCTCCACCGCCAGTACTGGAACCCAATAACGCCCCTGTGCCCAATTCCCACAAGGCCCTCGTGGTCTGTAATCCTTTGACCCGCCAGTTCAAAACCCTCCCTCAGCTCGGCTCGGCTTGGTCCCGCCATGGCTCGGTCTTAGCCGGCTCGGCTAATGTAGTCCTTGTCCTCACAGAGCTTGCCATTCTCTACTACTGCGCAAGTAACAATAACATCAGCAATAATAATATGAATGTTAATGTAGTCAACAATTGGCTAAAGTTTTCATCGAATTTACCATCTAAGACGCGGAGTCCCATTTTGGTTTTGGATTTTATTTTGACATTGTGTGATGTGGGAACTCCTTGGAGGTCCCAGTGGGCGATGTTTAAGATGAAAATTTCAGATATGGAGAAAACACAGCAATGGGATCAGGTGCAGAAGCCTGAGTGGGGGGATGTTTTCGACATTTTGAAGCGGCCGAGGTTGGTGAAGGCCGGGAATGAAAAGAAGGTGTACATGGTTGGCGGATTGAAAAACTCGCAGGCTTTGCAAAGCTTGTGCACTACGGTCTTGATATTAAAGTTGGACTTGGAGAACATGGAGTGGGAGGAGGCGGGACGAATGCCAATGGACATGTATAGGCGTTTCTTGGAAAGTACAAAGTTCAAGGTGTTTGGTGGGGGCAATAGGATTTGTTTTTCGGCAAAAAAGCTAGAAAAGTTGGCACTTTGGGAAGAAAATGAGGAGGGAAGAACCGAATGGCGATGGATTGAAGGCATTCCCAAGGATGATGACGGTCTTTGTCGTGGATTCATGTTTGATGCGAGGCTCGATGCTGCCGTATAGGGAAAGAATGAACTTGAAATTATTGGTACTTTTCTTGTTCTTTTAAAATAAAATGAGGGTTATTTGAATCAGGAATTATATGCCGTTATTTACAGGAGATTCAAAATGCTGCTTCTTTCCGTGTCATCATCAAGTTTTCATTATGCTTTTGCATTGTATTGCTATGAATTGCTGAATAAGTGTCACTATAACTTTCTTTATTCTCATAGTGTTGTAATGTTGTCTAGTAAATGTTCAAAAGCATCTTACCTTCACTTGATTGGCAATTGAGATGAATCTTTCAGTCTCTGTGTATGAATGTAAATGTGTTAATAAGGAGTGTGATCGGATACTTGTGGTATTCGTTGTAGAGTTGATGTTTAGGTGTTCGTTCTTATTGTTGGGCGGAACCCAATTTTGCGTCGATTTAACCTTTGGTGGGAAGTTGATTGTGCATCTTGATTCATTTCATTTCATGTGAATATCAGTTGATATTGAGCTTCATTACAGGGAAGTATTTTGTAAAATTGAGAATTAGAATCCTCATTTGTACAAATCATAAATCTAATATAATCCTAAGACTCTGAACAAATTTAAACAAGAATCATTATAACATTTGTATTTGAACAGAAAATTCAATTGAAAATTGATTATATGTTCTTTTAAAGACATGGTTATGCACTCCAAAATGTATGACACTATGGGGTCCGTATCACCATCAAAATTTGAAGAGTTAAAGTCCCCAAGAGTTCACTAACAAGAAACAAACATGAAATTTATTAATCATGAAGTTGTCAAAAAGAAAATTTAGATTGAGAGGCAACCAAAGCTAAAAGTACTTAGAATCGTTAGAAGTAGGGTGTGATCTGAAATTCTATTTGGAATCCTATTCGAAGTCTATTTGGTAAATTCTAGTTGAAATTCTATTTGGAAACCCAATTGGGAGTTGAAATTTGTGTTGAACTTGAAAAGGTCAAGATATGGGGGGTCAGTAGAAATTTTTTATGCTTTTCCACTAGCTGGCCGCTAACCTGCTGCATGCTGTCGAAATTCTGTTTAGACACCTAGTGCTGACTTGGCGCCCTTCTAGCGCTCGAGCGGCGGCTCGTTCGGTCCAGACTCATTTTCGCCTTTTAACGCATTTTGAGCCCTTCCTATCCATCTATAACTCTACTTTTAGGGCTTAAACATTTCCTATATATATTTAGCTTTTCATTGTATTTTAGATTAAGTTAAACAAAGTTGTAAATAATTTTCTTTGTATTTTTTTCTCCATATTTTAGTGAAATTTCCTTTATTCTCTAAATTATTTTGTTTTTGTGATCAATTACTTCGTATTGCGCACATAATCTCGTATTTTCTTCAACAAATTGGTATTAGAGCAATTTAATATCATCTTCGTTTTCAACAAGAATCTTGAACGTTTTTGCTACAAACATACAAGTTTGGGACCTTTTTGTCAAGAAAGGTAGGACTGAAGTACCAACTATCTCGAACAATCTTGTATTCAGGAAAAAAAATGGGGTCTAGAAGTAATATTCTTTATGAGCTAAGTTATATTTCACAATTCTATTCACTCCAAGTTACAGAAGAACAATTGTAAAAGTAATACAAATGCAGAGCTATTCATGAGTTGCTTGATTAGTTGTGAAACAAGCACAATTGAGGCTAGGAAGATGGATTAATCTCCTATTAAACTTACCTTCGGATGAAATATCTGGAGCTGGTCGATTCTCCTAGTAGTTTAGGTTATGTTAATCAGTTGCCTTTTCGTTTAGGATTTCCCCCCGTGTACAGAAGTCGGCCACCAGAATATTGCCTGAATAGAGAGAAATGCGTGGGACCCACCATGTGATTAAAAAAATAAAAAATGCGCGGGACCCACCAAATGTGTGTATTCTGGTGAATTTATGGTGAAATCCTTTCTGTACATTCAGCATAGTTCAGTTTCATTTAAGCATGTTCATCAGTTGCCTTTTCGTGTTACCTTTTTGTTTAAGCATGTTCATTTCCGTGTTTATAAAGTCGTCAGAGGGTTCAAAGATGGGATGCCTTTTGAAATAACTTCTTTTTTCCTAATTTATGTGAAGCAACTTTCTGTTTAGGAGATTGATGGAAAAGTATTTAGAAAGGAGGTAAGATCTGCATATAATTTTACATCTTCTGGAAAGTCACCTCTGGTTAATGGATTTGATCTTACTTTGTGCCCTCGTCGGTTTAAAGTGGTTTAGCTCACCGTCTCTATGGACATGGCACTTGTGCCCGAAATGAAATTTTAAAAAGAAAGTGTGGCATTTGATTTCGAAGCACGACTTAGAAAGGTTTGTTTGCATCAGCCACATTGAATTATTGAGCATTTGTTTCTCAAAGTTGTCCAATGGTTAATAGTCATCAGTTCGAGTCCTCTCAAAGCCACTGGGATGAGTGCCTGATCGTAAATTTTAAAGTTCCGTGGGATTAGTTGAGGTGCGCGCAAGCTTGCTCGAACATCTACAGTTATAAAAAAAAAAAAAAAAAAGTTGTCCAATGGTATAATTGGGGATTTAGGCCCTGTTTGGGAATGATTTAATTTTTCTATAGTAAATCAATTTTCATTTTCAACCACACATTCTTCAATAAAATAATATTTTTCATCACATCAATAATTTTTTCTTCTTTTTCAACCACGCATTTCTCATCATATCACTATTCAAAATCAATTCTTCCCCCAAAAATCTCTCACAAACAGGCTCTTAATATGTGAAACTTCCTAGTTTGGATTCAACGATGGACTAAAATTGACTTAGTAATCTATCTAGAGCTCTTAACTTGGTCCCTGTTTGGTGGAGATTAAAATTAAATTTTTAGCAGATTTTAATCAAAAATAATGAAATGTGACAAGTTGACTTTGACTTTACTAAAAATTTTGATCTTCTAATCATATACAGGGCTTAGTTGGTGTCCTCTTTTCCAAGGTCTTGGTCTTGTTGTTTTTAATAAAATTATTACCACCTAACCCATGTGGTGGTTTAATTAAAATAAAGTACAATTTAAAAAGCTATGGTGTAGGAAAATGTACAAGTCGTGTTGACAGCTGAGCCTAATAATTTTTTTTCTTTTTTTTTTTCCTGTGGATTTTTCTGAAAATAAAAATGGAAAAAGCAAACGAGGGAGGCCAAAACTCTGAAAATCTTGCCTGGTTAACAATTCTTGGACTTCAAATTTCATAATTGACCCAAGGGTTGGATCATCACAAGCCCTTGCACCTTAATCCGTGGCTTAATATTTGATGGTCGCCTTGAAATGATCATATCATTTTCCTACCTTCTATTTTCTTCGTCCCACCGTGTTCGAATTTTCGCTTTTAGGAAAATTATCAACTTACTGCAATCCTCCTTTATTATGGGCTTCGAACTACCTACGAAAGGCGTTTGATATTGTTTTTAAGTGTTTACAAGTCGTATGCCTTATGGATTATATAGATCATAAGTGTATAGTAAGTTGTATGTCTTACGAAATGTATGAATAAAATATATTTTACCAATTTTTTAAAAAAAGTTGAGAAATCCCAAACTTCCCCTTAATTTAACAATCTGTGGTACCATACATATAAATGCACCAAAACGTGAAAATGGAACCAAGACATCGTAAATATCTTTGGATTTTAAGCGCGAAATAATAAAGAACTGAAATAGAGAAATCAAAACAAGTATTTAACATAATTTGACGATGTGCATACATCCACAAGGAGCGAAACGGTGATTTTTATTCAATATGAATAATATGGTTACATTATCAGTATTTATACTAATTCAAACTCAATCTTATACGAAATTTAGGGCTCGTACAAAAAAAAATTACACATGTACCGTACTTCGAAGGCATTTCCCTTTCACCCCCAATCTATTCAGCGTCCCTAACAAACAAATAGTGAATTAAATCCACAAAGCCAATGCCGTAACTCCGCTCCACTTCGGTATTGACCATTTTGATCCAATAAATATGTGTTACACTTTGTATGAGTCACATATACAACACTATTCCTCAATCAAATAACAAAATAAATAAATTTAAAGAGTAGCTTTTTTTTTCCCTCTTTTCAATTCACCAGCACGGAAAGGACAGCAACAATCAATAAATGCAAGAATGTTAGTTTTACAGCAGTCAATGGAGGAAATATGTAGACCATCATTATAGAGTAGCTTTTTTTTTTTTTTTTTTTTGGGGGGGGGGGGGGGGGGTTAAATTATACTTTTTACCCTATTTAGTATTTACTAGCAAGGTCGAAGAAAAAACAATTTCACAATAAAAGACGACTCAATACAAACAAGAAGATCGATGATCACCACCATAAAAAGAAAGAAAAACAACACTATGCCCTTTTTCTCTTGTGGCAAAATGTCCATATATGCGCTTGATTTACCTTTCTTTTTATTGACAAAACAACTTTTTGGGCCCACCTTCATAAGATCCCTTTTATTAGTAATAATCTTTTCAAAAATCCTATTTGTATAGATGGGTTTAAAGGTGCTTAGATGGACACACCTGATTGACTGATTTAACTTCTTTTTTGTAGAGATAAATTTACAGGTGCTAAGATAATCGCACCGCATTGACTGGCTTATCTTTTTTTTTTTTTTGTCCAAAATTCAATGAGCTCTTGTCACCTGACATTATGTAAAACAGCCTATGAAAACATCATGTACCCGTAGCATTTCTCTAATCTTTTTACATCACTATCAAATCTTGGCACCTTTATCCCTAATTCCACATCCATTATTATCATTAGATATACAAAATATGTATAGGGCCCATTCCACCACCCTAAAAACTTTGTTCGTTCTTCTTTATCCAATGGAGACTGATGGACGGTTTGCCATTAATATTATTTACAATTTGTGTTGCAAAAATAAAGGAATTGACATTGATGGGGAATCCATTCCCTTTGATCAGTTTGATGAGATAAAATAAATTAATAATCATTCCCACTTAATGTGATCATTTATATGCGTAAAATGGTATTAATTCCATTTGTATGATAATCGAATCGAACTAGTCTGAAAATATCGAAAACTAGTCTAAAATTTGATTTGATTATATATATATATACACACACCGATTCAACCATTTTTATCCTTACCCTTTATCTTTCCAAGGTCAATACTTAGGTCATTTTAAAGAACTGAATAGTTCATATTTTATCAATTTTACAAGTTTGAAATGCTTGATTGGATATAAAATGTCATTGCTATTGTTGAAGGAAAAATCTAAATAATTTGTTTGCCTCTCAATTCTAGGTATATCATTTTCATGAGGAGAGATCAATTCTAGGTATATCATTTTCATGCGAGTTTTTATGATGAAGACAGGGGAGCGCTTACTTATTGATCACAATTTATTTTTATTTTTTTATATTTTATTGATCATAATTGGCAAGAATTCGGTTTCAAATTAAAATAAGAAATTACATCGTTATTGTCTGGAACTGGTTCTACAATGGATTAAAAGTGAAAAAAATGCTGTTACCGTGGAAGGTGGGTCCATGTATGTGAGAGTAGAGTCAAAAAAGACGGCTGGAAAGTGACAAGTAACGGGCAAAAAATTGATTTTTTGGCCTGAAAAATCTGGCCCCGACAGGGGCTATATGTGGGCGTGTTTGGTAGAAATTAAAATTGAAAAACTAGTCATTATTGTTGACTTTTATTAAATGAATGAGACCCAATAACGGTTATATTTTTAATTTTAATTGAATTTCATTTATAGTTGTTCACCTACTTATAAGTAACTTTTTATGGATGGAAAATTCAACATTTATATTAATTTATTAAATTGGCATTAATTAACCTTTATGGAAATGTCTATGGATTCCCATGTCACATTATTCGCCATGCCAACAATCATAGTTAAACAAGTATTATTTGAATAGTTTCGACATGAACCCATATCTTAAAACGGAAAACAGTAATCATAAGAATAAAATCTTCATCAATTTAAGAATCAAATTAGACCCCACGCACTCCACCACAAACTTTTCATTTTAGGGTTAGAATTTAGGGAATAATTACTGCCAGTCTATTTTTTATTGACCAATCAAAAATGTTTCTTCCGGTCTATAATTGCCTCAATAGATAGATATATGTGTGTGGATTAGGGAGGAACTTTTGAATATTAATTTTACCTTTATATATTTAGCTGTAATGCTCATTGTTTTATATTGTAGTACTTAGAAGTTTGCATTAATCAAATTAAGTTTAATTACTTAAATTACATTATTTAAATTAAGTTTACTACTTAAAATTCAATCTCTCTCTCTCTCTCCCTCTCTCTCTCTCTCTCTCTCTCTCACACACACAAATGAGCTTCACTTAAAATTAACGTTAGTTATATAATTATATTATATTATAATTACAATATTGTTATGGGGGAGCTACCTGGGGCAGGAAAGGTAGAAGGAGCAAAGGAAGAAAGCCAACAGCAAAATCAGAAGGAAAAGAAAAAGAGAAGGAAGGAACTGAATTACCGAACGTTTGAATGGGAACGACGTCGTCTGCCTACTAAGCAAAACGATGTCGTTTAGCTATGATAAGTTTTAATTAAGTTGTAATAAGTTTGAAAACGGTTTTTCTTATTTCCCTGTTGAGCACTCTTCTTCTTCAGCTAGTGTATATATATGCTATGTATACTCAGCTCATTCACGTGAAGTTTGTTATGAAAATTCAGTTAGTAGTGAATTGAATCTGCAATTCACTTAATTCCTCATCTCTTCTCTCTCTTTTATCATTCCCTCCCCATATCTATTACTTATGTGAAATTATTGCTGGATTCAGCTGAAATTGATTGCAGGAGGTCAGAGTTGGAGTTCCAGTCGTGACAAATTGGTATCAGAGCGGGCGTGTTATACTGGGTAATTGGAAAAAATGGATACAAGATCGAAAGCCACGGATGAAGATTTGAAGAAATTGGATCTCGAAATAGCGAATTTGGGTACTAGCTTCAAAGCTGTTACTGGCAAATTGGAAACTAAGCTTGAAGCAATGGGATATACTATGTTAGATTTAAACAAAAAATATGAGAAAAAATTGTGGCATTCATGGCCCAAATTACTACTAATCTGAAGGCCAATTAGAAGAATAAAGGAGTTGGAGAATCAGTAGGTGATTTGAAATCCGAGCATGAAACCTACACGCCAGGAACCAGTGGCATAGAAACTAGTTTTAATTCCATGGGAGAATTGAAGGGGAATACTAGGCTTCCTAAGATCGATTTTGCCCATTTTAGTATGGAAGGTCCTAGAGAATGGCTAAGGAAAGCCAGGAAGTATTTTCAACTACATCAGGTTCCGGAGGAGCTTAGAGTGGGAGTGGCAAAGATGTACCTGAAAGGGAAGGCTGATATCTGGTTTGATGGGTTTATAGCCAGCCATCCAGGAGCCAGTTGGAATTTATTCTCTGAAGAATTATGCAGGAGATTTGCAGAAACCACTGGAGAGGAAGTGGTAGAGATTTTCAGCAAAATCAAAGAGCTGGGATCTATTGATGAATATCAGAAGAAGTTTGAAGAACTTAAGTCCAGGTGATGTTGGCCCTACCACACGTTCCTGAATCATATTACATTGCTGTGTTTACGAGTGGATTGAAAGGGGTGATTAAATCTATGGTGAAGATGATGAAATTAAACACCTTAGCCCAAGCATTTGAGATAGTGAGCCTGCAAGAATCCACTATTCAAGCCTTAATAAATAATAAAAACCTAAGAGTTTCACCCCTAACAAATGGAACTCCTATCCTCCTAAACCACCTGAAGAAAACAAATCCAAAGAACCATGGCCAAAAATGACTAAACCACCAAACAGCTATAGAACCATAACTTCTACTGACTGTCAAACCAAGAGAAGCCTGGGGTTGTGTTACAAGTGCGATGAGAAATACACTGCTGGCCATATTTGCAAAAATAGGGCCTTGAACTTTATATTGGTGGATGAGGAGAGTAAAGGTGAGAGTGAGGAGGGAAAGGAGGATGAAACAGATGAAGATGAGGTAATGGAGATATCAATCAGTGCCTTGGCTGGAAACCCAAGGCACATAACTATCAAAATACCAGGAATTTTAAAAGGAATGAAGATATCTATTCTAATAGATAGTGGCAGCACCCATAGTTTCACAGATCAGAAGCTGGCCAAAGAGTTGAACTATCCAATAGAGAGATCTAAAACCATGACGATGAGGGTAGTAAATGGTGAGAAATTGGAGAGTAAAGCTGTAATTCATCCCCTGGTTTGGAAGGTGCATCAATGGGAGTTCCAGTATAGGATGGGGACCTTAAAGCTTGGGGGGAGTGATATGGTGCTGGGGGTTAATTGGATGAGTCAATTTGGTCCTATCCTATTTGACTTCGAGTGAGGTTATGTCCAATTAGGCACCAGTAGGAAGAAATCACACCGAGGAATGAGAGCACAGAACCTTACGTTAAGATGATGGAAGTAACAGAAATGAGAAGTTTATTCAAGGGGCAGCAATATGGAATGGTTGGGCAATTGTGTTCCATCACTGAGAATGAAGGAGAAAACATTCCAAACCAGGTCTCAGAAGTAGTCAATCAATTTTCTGAGGTATTTGAGGAACCAAAAGGGTTGCCACCCCCCCGTTCCCATGATCACCACATTCCCTTGAAAGAAGGTGCTCAACTCTTCAAAATCAAGCCATACAGAAATTAGAAATTGAAAAATTGGTTAAGGAGATGTTAGATAGTGGCATAATCAAGCATAGCAATAGCCCTTTTGCATCCCCAGTCCTCTTAGTCAAGAAGAAGGATGGGTCATGGCGATTTTGCGTGGATTACAGGCAGCTAAGCAACCTCACCGTCAAGAATAAGTTTCCCATGCCTCTGATTGATGAACTTTTGGATGAATTGAATGGGTCAAAGTTCTATTCTAAAATCGACCTCAGGGCAGGGTACCACCAAATCAGAGTCACAAAGGCTGACACTCCTAAAACTGCTTTTAAAACTCACCAGGGGCTGTACGAGTTCAAGGTAATGCCCTTTGGCCTCACAAATGCTCCTGCCACCTTCCAGAGTCTCATGAATGAAGTATTCAAGGACCAATTGAGAGACTACGTGCTGGTATTTTTTGATGATATCCTGATTTACAGTAAAGACATAATCCCCCACTGCCAACACCTCAGATCAATACTAGAAATTCTTCAAAATCACCAGTTATATGCCAAAAGGTCTAAGTGTAGTTTTGGACAGACTCAAGTGGAGTATTTGGGCCATATAATAAACCAATAGGGGGTGTTAGCAGATCCAGTAAAGGTGGAGGCAATGAGATAATGGCCTTTGCCAACTAACCTCAAGCAATTAAGGGGGTTTCTGGGGCTCACAGGCTACTACCGGAAGTTTGTGAGAGGCTATGGAATCATAGCCAAGCCTCTTACCGAACTACTGAAGAAGGATAACTTCCATTGGACAGAAGCAACTGATATCGCCATTGTTGCTTTGAAAGAGGCAATGAGTTCTACCCCAGTACTGGCTTTACCTAACTCCAGCCAACCGTTTATAATAGAAATCGATGCTTGTTAAGGTGGTTCTGGTGTTGTACTAATGCAAGGAAGATGACCCTTAGCTTACCTGAGTAAGGCAATTGGGATACGAAACCTGGGCCTATCCATTTATCAGAAGGAATTGCTGGCCTTAGTGACATCGGTTTGCAAGTGGAGCAATACTTAGATAATCACCATTTTGTGGTAAAAACTGACCACCAAGCTCTCAAATATTTGCTTGAGCAACGAATTACAACCCTACCCCAGTAGAAATGGCTCACCAGACTACTTGGCCTCAGTTATGAAATTATCTACAAAAGGGGAGTGGATAATGTGGTAGCAGACGCTCTATCAAGGAAACATGAGGGTAGTCCTGAATGCTCAAGCATTTCGATAGTTACCCCTGCTTGGATTGAGGAAGTCATTGAGAGTTATAAAGGGGATACAATAGCAGAAGAGAAAATCCAATCACTAATCATAGACCCCAAGGCTTACACTAACTTCAGCTATGAAAATGGACTACTGAAGCACAAAGGGAAGATATATATTGGGACTGGAGGAGAGATCATGTCTAAGTTAATACAGAATCTACATGGCTCCCCAGAAGGAGGCCACTCTGGCATTCACAATAGCCTTTATCGAGCAAAGCAGTTTTTCTTCTGGCCAAAGATGAATCAGGAAATTAGGCAACTGGTGCTATAATGTGAAGTGTGCCAGAGGTGCAAAGGGGATCACGTTCCTTACCCAGGACTGCTACAACCATTACCCCAACCCTTGCACTCATGGAGCCATATAAGCATGGACTTCATCGAAGGGTTGCCCAACTCAGGAGGAAAGAATACTATTCTGGTAGTGGTGGATATGTTCACAAAATATGGGCATTTTCTGGCTATGACTCACCTTTTTTCAGCTTCGACAGTGGCTCAACTCTTCATCGACAATATCTACAATCTACATGGAATACCCCAAAGTATAGTATTTGATAGAGACAAGGTCTTTACCAGTAAATTCTGTCTGGAAGTTTTTCATCTGCTAGGCACTAAGCTTCACTTCAGCTCTGCCTACCATCCTCAAACAGATGGACAAACGGAGAAGGTCAATCAGTGCTTAGAAATGTACCTACGTTGCGCAGTTTATCACCACCCTAAGCTGTGGGGAAAGTGGTTGGCCTTGGCTGAATGGTGGTACAATACCACCTACCACACTGCCATTCGGATGTCTCCCTTCGAAGCCTTATATGGAATGAAAGCTCATCAACTGGCATTGGGGCCCTATCAGCAATCGAATGTGGCTGCGGTAGATGACCTGCTTCAGGAAAGATACAAGCTGGATCATCTACTTAAAGAAAATCTCTCACAGGCCAGGGCTCGAATGAAATACTATGCTGATAGAAATCGAACAGAAAGGTCCTTTGAAGAAGGAGACTGGGTTTTCCTTAGGCTGCACCCTTATGCCCAGTTGTCTATCGAACGCAGAGTCAATCATAAGTTGGGAGCTAAATATTATGGCCCATATCAGATTACTAAGAAACTTGGAGAGGTGGCTTATCAACTGGCTATACTGAGGGATCAAAAGTCCACCCTGTATTCCATGTTTCTTTGCTGAAGAAACAACTTGGAGATAAGATCATTCCCATTCTACAGCTACCTGAAAGACATAATACTCCCCAACCAGAACATCATCCTCTCTCTATTTTTCAAACACGATCTGCGCAACGCAGAAATCAGGTGGCAGAACAATGGCTTGTGCATTGGTCAGACTCTTTCCCAGAAAATGCCACTTGGGAGGATGCAGATTGGGTCAGACGCCATTTTCCTATTGATGGATCTTGGGGACAAGATCAAGTGAGCGGGAGGATTGTTATGAGGGAGCTACCTGGGGCAGGAAAGGTAGAAGGAGCAAAAGAAGAAAGCCAACAGCAAAATCAGAAGGAAAAGAAAAAGAGAAGGAATGAACTCAATTACCGAACGTTTGAATGGGAACGACGTCATCTGGCTACTAAGCAAAACGGTGTCGTTTAGTTATGATAAGTTTTAATTAAGTTGTAATAAGTTTGAAAACGTTTTTTCTTATTTCCCTGTTGAGCACGCTTCTTCTTCAGCTAGTGTATATATATGCTATGTATACTCAGCTCATTCACGGGAAGTTTGTTATGAAAATTCGGTTAGTAGTGAATTGAATCTGCAATTCAGTCATGACAAGTACACACACACACACACACATATATAAAGATTGATGAGAAACATTCAATTTATCATTCTGTCCTTATATAACATTGTCAACATTTTCATTCAAATATTACAAATTGCACGTTTAATTAATATAATAGATAATATAACTATTGCAATACAAATGACAAGAAATTGAAAAGAAAAAATTGCTTAAAGGTGATCAATAGTTAGAAAGGAAAAAGTTGAACATGAGAGAAATTATCCACCAATTTTATAAACCTTACTAATTACCCCTAATAATTAGGAGTTACTTACTCTTCCCTTATTTGTATCCGCCCCCACTAAAATACAAGCTTCGCATCTCAATTACACATTTTCACTATAACTAAATTTTTAAGTACTAATAAAAAAAAATTATGTGTTCTCAAAATAATAATTAATATAGTATTCGGTATTTCATTATTATTGCAAGTTCAATTTTGTATAAGCATAAAAATTGATGGTAATTCAATTACTTATTAGTAGCCCGTTTGAGCCTCATTTTCGACTAAGAATCATTCTGAAATAATAGATTGATGGAGATTGTTTACTACTTAAAATTCAAGCTCTCTCTCTCTCTCTCTCTCTCTCTCTCTCTCTCACACACACACATGAATGATCTTCACTTAAAATTAACGTTACTTATATAATTATATTATAATTACAATATATATGGCGGACCCAGGGGTGGGCCTGGGGGCACGTGCCCCCCAACTTTGATTTTTTTTTTTCTATGTTTTGTTTCAATTTTCGAAATCATTATAAGATGTGAAACGAAATCGAAATATTGCATTCTTAATACCATTTCGAACTGCTCACAGTCTAGTTTCTTATGTCTTTAAAGGCGTACGAAACGACCAATCGTAGTAAATGTTACAACTTGTCAAATTAGGCGGTTTAAAATTAGGATTTCGAGAATTTCGATGACATGCTAACTTTAAAATTCTCGGACGATCGTATAGTAGTCGAATTTACAAATTGTTTATATCATCTCAAAGCTCTTTTCGAGAACTAAATTATAGGCATATCGAATAGTTCAAATAAATATCGAAAATAGTTAAAGATGCGTCAAACGTACGTCTTAAAAAGAGATGTCTAACTCGCATTTTTTTTAAAAAAATAATTATTTCATTAATATTTATTATTTTTGTGATACAAAATTTTCAATGTAATTTGCATTATTTTATTAGGAAATTTATATGGGATATGACATTAAAAATTTTCGAAATTTTACATCCGAAAAAGTCATATTCCATGTAAATTTTTGAATGTAAAATTACATGGGGTATGATTTTTTTAATGTAAATTTTCGATTGTAAAATTTCTCACAACTTTTTTGCAAGTTCGATTGTACTCCCCTAACTATAATTGTCTGTGTCCCTGTATATATATACACACACAAAAATAAAGATTGATGAGAAACGTTCAATTTACCATTATGTCCTTATATAACATTGTCAACATTTTCATTCAAATATTACAAATTGCACGTTTAATTAATATAATAGATAATATAACTATTTCAATACAAATGACAATAAATTGAAAAGAAAAAATTGCTTAAAGGTGATCAATAGCTAGAAAGGAAAGAGTTGAACATGAGAGAAATTATCCATCAATTTTATAAACCTTACTAATTACTCCTAATAATTAGGAGTTACTTACTCTTCCCATATTTGTATCCGCCCCACTAAATACAAACTTCGCATCTCAATTACACATTTTCACTATAACTAAATTTTTAAGTACTAATAAAAAAATATTATATGTTCTAAAAATAATAATTAATATAGTATTGGGTATTTCATTATTATTGCATGTTCAATTTTGTATAAGCATGTGTTGACTGCTAGTATATATAAAGAAGATTTCATGAAAAATGAATATTTATTCCTAGTGGATATAAAACACATGTATATATATAAAGATCCGAGTCACCCCAAATTAAAAGGGGTGTTTTTGAAGTTCTTAATCTGTGAAGATGCGTTGTTACATAATTTTGATCTATATCAACACCATTATGCCATTGTTTGAGCCCCATTTTTGGAATAAAATGAATTTGGAATAATGAATTTTTGAATAATATGTGATTAGAAAATAAGGAAAAGTTTTTGATTTACGAGTAAAATTATTTTATGGGAGAATATGTGTAGTTGAAAATGATTTTTTGAAAAAATGGAGGCCAAACATAGGCTATATAAGATTAAAGAGGTTAAGGGATAAATTTTATATCCAAATTACCAAAATATAGATCAACATATAAGGATCTGAGCTATTTCTCTTAATAAGATCGACATTTTAATATGGAACCACAAGTGTTAATATGATATCGGAGCATATTAAGCTCCAACAAGCAAATTTGATTTGAGTAAAATTTAAAAAATGAGTATAAGAATTTCAAGATGGTCTGCTCAAACGAGTCATCATCTTATAATAACATGTTAAGGGATAAATTCCATATCAGATAATAACAAAATATAAATCAACATATAAAGGCATGACTATTCATATTAGTAAGATTGACATTTTAACATAAAGATCTTATTTAATACCCATTTTTTCAGAATATATTTTTCTTTCTCTTCTTTTCAACTACACATTTTTTAATAAAAATAATATTACACACAATTCAAAAAAATTTATTCATTTTTAACCACACATTCTCTATCAATCTATTATTTCAAAATACATTCCACAGAAATATTGTGGCTCAAATAGGTCCAAAATCTCAAATCTTAGTAGGAGGAAAATGAGAATTAAAGATTGATAGAAATAAAAGTAACGGGCTTCGAAGCCCAAGCTTATGGAATTACTAATCTTGTAGCAGTTGAATGAAAACAAGATGGATTTTATACAACTTCAAGATTTGCAATTTTATCTAGGAGTTTTAATGTTCTATTAAATAAAAAATAAATGAACTACATATGAATGGAGGAATAAAGAGAATTTTCTACTTAAATTTGGAATTTACAACAGATCCAAAGGAATTGATAAAACATCTATAGAAACTGGATTATGCTATTGAGACTTATAGCATGTATGAACCCCATTTTTGATATAGAATGTATTTGAAATAATAAATTGATAGAGAATGAGTGGTTAAAAACGAAGATTTTTTTTAAATGCGTATAATATTATTTTATTGAAAAATGTGTGGTTGAAAAGAAGCGAAAGAAAAATACATTTTGAAAAAAATGAAAATCAAATAAGAGTTTATTAAGGGTGTGTTTGTCTCCCATTATTGAGAGAAGAATAGAGTAATGAATAGTATTTTTTAGAGAATGTGTGGTTGAAATTTAAAGTAACTTTATTGATTTGTGTGTAGAATATTTTATTGGGTAAATGTGAGGTGGAGAATGTTACTGTAGCAAATAATTTTTTGGAATAATGGTAGACAACATGGGCTAAGGTATAGGATTTTGTATAGAATAGAAAAAAATAATATTTTCGATTTTTCATATACTAAAGGATTTCACCTGAAAAAGAAAATATTTCATACTAATCAATTGTTTGAAAATTATAAAATAAGTAATTTGAAGTAAATTTTAATTTTTTTTCCTGCAAACAATTTTTAATGCATTATAAAAATAAGCAACTCACCGTTTTTAGTAAGAAAATTTTTTAAAACTAACTTATGAGTATGCTCTTCCTATAACCTTGAAAATTATATATGTTAGGATAAATTATGTCTACCTAATTTCATGAAGGAAGCTCAATTTATCATTCTTCATTGCATCCAGGAAGTTCGATTCAGGTCCACGAGATCGATTGGTTCACCAACTATCCACTAAAAAAAGTGTTACGGAAGGCCGACACATCTGGTAGGTTTATGAATTCGTCAATAGAGCTCAGTTAGTTAGAAATTAACTTCAAGTCTCAAAGTTCAGTCAAAGGGCAAGCTCTCACAGATTTTCTGGTGAAATTCACATATCTTCTAGAGGGAACGACCTCTCGTAAATCCACGAAGATCTCAACGTTATACGTTCATGGGTCATTGAGCGAAGTTGGAGCGAGTACGAGAATTTTACTCATAAGCACCGAAAGGGCAAATCTTAATTGTGCACTCCTTTGAGACTTTAAATCATCAAATGATGACGCGGAATATGAGGCATTATTGGCAAGATTGAAGCTTGCGCATTAGATGTATGCAAAAGAATTCATATCTATAGTGATTAACAATTGGTCGTGAGTTAGGTCAATAAAAACTTCGCTGCAAAGGAATACATGATGGGCACGTACCTAAATATTGTGATAGACTTCATGTAGTACATTGATAAATTCAAACTCCTCTAGATGCCAAAAGTCAAAAATGGCTATTCAGATGCCCTATCAAAATTGGCTAGTAGTCAGTAACTAGTCTCCATCAAATAGCTGTGGAAGCTCAAATAGCTGCGGAAGCCCACAGGAGAGTCCAAAATAGGAGGTAATGTGAATCAATGAGCCATCACCATAGATGAAGGAGATAATCGCACACTTGAAGTACCACTCTCCCAAATGATAGAAAGTATTCCTACAAACCTTATTTGAGGACTACAAAGTTCATTTTGTCGGGGTTCAATTTTTTCTACCACTGTGATATGCGACACAACATGCAAGAGATACTCTACAAGAAAAATGGGCTTTTGCAACATTTAAAGGGCAACATTCATTAATTGAATGTTGCTAAAAGGGTCAATTGCAACGTTCGTGTGAGTGAATATTGCTAAAATGGTGTATTGACAACGTTTTTCAAATGAACGTTGCGAAAAGTGACCTTTCGCAACATTCGTTGAACGTTGCGAAAGGTCACTTTTCGCAGCGTTCATTTGAAAGTTGCGAAATGTCAATTTTGACAACGTTTAGAGCCCGTTGCGAAAGGTCACTTTTCGCAACGGTCCATGAACGTTGCCAAAAGTGACCTTTTGCAACGTTCATGGAATGTTGCGAAAAGTGACATTTTGGCAACGTTCAATGAACGTTGTGAAAAGTTGGCCGTTGCGAAAAGTGTGACTTTTTAAGACGTTCAATGAAATTAACGTTGCTAAAAGTCTCCAACCTCCTCAAAATAAAATTATTTAACATTAGCCCTAATTTTTCCCTCTTTTCCCTCGTCTTCTCCCGTTTCTGCCTCTCGCTTTTCCCTCTTCTCTTCTCCCGTCTCCGTCTCCTCTTCTACCGTTGCTTCCCCTCATACACACACACAAACTAAATGCTTTCCTTTATCTCTGCTCGACGCCGCGATTGCTCCGCCTCCAACTTCGGCCAGACCAGCAACCAGGCGACAGCCTCATTTCTTTAGGCGACTTCTTCTCTTTGGAAGAAGAAAATGATGGAGACGAAGATGATGACTTCGAGACTGAAAAAGACCATAACCACTTCGAAAACCTGCAAATCGAAGAGCCTGAGGAGGGAGCTGAGGCTGAGCACTCGAAGCTTGCTGATGGGTATTGATACGGGTGGATTTCGCGAATTTCTTCCTTTTTAGCTGATTTTGTGCCTGTTTGATGATTTTGTGGTTTTCTGGAATGCGAAAATTGAAGGGCCAAGTGCAGTATTTTTTAACCAGTTAGATTTTCTCGATGATTTCTGTTGTATTTTCATTTTTGTTATGCTGCTTTTGAAGGAAATTCTCTTGGTTGGCATTTTCATCCGAATTTTTAAGAGGACATTATTAGACATTGGGTGATGAATTGAAAATCGATCAATGAAAATTGCAAGCTCTTGTTCTATTGTTGTTCATCTCCATCAATTACTTCGTCATTCGTTTACTTCTTCTACTGGTTTTCTATTGCATTGGCGTTATTTCTTCATTTACTTACTTCTTGTATTTCTTTTTGTTTTCTGGGATTTCGAGGGAAAGAGTAAATGTCAGCTTCATCTTCCAGTTTGCAAGGACAAAGAATGTTTGAAAATTTGGCTTCCGACTTTGTTCTTTCGGAGGAGGCTGAGGAGCAGCTAAACACACATGTCATTCAGGCTGGGAAAGCTATTTTTGAGCTCTCATATACCAACGAAGAGCTCTTGCAAGAATTGGATGTAAGCCTCATATTTTGTCAAAACAATCTAAATAAATTTTTTTTGTTCGGCCTCCATAAGGATTTTGCTTGACTGAATTTCAGTTTTTGTGAATCCACAATGAAGTGTTTGGAAGTTTGGTTATTCTTAATAATTCATTTACTCTGTTGATTATTTTGATAATCAAACTCTTCATGGAATGTTGCTGATGGCACTTAATGATTTTGCAAAAAGGATGGTTGCAAAAAAAAGGAGCTGAAGGTAATGTTAAAATATGTTTTTCTAATATCCCAATTGGCTTTTGTAGAATATTTTCGAATAAAGTTGGTGTAACACTTATTAGAACGAACCATACGGCCTTCTGATATGCAAATGTTTTTCTTCATCTTTTGGTCAGTCGTCATGAAAGCGAGGTAGTCTTAAATTCTTTTGATCTTGCTTGGCTCATTTAGAAAACTGCAGGCAAACGTACAGAATTCGAATGCACAATGTTGGAGCAATTGGACGGGCACATGCTGGAGGTGCAAAAGAAATTTAAGGACGTTGCAAAAGAAACAGAGGCTGGCAACATGGACGATGTTGAAAAGGAAGCGTCAGAGTTTTTGAAGACGTCCAAGGCAAAATTGCAAGAAACTATTATGCAAATCGAGGGAGAAGTTCAAATGCGTGCTCAGGAACTCTTTGGTCTGATCGATTTAGTTTCAACATATAAAGAGTACATGGGATCAAAAATTTCAAAAATTTCGTACTTTTTTTGTTGTAAATCAGTCTCTTTGGCTTGATGATATACTCAACTTTTGGACTTGAATTGTCTTTGGTACCTAGCTTCTATATTGGAGAGCGTATTGTATTTTGATGAAGTAATAGTACTTGTGATCATGTTTATTCTCTTAATGAAGTTACTTTTAAATTTTTTGTTGTCTTAAAATACTCGCGTACAAATTGCTGTAAAAAGGAATTCATAGGTAATTGCAATAAAAAGAAAATTAATGTAAAAAAAAAAATTATTATTCGCAACGGTCAAAAAGTGTTGTTAAAAGAGGAGAAAAGAAAGGACAACGGTCAACGAACGTTGAAAAAAATGTCATTTGCAACGAACAACGAACATTGCAAAAAAGGTCGTTTGCAACGTTCAGAGCCCGTTCCAAAAGACCTTTTTTGCAACGGTTGCTGCCCGTTGCAAAAGACATTTTTTGCAAAGTTCGTTACCCGTTGCAAATGACATTTTTTACAATGGGCAGCGACCGTTGCAAATGACTGAGACCCTACGGCAGCATCGCATCCCACAACAGACGAGTGACCGTTGCTAAAGGGTATTGGCAACGTTTTTTGCCCGTTGCGAAAGACCTTTTTTGGTGTAGTGATATATAAACAAGTATGTGAAAACCTTATGGCTACGTATATCTTTGCTCAAAAAGTACTAAAGCAAGGATATATATTAGCCCACTAAGAAGAAAAAATTGCATAACTTTTTTGTAAATATATGACAAGTGTCAATAATTCGTCAAAAATGTGTCGTTTGGTTTGTAAACATATGGTATAAAATATTAGGGTGCTTAATTTGCTATTTTCAGTTTTCAACTTTTGAAAACACTCAAAACGTGTTTAGTTCGATATTTTCATAAATGCATTTTTGAAAATAATGTTAAACTTATAACACAAAATTTAAAACGCATTTTTTGAGACTCTAAAAACACTCAAAACATAAGAAATAAGCGTTTAAATAAAATTTTATTTAAATCAAACTCTAAAAATTAAAAAAAATCCAAAAATAAAATTATTAAAGATAAAATTCTAAGAAAATGAAATTCAAAAATAATGAAATTATAAACACTGAAATCTAAATTTCTGAAAATAAATTTCTAAAATAATAAAATAATTGAAAAAATAAAATTCTAAAAGATTATAGAAAAATAAAAATAATTCAAGCTTTTAATGGTTATTTAAAAATTCTAATAAAATATATTTAAATAAACATAGATAAAAATTCTTCATCCACATCATTAATTTTCATTTTTTATTTCCTATGATTTGCAAACTCGATTTATTATTTGTTTTTGTTTTGCTCTCGTAGTGAAAAAATTGTAAAATTTATAAACTTTAAAATGTATGTATTACCTGATAATATATTAACATAAAATTATTCATGAATAATCAAATTTAATAGAACAAAAGTAGTAAAATAATTTCTTAAAATTTCAAAACGGGTTTTCTTGTCTTTTGTTTTAAGAAATATATTTCATAATGAAAAACCAAACGAGCTTTTAATAATGTTTAAAAAGTATAATATCAAAACTGAAAATTGAAACACAAACCATACGAACCCTTTTGTTTTCATGGGAGGATACTCGTAACCTAGCACATAACTCTAAGGCTTGCATGAGTGTTTTTTCAATCGATTTTGATCGTTTTTGAGTGACACCACTTATAAGAGGTTGAAAAAATAGGTGCTTATTAATTTTTTTTAGCATAGTATCAACTCACGTATTTTGTTCAAAACTAATTTGTAAATAAAAATACATTATTTAAAAATTTTATTTATAAACAAAAAAAATACTTTAATTAAGCCCCCGTTTGACACCCATTAATATCTCTTTCTATTTCTCATTCTCATTCTCATTCTTCATTTCAACCACACATTCTCCTAATAAAATAATATTACACACAAATCAAAAACTTTTCATCACTTTTCCACCACACATTCTCACATCAATCACTATTCCAAAATTTCTATTTCTTCCAAAATGGGTTTCAAACAGGGGCTAAATAATATATTCATTTAAATACATGGTCACATGATCTATTTAACTAGACTATTAAGTGTGGACATCTATATTGTTTCTCTATCATCATTTGTGCTAGATATCATTATACTATTATATATAAAAAAAATGTAATATTATTCAATATCATTAGTTTTAAGTACCAAGTACCAATTTAGATGACAATTACATGATATTAAATGATATATTCATTTAAATGTAATGTTACAGAATCAATTGAAGTGGACCTATTATTCTATTTATAAAAGAAAAATACACTTTTGTGTAAAAAAAATTCCTTATAAAGTAAAAATACTACTAGTAAAACAAAATTTCATTTATAAAAAATAAAATACCACTTATACATGCATAATTTTTTTAAAGTATACAATTAACTTATAATAGTAAATTTTATTTATAAGTAAAAAATTAATTATAACATAAAAATTTAACTATAAGTAAATATTTCAATTTTTAAATTAAAAATTACTTATATGTAGAAAATTATTTATAAGTAAATATCAATTATTAAGTAAAACAAAAAAATATATAAGAAATTATAAATTGAAAATTCACTAAGAGATGTAATTTTATTCCCTTAAAAAACTTTTAAAACTATTGGATAATAAACTCTCAAACATATTTTGGACCGTTTTAAAAATCGCTACTAAAAACATCAAAAACTTGACTCTTCATAAATGTCCAAAATTGATACTTTAAAAAAGGGAAAAATTCACAACTCGGGCTTTATCTATTCCAAAATAAAAAATCAGGCCACAAAGTTTAGAATTGCAAAAATCAGGTTTTCCATGAATTAATTAATTATATTTCACAATTATTATATTAAATTAAATATGTAACTGTAATATAATATAATTAACCCATCCCACCCCACCTTCCCTTCCGGCGACTACTCCTGTGACCGGTGAGCACTTCGACGACTGTTCTCCGGTCACAGATCAAAAATTTTGTAGGTCACAAATCTAAAATTTTTAGGTCTCAATTTTTTATCGGTCACAGATAAAAAAAATTGTAGGTCACGGAATATTTCGAGGTCACAGATCGACTAAATAAATGGTCACTGATCACAGGTCACAGATCGACCAAATAGATGGTCACAGACACTTCGACCCATCCGCCGCACCCGTCCTCCAATCCCAATACACCAACAATACTTTGTAACAGGTCATAGAACAACCAAATAGTTGGTCACATATACTTCGTCCCATTCACCGCAGTCCCTAATCCCTAAAACACCCATCAACAATAACACCACCAACAAATACCGTTGCCGCCTGAACAGCGCCACCATTGTCACCCCATCACAACACCACCACAACCACCGCCATAATAATAATAATAATAAAAAACAACTGTCCCATCGCCGCCCGCACCACCATACAGCTTCCCACAGTCACACCTACAGCAAATCCACGCAGCACCATCGACACCACCTCCACCCCATCGCAGCCACCAGATCCACGCCCACCCTATTACCGTCGACAACACAGCAGCGTACTGTACCCAATAACACAGTTGTCTGCCCAACAAAAAACCCCTATTACCGTCGACAACATAGCTGCTGTACCCAACAAAAAAACCCCAACCCTCCAAAACCACAGCATCGTCGACGTTGCTCTGTGCTGAGCCTCGACGCTGTGAATCTGCAGCAGCATTCACAGAAACGTCGAACGCTGCTGTGAATCGACAGGGATGAGAAGTTCCGGCAGGGATGATGAGGTAGGGAGGGAGGGGGATGAGGAGGGGAAGAGAATCGATGATAGAGAGAGAGAGAGAGAAACTATCGTGTGTGGGGGGTGTGTGGAGGGGGGGAGGATGAATTGATAAATTAAGGTTTTAAATGAATAATTATTTAATTAAAATGATAAAAGAAATTTTTTTTTTTGAAAAGATTAAAAACCTGATAAATGAAAAAAAAACGTGAAAACCCGATTTTTTAAAATGTGAAAGAAAATGCCTGATTTTATGTAATTACCACTTAAAAAATGCCCATAACGAGGACCCTAAAACTCCCAAGCAGGCTCTATGGTGTGAGACCAATAACCTACTTTCGTGAATAGGGTTGATTGTTCTCTCTTTCATAAAAATGTTTATGAAAGACCCTGGGCATTGAGGATAGTAGTTACACACACACCCTTCTAATAACCCACAAGTATTTATTGCTATCGATTAACTTCCTCTATCGGAATTCCACGAACTCAAAGAATTTTCGTTGCTTGGCCTTCAAAAGTCATCAAACGACTAATGGACAACGATGTCCAATATTGGATACCGAAAAATTAAGAAACAAGAGACAGAAAGAAATATTAAATTGCTGTGATTAATTTCGTCCAAAATAATCTCTACATCTAGACGGTCCTCTTTATAATATCTATTTTTTTTGGTACGTGAGCTAGACATAGTCCTTGACATGTTGCATTAACAAATGAATTTTTAAAGACATTATTTATTTTAATTTATGTGACAATTTTTAAATGCAATTCTCATTAATATTGATTATTGAAGATATTTTTTTTCAATTGCACTTTCTATAATATTATGCCAACATGCTTGAATGCAATTTTTTTTTCTCACATACAAGTTTTATTGCACAACTTGATACTTTTAAAGTAGAATTTATTAGTTATTGAAAAAAAAAAGATGCTCCAATATCTAGCTTTATTAAAGATGGCGCCCCGCCCCGCCCCGTCCCTAGAACATTGTGGATGAGGTAAATCGCGGGATGTGTCTCAACAAGTCAGGGTACAAGAGCTGTCATATTAGTACTCACAAAGAGTCTAATTCCAGTAGCTAGCTTTATTGACTCTACTAGGGGCGGGTAGCGAGGTACATGCCGATTTCCTCCCACAAATTAATGCAATCCACCAATTGGGTCCCAATTTTTGACTGGAGGGGACACCAAAGGTTTCTACCCTTCTATCCCTTGCATGGATAAAGAGGGAGGTGAAAGATAATTGTTTAAGATTATTAGTTTAGATGAAGTAAATTTTTATTTCAAAATATCTCCCAAACAATCATTTTAGATAATTGTTTATTTTTTCTTATACTGTACATGTTTTAGTGAGTTGTGAATTGTAATCAGTTGTTCCCATGACCCATAACATTTTGACACCTCAATGGATCCCATTTGGTAGCAAATAACAAGATAAGTTTGTTTAGAACAGCATTTTCTTCTGCTTTTTGTACAATAACTTTTTAAGGGAGCTACTTTAAGTCCACCCTCGCCGAGCCCGATTTGACCGCATTAAATTATAATTTTTTTTTATTTTTTATTAATCACACGTTCTTTTATAAAATAATATTACACGTAAATTCAAAACTTTTTATTCTTTTTTAATTATACATTCTACAAAAAATTACTATTTCAAAATATATTTTTCGCAAATTCTCATTGTAATGGGGGGCCAAACAAAAAACTCTTTTAGTTAGATAAAATGCTTTTAGAATACAATTATCAAAATGAGCGCAAATGCATATTCTTAGCATTTGTTTGGGAGATATTTTTCTTGAGAAAAACAATTATTTAGAATACATGGTTAAAAAGTAAGAAAAATCATTGGATCGGGCGAAAAATATTGTCTTTTCAATTTTGTGAATATGTGATTTGAAATGAGTTTGAAAAAAAAATGAAAATTTCTCTTAAACAAGCTATTAGTCTAAAACATTACACCAAATAAGCCCATATACCACAACTTTGAAATAACATTTATTTATTTGCTAACAAGAAAAGACACGATACGGTGTCAAAATGTTAATTGATGAACAGTCAAACAAGGACAACCATTTTAGCAGAATAATGCTATTTTGTTAGGAGAATTTGGTCAGATGTAGTGATGAAGATGTTGCAGCAGGAGGTGATTGGGTGGGAAAACTAGTCGTATTTAAAATAATTTAATGATGAAATATCATGTGATATTATGTTAATCATTATGTTAAACTCCCTGTTCATGTAGCATGCTTGATTTTAGGATGATAAGGAAATCAGAACTTGCATAGAAGCACAAATGTCCTCGTTAAGATTCAAAAATCAACTTTACTAAAAAAATGTGGTAAATAGGTCCCTGTCCACAAAAAAACACCGGAAGTTACAAATGGGATCTCCAACTTATTACAAATGTGGTAAATAGGTCCCTATATAATATATGACCGTTCAATAACCAACTTACTGTGTATTTGTTACTCATTTTTCCAAGAATGAGAATGAGTTTTCTTACCGTTGCTAAACCAAATTCAAATTAATTGTGAGAAGGAAGTCAACTTCGTCAGGCAAGTGGGGCCCAACCAACGGATCTATTTTTTCTGGAAACGGAGAAAAAATGGGCAGCAAACAGGGTCTTATCATTTTTGTAACAATGGACCCCTAATTGACGATTTTAATATTTTTTTGGATATTGCTACATGGACATCAATATTTACATAATAGATTATATAATATCACATAACACTTTATCATTTGTCAGTTTAAAGTACGATTAATTTTTTCATCTATTCTCTTCTCTCTACATCATATTATGTAATCTATTATGTACATTTTTTATGTACAAGCAACAAAATCCATATTTTTTTATATTAGAAACTCAACCTTTTTTTTTTTTTTTTTGGGTTTAGCAAGAAAACTTTATTCTTGTTTAATTAAGTAAAGAACTGAAAAATAAAACTAAACATAAAACAATACTCACCAAACCTTCCATAACCGCCTCCAAACTCCAACCTCTTTTTAAGGAGTTCGAATTCATCAAATAAATGAGTACAAGAAAGAAGCAAATACCTATCCTCCCATCAAGACTGTGAAAATTGAAAGCTATAAGTAAGAACATAGTACCTCTTCTACGAATGTGAAAAATGAAACAAAAAGATCCAGTCTCCTTAGCAAGTGTTTTTCTTCTTTCATTTTTTATTACTTGTTTTTCTTTTCTATTTAACTAGAAATAAGCGGAAACAAAATTTGGGTTTTAATCAAATGCAATTGTCAATTAGAGACTCGAATGCCATCATAAAAAAAGAACTCTCAAAACTATAGGTTGAGACTTGAGAGGTTACTTGCTACGTTTCCAATAAGTTAGGGATCCAAACTATAATTTTTTCATAATCTGAGACCAAATCCTGGAATTCCAAGAACTAGTGAAACGTCAAAATCCAACCCCACTCACTCAAACGCCACGTGGCATTCATAATGTGACTCTCCACACATCAGGCATAACTACAAGGCTGTTCCTCCAGCGGTGATTTTATCATTGCCATTCCGGTACCCAACGCGTCCGCGTGACGACTGTAATAATCGGAATTGTCCGTATATTCAGCATTCAGATACCTTTTCCACAACCAAAGATTCTGCATTAGCTTGTAAAAGAAAGTTTACTTGGGCCATGTTTGGCCACCAAACTTGGGAGGTGTTTGACACCAATTTTAGTAGAAAAATGTGTTTTTGAATAGTGATTGATGGAAGAATGTGTGGTTAAAAAATAAGTAAAATTTTTAGGTTTATGTGTAATATTATTTTATTGATAAAATGTGTAGTTAAAATGAAAAAAGAGAAAAATAATGAGAATGAGAAAAAAATGGGTGCCAAACGGGGACTTAGCAAAACAACTGTCAAACTTATGGGAGATACCATGCTTGCGTTTGACACCCATTTTGAGAAAAAAATGAATTCTGGAATTGTGATTGATGGAGGAATGTGGGGGTTGAAATGTAATAAAAAGTTTTAGATTTGTGCGTAATATTATTTTATTTGAAAAATATGTGTTTAAAATGAAGAAAGTGAAAAAAGAGAGAATTAGAATGAGTGTCAAACAGGGCCCATATTGTTCGACACTTCATACATTAGTGTTGAACAATATTCGACATTAAGCGCCTATCTAGCAGCAATTTTGATCAAGATTTTAAGCAATTTTTCTTTTAACGTTTGTCAACAATGGACCCATTTTGTACCTTTTTAGACGAGAATTTATTGAAAAGAAAGTCGAAAGAAAAATAAAAAAAAAGCGGCAATGATCACATTTTGCATTGGTAAGGGTCAAAAATTGATTAAAATCTTGTAAAATGGTTCCCGGGGCTAAATTTATTCTTTAGTTATTTTCAAAAAGCAACATTCATTATGTACTTTATTTAGCATTCGACAGTCGCAAAATATTAATCTCCTATTCAAGCTTTGATTTTTATGAAAAATGTACAATTAAAAAGTAAAGAAAAATTTTGAATTATTGTTTAAATAAATTTTATTGAGATAACGTGTGATAAAAAATAAATTTTAAAAAATCGGACTCAAAGCCTCGAATAGGGAATAGATACAGTGTGTGTTTGGTAGAAATTAAAATTGGATTAAAATTAAAAAACTAGTCGTTATTGTTGACTTTTATTAAACGAGTGTAACCTAACAACGATTATATTTTCAATTTTAATTCCTCTCAAATAAGCTCATCTCCAACTTCTAAAAATATGCTTTTTATGTGACGATGATATTATCATTTTGGTTAGTCGATCACAATTTGGTCGGAAAAATAAAACAAATTATTTACCTTGTCCTTTTCAAAAATAGGTTGCATTTTCACAATGTGGGAAATAACTATTTCTGACCTTTTATTCAGACAAATGGATCTTTTTGTGCTAGTATAGGATACTGCCAAACACGGCCCTCAAGATATGGAAATTTAACATTCCCGTAATTCTTGTAAGAATCGCTACCCCTCCCCGTAATCTTCGTATCTAAAATTGTACAATTGGTTTCTAACTTATTTCTCTCTGACAAATTGGTCTCTTACATTTCAAAAAAGGAAAATACAGTCGATAAGATTTTTTCTTTGAAAAATAGTTTTTGTAAAATGGTAGGATTAAGAAGTAAAGAAAATTTATGAAAACGTGAAAACAATTTTTTGATAATGTGCGTTCAAAAATGAAAAAAAATAAAAAATGATTCTCAAATAATCAAAACGTCTGTTTGGATTCCGTTAAAAGTAAAAAATATATTTTCATTTCTTGCAACTGTAAGTCAACATTGATGAAATTTGTTGGAAAGTGATGAGCAACACATGGCTATGTTGACTTATAGAGGATGACACGATAGTTCAAAAATTAGTGAATTCCAATTCCACCCTTGCAGTACACGCCCCACAAGTTGGCCAACGTTGATTTCTTCTGGAATTTTGAAAAAAAAAAAAAAAAAATTCAACGCTAAATTTGACCAATTGGGTTTAAATGACATCAGTCATATTTTCCATCTCCCGACAATGTGCTGTGTAGGATAAAAATTTTAATATTAAAATTATTGTTGTAAAATGTAATGGTTCATTAAAATCTCATCAAACACTAGCAAAATCAAACGATGGCTTAACCTTTAGACTGGAGTTGCACATAAATTCCGACTATTGAAAACAATTTAATCTCTATTAGAAAGTCACTTAACTTTTCGTAAAAATATTCTTCACTTCTGATTTCTAATAAGTATTCCTAGCGACAATCAAAACGTAACTTCATAAAATTAAAACGCGGTATTAGAGAGTGGTAAAAGAAGGTGGACTAAACCTATTGGCCCAACCGAAATTTGAGAATTATTTATATGAT
Source organism: Fraxinus americana (assembly GCA_035079005.1). NCBI lineage: Eukaryota > Viridiplantae > Streptophyta > Magnoliopsida > Lamiales > Oleaceae > Fraxinus > Fraxinus americana. The sequence continues at coordinate 24,691,165 of CM068720.1, forward strand.
GTTTATATTTTTAATATTATTGCATTTTGTTTCAAAAAAATTATTTATAGTTTAATTTTATTCACTAGTTTTGGATTCTGGCCTGCCACTTAGGTCACATGATGATTTAAAATAAATTTGAATTGTTAATGATGGTTCAATATTCATATATTAAATATTAGGGACTACATTGCTACTTTTTAAAACTTAAAGGCCAATTTACAATTGCCCTCCTACATTTTGGCTTCCAGTTTTTATTTATCAATTTAACTTTCAGAACCCTATCCATTTGCACTTCTCTCTCTCTCTCTCTCTCTCTCTCTCTATTCTTCAAACCACTTCTCTCTCACGCACATACACACGGTAATAGTGTTTTCTCAAGACAAAATTCGAGTTTACTACAGTAATGGCGGACGAAATTGCCCTCGATTTTCCAGCTGAAATCCGAATCAGACCCTGCAACACTTTATAGATTCTACCAACCGTTTGAAAAGATTCCGTCCCTCCGATCATTCATGGAAGTCATTTTCAACTCAGTCAAGTTTTTGAACTAGTCAAATAGATGTGTGCATACAAATATCGATAGAGAGTTAAATAGTAGTTGTATATAGTTGGGGATGGATTTGGTGGAGGAGGTGGGGGAGAGTTCATCGCCGCCGCGGAGTTATGGCAGTTTCGGGGGCGGTGGTGATGTAATCAGGAATGATGTGTATAGTCGGCTTATAGAGAATGAAAATGAAGAAGCTATTGGGAATCCTGATTTCCGCGAACAGTTAGAGGCTCACTTCAATCGCCTACCACCGAGGTTGTGCTTGCGTGCGTGAGGATGCATACATGAGCCATGTGTACTCTGTGTGTGTGTGTGTGATGTTTGAGTAGGTTGGATTGATCAATTTTGTGTGTCATTGTTTTCCATACGGTATCTGTGGATGCAAGTATTCACAAATGATTCCTGTAATATTTAGAAAATTCTCCTTTTCAAAAACAGGAAAGAACTTCATGTATGTATATGTCTGCGTGCTTTCATTTATGTGGTACATGTGCTTTGCATTATGTATTCTATGTAGCGGTAGACATCTGGTGATTCTTAATATCACATGTAAGCGAGTCAGCGGTTAACTGATTCAAATGATACTGTGATTTTGGTGTTCTGAATTGGAATACATCTTGGAAATTTGAAGTTCTGAGTGGTCTCGGATTTATTTATTTATTATATACCTTTACATATTTTCATCTATTAACTTCTTCAATTTTGAGTTGATCGTTTTTCAATATGAAGGTAAATCGTTCCATTTTAGTACTGTTGATGACAGATTTTTGTGTTGTCATTGTGTGTTTCAGTTATGGACTGGATATTAATATGGATAGAGTGGAAGATGTATTGTTACATCAAAGTCTTCTTGCGCGGGCAAAGGATCCTGATAATCTGCCTGTTTTCCACATTCGGTTTTTAGAGGTATGATTAACAGTAGTAATCCTTTTATGCATCCACGTGCTCAATATAAATCTTTGCACTCCTGATATATGCCTTTTCAATTTTTAGCTTCTTATTCCTTCTGATTTAAATTAATGTGCTGTAAAGTAATGTCAAATATTCAGTTCAGCAGAAGTAATGTATTTAAGCCCCCGTTTGTTCCAAGTCAAAGTCAAACAATCAATATTAATCACATCTTTCATGGTCCCACAACTTTTCAACCACACATTTCAAAAACTTTTATAACAATCTACTAAAAATCTAATTTAAATCCTCACCAAACACCCTCTAAATAATATTTGCCCCACAATGAAAAACCAACACATTGGGTGATTGTTGGTACTTTGGGACCTAAAATGCTTAAGATAGATGATATATCTTTGTTAACTAGATTTATTTGTCGAAGTGCGCCAATGGTCGAGTGTTTGAGATTCCTTTTGCAAGTCGGGCAGCAGCCTCCCTTTTTACATCAGTGCATATGATCAAGAATCTTGCACTCATTCTAGCAGCCTTTGGGAACAAAAATAAGTAAGCTGTCGCCTTCAAAAGATGAACCAGAATTGTAGGATCTGGTTACTTGGTATGAAGCTTATAAAGGGGGAGGAGAGAAAAATGGCATTTGGACCTGCCAATAATTTGATTAGTCCAAAAACTTGATGAGTGAAGGGAAGAAGAAATTTGAAGATTGAAGAGTAGAGTTGTATTGAGAGCATCTAGAATGAGTAATGCCATATCAAAGACATTGTTAAAATCAATGTTTCTTATTAATCGGATAGCCTTTCACGTGCTCTATCGCTGAACACAACATTCACATTAGATGTATGTCTTGGTTCTCACTGTACCTTTTAGCTAAATATCCAAATAAATCACCCAAAGCATGTGAAAACTAACCTAATCCTTTGTATTTGGACCTTGAATTAAAAGGCTAACAATTTAAAAAAAAAAAAAAAAAAGGCTTCCGACGGAATCAATCACCTAGTACCTGGGAAGAAATGATTCTTAGACAGTAAATATGCATCACAGGTTTATGTCATGATGTTGCTACCCAAAAGCAAAACAAAGCATTTTTCCATTTTTTGGTGGGTTATCTGTCTCATTTCATTATCTCCAACTCATGCCTGACTGCTTGCCTTCCATCCTGTCTCACTGGTCAGAATTTCCTCACTAGAGCTGATGATATCGATGGTGAACAAGTTTCAAGTGTTCCTTCTGCCTCAAGACCATGTGGCAGGGTTGGTAATGAAGAGGTCCCATCTTTAAATCACGGGTACTTTTGAATGTCAGAAGCTAGTTAATATATTTATTTAGTGCATGTTTGGCAAAGCTTATACTTACTTGTAAGTGGTCAAACACTATTTTTATCCCCATAGGACCTACAACTCTTGCATACTTTTAAATCACAAATTCCTTGGGACCTACTGCTTATAAGTACTTAAAAAGCAAGCACTTAATACAGCCTATACATTATTCTTTTACTCGGTAATGTTTGTGTCACTGTATCTGTCCATATTTCCACTGTCTCTATGCCTTTTCATCTCTCTATGATTTAACAGAAAACGCACGGGTGACTTTGAGCCTTGTTCTAAGCTTGAGGATCTAAACTTGGATGTTAGAAGGAATTCTAATGACAGAAACAGGGAAACTCCTACTGAAGAATTTTTGAGAAGGTAATTTTTGGTGAATTTCTTTTATTATCGTATTGCTGTTACTTCTGAGTTTTTTTAAAGATGATTCCTTCGTTATTACAAGATTGTCCCTTGGTGAGAAAGACTCAACTAATTTTTTGTCCACTTTGCTTTGACCCTTGGCTTGTGAGGGAGAGTTACTGCAAAGAGCTATCTCTACAAGGGTCTGAATAGCTTGGATATATTGATGTTGTAATGGCCAAAAAGTCAAAGAAAAAATTAATGGAATTGAATAAAGTACATTGAAATGCAAATTTGCAAAACTTGAGTTTTTCAGTTAAGATTTTGAGCTTATCTTGAAATGCTTAGCTCAATGACCCTATGAAACAGCACGTCTAGTCTTCGTTATGTAGGAAATCGTGTATATGGAAAGAGAATAAAATCTTTCCATATTGGTGTAAATTGATAGATTATAGGCTATAACTTATTTTCTCTTTATTCTTTTCCTTTTTTGGTTCCATCAATGTATTATAAAAGGATGTATAAGCTGTAATGCCTAATTAATTGAATGAGAACATTATTCTTCTCGTTTCGTTCATGGTATCAGCGCCTTAAGTGTCTAAACCTAGCAACCTATGGCTGAGTTTCCTGTCAACAGCTCAGGATCAGTAAACTCCGACTCTCCTCAAACCGAGATGGAGGTTATCTCCACAATTGGTTCTCACAGTCTCGAGAACTCGTCGTTTCAGCTCACAGTTGAAAAATTAAACGGAAAAAATTATCGTGAATTGGCCCAATCAATAAAATTGGTGATTGATGGAAAAGGGAAACTGGGTTATCTTACCGGTGATTCAAAGAGACCAACGGAGGCTGCACTACTTCAACGTTGGAATTCTGAAAATTCCATGGTTATCGCGTGGCTGGTTAACTCCATGAAACCAGTTATAGGGAAGACGTTCCTCTTCTTGTCTACTGCAAAAGAAATGTGGGAAGCAGTGCACGACACGTAATTCGATACAGAGGACTCATCCCATATTTTCGAAATCAAGACCCGTCTCTGGCAAACGAAGCAGGGAACCAGGGAAGTGACCGATTACTTCATGGAGATGACTTCACTTTGGCAAGAACTTGATCTTAGCAGTGATGAAGAGTGGAAGTGTGGAGACGACAGCGTATGATACGAGAAGAAGCTTGAAATTGAACGGGTATATGAGTTCCTTGTTGGCTTAAATCGTGACCTTGACGACGTCAGAGGTCGCGTCCTTGGCTGGCGACCACTGTCGTCCCTTCTTGAGGTCTTCTCTTAAGTCCGACGGGAGGAAGCTCGTCGTTTGGTGATGCTGGAGGAGGGTAAAGGGCCCAGTGAAGTTTCAACCTTTATAATGAAAAGGAAAGGGCCTGAGAGTTGGGCCAACACTTAAAGGCCCAATTGAAGAAAGAAATTTGCTCAATAAGTTTTTTAGTGGGAAGAGCTTTAGGCCTAAAAATAATGGGCCTGATTCCATGGGTCTGTCATCAAAAGGACCAATAAATGGGTCTGGTCAAAAACAACGTGGCCGGCCATGGTGTGGTCATTATCGTAAGCCCGGACACAAAGAAGATACGTGTTGGGACTTACATGGAAAACCAATGATCGGAAATCAAGACAAAACCCCAGGGGTCGGGGATATCAAGCTGAGGCAAAAATTAACCCTGCTCATAATGGGGCATTTAATCCTGAACAATTGGAACAACTCTACCAAATTTTCATCGATTTTCAAACTTCTGGTCAACCTCTTCCCAATGGCCCTTTGAGCTTTCTAGCTCATAAAGGTAATATTTTGACAGCTTTATTTACCCCGTCAAAATCTAAAACCCCCTGGATTATTGACTCTGGAGCGTCTGATCATATGACAGACGCATATCATCTTTTCTCTTCATATTCAACTTGTGCGGGAAATGTTAAAAGTCAAAATTGCAAATGGCTCTCTCTCATCTGTCGCAGGAAAAGGGAGTATCAAAATTTCTGACTTCATCACCCTCGAATCTGTCTTACATGTTCCAAAGTTATCATGCAGTCTATTATCCATTAGCAAACTAACTAGGGACTCCAATTGTCTTGCTAAATTTCTTCCGTCTAACTGTGTTTTTCAAGACCTTTCATCGGGGAAGACGATTGGCAGTGTTAGAGAATGTGAGAGACTGTACTACTTTGAGGAAGCTGATATGAGTAAACGACATCAAATTGCTATTTGTGAGTCCGCATCTGTTTCTAGGGATAGTGAAATTCTGTTATGGCATTATAGATTAGGCCACCCAAATTTTCAGTATTTGAAACGTGTAATCCCTTCAATATTTTCAAATAAACTTTCATTTAACTTCCAGTGTGAGAATTGTGAACTTGCGAAACATTAGCGTACTTCATATCCAAACTCTATATACAAACTATCTAAACCATTCACTATGATTCACAGTGACTTGTGGGGACCCTCTCGAACCTCCAGTCGAACACTTTCAAGATGGTTTATCACTTTTATAGATGATTATACTTGAGTCTGTTGGGTCTACCTATTAAATGAAAAATCTGAAGTTCGCACCGTGTTTATCAACTTTCATACAATAATCTAAACACAATTTCAGACAAAATTCCAAATACTCCGTACCGATAACGACACAGAATGTATCAATGACACACTACGAGACTATCTTCAAAAACATGGGATAGTCCACCAAACTTCCTGTGTCAATACCCCTCAACAAAATGGGATCGCAGAGCGCAAAAATAGGCATTTTCTAGAAGTTACTCGTGCATTAATGTTCACTACGAATGTGCCTAAACTTTTTTGAGGCATGCTATCCTAACAGCCACATATCTAATCAATAGAATGCCCAGTCGTACTCTATCCTTTGACTCGCCTCTTCAGAAACTACAAAAACACTTCCCTACCTCTCGCCTTCACTCTAATCTACCTCTACGAGTGTTTGGCTGCGTGGCATTTACTCATATTCACTCCCACCATCGAAGTAAACTAGAACCCCTTGCGCTTAAATGTGTGTTCATTGGCTATTCACCTACTCAGAAGGGATATAAATGCTATGATCCGTCAACTAAAAGAGTCTTTGTCAGCTTTGATGTCACCTTCTTTGAAAACACGTCCTACTTCAAAACACCCTCTCTTCAGGGGGAGATTTTGAATAAAGAGAGGTTACTTGAAGAGTTCTTTAACTTTGATCTCTCACCGCCTGAACCAACCTATACTGAACATATCACATCTAATATGCCACCTACAGAAGGAAACTTGAATACAAAGGGAGATGCAGGAACTCAAAGAAACAAGGAGATGTTAGTGTACTCAAGGAGGCCAAACTCAAAAGTATACGGGGAATCTCGCACCTGAAATACCAAAAGAGTCAAAACTGGTGATAGGGCCGAATGAAATCCTACCTGATAACTCTGAATCTCCAAGTGATGATTTACCTATTGCTCTTAGAAAACAACCTCGGTCATGTACTCTCCATCCTATTTCTAAATTTGTGTCTTATAACACTTTAGCTATGAAATTTCGTACTTTCATCACTAAACTTGACAACACAGAAATCCCAAGGAACATTCAGGAGGCCTTAGAAGTTCCCAAATGGAGAGAAGTTGTTATGGAAGAAATGCGGGCGTTGAAAAAAAATGAAACTTGGGATTTGGTGGAGTTACCAAAAGGTAAAAGTCCAGTTGGGTGTAAATGGGTGTTTAATGTGAAGTATAAAGCAGATGGGACAATAGAACGCTACAAAGCTCGACTGGTAGTCAAAGGGTACACACATACATATGGCATTGACTACTTGGAGACATTTGCACCAGTGGCAAAACTGAATACGGTTCGAGTTCTTCTATCTTTAGCAGCCAATTTGGATTGGCCCCTTCACCAACTTGATATTAAGAATGGGTTTTTCAATGGAGAATTGGAAGAAGTCTTTATGACAGTACCACCTGGGTTCCATAATAGAGGTGGAAAAGACTGGGTATGCAAGCTTAAGAAGTCATTATATGGTCTTAAACAGTCACCAAGGGCCTGGTTTGACAGATTTGCAAAGGTATTGAGGAAACAAGGATACCAACAAGGGTAGTCAGATCACACTATGTTTTTTCGACAATCCGAGAACGGAAAAATAACAATTCTAATTGTGTATGTAGATGATATAATCCTCACGGGAGATAACTGAGATGGACAGGCTAAAGAAGAGTCTCGCCTCTGAATTCGAAGTAAAAGACCTAGGACAGATGCGGTACTTCTTAGGTATGGAGGTCGCAAGATCAAAAAGGGGTATCAGTATTTCACAGAGGAAATACATTCTCGACCTGCTGATCGAAACTGGCATGCTTGGTTGTAAACCTAGCAACACACCTATAGAATGTGGGGAAAGGAACAGAGGGACGAGAAAATTGGTTGATAGAGAAAGATACCCACGACTGGTTGGTAAGTTAATCTACTTGTCACACACGAGACCAGACATTGCCTTTGCAGTCAGCGTGACAAGTCAACACATGCACTCGCCGAAGGAAACTAACCTAGAAGCAGGGTACAAAATTCTAAGATATATGAAAGGTACCTCCGGAAAGGGTTTGTTTTTCAAGAAGAGTGAAAAGAAAGAAGTAGAAATATTTAAAGATGCTCATTGAGCCACATCAATAGAAGACAGGAGATCAACTTCAGGATATTGTACCTTTGTATGGGGTAATTTGGTAACTTGGAGAAGTAATAAACAAAATGTAGTGACAAGAAGCAGTGCCGAAGCAGAATTTAGAGCAGCTGCACAAGGGATATGTGAAGGACTATGGCTAAAGAAACTCTTGGAGGAATTGAATGTTACGATAAAATTGCCCATAAAACTCTACTGTGATAATAAAGCTGCCATTAACATTTCACTTAACCCAGTCCAACATGATAGAACAAAACACGTGGAGATCGATAGACATTTTATCAAGGAAAAGGTAGAAGATGGAATCATTTGTATGATGTATGTCCCCACAAAGGAGCAAAGAGCAGATATACTCACCAAAGGACTGTCTCAATAAAGTTTCAATGATTTCACTAGCAAGTTGGATATGATTAATATCTACAGTCCAACTTGAGGGGGAGTGTAGGAAATCGTGTATATGGAAAGAGAATAAAATCTTTCCATATTGGTGTAAATTGATAGATTATAGGCTATAACTTATTTTCTCTTTATTCTTTTCCTTTTTTGGTTCCATCAATGTATTATAAAAGGATGTATAAGCTATAATGCCTAATTAATTGAATGAGAACATTATTCTTCTCGTTTCGTTCACGTTATTTGAAGGCTACCCTATCTTTTCTATGCCAATGGTTTATCTAATGGCGTACATCTTCCGAGCCTACTTGAACATGTTTGACTATGACTCAAGAAGTCTCAATAAATATTTGATTTCCTTTCTATTTGTTTCTCTCTCATACCAATAACTATGATCTTTTATTGTGAGATATGCTTATTCTGTGAAACTTTTATTTTGTAATTGTGAATGAACTTGCTATATTCTTCAGATGTATAAGACTCTTAGATGCACTTAATCCATATCATAGATGTAAATTTTTATCGGTTATATGTCAAAAGTAAGTTTACTATTGAGAGGTATAATGCAGGCAGGAGGTTCGACATATACCAATACATGAAGTAATATTTTCAACTATTGACAAGCCCAAGCTTCTTAGTCAGGTAAATTTTAGAAGGAAATTGTACAATTTTGTTTAAAAGATGGTGACTGTTTCCTGAGTGAATTTATCTTCTTATTATTGGTCTTGGTCATTGCTGGTTGTGGTAGGTTAATCTTGTGTAATGTTTGGGGGTGTATTTTCTTGTTTACTTAATATGGCTGATAATGTTCACGGCACATAAGGCTTAAGAGGTTGCAAAATTCACTTCAAGATTCGAACAACTGATGCTTCATCCCTGTCTGGATATTTTCGAACATATTCAAAAGCTTAGTATGGTCGGTCGGTTGCACTTCATATTGGATTCTATAGGGCATCTTTTGCCTTCTTTTCTGCTAGTTCTCCATCTCCCCATTCTCTCTCTTCTTATCTTCCGGTGTCCGTTAGCCAAGTTTGATTCTTGAGTGCAAGCTTTTTAATTTGGCAAATGAACATCAAGATCCATTTAGTCCTAATTGTTTGCTTTCTGTTTCTGCAGCTTTCTGCTTTGCTTTCTGACATAGGACTTAACATCCGTGAAGCGCATGTGTTTTCTACAACAGATGGCTACTCTTTGGATGTGTTTGTTGTGGATGGATGGCATGATGAGGTACTTACTTTTTAAGCAAAACCAATTTGACAATAGTATACCAAATTTCAAGTAAAACCTAGGACTTTGTGTTTCAAGTTTCTCAGATAATGTTCTTTGAATTATGTTTTTGTAACTTCTTTAATTTTATGACATGGCCTACCATGTGCTGGAAGTTAGTGATTGATGCATAATTATTTTCTGATTGATCTACCTTTTACGTGTCGGTTCAGGGGACATCTTCATTAGAATGTCTGGGTCTGAACAGGCAGAAGGTTTAAAAGAAATTGGTGATCAGAAGGTTTAAAAGAACTTGGTGATAAATATTGCTTCTGTTTTTTTTTTCCATAAAATAACTCATTTGATAACAATGGCTTTTATTTTTGCATACAATTTGTTTCTTAGAGTGAGCATTGGTTTGACTTCTGAAACAGCACACATGTATTTCGGGAAACCTAAATTGGAAAGTGGCAAACATTTCATGGCAACCGAAAATGGAGTCTTATACATTATGGCAAGGAGGGATTATTTTCTTTGTGCCTTCACTATGTAGAGTATGCTGTATATGCAGTGTTTCTTACTTTCCCTATGGGGGGAGGCTAAAGCATTAATGTGGTTGCATCAACATTTTGGTGGCTGTTGTCATACAATGTGATTGTTGCAAGACTGAATATATTACATAGGGACAGGTTATAGGCTGTTCTGACTCCAAATGTTCTTGACTCACAATTTTTTTTACCAGAATACAGAGGGTTTATATGAAGAAATGAGAAAATCAATTTCTAGAAGTGAGGTAATTCCCTTTCCATGGTTTTCTCATTTCACTCCCCCATCCCACTCTTCCCTCCCCCCCCTCCCCTCTCTTTCTCTCTCTACGAAAGTTATGATGGGGTTCTTGAACATTGTAGAATATTTTTGTTAATCTTCATTTCTACAAGCACGATATTAGTTGCTATTGAATACGTGTAAGAAAGAAAGAAAGAAATTTGTGTTGTCTGGAGATCGTATAGTTATCCCTAAGGGGTACTGGAGACCTGTCATAAATAGGATAGACAACTATTTATTGTTGTAGTAGGATTTTATTTCTTGTTGAGAATAGAGTTTCTTCTTGCTTGTCAGAATAGTATTTTTTCTTCTACTCCTTTTGGGATTTATGCTTAAGGCAATAGGAATTAATTTGCCTATATTAACAAAGGGTCTTTACACTTTTCAATATCAGTTTAATACAATCAAATTACTTTCTTATACAAACTTTCAAGTTTTCAAGAAACCAACTCTGCTTCTGCACCAAACATCTACAGATCAATGGATTCTTGCGTTCTTTACTTTGTGTAGGGAACATGGTCTGGTGCATCACATTCTCAGTCAGCTGCGGAGAAAGCGGTCACTGCACAAGCAAAATGCGAATATTGGGAAATAGATTGGCGATCATTGAAGATAGGGGAAAAAATCGCTGCTGGGTCATGCGGAGACTTGTATGTTCATATCTATGCTATAAGTGCTACTAGCTATGGGTTTATTCTGTTTCTCAGCGACGTTGCTTGTATATTACTCTTGTTTATGAAAGGTATCGTGGAGTATATCTTGGTCAGAATGTTGCTGTTAAGGTGCTTAGATCTGAGCATTTGAATGACACTCTGGAGGATGAGTTCGCAAAGGAAGTTGCTATTTTAAGGTGAATAGAATTGCTGCCTGCATGCTATTTGCATTTAAATTGTTAAATACCAATTTATTACTGATTTGTCTTGCTACAGAGCTGCTACTTTAATGACAGGCAAAATAACAACTAAGCCAAAAGGGACCCAAGAGAGCTAAGATATCTGATATGTTAGTGAATGATACATCTAAATTGCTACTTTCTTTGATTATATTATGGTATCTTTATCAGTGGGCATGGCCTCAAAAGCATACTGCATAATTAAGATACCAAACGAACATGTTAGCACGTGCTTGGTTCTTCTTCCAGACTTCCTTATTTTTATTTTTTATTTTTTTTTTCTGTTTTCCAATATTGTATTCCCCTTGAGGAAGTCATAGTTGTTTCTGATAAGAAATCATTGATTCTCAAGCTTAACAGTTAGATTCTCTTCAAGAGTAGTTATAAGAAACTGCTATGATCTGGCTATGATTCATATGTTTGGCATTTAATTCGCAAATGAGCCAAATTTTGAAGGCCAATTGCATCGGTCAATGCCAAAATTGCTCGCAGTGGTTGTTTGAACCAGTACTCCGAACAAGCAATGGTAGTTTGTGAAGAATATATATTTTAAAGTTGGAAGTGTCTGGGTAGTTAGATTTTGGTATGATGCTGATAGGCTCCCGATTTATATCAGATGTGTGGTCAGGGGAAGGCCATTTCAAAGAAGTTTTTCCAGCTTCATTTAGAGTTCCACTAATTAGGAGGCTTTGGTGAGTCAATTAGTCATCTGAAGGGACCCAATGTGGTGTGAATAGATATCTTTAGAAGAAATTCACAAGTTTGGGAAGTTCAAACTGTGCCAAACCTTCTTGATTGTTGAGGTCAAACTGGGCATTCTGGAGTGGATTTAACTAGGTGGAATAAAACTGGGAGTTAATTATTCTCCGCCATTTTATCATTGTGCACTTAAAGAGGACAATCAAAGTAGTTTCCATTGGAAGCAAAACTGGTAAACTAAAGCCCAACCTTATAATTGGGAGACTTGGAACCCCCCAATTTTTTGACAAAAATATATTTTTTTAATTTTTTAGGCTCAATTTTTTTTTTTTTTTAGTTATCTCCTAACTAATCCAGAATTTGTAGGATTACAAGGCCTTTGTGAACTTGCACAAAAGTTGGTTGTGACAAAAAAATGAAGTATACCCGTTGTTATTATACAAGCTTTTGATATTGGCATTAATTTCTCAAAGTATGAGAACTCGAAAGGAACACTTGTAATAAGATATGATTTTGCTAAATTAAAGATTAGTAATTTCTTTTATACGTTTTTTGGTTTTTTTGTTAAGTATTCGTACATTAATTTATGTTCCGTTGTTTCCTTTCTCTATCACAAAATACCAACTTTCCTCATTTTAACACATAATGTTTCAAAAAAAAAATTCGGGAGCGCTGCCCCCGAATCCCCGTGGGCCCCCACCCCTTCAACTCCGGGACCCCCCTAGTTCAACAGGCTGTCTCCACCCTTGCCCATTGAGCATATTTTGACAGGGACAAAGTTCACGCAAGATTCACGTGAATCATTTTTTCTTTCTTAAAAATGCTTACAAGATCAAGAACCACCTTTTGTTTTATTGGGATACTGCCAGCATTGTTTGGTCTTATAGCTGAGGATGTGTGGCTTATCATAAATTATGTCTTGTTCAGTTAAAGATCTATTTTTGAGGTGGAGTTTGTATAGGAGAGGATGACATTTGGGACAGGACACGTCTTTGTGGATATGTAGAGAGATGAATGGGCGCAGTTTTGAAGGAGAACAGAACAGTCCTAGAGTTCAAGACACGAACTTTTCTTAATGAATTTCAGAAATATCCTGACAATACGCATAGCTTTTATCTGTTTAATTTATTCGAGAAGAGTCAATTGGTTATAGCTGTTGAAGTGCTCTACAAATGGATATCACATTCTTGGTGCAGATATAATGGATCTATTTGTACAAAAAAAAAAAACTCTGATTCCCAAGAATATAGTATGTCATTTTTAGGTGTCTTTACATGTTTATATTGTCTGTCTTAGAATGTATCATTTTTAATCTTAAAGTTCAGTGTGATGTTTTATCAATGCAGGGAAGTACAACATGGAAATGTTGTTCGCTTCATTGGTGCATGCACAAAGTTGCGTCCTTTATGTATAGTGACAGGTAGAGCAATTTAAACTTCATCAATGCATGATGCTGGAACTAGTTAGATTCTTTTGTTCATTATATTCCTTCTTTGACTGTTTCCTAAGAAGCACCGATATGGATACGAGTGTCCGACACAATCCGACACGCGATTTTTTGAAAAATTTTCGACGCGATACGCCGTCGACACGTTGATTTAAATATGAAGAGAAATTGATTTCTATTATTTCTTCTTGTTAATTTACAATCCAATATACCTACTTATAGTACAAGGAAGGGAGAAAAATATGGAAAGAAATAATTCTACAATCTAAGAGATTACAATATTTCATATATGGAAAGATCAATCATTCCTATCATTACGTGATTTCAACACTCCCCCTCAAGTTGGATCGTAAACATTGATCATATCCAACTTGAAGATGAAATCATCGAATCTTTGTCTCGGTAGTCCTTTAGTGAAGATATCTGCAGTTTGTGCTTGTGTGGGAACATAGGTCATACATATAGTTCCTTTTTCCACATTCTCTTTAATAAAATGTCCGTCTACCTCCACATGTTTAGTTCGGTCATGCTGAACTGGGTTAAGGGAAATATTAATCGCTGCTTTATTATCACAATAAAGTTTTAGTGTAACTTAATTGTGATATGCAATTCTTCCAGAAGTTTCTTCAACCACATCCCTTCACAGATTCCTTGTGCAACTGCTCTGAACTCAGCTTCAGCACTACTTCTGGCCACTACATTCAGTTTTTTACTTCTCCAAGTTACTAGATTTCCCCATACAAAGGTGCAGTAACCTGTAGTATACCTCCTATCATCTATCGAATTTGCCCAATCCGCATCCGTGAAGATCTCAATTTCTTTTCTTTCACCCCTTTTGAAGAATAATCCTTTTCCAGGTGAGCCCTTGAGATATCTGAGTATCTTGTAGACGGCTTCTAGGTGACTTTCTTTTGGAGAATGCATATGTTGGCTTGCTAGACTGACTGCAAATGCTATGTCAGGTCTAGTATGAGACAAGTAGATCAATTTTCCAACCAGTCTTTGATAGCTATCAATTTCTACTGGATTGCCTTCATCTTCAGTTTTCTTTCCCACGTCCATAGGAGTATCACTTGGTTTACATCCTAGCATACCAGTCTCGATGAGCAGATCAAGGACATATTTTCGTTGTGATATACTGATGCCTCGTTTCGACCTAGCAATTTCCATTCCTAAGAAGTATCGCATTTGTCCCAGATCCTTTACTTCAAATTCAGTGGCAAGACTCTTCTTTAATCTTTCCATCTCTACTATATTGTCGCCTGTTAAAATAATGTCATCAACATATACGATTAGAATCGTTTTAGTGCCATCATCAAATAGTCGAAGGAACATAGTGTGATCTGATTGTCCTTGACGATATCCTTGGTTTTTTAACACTTTAGCAAATCTGTCAAACCATGCTCTCGGTGACTGCTTGAACCCATATAGAGACTTCTTTAGTCTGCATACCCGTTTTTCTTCATTTTCTTTGCAAAAACCTGGTGGTAATGTCATGTACACTTCTTCCTCCAATTCCCCGTTTAAGAATGCATTTTTAATATCCAGTTGCTGAAGCTGCCCATCCAAGTTTGCTGCTAGTGATATAAGGACTCGAACTGTATTTAACTTTGCTACTGGTGCAAATGTTTCAGTATAATCGATGCCATATGTTTGTGTGTAATCTTTAGCAACCAATCGAGCTTTATACCGTTCTATCGTCCCATCAGCATTGTATTTCAAATTGAAGACCCATTTGCATCCAACTGGTTTCTTTCCTTTCGGTAGGTCTATTACAACCCAAGTGTCATTTTTCTCCAATGCTCTCATTTCTTTCAGTACTGCTTCTCTCCACTGTGGAATCTCCAGGGCTTCCTGAACAGTTCTTGGAATGGATGTATTGTCTAGGTGAGTGGTAAATGCTTGTAGGACATGAATTTAGAAATAGGGTGTAGAGTACGTAACCTTGTTTGTTTTCTGAGAGCAATGGGTAACTCAGATTCCGATATTTCTACTTTTTGGGGTTCTGGAGCTACCATCAGTTCAGACTCTCTTGGTGCTTCAGAAGTGAGATTCTCCATGTACTTTGATTTCGGCTTTCTTGAGTAAACTAGTATTTCCTTGTCATGTTGTTTTTGTGCATCTCCCCCTAGATTCGAGTTTCCCTCTGTCAATGGCAGAGTAGATGGGATAGGTTCAGAAGAGGAGAGACTGAGATCCATGAAACGAGGCAGAGCAGATGGGATAGGTTCAGAAGAGGAGAGACTGAGATCCACGAAACGATCTTCATGTAAGGTCTTCCCCTGAAGAGAGGTGTTTCCAAAGTATGGAGTGTTTTCGAAGAAGGTGACGTCAAGACTAACAAAGATTTTTTTAGTGATAGGGTCATAACATCTGTACCCCTTTTGTGTTGGAGAGTATCCAATCAGAACACATTTAATGGCTCGGGGTTCAAGTTTACTTCTGTGGTGAGAGTGAACGTGTAGAAATGCGGTGCACCCAAACACTCGTAGGTTTAGATTTGAAGTGAGACGAGAGGTTGGGAAATGTTTTTGAAACTATTGAAGAGGTGTTTCGAAATTTAGAACACGACTGGGCATTCGGTTGATGAGATAGGTGGATGTAAGAATAGCATCTTCCCAGAATAATGTAGGCATTTTTGTGGTAAACATTAGAGCTTGGGCAACTTCTAGGAGATGTCTATTTTTACGTTCGGAAATCCCATTTTGTTGGGGAGTGTCGACACAGGAACTTTGATGAATTATCCCATGTGTTCGGAGAAAGTCTCCTAGGATGTGATTGAAGTATTCAGTGCCATTATCCGTACGTAAAATTTGAATTTGCATTTGGAATTGTGTTTGAATCATCGAGTGGAAATTAATAAACATGGTATGGACATCTGGCTTGTCTTTTAATAGGTAGACCCAACAGACTTGAGTGTGATCGCCAATAAAGGTGACAAACCATTTTGTGTGAGTACGGTTTGGGACTCGGGAGGGACCCCAAACATCGCTGTGAATCATGGTGAACGGTTTTGATAGTTTATATATAGATTTGTAGAAAGATGTACGCTGATGTTTCGCAAGTTCACAGACTTCACATTGAAAATTGACTGAACTCTTATTCAAGAAAATGGAAGGGAATACACGTTTCATGTATTGAATACTAGGGTGTCCCATTCTAAAGTGCCATAACATAAGTTCACTATTTCTAAGGGAAGATGTAGAATCACAGATGTTAACTTGATACTGTTTACTCACGTCAGACTTATCAAAATAGTAGAGTCCTTCACTTTCCTCAGCACTGCCAATCGTCTTCCCTGATGATAGGTCCTGAAAGACACAATGAGACGAGAAAAATTTAGCGGAGCAATTTGAAGTTTTTGTTAACTGACTTATAGATAGTAAGTTGCATGATAAATTTGGGACATGAAGAACTGATTTCAAAGTTATAGAGTCAGAAATTTTAATACTCCCTTTTCCGGCCACAGAGGACAGGGACCCATCAGCAATTTTAACTTTGAGATTACCGGCACATTTAGAATATGAAGAAAATAGGTTATGGGAGCCCGTCATGTGATCAGAGGCTCCAGAGTCAATGATCCAGGGTGTACTAGACTTTGTGATGGATGTTAGAGCTCTTAAGAAATTACCTCTATGAGCCAGTGAATTTGATGGATTGGTTGTGGAGTTTTGACTCGATTGGAAGCTCGAAAACAATTTGTAGAGTTGTTCCATCTGCTCAGAATTGAATGCACCACTGGATTCCTTGGATTTTTCCGTTTGATAATCAACAGACGCTTGGTATCCACGATTTTTATTGTTTTGCTTTGGTTTCCAATCGCTCGGTTTTCCATGTTTATCCCAACATGTGTCTTCTTTATGTCCCGATTTTCGACAGTATTCACACCAAAGTCGACCCCTTTGTGGTTTTATGCCCGACCCAGTTGTTGCCCCTTTAGAATAGAGGCTAGTCATACCAGGCCCATTACTGAAATTATTTGGCCCAGTATTAAAAATAGTTCCAATGGGCAAATTAGGAGGCCCGTTACTGGAAGGCCCAATTCCTTTAGAAATAAGACCAGAGACTTCAACATTTGGAGGCCCACATCCACTGGACTCATTCAACATCACCTTCCTCCGGTTCTCTTCACGCCTCACCTCTGCGAACACCTCTCGCGGCGAGGGAAGAGGACGCCAGCCAAGAATTCGCCCACGGACGTCGTCGAGATCGCGGTGGAGCCCTGCCAAAAACTCATACACACGTTCGTTTTCCAGCTTCTTTTTGTATTGAATACTGTCTTCAGCGCACTTCCACTCTTCGTCAAAACTTAGATCAAGTTCTTGCCACAGCCCACTCATCTCAAGGTAGTAATCAGTCACCTCTCGTTCACCTTGTTTCGTTTGCCACAATTTTGATTTGATTTCGAAGATTTTGGAGGAGTTCTCAGAGTCCGAATACATCTCCCTTACGGCTTCCCAGACTTCGTTCGCGGTTGGAAGAAACAAGTATGCCTTTCCGATGGCGGGTTGCATGGAATTCACCAGCCAAGCAGTCACCATCGAGTTTTCTGATTTCCACTTCTGGAAAAGGGCAGAATTGGTTGAGAAGGGCATCTTGGTGTCGCCAGTCAGGTACCCTAGCTTGCCTTTCCCATCCACAATAAGTTTAATAGATTGGTCCCACTCACGAAAATTCTTCCCATTCAATTTTTCTACTGTGAATTGGAAGGATGAATTTTCAATTCCTCCTGTATTCATGGAGGTTGCTTCCGGTTCACTGTTGGTTGATTCGGAGGTTATTGAACCTCTGTTATTTTCGGCTGCTTTAGCTATATTAGACTAGGTTAGAAATAACCTAGCTCTGATACCATGAAGAGAAATTGATTTCTATTATTTCTTCTTGTTAATTTACAATCCAATACGCCTACTTATAGTACAAGGAAGGGAGAAAAATATGGAAAGAAATAATTCTACAATCTAAGAGATTACAATATTTCATATATGGAAAGATCAATCATTCCTAATCTTGACCCCAATCATTACGTGATTTCAACAAAATATTATTCTTTTATTTTTATTTTTTAAATTTAACAGTCTAAAATAATAAAAATTTTATACTTATTACATCATATATACAAATAATTAAATAACAATTAGAATTCGAATTTGATTATTTGTTGGGATAAAATGATAAATTTAGCCCCTGTTTGAGCCACATTATTTTTGTCATTCTCATTCTTCAACTCATTTTGAACCACACATTCTTCAATAAAATAATATTTTTTTTCATCACATGAATAACGTTTTCTTCTTTTTCAACTACATATTCCCCGTAACATCAAAACAAAAAATGCGTTCTTAGTGCAAAAATGTGCACAAAACTGGGGCTAAATGGTAAAAAATTTGATCTACATAAAAATTTACCTTTTACTTTGTTAAAAGGTAAAGCTATAGAAAAAGTCTTATATTTATAGAGTATTTAATGTTTTGGGCTCGTTTAAGGAGCATTTAAAATTTTGGGCTCAATTTGAATTGAAAATTATATTTAGGGTTTACTTCCTTGCAGCCTGTCTCTTCCTCCTCAGTCTTTCTTCCAATTCCAGCTACCACTGCATCTCTTCTTCAACACAGCAGCCATCACACGCCTGTTCTTTTCTTCCATCCATATGTTTTGCGTACTGTTTCTTCCATCTGTATGCATCTCTTCGTCTCCGACACGCGTCGACAACATGTTGAACACCGCTATGTAGACGCCGGCAACATGTTGGTGCTTCCCAGACTGTTTCTCTACTTCAACTTGCATGCAAGTGAAAAGATGCCAAGAGGAGTCAAACTTTCAGATTCAGTTTGCTATCCTCCATCCCTATCCCAAATAAAGAGTTAATTATTTTATGGTTTTGCACTTATACATTCTCATGATCTGCTTATGCGCTTTAACTTGTGTGTGCATTGTCTTATCCTTGTGAATCGTGCATTACATTTTGTTCATATTGCTATTGTATTTATGTCTGTTTCGTCTTACAGCTAATTGGTTCTGGAGATTCTATTGGGTCTATATGTCAAGTAGTTCAAATAGTTTACATCTGTAGCACTTTTAGAATTTACTCATCTAACTGCTATTATTGCTTGTAGAGTACATGCCTGGAGGGAGCCTCTATGAATATTTGCACAAGAATCATGTCGTCTTGAAGCTCTCACAGTTGCTGAAGTTTGCAATCGATGTGTGCAAAGGCATGGAGTACCTGCATCATAAGAACATCATTCACAGAGATTTGAAAACAGCAAATTTGCTTATGGATGCTCACAGTGTAAGTTCATGGATAAGTTTGACTGTTATGCTGGGACCTGTACTCTAGATTGCCTATAGATGTTAGGATGAAGAAAGTTTCGATGACTTCAGTTCTCTTTTCTCATTGTTGAAGTATGATGGTATATTTATCTTCCTTAAAACATTGGTCTTATAGAGTTGTATCTCTTTGGTTGTTATGTATGTTTTCTCACTTCTCATGCTTTTGGTAATATAACGAGACGGCTGCATATGGTGGTTGTGTGGCTTATCTTTGAAAGTCATGAAATGAAACCCTTAATTTGGAATTGTGCATGATGGATTGGAATTGCAGCTTGATTTCAATTTGACCAATGAATTTTTAATATGCTGTATGTTTTTGTGAGGATGACTGCATAAGATGTTTAGTCCTTTCATTACTCTGTTCTTGTAGATGTATTCAAGTGTCATCCAGACATATTACTTGTAGTAAGTTAATTCCTTGCTTGTTTTTTTGTCAAACCTTGTTCACAACTCTTCTCTAAGAAAATGTACAAAATTGATCATTAGCTTACGCGTGAAATGTAAGTAGTGTGATGTCTGCTCTGTTGAGCTTTCAGATTTGTTGAACATGCTGGCCATTAAAATACATGCACATGTCCCCACATGCTCTGTTTTATTAGATGCAATTGATTTGTACAATTCAAACAAGTGAAAGAAAGCGAGACCTCAAGTTCCATGCATCAATACGCTCCGCTCTCTGTCGGTTGCATGAAGTATTTAGAATATGCTATTGTACATCTAGAACATTGTTTATGCTTCTAATACATAAGGCTTGTATAATTTGTTTCTTTAAAATAAGATTCTTTTAATTATTTTCTCTTAATCAACATTTGTTTAGTTCTACGTTTGTGTAATAAGGTCCTTTTTAATTACTTGCTCTTGTTTAGAGTTCACTATAACTCAATGTAACTGTAATCATATACGTGAATATACTTGTAGGTTGTTAAAGTGGCAGATTTTGGTGTTGCTCGGTTCCAGAATAATGGTGGGGTTATGACAGCAGAGACAGGAACGTATAGATGGATGGCACCTGAGGTCCGTCAGCTATTGAAAATATTGGAGTCTTTTATGTCTAATATGGCATGGGTTATGGGGGCATTTACATACACTTTAATGTCCTGAGTTAGCCCTCCCATCCCATTCCAAAATAGTTTGTTGACAGAGGACATTATGGAGATGTTTATTAATGGGTTATAACAATGTTTTGATGTGAAAAGGGTCACATCATTTGTGTTTTGATGATCATTTTGTTTGGATTGTGTATTTGTGTTGGGGGAGGGTTGTGTGCGAGCCTGTAACATGGAAGTTGAGCAATAAATTATTTTAAATTGAGATGGATGATTGCTAGAAAGTGAGGACACACTTGAGAAGCTTTTATGTCCACGTTGGTTTTTGACACTCATGTATGGGTTTTAACTCTATTGATTATTTCTGAAAATGAACAGAAGTCATAAGTTTAGACAGGTCAGACATGTTTTGAACATGTACGGTACAGTTATACTCTTGTTAGACACAACTGTTTTCAAATACCACGTTCACAGCAAATGGGCATTTGATGTAAGCGTATCAATTACGTACTTCAAATACACGAGGGTCAAAAGAGTGGGTGGAAGAAACTGGTGCATACACGTTACATATGCATTCTTGTCTTCATTAGTAGTGATTCATCTATTTTCTGTATTTTACTCTGATGCAAGTACTTTACTGAACATTGGTATTGACAATCAGATGGCATGCATTCGTATTCCTGGGTCCTGATTTTATTCTGTCAAAACTAAACAATGTGAAACCTTATATATGAGTTGGTTCTAAATTCATGACTGGTGTTTGGATGTATTTATTGCTGCCAGAACGATAATGGCCTTCACTTGGGAATTAATAGATTGTTTTGGTTAATTATATCTATCTTGTCTTTTGCAATCTCTTGGCTACAGGTGATAAATCATGAACCGTATGATCAAAAAGCAGATGTGTTCAGTTTTGCTATAGTTCTTTGGGAGCTTGTGACTGCGAAGGTTTTTCTCTTAAATTTATATCTTGTAATTAATTATAATTAAAGCTTTGAGAGTGAGAAAGCCGAAAGGTCATGCTGTATTCACGAAAAACTTTCTTTTGTTGGTACTGCAGGTTCCTTACGATACCATGACACCTCTACAGGCTGCACTGGGAGTCAGGCAGGTTTGTGACTTGCTACTTTTCACCCAAAAAAAAAAAAAAAAGGTCTCTGGTGGTTGTCATTTGACATAACTCAGCTAACTGAGCGAAGTACCACGTCCCACATCTCTGTGTGCTCATGTTCATGTTTGATATGATGCAATCTAAGTGAAAGAGTGTCCCTGTGTTCACTGGAGTAAAAATGTCCTAAAACTGTCTAAGCCACGTATTAGCCATGTGGAAGAATCAGTGGCAATGAATCCAAGGTTTTTTTATAATGATCTTAAATAAACAATCAGTATACTTTTCGTGTTCCTTTTCTGTTCTATATTCTGATAAGAAACTGGAGACCCCCCGAGTTGCAGAGTACCTTTGTAATGTGAGTTCAATTTAAGTGAAAAAAAAAAAAAGAAAAAAAATCTGATATTTAATCATTTGAGTAGACCTAAGTTGGAGCAATAGTTAGCGAACAGATACATGAGGTCAACAGGAGGCTAATGTTGATACAATCATGTTCATATAACTTTTTAATGTTTTCTGAATCACATATCGTACAAGTGGAAGTAATTCATACAATACTAAGTGAAGATGCTGCTTAGAGATCTCATGTAACTGATTTCCTCTTAACATGATTTTCTTTAATATTGTACTGTTGATCGAACAGTACAATATTAAAGAATCTTGCAGGCAAATGCCCACTGATATGTGCTTTCATAGTGATACTTTTATGAAATAATTATTGCACTTGTTTGTGTTCCTGATACGCCACTGTTTAATAAATGGTTAAATACAAACATAAAATGCTGTAATTCTGAAACGGTCTCTAGCGAAGTTATATAGAAACTATTTAGATCATAATGCTATCTTCTAATGTTGAAGAAAATGTGTACATCTTTTTACTTTTCCTTGTTTATTTTTGGCATTCTTTCCCGTCTTTGTTTTGTTTCTTTTTCTTGAGGGAGGATGCAGTGGGTGTCCTTTTCTACCTGGTTTCTATGTTTAGAACCAGGGGATAGATCAGCAGAGTTGAAAAAGGAGCAAATATGGATCATATTGAACATTTGATAACTTTTGTTTGATATATATTCTGCAGTTTCATTTATTGACAAGCTTCTTAATTTGTATGTGTGCTATTTGCTAGGGTCTTCGACCAGAACTTCCCCAAAATAGTCATCCAAAGCTGTTAGACTTGATGCAGAGATGTTGGGAAGCAGTTCCTGATAATCGTCCAACTTTCGCAGAGATTAAAGTTGAACTTGAGGAACTCCTACAGGAAGTTCAGGTAGAACTTGCACAGGTCAAAAGCATTAATGATTATTGACCTTCATTTTGTTTTAAGTTACTCACGAAATTTAACTGTGTTGTTTGGGGTAACTGAATTTAAATGTTTGTTACAATTTGGTGGTCATCCGATCTATGCCCTTCAGTTTAACTACTGGGTATGAACAGAGTGATCAAATTGAAGACGCATTAAGTTCAAAAACAAACTTGAAATTTCGTAAAAATTTTAGGGACCACAAGTGCACTTAACTTAACCCTAAATCAACGTCTGTACATATGTGCAGACATGTATATAGATAAGGGGTATTTATTGTTTAAATTTTACAAATTTCAACTTCAACTCATTTTTGTATGCTTTTCACAGGATACTCCAGTTGCACCCAACGGCTTTTGATCTATAGTGAACATTTTACCCATGCATCGGCACATTTTGATAGTAAATAGTCAGAGCTTTTAGTCGTCATCATTTAGATTGAAATCGAATTTAGCTTTGTTATATAAATAGGAGGTGTAATACTCTCAATAGGAAGATGGTATGTTCGTTTTGCAGTACCATAGTTGTGTCCATGATGAAGTTACCAACACCAACTTATACCTGTACATGGATGCATAATCAATCAAAAAGATGTTTTTTTGAACGAATTGTGTTCTTTAGACCATTATTAGTATGTTGGACTGGTCAATGTTTGACGTGGCAATGGGAAAATATTTTACATGCATAATATGTTTGGTATCGAGAATTAGATAGCATTTGACAATATTCAGTATGAAGTAGTGTTTAAACCTGTTCAATACTAGTTCAGCGTATTGTCTTGGTTGATTGGAAATATGCCTCTCCTTGGGATCCACTTGCCTCAAGATCCTCCTCACACGAGGGTGTTTGCTCATTTCTCCCGAATTGTATTTTAAATCTGTGCTTGGATAGCACTCGATATAATTCAGGGAAGGAAAAAAAGTTGGAACACATTAATTTTTTTTTTTTTTTTTGACTGTAAAATTTCCAAATATTCGTTGAGATTTAAGACCAGTCCAGTTTTAGGGAACCAAAAGAACAAGATTATTTCCTCAATGCGAAATTGGCATCATCTTATTATTACCATTTGAAGATGGATTTTTTGCTTCAAGTCAGAGATGGCAAAATCATTCTTTGGTAAGGCGTTTAGAAGTGAGTTTATTATAGGGATATTGTGAGGGAAATAATTGAAAATACCCTAAATTTAGCAATAGCCTTTCCAAAATAGCCATTGAACATTCCAAGTTTTGAAACTACCCAAAATACCCCTAAAAATAATAATTGCATCTAAACCACTATAATATAGAAAGAATACAATTAAATCCTATAAAAAAAATTTTATCATAAAAATGACTGATAAAATTTTAAAAAATTCAGATCTAAAAGAGGACCATATAATGTTAAGAAAATTATGAAAAGACAAAAAGAAATTGAAAATGAATTTGATAAGATTGGATATCAAGAACAATTAAATGCATCCCAAAAAATATTAAAATAATATGATGGAAAACTTTGCTGAGGGTATTGTAAGATCTATAATAATAAAAGATATACAAGATATTATAGATAAATTAGAAAAAAGAAAAAAAGAATATTTTAAAATATGAAATACCTTTTGAACCAAATATAGATATAACAACGGATCTAGATATTATAAATTCTCAAATATTATTAGATTTTGAAGATTTGCTTAAAGCGTTATAAATGAGAAAACCTATGACAAACAGATTACCTCAAGCATATAAAGAATTAAAATCTAAATCAACATTAAGATTTTATATATCCATAATAAATAATAGATTAATTTTAAAGAAATTAAAAGAATTCTTAGAATATTAAAGAATTTCTAAAGAATTTTGAAGAACCATTTTAAGATTATCAAATTATTAGATTTTAAAGATAATTTGATTATTAAATTTTTGTTCGCTCATAGTAGCACCCCATTATTGGTGTCAGAGCCAAGAATCTATAAAGAACAATGGAAATCATGGAAATTACAATACTAAAATAAATAAATATTATATAAAATAATGGAAATTGGAGATTTAGATAATAAATATAAAATAATAAGAAAAGAAAATTTTAACATAATAATTACAAAACCAATATTATGTAATGAAGATAAAATTTACACTAAATGCACTTGAAAAATTACCTATAGAAATAAGACAATTTATAATTGAAAAAATAAAATTAGGAATTGTTAAAGATATGTATACTTCTGAGATGATATTAGAAACCTTTGAAGAAAATATGTATAATCTAATTAAAGAAGAAATAAATAAGTATGAATACATACAAAGAATTATAAGAGTTGTGGAAGTTACAATTAGTAAAATAGATTGGTATTATAAGTTAGAAGAAAATTAAGGAGATTATATATTTATAGAACATTTCCCTAAAAAAATTAAAAATAATAACACTAATTATAATTAAGGAATTACCTAGAGAGATAAGAGAACAAATATTAGATAAACTAATAATATGATCCATAAAAGATGAATATATATACGAAAAAATTATTACAGAATTTGAAAAAAAAAAAGAAAGGAAATTATGTTATACTGTAAAGAAAATTACGAAACACATGAATTATCATTAATTAATTCTTAACTAGATATGGAAAAAACAAAAAATAATTTGACTAAAAAATTAGAAAGAAAAAAAATAATAAATTACCAAATACTAGATGAATTATTAACTCCTGAAAAATTAACAAAATATCAAGAAAACCAAATATTAAAATTAAAACATGAAAAATATAAAGAGAGAGCAAATTATTATAAAGAATTAAAAGTACAAACAGATAATGAAAAACAAAAGTATGATAGAATTATAAAAGATTGTAAAGATGTTGAGTGTAGAACATATTATTTCAACTAATCAAAGAAAATATAATGAACAATCATATGGAAGAATTAAAAGCATTAATAAAAATATTAATAACCGACGTACAAAATCTAAGAAATGAAATAAAAGAAGATATAAATATATTAAAAATTGAAATTAAGGATTAAAAGAAAATAATAAGAGTAAAGATAAGAAAATAGATAAAAAATCAATAGAAAAATAAATGTCAAGAATGGGAAAGAAACATATAAAACAAAAAATTTAGTAATAGAAGCATGAAGTATGGATGATGATTTCAGAAGAAATATTTTACCAAAAATATTAGGAGGAGAAGAAAATTTCAAAAAATTATTAGGAAAATGAGAAAAAGAAAAAATTGAAAAAGATAAAGATGAATGAGGAATTAGATTTGTTAATAGAAAATTTTGATCAATTAAGTTTAAAAAATATAGATGAATACTAACTTCTAATGAATACTGCAGGAGGACCTACTCCAACAGAAACCTCTAACCAAAATGAAAAGTTTGATCCAGATGAAAGTTATGTACCTATATATAATAAACCATATATATAAACAATTATACGATAAGGTAAGAGATAAACAACCACCCAAAAGAAATAAATATAAAGATAGATTTGAACTAAATGATAATTATAATAAATCAATTAATCATGGAGGAACAAAATTAGACATAGATTGTAAGATAGATACTAAAAAAACATTATTAACTTGGGCAGATTCAGTGATACTATTCTTTTTATATAGCAAAGATGATACATGAGAAAATACAGAACGAAGAATAGATTTCTTAATAGTATCATTTGAAGGAAATGTTAGAAACTGGTGAGAATGAGTAAATAATGATACAAAATCATTAATGAAAAGAAATATACAAACAGATATAATAAATTCATATAAACAAGAAATAAAAAGATTAGTAAAATATATTGCAAATGAATTTTTAGGAGAATAATAGGTCAGAAATGCTGAAGAAGAAGCAAAAAGAGAAAAAGACTATGTTAGGATGAAATTAATAAATATAACAATTTGTGATATGTATAAGATAAAAGAATATACTTGTGAATTCAGAAATTACTACTATGTACAATTCTGTAGTAATGAAAATCAAGAAGTATACCTAGACATGTACTATACCAAATTACCAGGAACATATGGAATATATTTTAAAATAAAATTTGAAAAATATCTTAGGGATAACATTGGAGTACCAAGATCCTTAGGATCAAGAATAAAATTTCTATTTGATAGACTTGTATATATATATATATATATATATATATATATATATGTATGTATGTATGTATGTATGTATGTATGTCTCTGTGTGTGTGTGTGTGTGTGTGTGCGTGTGAACAAAGACAATTATTAAAAAGATCAGGAATATTAACAAGAATATGCTGTGAGGATATGTAAAAACCTACACAATGGGGATATAATCCTGAAAGAAAACATATTAAAAGAAAATATAGAAATAGAGATTTAAAAAATTCAGAAATTTTAAGAAAAAAATATTTAAAACCAATAAGGAGATACTATAAAAGAAAGTATAATCTAAATAAATAACAAAAGAATAAATCTTATAAAAAAGATAAAAGCCAATGTAAATGTTAGAATTGTGGAGAAATATGTCATATAAGTCCATATTGTAATAAAAAGAAAGTTAGGATATTACAGGCAGCTTATTTAGAGATAGAAGATGAATTAAGTGAGATATTTGATATTGAAGAATATTATGATCAAGAAGTATATATAAGTGAGACAGATTCAGAAAATAATGGATCAGAATAAAGAAATTGAGGAAATAGAAAACGATAATATAGAAATACAAGAATATGAAGGAATAGAAGGTTATGGATTGAAAGTAATTTTTAATAATAATAAATTCAAGAAATTACAAAAATTATTTTTAGATTTAAAAATGAGAAAATGAGAAATTTTTTATAAAATATGGAAAAGAGATAGGATAACTATTAATGAATATCATAAAATTGAGAAAATCATAGATGTTAAAACAATCCAAGGTTCACATAAATTAAACCTCTTAACAAAAAATACAATTGAAGAGTTATTATTAAAAATTAATAAAAAACAAAGTGAAAAAATTCAATATGTTTATTTAGCAGGAATATAAATAATGTTTAAATCCTTATTTAGAGAAAGAATAGATTCACCATTAATTGTAAGTTTACATAATGGAAGAATAATAAATTTAAGAGATAGTCATTTAGGAACTATAGAAAGAAATTTAGCATATCAAAAATGATATTTACTTATTACCCAAAATATTGTATATCGTTAAAAGATAAAAACTTTAATGAAATTTTAAGATTGCATTTTAAATTACATAGGAATGATATAATGCAACCAGAAGACCAAATTATGACTATTGAATATAAAACCTTATATACATTTACTAACTCTAATTATGGAAACATTTATTCCAAAAAAAAATCATATATAGAGAGATGAAACCAATCCTTTCCAGGGTGCATGCTTCGGCTTGTGGAGGGCACTTTGGCCCGACTAAAACTGCAACGAATGTGCTTCAAATCGGTTTCTATTGGCCAACGTTATTTAAGGACTGTCACAGTTTTTGCAGATCGTGTGATAAGTGTCAACGAACAGGTAACATTTCTGCTCGCCACGAGATGCCACTGAACAAGATTTTGGAGGTGGAGTTGTTTAATGTTTGAGGCATTGATTTTATGAGACCTTTTCCATCGTCCTATAACAATCGATATAAACTTGTGGCAGTGGATTATATATCCAAATGGGTGGAATTAAAGGCATTACCCACCAATGATGCAAAGGTAGTAGTAGTTTTTATAAGGAAAAATATCTTCAATCGCTATGGATCTCCAAGAGCCATCATCAGTGATGGTGGAATTCACTTCCGTAATAGGTTATTCAAGGCGGTGCTAGCTAAATATGGGGTACAACATCGAATAGCCACACCCTATCATCCTCAGACAAGTGGGCAGGTTGAAACATCCAATAGACAGTTGAAAAGGATTCTAGAACTCACGGTGAATGCATCCCAAAAAGATTGGTCCAAAAAATTGGATGGTGCTTTGTGGCTTATCGCACCGCTTACAAAATGCCGATTGGAATGTCGCCATACCGAATCATTTTCGAGAAAGGTTGCCACCTACCAGTTGAGTTTGAGCACAAAGCATACTGGGCATTGAAGCATTTAAACATGGACTTAGAAATGACCAGAGAAACAAGAATATTACAGCTTCATGAATTGGAAGAATTCAGAAGAGAAACTTATGAAAATGCATCCATCTACAAAGAAATGACGAAACAGTGGCATGACAAAAATATTTGGCAATGCATTTTCTGAGTGGGAGATCAAGTACTCTTGTAAAACTCCAAACTTAAGCTATTCCCTGGAAAATTGAAATCAAGATGGTCTGATCCTTTCACAGTATCCCAAGTGTTTCTCTATGGCATAGTTGAATTACATTACCCAACTAAGGGAAATTTCAAGGTTAATGGACAACACATCAAATACTACGTAGAGAATTTTTCCACTGCTAAAGAAAGCATTGAATTAACAGTTCCAGAATAATAGCGGCACAAAGTCAAGCTAATGACGTTAAAGAGGCGCTTCTTGGGAGGCAACCCAACCTTTTTTCCGTTATATTTATTTTGTTTTTGAGTTTTATGATAGTTTAATTTATTTTAAGTTTTTTTTGTGTGACTCCTTATCCATATCCCCTTTCCCCTATCTTGTTAGTTGGTTTATTAGATATTAGAACTAAGTAATACTTGTTTCAATTATTTGATCTTGATACTCTTTTTGATTTTTTAGGAACATGACGTAGTTGAACATTTAAACCAATACTGACCAAGGAGCAAACATAAGCAATAAGAAAGCTAATAATCGAATTACAAGTCATATCAGGGGAGTCTTTTCTTCACATTCTTCCATACCCATTTATATGCGGATTTAAAATTAAAAACATTGAGAACAATGTCTAATTTAAGTTTGAGGGTGGAAAATATGAGTTTTCATTTTTTATAATATATTTTTGTTTGCTTTTATTGCTTTATTAAAAAAAAATCTTTTTGTATGCTTGTGTGAGTTAGTTGGCCTAACTGATAATGACGAATATATTGAATTATTAATTAATCTATGAATGGTGAATAAGTTGCATGCTTAGATTAATTTATGCTTTTCCATGTAAAATTTGATATATATTGAGCAAGTGAATTAAGTTAAACATTGTGTAGGAATGAGTTGATTTCATAATTGAATATGTTGAAATAGTGGACCATAGAAGTTAAAATCCAAAACCACAAAATTTTACATTGTTGGACCAAATTTAGAATAGTTTGTGGGGATTTCACTGCTATAGGAAGATGTTGAAATAAATAGGGATTCCATGTGTGAAATTAAAATTTTTGTGTGAGTTGTCTAAGGTCAATGGGATGCAATTGGGTGAAAATCTCAAGTTGGAGGTCATTTTACTTGAATTTGTGTTAAATAAGGGACATTGCACTAATCAAGACATAACAAAAAAAAATTTATTAGAAAATTTCTCTTCATAGCTTTTATGGCTCAAGCAATTAAGTTTGTAAGAATTTTTAAAACCTAGTGCCATATGGTCATTTGATTTGAGAGTTATCGGCCGAAAACTTGTTACATAGGTCATTTAAAAAGTTTAATGGAGAGAAAGCTTCAAATAAAAAAAATAAATTTACTCATATGAAAAAAAATCAGAAAAAACAGGTGTATGAAGCAGAAGACGCACAATGCCTAGATTAAGTTTCAAACACTTGTTTAAGGAAAATCTACTTTTGATAAGAGATTGTTAGCCTAGTTAAGTCATAGAGATTGAAGCAATCAAATTTAATGGAGAATCCTTATTTATTGAAATATTGAACCAAAATTGGTGAAATTGTAGCCAAATTAAAGAGGCAAGGATAGTAAAAAAATTTCAACATTAGTTCGCACATTGGAAAAGAGTGAAAAATAAGTTTGGGTGTGTGTGAATCTTACGAGTGATGTGAAAAAAATATTTCACTATTGAGGGTCAGAAATTGAAACAACTTATGAATTCATAATGCTATACTTAATTCTTCACATACACACACGTCGATTTTACATTGGAAAAGTGGATTCTAATTTTTTTAATGTGATTTTGAAGTTGTGCATAGATTTGTCATTATGAGTTCAATTTTGAGATAAAAAGTCGGTTAACTAACTAAATATTGTTGCTTTACTTGATTGACTAGCCATCAATTATGTAATTAATATCGCTTGTTTGTGTGTTTGTTAGGTTTTAATTTTGTTTGAGGACAAACAAAGATTCAAGTTTAGGGGTGTGATAAGTGTAGTTTATACACTTATTTGTGATCCTAAATTATGACATTTTATTATCTTTTGGATTAAATTCTACTTAATTCATGTTATATTATGTTTTGTAGGTAAAAATTTGTGTTTGATAAAGAATTGGAGAAAAGAATGCAAAAGTCGCGGATAATGGCAAAAATTCAAAGATGAAATTTTGGAGAAAAATATTGTATTGAATGTGTTCGAGTTAAATGGTTCTCAATAAACTGGTATTGGAAATTTTAATGAGAAAATTACCTAAAACCAGGTATTTAAGTTTCCAAATTCAAAAATCAGGTGTAATGTTTATTTTATCAAAAATCAGGTGTTAATTAAATTAATAATTAAAACCTCATTTTCAATCCCGTCTCTTGTTCATCTCTATCTCTGAATCGTCTCTTCCCACCCTCTCTCTCGTGTCTCTCACTCCCCCCCCCCTCTCTCTCTCTCTCTCTGTGTGTTGTCCTTCCTCGCTCCGTCTGGAGACACAGACGTTGCTGTGAACGCGGGCAGACGGTCGAGTTAGGTTCATTTTGGCTAGAACAATTTTATTGGATGAAATGTTCGAAAGGCTTGAGATTGAGGAGATGGAGGTATCTGGATATGCATTAGGGGAGGGTATAATTACAGAGATGTTAGGACGAGTTTTTGAGGGATTTGATCTGAATGCGAATGCTCGATGGAGGTCGGTGGTCAGACTGGCATCGAGATTTAGTAATAAGAAAAGGATGAAGGCTGCTGCTACATGTGCGGCATTGCACGGGAATGGACGTTCTAAACATTTTTATGGATTTGTGGTTGGAACATGTGCCATTGTTTATTAAGTTGGTTTCTACAAGAGATGTTTGAAGGCTTAAGAAAATGGAATGAGCTTCACTCGCGACGTGTGAGATACAGGGAGAGAAAACTGCAGATTCTCGCGCCGTCCGACCTACCCACGATGGCGGACCACCTGGGCTTTGTTCCTCTTCATCTGGCGCACCTTGCCCAGGCATGAGTCATGCCCAATTTCCCCTAGAACTTGACGAATTTATGGTAGCAGATAGAGCCCTATGCAAAAAATCTAGCACTCATGAATTTGATGAATCTGTGCTACTACAACTGTTCAATTCGACTAGGAAACATTCAATTGACACTGGTAAATCTATGGGTAATCAGCCATTTATATCAATTAAAACTACACACTCAGAATTCAATTCTGCACAAATCCATCCACGCGAAGGCTCTGTTTCAGCTCCAATCGATGATTCTATTGATGTTATTGTTACAAATTCTGTGCATATCCATCCGCCCAATTGTTTGAGTTTCATGTAGTAGTTAGAGTTGTGGGGATTGAGTTGGTGGTAAGGTTAGTTGCCTTCCCAGTCGTTTGATTGTAGCGGATTGTGACCGATTTTGTGTTGATTGTGACGGATTGTGACTTGAGATTGGCCTGGTCGTAGACAGTCACACTTAACATAAATTTGGTCACAATTAGTCACATTGAATACACAATTTGTCATAATTAGTCACATACAGTCACATTGAACTCAAATTTTTATCCCGATAATTTTTTTTAGGAGGTGGAGGCAGGGGTGGGATGGTGGTAGGTGGATCCATGAGTTGGAGGTGTGATTTCCAATTTTTAATTTTCTGGAAATTTTGAAGTCGCAGGAACAGTCGTCGGAGCAGTTCGTCTGGTCGTCGTCGGAGCAGGTGCTGGAGATGGAGGGATGGGTGAGGTGTTATGGGGTGTAAATAATTAATGTATATTATATTATATTATAATATTTAATAAATTTATTTACCACATAATTTTTGAAATATTTTAATAAGTTTGTTATTTATGAAATGTAAATTTTAAAATTAGGAATTATGTATTGTTCTCAATTTTAATTGGAGGTTCAAATTATATATATATTAAAACCTAGAGGGGCGATTGGAAAAATACACACATACGGATTTACGCAAAATGAGAGGACGGAACTGAAGCAGAATCAGAAATAGAGAGAAAAGCCAGAAAGAAAGAAAAGAGAGAAGGGGAGAAAAGGAAAAAAAAAAAAAAAAGGAACAAAACGTGGCAGGAGGAAAGAAAAGAGGAGAGAGAAGAAGAAAGAAAGATAAAGAGAGAAGAAAAAGAGGAAAAAGAGAGAAAAGTCAAAACAAATTGAAGCAAAAAAAAATGCAGAGACGGGAGAGAGAAAGAAAGAAAAAGAAAGGAAAAGAAAAGAAGCTACAAACATTAGAATTTTTCACGATTCGTCAATTTTTGATGATTTTTTTCAACTTTTGCGCGTTTTTATTTTTATAATATGAATAACTAATTTTTATAGTAGGGAAAATAATGTAATCGACTTGTGATCCTTTATTTTTCTATTCATGTATCCATCATTCTTTTATGTTTTGATCGAAATAATGAATAGATAAATCTGTAACCTTCGTGATTTTGTAGTTGAAGGTATCAATCAAGTCGTGCCTTTTTTTTTTTTTTTTTATTTGATTGGCCAATTTGACTCCATGTCACAGGCTCGACCAGTAACAGATCTACGTTAAGTGGTGCTAATCTAAGCTCCTGATTAGCCATAAAACTTGAACTCGAAATTCTATTTTACATCACATTATCTAAAAATTGACCATGAAAATAATTTATTTATTTAAATTTCATCTACGAGATTTGACAGTGAGTGCTCTAATAAAACAAACCTACAAACGAATTCAAATGCATTGGCAGTTGACTCTAATATAACAAACCAGTCAAAAAATGCCAAAAATAAAAAATTGTTAGTTAATATTTTTAATGCAGAGGATAATATAATTAATGAATGAAGCATAATATTCAAATGAGAGTAGGTGAACTGCTCGACTTTTTGTAAACCAGAATTTCTAATATTCATCCAATTAATAATTTGATAGCTGTGTTTTTTCGTAATTTAATAATTTTCAATTCGAATTATTCCTTGATTGGGATCCCTTGGATCTAAACCACTGTATTAGATCTTGATTTTGTCATAGCCATGATTATATATACATATATTTTATTTCCTTTCCTTTCATTCTCTCTTTCACACACATGGATTTTGACTTCGAAATTTATTACTTTTGAGTTTTCAACACTCGGAAATGAGATTATATTGAACAATATAACTAAAAGCTTTTCATGTCGGCGAACGAAAAAGTAGTATAAGCAAAGAAATAGTATGATTCATGTAAATATCATATCAATTAAATTTTTCTTAACAACATTGCCTTGTTGACTATAGTTTGGTTTAGAGGGTCAATTTGGGTGTTATTTTAATTAATTAGGAGGCTAATAATGACATTGTAAAAAAGCGGTCAAATTGTAGTACGGTTATATTCGCACCACATTTTTTTTTTTTTTATATTGTTAACATATTTAAAATAAAGATCAAATATTTAATCACACTTTGGCAGTATTACTTATTTTCCTTATGCAGAAATACAATGGGCAAACGAGTCTTTTGACTCTATCTTAAAGAAAAAATTTGGTGAGAACATAATATAAAATATTTTTTTGTTAATTTGAGAATAATAATACGATGAAAAAATCTTGAAATATAAATGTAATAATGTGTGAAGGTTATGAACATTTTATGTAATTAAAATGTAGTCCAGTTATTAAAATTTGTGGTGTGAATATATTTAACCGTTTTAAAATTTTGTCCAACACATTATTTGAAAATTATGTTTAAGTGCTTGTTTGGAATAGTATGAAAAGTTGTTAAAAAGTGAGGTCAAAATCAACAAAATTTTAATCATATGTTAGATGATCCAAATTTTTATTAACTTTTCAACCGCATATATTGTCAATTTTTATCAAAATCTGCTAAATTTTTTATCGAAAACTTTGTTAAACAACCCCTAAACCGTGACAAGTAAAGGAATTTAGATATTCTAGTGATCAATTAGTAAGTTGTAAATTGATATTCCAAATTTATTTATTATTCAAATTATTTAATTAGATTGTGAAACAACAATCTTCAACCAATCAGGACATGATGAATTTATTTATTTACATAATACTATTATCACATAACCTCAACTACTAGACACATTTTTTTCATCAATAGCCCAATTCCTATTTTCATCAAATTTATTTATCTATGGGTTTTGGCTGTTCAAAGTTATGTTTTCAACAATCCATTTGATTTTAGCTTTAGCCATGAAAAGGGTTTTGGCTCGAATAGCCTTTTATTGTTGATATATTAAGAGCTTGTTTGGAGTGATTAAAATCAGATTAAAATTAAAAATATAATCGTTGGAGTTGACTTTTATTAGACGAGTGGGACCCTATAATGGCTATATTTTCAATTTTAATTGAATTTTAATCCTTCCCAAACAAGCTCTAAACAGATTTTATATTAATCCCCTGTTTGGTGAGGATTGAAATCAGATTTTGATAAATATTGATGAAATAAGTATTTGAAAAGTTCCTTGACGTATTAAATTAATTGTTGATTTTAACTTATATTAAAATCTAGATATTAATTTCTACCAAATAGGGGGCTAAGTTTTACTCGACATGCCAATATCTAAAATTGTGAAAACAATTGAAATACGAAGTGTTGAATCATTGTATTTAAAAATCTAGACGAAATTATTTTTGTATATATTTTCAATACCTCAACATGTATATGCTAACTGAACATCTTATAGTTATTTCAATTCATAACTTTTATCCTATTAAGTAGGATATTTAATAATCTCGTCTAGCTATTAAAAACATATATTTATTTCAAGAATTCCATTAAACAAGAACGTGAACATCTACTCAATTTATTATATAAAATATAAAACAATCTGCATACAAACATGCATGGCAGTGCGTAAAACAAAGGGACACAAATCTTAATAAAACAAACAATCTGAAGCAAATTATGAGAAATTCTTCTGCATTAAAGCTTATTCTATTCTTCTTCCATTGCTTTCATTCTTTCCTCAAAAATCATTTTCAGCCCATCCATTTCTTCATTATTCTGGAAATATTCTCCTTTCCTGCAAGACTAGATTGATTAATAAGATTGAAACGAGTTGTTAGAATTAACTAAATTGAACTCCAAGGCAATATGCTATCAGAGTCCAACAAACTCAACAGATTGATTATGAGATTGATATTTACAAACGAGTGTAGCATTCTTGATTTTAATATTTTCTGACAATTTTTTTTGCTGTCTGTGGTAGAGTTTATTCCATTATTTTAGTCGTGTTTAATTTTCTATAATCAATTAAAGCACACTAGACTGTAAAACATATTTTGGAATATTTGTAAAATGGAAAATAGATTACCCCTTCTTAGTAGTGGTGAGGAGGTGGAGGAGAACTGTAGTAGTAGTGGGGAGGTGGTGGAGACTTGTAAACTGGTGGAGGTGGGGGAGGAGACTTGTACTTGTAAACTGGAGGTGGGGGTGGTGGTGGAGACTTGTACACATAGGGTTTCTTTGGAGGAGGTGGAGGTGGTGGGGACTTGTAGAAGTATGGCTTCTTCGGGGGAGGTGGTGGTGGTGGAGACTTGTAGACATATGGCTTCTTCGGGGGAGGTGGTGGAGGGGACTTGTATACTGGAGGGGGTGGTGGTGGAGACTTGTAGACATAGTGTTTCTTTGGTGGAGGAGGTGACTTGTAGACAGGAGGCGGTGGAGACTTATATACTGGTGGTGGTGGAGACTTGTAGACGTAGTGTTTCTTTGGTGGAGGTGGTGACTTGTAGACAGGAGGCGGTGGAGACTTATATACTGGTGGTGGTGGAGATTTGTAAATATAAGGTTTCTTTGGTGGTGGTGGTGACTTGTAAACCGGAGGTGGTGGAGATGAATACTTGTAATCTGCATTGGTTTCAAAAGGCAAGGATATGGCCACTATTGCCACCATTAGAGTGGCAACAAGAGAAGCCATTGTAGACATCTTTAGGGGTTTTGCTTATGCTAAGAACCCTCCCATGCATCCCTTTATATAGCTTAGGATTTACCATTTCCAACACATTAATAATTGATTAATTACGGTTAAAAAAGATGAAATGGTTAACCAATAATTTAATTGCTAGATCTTGTCCGTTAGTGGCTGAAAGCTAAGCAAAAGAAAATAATAATATATATGACTATTCTTTGGCCATTTGATGCAATAATTCAATGAAAAAGTCTTCCAATTCCTTTCTCTTGTGTATATTATTATATTTTTACATTTCTATATGGTATGAGAAATTTGAAATTTTGGTGCCTAACTTTGAATTACTTTTGGTACATGGAGCATGTTACCTAACCTCCAGTAATGGCTATTAAATTTTCTCCTAGACGAATGTCGGAATGCATGAAATAAATCGAAGATGTTCTAAAATATTAGTCACTAGATCATCAACCGCTTCACGAAGTGAGGTCCCACTTTGATCCGACGTTCTTGACATGGTTAATAATTTCTTATTTTTAATGAAAACATCGTCCCACTTGCCCTTGTGTGGAGCTTCCGTCCCTTCTAGCTGCAGCTCAAGGTCAAGAAATTGCACCACATTGTTCATCTTCCAAGAGACAAGAACAATAGTTTAAAAGTTTTAGCTTTTTTCTAGTGCTTATTTATCTTCCACCAATAATAGACTTTTTATCAAAATGGAAAAGTAAACCCTTACATTTAACATGTAAATTAGATTTTCTAACATATGCACTAGTGATAGAGAAAATCAGAGAAATTAACATCGAAATAATTTTTATAATCGAATCTAAATTTATCAAGAAAAATAATTTTTTGTTCTTTCGACCATTAATTAATTAATAGTGACTAAAAAAAAGAAAGCATTCAGTCGATCCGTCTACCTAAGACTTGTCACATAAATTAACGAATCTTAGTTTCTAACATTAGGTGAAGACTTATTCAAATTAATTCATTACCAAAATAAACAAATAAACATTAAATTACATTATCATATATTCATTGAGAATTGATCATTCTAATTTTATATTTCAACATTGATGTAGACAAGTTTGAAACTGCACACGATGAGCTTTCTAAGAAAGAACTGGCCATCTCAATTTGATAATAAATAATTCAATAATAAAAACTAAAGTAAAAAAATGCATTATAAAAATTTAAATAGGAAAACCTCTTTATTTACCTTTAACTCGAAATATCTCGAAATAATCGTGTTTTTCTACCCGTACTGTAGATTATAATATATTTTAACTAGTTTAATGAATTTCAAAGATTCGTTTTGAAAATCTTGGTAAAAGTTTTGCTTATATTGAATATTGTACTTGAAAAATAATGCAATGTGAACATCCTAAAAATACGATTCATAATGGAAAAATAAGAAGATAGATCACATATATTCAATTATATGTGTTCATGATTTGAGAGCTAAAATCCAAGAAAACAATTCATTATACATGGCCCACTTTAGTCGATCTTGTAGACTAAGGGAGCTATTTGAGCCCCATTTTCATAACAAAATGAGTTTTGTAAATGATTTTTTTTTTGAATGTCTGATAAAAATTTAAGGCAAAATTTTGAATTTACGTGCAAAATTATTTTACTAGAAGAATCAAATTGAAAAATGAAATTGAGAAAAAAATGAATTTTTAAAAAGTGATGATCAAACACAGGCTGAACATGACCTTGCTCGATTCTTAATGGGAAACTATGATCGAGTAAAGGAGGGACAATCTCCTCGCACTTTACTGCACATTGTGTTTGATAATTCACATTTTTTTATTGGGATTTGATTATTTAACTTAATCACCGACAAAACCAAAATTATTACTCTCCTATTAGTCTTAGATTAGCATAATAAACAATATTATTAGGTTTTATATATAATAGTTCTTGGTTAACAACCAATATTATATTGTACATACCATTGAGAGTCGGTACAACAGCGTTAGCAAGTTGTGCCAAGTTTAAAAGTTACTTTCAAAATTTAAAGATATACTTTTGCGATGTTTTCCTTTACCATATATCGCATTGCATTATTAGCTTATTTTCTTAGTGATTTGCTTAGTTTAATTCTATTTAATCACCGACAAACAAAGGTTATCTTAGTCATCTAATCTTAGATTCACATAATAAAAAAATATTAGTAGGTAGCACATTGCTAACACTTAAGATCTGAGTCAACCATGTAAACTCCTAAAATCCTAGGTCATTTACTAACATGTGCGGTCTCGAATATTAACATAATTTTCTTTTTATTACAAAAAAAAAAAAAAAAAAAAAAAACATGTCGCATATAACACAACAAATAAAATACTTCCGGGATCTGACACATAACGGTATTTCTTGAATTTATAATTTTTATTTCGAACTTTCAGAAAATAATAAATTTTCTTCGAGGAAATTAATCTTGATGGGGCCAAAAAAGTGCAGTAAATTGTTGTTAGGTGAGTCAAGGGTTTTAGGCGTGAGGCGTTTTGAGCTGTTTTCAATGATAGGAACTTGGAAATGCCGTGTAATGACTTTACATGTATTATTATTATTATTATTATTATGTATATTGAGGCACATTCAAACTCTCATTCTTCGAAAAAGAGTATTTAATTTCAAAAATTTTACATTTGTTTGATTGTGCTCAAAAGTACGTTAAAGTACTTCCTATGAAAAAAATATACTGTTTAAAATTTCCTTCATAGAAAAATAATTAACTTCTAAATTTTCACTCACGCATCTTCATCTTCACTGCCTCATTGCTCTAGTTAGGGAGTTAGTGTGGCATGTATGAACTTAAAACACATGGGATAATTGCAGTTGAGGCACCAAAACTTTCAAACAGTGACAAACTTTTTCTTAACTTTCAATTGTTGCAGCCATCATCCCAAACCTTTCAAATCGTAACAATTGAGGCCCCAATGGATGGTTTCCATCCAATCGTCGTTAGTTGACCCAAAAAATTAATTTTGACCACATTGTAATCAGTTTGAAAGTGAAAAACAGTAATTTAATATTTTTTTCCATAAAATAATTAAAAACTTAAAAAAAAAAACCTAAAAAAGAAAAAAATTAATGGTGGTCGATGACAAATTTCTGATTTTGGGTTGAGGGGGTTGGGGTGGGTGGGGGTTGACGAAGAAAATAGTTTTTTTCCTTTTTTTATTTTTTTGCTTTTTGATTTAAGTTTTTAATTATTTTATGGGAAAAATATTAAATTACAGTGTTGCCCTTTTAAAATTGATTAAAATGTGATCAAAATTAATTTTTTAGGTCAACTAACAACAGATTTGATGGAAACCGTCCATTGAGGCCTTAGCTGTTACGATTTGAAAGGTTTGGGGGTGACGGCTGCAACGATTGAAATGTTAGGAGAAAATCTGCTACTATTTGAAAGGTTTGGGATGTTAGCTGCAGTTATCCCTAAAAATTTGTCTCTCACGAATTGATAGAATAAATATTAATAATTAATATTATATTATTTTTCTATAATAAGGTTGATATATTAAGATTGACTTCTAGTTTTGACAGTTAACACTACAAAATTCGTTGTCAAATTCCTCCAAAGTGTGTTTCTATTCTTTGATTGTTATAATCTACGAATATATAAAGATGGTTCTGAAACAATAAGGTGGGTCGTAAATGTAATTCGTTTTTATTAACAATATTTCATTGGCTAAATATATTCACACCATAATATTTAATAATTAGACTACATTTTAATTGCATTAAAGGTTCATAACCTTTACACATTATCATATTTGTCTCAAACTTTTTTTGTAATGCTTTCTTATTCTCAAATTAACATAAATTGTTCCTAGTTATAGTTTCTCTTAAAAATTTTCTAAAATAAAAAGATTCATTTGCCCATTGTGTTTTCAAATAAGAAAAATACTAATAATGTAAAAATGCAATTAAATTTAAAGCACGTTAACAATATTTTTTTTTAAAATGAAAATCATGATTAATGATAGATTTTCTTATTAATAAAATGTTAAAAATAAGAATGCGATGAAGAAAAGTTAAGGATAAACTGTGATAATGACATAACCATCCTATTTCATTTTGTTATCGGTCATTTGGATTTGATTTTAGGCCCTGTTTGATAGACATGATTTTCCATGAAAAATAGAATTTTTTTTTTCCATTTTCCAACTTTTGCACCTGTTTGATAACAAAATTTTCCTTGGAAATTTTTTTTCACCTTTCCTTATTTTTCAACTTTTTGAGGAAAATGTATTTTTGTTGTTTTGGTTGGTTTTGATTTTCCAATTTTTTTTTTTTTTTTTGGCAATTGAAACAAATTATAAACACATTGGTAAAAAAATTTATCACTTTTATTGACAATTTCCATACAAAACAAAGTCAAACGAATGGTAGTCGGTATGATAATTTTTTTTTTTTGGCAATTGGAACAAATTCTAGACGCAACGGTAGAAAAAAATTATCACTTTAATGAACAATTTTCATAAAAAACGAAACCAAACGGAACCAAACTTTCAACATTTTTCAAGTGAAAAATTATACCAATCAAACACAATTAAGTACAATTTCCAGTAAAACTATTTCTAGACAATTCAATTTCATGTAAAACATTTTCTTTCCACAAATTTTCCACATTTGCAATCAAACGAACCCGTAGTGTCAAAAGATCTTCACTCCAAATTTCTAAGGACACCTATTTGATTTGCATATTATTTCAAATCATCCATTGACAACGAAACACAATTTGACGGAGAACACGGAACAGAAAATGTGAGACGGATCTTTGTCTCCACGTGCACAAAAATTGCCCACAAGATACCAATTATTCAAAACAGACGCCACATATGTAATTGTCTAAAATCTAAATTATTCATTGTTAGGACTTACTCACTTGGCATATAAAGATTCATTGGCAAAATATGACAAGACATAATAATCTTATTGACATCAAGTGTAACTTGTTAGGAGGACTAGTTTTCATTTATTTATACTTATATTGATAAACGTATATACAATGTTCCATGTGTAAACGAAAAAATAAAAAACCCTAATAAATATATAATGTTTTAAGGATCCATTTGATGTGATTTTTGAGAAATCAGAAGAAGCTTTTGAGATCTAAACGTTTCTTTGGATCCTTTTATAAATTTTATAAAAGTGTTACTTTTCATTAAAAGTTTTTTTTAAAGAATGTTTGTCTAATATGACTTTCTTTAAAAACACTTCTAAAAAAAAAAACTCTTTTAAATAAAATTAAAGCAATTTTTTCAGAAAGATCTTCTAATAAAAGTAAAAGTCAT
Source organism: Fraxinus americana (assembly GCA_035079005.1). Taxonomy (NCBI): domain Eukaryota; kingdom Viridiplantae; phylum Streptophyta; class Magnoliopsida; order Lamiales; family Oleaceae; genus Fraxinus; species Fraxinus americana. The sequence continues at coordinate 24,733,532 of CM068720.1, forward strand.
ATCAATCGAACACTAATACCATATTAAACATTATGTAATAAATTGAAGTTGTTGACGAGACAATTTAATTGGTTTTATCATTTAATTTTTTTCTCATTTTCTTTGAGACGGGATCAACACCCCGACCCCATTCGCACAGTTTCGAACTTGAGGGGTTAGAGAGGCAATAGTTTTTTTTTTTCAAATAGTGCTATCTCTAATCAATCAGAAACAGTGTTACAAAACTTGCAGTACAATTGAAGGTCAAATGTACTACTTTTTTAAGGAATAAATGAACCAAGAAATATGTCTTTGGAGCAAAAAAAAAAAAAAAAGTCCACAAAATCGCTTATTTTCCTGGCTTTGAGTCTTTGACTATGCAAGCCCAGCTTTTGCTTTTTGTTAGTTATTTTTATATTATTGTATTAACTATGTATAGTTGAACTTTATATGACATAATAAGTGCATCACATTGTATTGTATTATTATTTCTAAACAATAGCATCTTCAACCGACAGGAAAATGCCATGCATTGTCGCTTAACCATCCAAGGGACGATCACTGGAGACATTCGACTGTGAGCAGATAAATGCAAAAAAGCTTAAAGAAACAAACAAATTGAAAGTACAAACTAGGGTGAGATGCATTATTTCACATCAGAATTGATCTCCTACTCATAGTAGACATGAGATATCTTGCCACCTCACCAGTTGCCACTTCATTGGTGGACAAGATACTTCCTGGCCATAATCAATCCCGTTCAAAACAAATTGCAGTAAAATATTAATATTTACTTTATTTCTTGCAAACATCATCATCAATCCTCTTCACAAAAAATTGCAGTAAAATGTTAATATTTACTTCACTTCCAGTTGTTAGTTACTTTGTCTGCATAGAATAAAATTTTCAGAAGATGACTTTTTCAAACAGATTGACAATTGCAAAACAGTAAGAACAAAATGCATAAACAAGACCAAAATTCGAAATAATGATGATCGAGCCGAGAACTAGGCTCTCTGTCTTTAAGACGTTTTTACCCCGTCACACGGTACTTACGGTATGTGGCAAAGCGTCACCCAAGATACAATGATCAGACACTTGTAGAAGAAGCATTTCGACTGCAAGACAACGAACCGAACCAGAAGTACTCTTGTAGACTAATGCAGAAAGGAACAACGAAAAGAAGAGTATGTATGCATAATGAATTCGTGATTTTTCTGTGTCTCTAGATGAAAGCTTGAGGACCATTTAAATAGAGAAGAGAGTTGATGGTTGAGCAGTTTCCATACCACTCTCCACTCACGCCCACTTAACGCACAGTTTTATCAAACTGATGGACGGTTAATATACTGTCAAAGAGAGGGAATTAATTCAATTCAGATAAAAATTTAAATAAATTTTATCCAAAAAATTAATATTGACACAGGTTCGGTCCATACCCAAGCCCAAGCCCACCCGAGCCCAAGCCGACCAGTCGACGGCCCGCGCGTGTGGCCTTTGGATAAATCTAGACCTTGTTTCAAGACTCCCCAATTTCAAAGACTATTGGTACCCCATTGGGGCCCAAACCCATTTCCAAACTTATAAGGGATTGGAACATTTTTTCAATTCTTTCCCATTTATTCCTCTTATTTATTGACCAAATTTCAACCATAATTTCTCATTCATATTGAAATGGTTTTCACAATTAAATATTATACACTAATCTACTCGGAACATAGAATTTAATTGAACATTAATTTCGATAAATTGAACATCAAGTCCCACTTAAAATGTGGTCAAAGTTGATCCAATTGACCCACCATTTCCAACACCAGCAAAGGAAGATGTCTCCAAATATGATAATAATCAAAGAGTTAACCTTCAACTCTTCCCTACCAGATTGAGAGATTCTAGTGCAGCCTTCTACAAAAAGGGAGCTATATAAAGTTTAAACATAGTACAATTCAGTCCTTTCGTTTACAGAATTGCCAATTACAAAATATTTAAAACCTAACATACTAGAAGTGGAACACCAAAACCTAAGCCACTTTCATTCGGTGTTGGTTTTGGTCCACCAGTCCCATAATGCTCTGTTACAATGGGATTGTGTACTGGAAGAGCTTGTACACCACCACTAATATATCTTCTTAACCCCATTCTACTGTAGTGAGTACTTTCTTCAAAAGGTAATTGCTGGAACAACAACAAGATTTACACATTAGTACCTAGGAAAACCAAAGCCGTGCGAAGCAATGAGGTATTGGGATTACCAAATTGAGAAGTGGGGCTGCCGTTTGGTGGGAACAATTGCAAATGGATAGACGGCGCCAAGGCAAGTCTCCTATATGATCTTGGAGGCAGATGAAACAACTTATGATAAACATGTTCTTGTTGCCTGATTATGAGTAGTTTATATTTCAAAGTTTCCAGAATTGTGTGCAAGGAAATAAGTCCGTTGCAGATTATACTGAGGAGTGGTCCAGGCTTTTCGTCCGTAACAATCTAAGCGAAACGGAGGCACAACAGGTTTCCAGGTATTTGGGAGGATTGAAACCATCTATTCGAGATAAGATTGGTCTACAAGTGGAGGTGGACAGTAGATGAGGCGTATAACATGGCACTGAAAGCAGAACTGATTGAGAAAACGTCTGGTCATTTTTTCAATTACAAGAAGGACATGGGAAAGTCATCTTATGCAACTGCGAACAGAGGTAGATTCTCACCAGGTGACGGCCAGGCTCAGTCTAAACCTGTTGTAGATCAGGTTGAAAGAAGTGCTGCCTCCTATAATAACCAAGCTGGGACTTGCACAACAATAGTTGCAAAGGAAGCCCCACGAGCGCCAAACCCGTATGTGAAACCAGGTGGTTTTAAATGTTACAAATGTGGCCAACCAGGCCATCACTCAAATGAATGCCCAGCCAGGAGGTCAGTGAATTTCGTGGGTGCTGGAGAGGATGGTGAAGATGAGCAGTATGTGGAAGAAAGGGTTGAATTGGAGGAACAGTTGGATGGGGCAGAAATTGCAGAAGAGCAGGGAGAGCTTATAAACTGTGTAGTTCAGTGTGTCATGTGCTTAACAAAGGTGGAAGAGTCCTCGTAAAGAAATAACATTTTTAAAGCTTGTTACAGTGTGTAAAGTAAGGTCTGGGATTTGATTATTGATACTGGTAGTTGTGAGAATTTTGTGTCCAAAAGGCTAGTGGAGCATCTGAAGTTGAGGGTTGAAAAATACCCGAAACCTTATGTAATTGGGTGGATCCAAAAAGAGCATAAGGTGGGCGTGACAAAAGTGTGTAAAGTCCCTATCTTCATTGGTTAGCACTACCTAGATGAAATAGTTTGAAATGTAGTCGACATAGATGCTAGTCATGTGTTGTTGGGACGTCCTTGGCAATTTGATGTGGATGTCACCTATAGGGGCGAGATAATGTGTATGTTTTCAATTGGGAAGATAAAAAAATCGCAATGGTTCCAAAGCGGAGTTCAGTTGGTGTCTCAACTAAGGCTACAGCGAGAGGTCAATCATTACTCTCCTTAGTTACTTCTCTCACAGATTTGGAATTAGAGGTTAAGGAAGCACATGAGTTTCGTGTTGTGGTCGTGCGAGCTCTAGTGATAGAAGAAAAGGATGAGCAGGGGGAGGTGATACCCGAAAATGTGCAGTCCCTTTTGGTCGAATTCAGTAAGCTGGTGTCCGATGAGTTACCAAATGACCTTCCACCATTGAAAGACATTCAGAACCATATTGATTTGGTTCCAGGATCAAGTTTACCAAATTTTTCACATTATCGGATGAGTCCCAAAGAGAATCAGATTCTGCAGGAAAAAGTGGAGGAGTTATTGAAAATGGGATTTATTCGTGAGAGCATGAGTCCATTCGCTGTTCCTGCCTTACTGGTTCCAAAGAAAGATGAGAGTTGGAGGATGTGTGTTGATAGTCGCACCATAAACAAGATAACAATCAGGTATAGCTTTTCGATTCTACGGTTGGATGACATGCTGGATATGTTTGAGGGTTCGAAGTTGTTCTCCAAAATTGATCTGCGAATTGACTATCATCAAATTCGGGTGAAACTAGGCGATGAATGGAAAACGGTATTCAAAATGAAGGATGGACTCTATGAGTAGATGATTATGCCTTTCAAGCAATCAAACGCGTCGAGTACATTTATGAGGCTTATGAACCAGATATTGAGACCTTTCATTGGAAAATATGTAGTTGTTTATTTTGACGACATATTGATTTATAGCCAGAGTGAGCGTGATCATATGGAGCATCTTCAAGTTGTGTTGGAGGTATTGTCTGAGAATAAACTGTTTATTAACTTTAAGAAGTGCAGTTGACTGACTGATAAATTGTTATTCTTGGGGTATGTAGTCAATTCAGATGGGGTATTAGTTGATAAAGAGAAGGTGAAAGCCATTCGTAAGTGGCCTACACCGAAGACAGTAGGAGAGGTGAGGAGTTTTCATTGGTTGGTGACGTTTAACCTTCGGTTTATTAGAGATTTCAGTAGCATTGTAGCACCTATAATCGAGTGTCTGAAGAAAGGAAAATTCCATTGGGGGAGAAGCAGCCGACATGACTTTCGCAGTGATCAAAGAAAAGTTGTGCACTACTCTTATCCTTGCCTTACCCAGTTTTGATAAATTATTCCAAGTGGAGTGCGATGTAGTGGAATTGGGATTAGAGCAGTTTTGTCACAGGAGAAGAAGCTAGTGGCCTTTTTAGTGAAAAACTAAGTGATGCCGCCAAAAATGGAGTACTTATGATCAATAATTTTATGCCATTATTCGTGCTCTAAAACATTGTGAACACTATCTGATTCAGAGGGATTTAATTCTGTACACTGACCATCAAGCATTAAAGTATCTAGAATTGTTTAAATAATGAAAACATATTACATGAATAAAAGATGTTGAAATACCCAAATCCAATTGAGTTTCTTCTTTGCTTCACCAAGGTTTATAGCCTTCCATGGAGTTTCTTGAGCCAAAAATGTGGAGAGAAAGTGTAAAAACCGGCTTTACGGCGTTCTGGGGTGTGTTCGGGTTTAAATAGGATAGAAAATTAGGTTTCCAGATTGAAGGGCAAAACCTAAAAATTCACTCCAGATTTACTCTATGCAATCACAGGCATAAACCCATGCGGTCGTAAGGAACAAATAATTTTAGCCATTTGAGTTGCTGAAGGCTTCCATGCGATCGCATGGATTTATAACCATGCGATCGCATGGTTTTAACTTTTTCCCACCGAACAGTTTTTAGTATTTTCACCATAACTTTCTCACTTGATGTCTGATTGAGGTGATTTACTATGCATTGGAAAGATAACTCAAAGGGCTACAACTTTAATTCAGATGTCAACTTCCAATTCGATCATATACTATGTACAAAACTGGTCTCAATATGAGACTGAAAATCGGTGCGGAACTTTTCAGCTTGAATGTTGATATTTGATAATGTTTTGACTATCTTTCACCCCTTTAACTCCTTGCTTCATCCAATTGACCTCTAAAACTCTTGAATCTTCATCATAAGGTTAGAAATAGGTTTAGAGTATTTTCACTTTAGTTCCTGAACTTCACTTTCTTCCATTTTGGCCCCTTTTTCACTTGGTTTACCTCAATTTCGCTACATCCATCATTTTGTCATGCAAAACATAAATTGCATAGAATTAAACTATATTCCAACATTATAATCAACAATTGCTCATGTTTTAACAGTAAAATAAGTATGTAAAAACACAATTATCAAGATCTGTCTATGGATTTTATTTTGGGGCTTTCGCGGACTCAATGTGGGGTAGACTCTATGTTTGTTGTGGTTGACAGGTTCTCCAAAATGAGGCATTTTATCCCTTGCTGGAAAACCTTTGATGCACCTCATGTTGCCTAACTATTTTTTCATAAAGTGGTTCGTCTACATGGAGTCCCTCAATCCATCATTTCCGACAGAGATTCGAAGTTCCTCAGTCATTTTTGGGTTACATTGTGACGCCGGATGGACACTACTCTCAAGTTCAGTAGCACAGCACTCCCGCAAATCGATGGACAGACTGAAAATTGAATCGAACATTGGGAAATTTGATAAGCAACATCTGTGGAGATAAGCCAAAACAGTGGGATGTGACACTGGCCTAGGCTGAGTTCGCATACAACAATACAGTTCACACTACAACTGGTAAATCTCCTTTCTCTTTGGTGTATTTGAAGCCGCCTAAACATGATTTAGACTTAGCCCATCTTCCCAAAGTTGTTGGGACTAGTATGGTTGCTGAGAACATGACGGGACAAGCTCGTGATGTTCAGGTAGAAGTGAAAGCCCGGTTGGAGGGGAAAAATGCAAAGTATAAAGCTGTTGCTGATGTCAACAGGAGTGAGAAATTATTTGTGGAAGGTGATCGGGTGATGGTGTTTCTACGTAAAGAAAGGTTTCTTATGGGGTCCTATAACATGTTGAAGCCGAGAAAATATAGTCCATACAAGGTAGTCAAGAAGATCAATGATAATGCCTATGTAGTCGACTTGCTTGCTGAGATGAACATCTCTTACACCTTCAATGCGGCTGATCTATATGAATTTTGTGATGATGTTCCTATCTATCCGGAATATAACTCGGGGTCGAGTTCTTCACAAACGGGGGAGACTGATGTAGGACAACTAGATTTAGAGTTTGAAGAAGTGTTGGACAGAAAATTGACAAAACAAAATCACGCCAGGGGCAATTTTGGCATTTGTCACGACGGTGTCGGAATGGACTGAAATTTGGCTGGTTGATTGGAAACGGTCCGAAAAATTAGACTCGGGGCATAGCTCGAGATCTCGGGATTTTAGCCAAATTCCTTCATTTAGGCCTCCGAATAATTAATTTCTATATTTCCCATTTTGAATTTTCGCTATTTTTGGAATGTTTTACTATTATATGTTTTTAGGGTTTCTTGTAACGCCTATTTAAAAGCTTTTTGAATATTTTCGAGATCATTATTAATTGTATACAAGTTTCGTTCTTGGAGAATTTCAGTTTTCTTATTTTCAAGATTTTCCTCGGTAAATATTTTACTTCTGTTCTGCGTCAAATCTCCTATTGCCTTTCATCTTGCAAAACTAGAACAAACATCTTGTTGAGTGGTGGTATTGGATCTATCATTAGGATCTGACTTCTCACATTTGAAAAATGCTCATCTAGTCCCATCAAAAACTGCATGGTTTGATCTTCAGATTTGTAATTTGTACTACCTGTTTCCGGTCTATAATTTTCTAGTTTTTCCCAAAGCCCATTGAATCTATTAAAGTAAGAATTCATAGAGTTGTTTGCCTGAGAGATCGAGACAATTTGTTTCTTAAGCTTATAGATGTGAGGACCATTTCCTTGATTGTACCGGTCTCTAAGCTCAATCCAAATCTAGCTTGCTGAGTCTTTCTGCATTACACTGGGATATAGTTATTTTGTAATCGAATTTATAATCCATGAAGATACTACATGATTGCATCTTCTCCAAGGGCCATAAAGAGGATCATCTAGAGCAGGTTTGATAATAGATCCATCAATGACTCCTTCTTTATTTTTCACACTCAATGCCATAATCACAGATCTGCTCCATGTAGCATAGTTCTCTTCAGTGAGAACCACTGAAATGAGTTGCATTCCTGTATTTTCACCGTAATGGAGATAATATAGACTGCTAGGATTGCTGATTAACCGATTCACGATAGAAGCCACGTCTCCGGTCATCGTTTCTGTAAAAGATGGATCAACAGGTGAATCATCTTGATTCATCTGATTTTGATTCTCCGTTTGGGTATTAGATTCATTCGTCATCGAATGAATTCAATGCTTTGATACCATGTAAAGTTTACAACAGAAGAAATAAGATCTGGAAATGGAGAGAAAGTGGTGGAAAAAGCTGTTGAATTCAGCTGAATGGAATGATCTGAAAATGAAGCTACATACGCCTATTTATATACAAAAACTGAGATGAGAAAATACATAAATAACCCTATACTACTTTACAATTCTCAATACATACATTAAATGGTTCAAATTTATTAACGTTTCAACCACATATATTGTCAATTTCTATCAAAGCTACTAAATGTTTTATTGAAAACTTTGTTAAACAACCCTAAACTGTGACACGTACAAGTAAAGTCTGGACTAACATGTTGAGCTTCACCACAAGAAACTACGAACCTAAGGATAAGAGACGTATAAGGATCAATTAGTATGAAAATTGTAATGTAGCCTATATATGATCTCAATGCTTGTGACAACATAAGATGGACTTGAGAATTTAGATATTCAAGTGATCAATTAGTAAGTTGTAAATTGACACATGTATTTACAAGTTTATTTATTATTCAAATTATTTAATTTTTTTGAGGGAGTCGAGGGAAGGAAAGGTACAAATCCTTAAGCTTTTGAGTTTTCCACACTCGAAAATGAGATTATATTGAACAATATAACTAAAAGCTTTTCATGTCGGCAAACGAAAGTAATATAAACAAAGAAATAATGTGATTCATGTAAATATCTTATAAATTGAATTTCTCTTAACAGCATTGCCTTGTTGACTATAGTTTGGTTTAGAGGGTCAATTTAGGTGTTATTTTAATTATTTAGGAGGCTAATATTGACATTGTAAAAAGTGGTCAAATTGTAGTACGGTTTCAATATTGTGGAAGGGTGGTTATATTCATACCACATTTGTTTTTATAAATGCACCATATTTTAATTATATTGAAGTTCATTAACCTTTATTCATTATCATAATTATATTCTTAAACTTTTTCTCATCACATTCTTATTTTTAACATTTCGTTAATCAGAAAATTGTTCATAATCATAATTTTCGTCCAAAAATATTGTTAACATGCTTTAAAATAAAGATCAAATATTTAATCAAACTTTTGCAGTATTACTTATTTTGCTTATTCAAAAATACAATGGGCAAATGAGTCTTTTGACTCTATCTTAAAGAAAATTTTGGAGAGAAATTATAATGAAAAACAATTTATGTTAATTTGAGAATAAGAATGAGATGAAAAAAAAAGCTTGAAACATAAGTGTAATAATGTGGGAAGGTTATGAACATTTTATATAATTAAAATGTAGTCGAGTTATTAAAATTTGTGATGTGAATATATTTAGCCATTCTAGAATTGTGTCCAACACATTATTTGAAAATTATGTTTAAGTGCTTGTTTGGAATATATGAAAAGTTGCTAAAAAGTTGAGGTCAAAATCAACCATTAATTTTAATCATACATTAAATGGTTCAAATTTTTATTAACTTTTCAACCGCATATATTGTCAATTTCTATCAAAATCTACTAAATTTTTTATTGAAAACTTTGTTAAACAACCCCTAAACTGTAACAAGTACAAGTAAAGTCTGGACTAACATGTTGAGGCTCACCACAAGAAACTACGAACCTAAGGATAAGAGACATGTAACGATCAATTAGTACGAAAATTGTAATGTAGCCTATATATGATCTCAATGCTTGTGACAACATAAGATGAACGTGGGAATTTATATAATCAAGTGATCAATTAGTAAGTTGTAAATTGATATTGACTCGTGTATTTCCAAGTTTATTTATTATTCAAAATTTTTAATATTTTTGAGGGAGTTGAGGGAAGGAAATGTACCAATCCTTAAGCTTTAGAGTTTTCGACACTCTAAAATGAGATATTGAACAATATAACTAAAAGCTTTTCATGTCGGCAAACGAAAGTAATATAAGCAAATAAATAATACGATTCATGTAAATATCTTATCAATTGAATTTCTCTTAACAACATTGTCTTGTTGACTATAGTTTGGTTTAGAGGGTCAATTTGGGTGTTATTTTAATTAGTTAGGAGGCTAATATTGACATTGTAAAAAGTGGTCAAATTGTAGTACGGTTCCATATTCTAGAAGGGGGGGTTATATTCGTACCACATTTTTTTCGATAAATACACCACATTTTAACAATATTGAAGTTCATTAACCATTATTCATTATCATAATTATATCCTTTAACTTTTCATCATCACATTCTTATTTTCAACATTTCATTAATTAGAAAATTGTTCTTAATCATAATTTTCATCCAAAAATATTGTTAACATATTTAAAATGAAGATGAAATATTTAATCACACTTCAACAGTATTACTTATTTTGCTTATTCAAAAATACAATGGGCAAATGCGTCTTTTGACTCTTATCTTAAAGGAATTTGGTGAGAACATAATATAAAATATTTTTTTGTTAATTTGATAATAAGAATGCGATGAAAAAATCTTGAAATATAAATGTAATACTGTGTGAAGGTTATGAACATTTTATGTAATTAAAATGTAGTCAAGTTATGAAAATTTGTGATGTGAATATATTTAGCCATTCTAGAATTGTGTCCAACACATTATTTGAAAATTATGCTTAAGTGCTTGTTTGGAATAGTATGAAAAGTTGCTAAAAAGTTGAGGTAAAAATCAACCATCAATTTTAATCATAAATTAAATGGTTCAGATTTTTATTAACTTTTCAACTGCATATATTGTCAATTTCTATCAAAATCTACTAAATCTTTTATTGTAAACTTTGTTAAACAACCCCTAAACTGTGACAAGTACAAGTAAAGTTTGCACTAACATGTTGAGGCTCACCACAAGAAACTACGAACCTAAGGATAAGAAACGTGTAACGATCAATTAGTACGAAAATTGTAATGTAGCCTATATATGATCTCAATGCTTGTGACAACATAAGATGAACGTGGGAATTTATATATTCAAGTGATCAATTAGTAAGTTGTAAATTGATATTCCAAGTATATTTATTATTCAAATTATTTAATTTTTTTGAGGGAGTCGAGGGAAGGAAAGGTACAAATCCTTAAGCTTTTGAGTTTTCCACACTCGAAAATGAGATTATATTGAACAATATAACTAAAAGCTTTTCATGTCGGCAAACGAAAGTAATATAAACAAAGAAATAATGTGATTCATGTAAATATCTTATCAATTGAATTTCTCCTAACAGCATTGCCTTGTTGACTATAGTTTGGTTTAGAGGGTCAATTTAGGTGTTATTTTAATTATTTAGGAGGCTAATATTGACATTGTAAAAAGTGGTCAAGTTGTAGTATGGTTTTAATATTGTAGAAGGGTGGTTATATTCATACCACATTTGTTTTTATAAATGCACCATATTTTAATTATATTGAAGTTCATTAACCTTTATTCATTATCATAATTATATTCTTAAACTTTTCCTCATCACATTCTTATTTTTAGCATTTCATTAATCAAAAAATTGTTTTTAATCATAATTTTCGTCCAAAAATATTGTTAACATGTTTTAAAATGAAAATCAAATATTTAATCACACTTGCAGTATTACTTATTTTGCTTATTCAAAAATACAATGGGCAAATGAGTCTTTTGACTCTATCTTAAAGAAAATTTTGGAGAGAAATCATAATGAAAAACAATTTATGTTAATTTGAGAATAAGAATGAGATGAAAAAAAGCTTGAAACATAAGTGTAATAATGTGGGAAGGTTATAAACATTTTATATCATTAAAATGTAGTCGAGTTATTAAAATTTGTGATGTGAATATATTTAGCCATTCTAGAATTGTGTCCAACACATTATTTGAAAATTATGTTTAAGTGCTTGTTTGGAATATATGAAAAGTTGCTAAAATGTTGACGTCAAAATCAACCATTAATTTTAATCATACATTAAATGGTTCAAATTTTTATTAACTTTTCAACCGCATATATTGTCAATTTCTATCAAAATCTACTAAATTTTTTATCGAAAACTTTGTTAAACACCCCCTAAACTGTGACAAGTACAAGTAAAGTCTGGACTAAGATGCTGAGGCTCACCACAGGAAACTACGAACCTAAGGATAAGAGACATGTAACGATCAATTAGTACGAAAATTGTAATGTAGCCTATATATGATCTCAATGCTTGTGACAACATAAGATGAACGTGGGAATTTATATAATCAAGTGATCAATTAGTAAGTTGTAAATTGATATTGACTCGTTTATTTATTATTCAAAATTTTTAATTTTTTTGAGGGAGTTGAGGGAAGGAAATGTACAATCCTTAAGCTTTTGAGTTTTCGACACTCTAAAATGAGATTATATTGAACAATATAACTAAAAGCTTTTCGTGTCGGCAAACAAAAGTAATATAAGCAAATAAATAATACGATTCATGTAAATATCTTATCAATTGAATTTCTCTTAACAACATTGCCTTGTTGACTATAGTTTGGTTTAGAGGGTCAATTTGGGTGTTATTTTAATTAGTTAGGAGGCTAATATTGACATTGTAAAAAGTGGTCAAATTGTAGTACGGTTCCATATTCTAGAAGGGGGGTTATATTCGTACCACAATTTTTTCGATAAATACACCACATTTTAACAATATTAAAGTTCATTAACCTTTATTCATTATCATAATTATATCCTTTAACTTTTCATCATCACATTCTTATTTTTAACATTTCATTAATCAGAAATTTGTTCTTAATCATAATTTTCGTCCAAAAATATTATTAACATATTTAAAATGAAGATGAAATATTAATCACACTTTAGAAGTATTACTTATTTTGCTCATTCAAAAATACAATGGGCAAATGAGTCTTTTGACTCTATCTTAAAGAAAAATTTTGGTGAGAACATAATATAAAATATTTTTTTGTTAATTTGATAATAAGAATGCAATGAAAAAATCTTGAAATATAAATGTAATAATGTGTGAAGTTTATATAAATGTAGTCCAGTTATTAAAATTTGTGATGTGAATATATTTAGCCATTCTAGAATTGTATCCAACACATTATTTGAAAATTATGCTTAAGTGCTTGTTTGGAATAGTATGAAAAGTTACTAAAAAGTTGAGGTCAAAATCAACCATTAATTTTAATCATACATTAAATGGTTCAAATTTTTATTAACTTTTCAACTGCATATATTGTCAATTTCTATCAAAATCTACTAAATCTTTTATTGTAAACTTTGTTAAACAACCCCTAAACTGTGACAAGTACAAGTAAAGTTTGGACTAACATGTTGAGGCTCACCACAAGAAACTACGAACCTAAGGATAAGAAACGTGTAACGATCAATTAGTACAAAAATTGTAATGTAGCCTATATATGATCTCAATGCTTGTGACAACATAAGATGAACGTGGGAATTTATATATTCAAGTGATCAATTAGTAAGTTGTAAATTGATATTCCAAGCTTATTTATTATTCAAATTATTTAATTTTTTTGAGGGAGTCGAGGGGAGGAAAGGTAACAATCCTTAAGCAATTTACTTTGATTGTGAAACAACAATCTTCAATCAATCAGGACAAGATGAATTTATTTATTTAAATAATACTATTATCACATATCTTCAACTACTAGACACATTTTTTTTTTCATCAATAGCCGCCATAAGCATGCGCAATTCCTATTTTCATCAAATTTATTTATCTATGGGTTTTGGCTGTTCAAAGTTATGTTTTCAACAATCCATTTGATTTTAGCTTTAGCCATGAAAAGGGTTTTGGCTCGAGTAGCCTTTTATTGTCGATAAATTAAACAGATTTTATATTAATCCCTTGTTTGGTGAGGATCAAAATCAGATTTTGATAAATATTGATGAAATAAGTATTTGAAAAGTTCCTTGACCTATAAAATTAATTGTCGATTTTGACTTATATTAAAATCTAGATATTAATTTCTACCAAATAGGGGGGGTAAGTTTTACTCGACATTTCAATATCTAAAATTGTGAAAACAATTGAAATACGTAGTGTTGAATCATTGTATTTAAAAATCTAGACGAAATTATTTTTGTATATATTTTCAATACCTCAACATGTATATGCTAACTGAACATCTTATAGTTATTTCAATTCATAACTTTTATCTCATTAAGTAGGATATTTAATAATCTCGTCTAGCTATTAAAAACATATATTTATTTCAAGAATTCCATTAATAAAACAAATCTGCATACAAACATGCATGGCAGTGCGTAAAACAAAGGGACACAAATCTTAATAAAACAAACAATCTGAAGCAAATTATGAGAAATTCTTCTGCATTAAAGCTTATTCTATTCTTCTTCCATTGCTTTCATTCTTTCCTCAAAAATCATTTTCAGCCCATCCATTTCTTCATTATTCTGGAAATATTCTCCTTTCCTGCAAGAATAGATTGATTAATAAGATTAAAACGAGTTGTTAGAATTAACTAAATCGAAATCCAAGACTCAATATGCTATCAGAGTCCAACAAACTCAACATTTTGATTCTGAGATTTATATTTACAAGCGAGTGTAGCATTCTAGATTTTAATATTGTCTGGCAATTTTTTTTTTGCTGTCTGTGGTAGAGTTTATTCCATTATTTTAGTCGTGTTTAATTTTCTATAATCAATTAAAGCACACTTGACTGTATAAAATACTTTGGAATATTTGTAAAATGGAAAATAGATTACCCCTTCCTAGTAGTGGTGAGGAGGTGGAGGAGAACTGTAGTAGTAGTGGGGAGGTGGTGGGGACTTGTAAACTCGTGGAGGTGGGGGAGGAGACTTGTACTTATAAACTGGAGGTGGGGGGGACTTGTAAACTAGTGGAGGTGGGGGAGGAGACTTGTACTTGTAAACTGGAGGTGGTGGTGGTGGTGGAGACTTGTAGACATAAGGCTTCTTCGGGGGAGGTGGTGGAGGGGACTTGTATACTGGAGGGGGTGGAGGTGGAGACTTGTAGACATAGTGTCTCTTTGGTGGAGGCGGTGACTTGTAGACAGGAGGCGGTGGAGACTTATATACTGGAGGGGGTGGTGGCGGAGACTTGTAGACATAGTGTTTCTTTGGTGGAGGTGGAGACTTGTAGACAGGAGGCGGTGGAGACTTATATATTGGTGGTGGTGGAGACTTGTAAATATAAGGTTTCTTTGGTGGTGGTGGTGATTTGTAAACCGGAGGTGGTGGAGATGAATACTTGTAATCTGCATTGGTTTCGAAAGGCAAGGATATGGCCACTATTGCCACCATTAGAGTGGCAACAAGAGAAGCCATTGTAGACATCTTTAGGGGTTTTGCTTATGCTAAGAACCCTCCCATGCATCCCTTTATATAGCTTAGGATTTACCATTTCCAACACATTAATAATTGATTAATTACGGTTAAAAAAGATGAAATGGTTAACCAATAATTTAATTGCAAAAGAAAAATAATAATTTATATGACTATTCTTTCGCCATTTGATGCAATAATTCAATGAAAAAGTCTTCCAATTCCTTTCTCTTGTTGCCTAACTTTGAATAACTTTTTGGTACATGGAGCATGTTACCTAACCTCCAGCAATTGCTATTAAATTTTCTCCTAGACGAATGTCGGAATGCATGAAATAAATCGAAGATGCTCTAAAATATTAGCCATTAGATCATCAACCGCTTCATGAAGTGAGGTCCCACTTTGATCCGACGTTCTTGACATGGTTAATAATTTCTTGTTTTTAATGAAAACATCGTCCCATTTGCCCTTGTGTGGAGCTTCCGTCCCTTGTGTAGTCAACAATAGTTTAAAAGTCTTAGCTTTTTTCTAGTGCTTATTTATCTTCCACGCTTATTTATCTTCCACCAATAATAGACTTTCTATCAAAATGGAAAAGTAAACACTTGCATTTAACATGTAAATTAGATTTTCTAACATATGCACTAATGATAGAGAAAATCAGAGAAATTAGCGTCGAAATAATTTTATATAATCGTTGAAATAATCGAATAATAATTTTTTTATTCTTTCAACCATTAATTAATTAATAGTGACCAAGAAAAAAGAAAACTTTCAGTCGATCTGTCTACCTAAGACTTGTCACATAAATTAACGAATCTTAGTTTCTAACATTAGGTGAAGACTTATTCAAATTAATTCATTACCAAAATAAACAAATAAAAAATTACATTATCATATATTCATTGAGAATTGTTCATTCTAATTTTATATTTCAACATTGATGTAGACAACTTTGAAAGTGCACACGATGAGCTTTCTAAGAAAGAATGGGTCATCTCAATTTGATAATAAATAATTCAATAATAAAAACTAAAGTAAAAAAATGCATTATAAAAATTTAAATAGGAAAACCTCTTTATTTTACCTTTAATTCGAATTATCTCGAAATAATTGCGTTTTTCTACCCTTACTGCAGATTATAATATATTTTAACTAGTTTAATGAATTTCAAAGATTCGTTTTGAAAATCTTGGTAAAAGTTTTGCTTGTATTGAATATTGTACTTGAAAAATAATGCAATGTGAACATCCTAAAAATACGATTCATAGTGGAAAAAGAAGAAGATAGATCACATATTCAATTATATGTGTTCATGATTGAGAGCTAAAATCCAAGAAAACAATTCATTATACATGGCCCACTTTAGTCGATCTTGTAGACTAAGGGAGTTGTTTGAGCTCCATTTCATAAAAAAAAATGAGTTTTGTAATAATGATTTTTTTTTTTAGAATGTCTGATAAAAAAGTAAGGTAAAATTTTGAATTTACGTGCAAAATTATTTTATTAGAAGAATCAATTGAAAAATAAAATTGAGAAAAAAAATGAAAATCAAACACGGGCTGAACATGACCTTGCTCGACTCTCAGAGGGACACTATGATCGAGTAAAGAAGGGACAATCTCCTCCCACTTTACTGCAGATTGTGTTTGATAATTCACTTTTTTTATTTATTTATTGGGATTTGATTATTTAACTTAATCACCGACAAAACCAAAATTTTACTGTCCTATTCGACTTAGATTAGCATAATAAACAATATTATTGGGTTTTATATATAATAGTTCTTGGTTAACAATCAATATTATATCGTATGTACAATCGAGAGTCGGTACAACAACATTTGCAAGTTGTGTCAAGTTTAAAAGTAAAAGTTACTTCCAAAATTTAGGGATATACTTTTGCCATGTTTTCCTTTACTATAGATCGCATTGCATTATTCGCTTATTTTCTTAGTGATTTGCTTAGTTTAATTCTCTTTAATCACCGACAAACAAAAGTTATCTTAGTCATCTAATCTTTGATTCGCATAATAAAAAAATATTAGTAGGTAGCACATTGCTAACACTTAAGATCTGAGTCAACCATGTAAACTACTAAAATCCTAGGTCATTTACTAACATTTACGGTCTCGAATATTAACATAATTTTATTTTTATTACAAAAAAAAAAAAAAAAATACATGTCGCATGTAGAGCTCGAAGAGCATGCTTGTTATTATCGAACAACACCAATTATAACACAACAAATAAAACACTTCCGGGATCTGACGCATAACGGTATTTCTTGAATTTATAATTTTTATTTCGAACTTTCAGAAAATAATAAATTTTCTTCGAGGAAATTAATCTCGATGGGGCCAAAAAAGTGCATTAATTGTTGTTGTTAGGTGAGTCAAAGGTTTTAGGTGTGAGGCGTTTTGAGCTGTTTTCAATGACAAATTTCAATGACTTTACATGTATGGGTACTTGTGAAAATGATCTAGTCAAATGTCATTAATTTCACTTTGACTTTTTCAATAGATAATAATCCCAAAATGATCCATTTGCTATAAAAAGATAAAAACACCTTTAAGTGACTAAAATAATTACAAAACATGTTTGTGTTAAAAAGACAATACTACCCTTTTAGTTAACAAATAAAAATCAAACGGTCCCTACTTAAAATTACAAAATCTGTTCAAATACAGATAAAAACTCTCTTGTCTTCTTGACTCTGAAAATCTCAAAAATATCGATAGTTGAAGAAAAAATTGTTTTTGGTCAATTACTTCGATTCAGTAAGTATATTTACATATGTTTAACTTTGTTTTCGTTAAATGTGCATATGTTTTTAGATAAATTAAGATCGATATAGGTTAGAGCAGATCTAACTATTTTAACAGATGTATAATTTTTTTTCATCATAAAAGAAAAAAATTCATTTGCATTAGTTTTTCGATTCTATTTACAAATTTCGGTTGTAAAGGGCAACATTAAATTGTCGGCTGTGAAGACTGTTAACATCCGATTTTGTTAACAGACGAAAATTAGGCTGGTAACAGACGACAAATCGTCTGTTAACAGACGATAATACGTCTGTTAACAGCCTATTTTCGACTGTTAACAACCGAAAAATTCGGCTGATGAACTTTCGGCTAGTATTCGTCTGTTAACAGTCGAGTATTCGTCTGTTAACAGCCAAACAGTTAAGTTTGGAATGTTACTGCTGTTAACAGACGAACAGCCGAAAATTTGGGCTGTTAACAGTCGATTTTTTGGCTGTTTTTTTTGTAATAAATTTTGTTCGGACTGTAAGTCGAATTTTTTTGAATATTCCGTTTATAAATTCTTTGTTTATATGCCTGAAAGATATGATTATACTCCTGATTTGTCATTTTAGTGATTTTGAATTGGATGAAAACAATCGATGTGAATGGAAATAGACGAACAATATAAAAGGTAGTATGGCAACACATATAACAGAGACTACATCGTACAAGGAGTTGTACCATGATATACAGAACAAGCTGAACGTCGATGAATCTCGATACAATATGGTATTGAGATATCAATTTAGAGAGAATTTGTCATATTCAATTCCACCTTTAAATGTTACATATGATATTGAAGTGAATTATCTGTTTGAGTTGAACAAAACGCAAGTGACACCGATTTACGTGAGTTTAGTGATGAAGGATGACGCGGAAGGTAGAAATTAACATTCGGATGGAGCCGATGATAATGCAAATGATTTTTGGGATACAGTGGAGATAGCTCGCGAGGATGACGCTAATATTCCCGAAACAATTGTTCCCCATCGTGACATCACCGGACGCACATAATTTAATCAGTAGTTGAGGACAGTGATAATGTAAATGAATTTACAAATGAGGATTTAATTGCTTTATCTCGTCAGAGATACGAGATGGGTGGGAGCTCAGGGGCCGGAATGAGCGGACCTTCATCTAATTCTTCACGCGTGGTTCCCGATGATGAAGATTTGCACATTGAGCAACTGTTTGAAACGAAGAAAGATTTGCAGGAAGCTTTGCACAAGCTAGCATTGAAATTCAATTTTGAGTTCAAGGTAAAGAAATCAACCAAATCCTTGTTGACAATTGCTTGCATCGATGACAGTTGCCGTTGGTCTTTGCGAGCAACTAAGATGAATACGAACGAGTCATTTGTAGTTCGCAAGTATACACGGGAACATACTTGCGAATTGGGGATTCGTCAAAACAATCACAGACAAGTTCGATCATGTTTTATTGGTCGACAGATGATGCACAAGTATCAGGACCCACGGACGATCTACAGACCATCGGACATCATTAATGACATTCGACGAGAGTACGGAGTGGTCATGAGCTACCATAAGGTTTGGAAGGCCAAAGAATGCGCGTTTGAGGATCTAATGAGCTCGCCCGAAGAGAGTTATGCTAAATTGGCCAGGTACTGCCATAACTTAGCGACAACTAATCACGGTTCCACTTTTTCCATTGAGACAGAGGACGAAAATTGCTTTAAGTATTTTTTCATGACTCTTGGACAATGCACTAGAGGATTTAAAAATGCGATGCAAACCATAATTTTAGTCGACGGTACAACTCTGAAATCGAGATATGGTGGAAAACTGATTATTGCTACATGTCAAGATCCCAACATCCAGATTTACCCACTTGCACTTGGCGTAGTCGACAGTGAGAATGATTTGTCAATGCGTTGGTTCTTTATGAAGCTCAGGGAAGTGATCAGCGAAGTCGAGGATCTTGCCTTCGTAACTGATCGGGGTCAGTCTCTAATAAATGCTATCACCGAAGTTTTCCCCGAGACACATCATGGGTACTACATGTGGCACATACAGGGTAATCTGAAGACTAGATACCGGGGCCAAGGCATTATTTCATTGTTCAGGAAGGCGGTCGAAGCTTACAGTGTCGAAGAATGTAATAAGTTTATGGTCGAGATAGGAAATAAGTCATTCCCGGCATGGGATTATCTTACAAAAATGGGGATAAAACATTAGGCGCGATCATGTTTTCCAGAACGTCGGTACAACTTGATGACGTCGAACAATGTGGAATCTCTAAATGCACTGTTTAAGAAGGATCGAGAGTTACCAATTCTCGCAATGATCGGGAACATCCGTACCAAGCTGCAGCAGTGGTTTCATGAACGACGTATGGAATCGCAGAACTGCTCGAGCTGGCTAGCCTCGGCTTAAGATGATAAACTGTTCAAGGCGGTAGAGGATGCGAGGAGATTGATTGTGGAACCGCTGGAGGAGTCTCGTTTCTCCGTACAATGTGCACGTCATGTGGCATACATTCTGGACCTGACCGACAACATATGTACCTGTGCTCGATTTCAGTTGGAGAGTTTTCCATGCGAGCATGCAGTCGCGGTAGCTTTAAACAGAGGCTTTACAGCGAGAACATTATGTTCTCCTTATTATACGGCTGAATACTGGAGAGCTGCGTACGCTGAGACTATATTTCCCCTACCGAACGAATCTGAGTGGGAAGTTCTTGACAACATTCTCCCGCTTAATAATTTGTCCCCACCAGTAGTTGAACCTTTGGCTCTGGGCGTCCACGAACTTTTAGAATACCCTCTGCTGGAGAGTTTCCTCGACCGCGTCGTTGCAGCAGATGTAAAGCAGTCGGCCACACGCGCCAAACTTGTACGAATCAGATTCCCCTGAATGACAATTAGTATAGTATATAATGATATTGCTGTTTAACAAACAATATTTGAATACTGATTATTGCGTAACATTATTTGCTAATTTGATCAATTATATTTAATTATATAAATTATATAAATCATACACAAATAAATGAACACAATTAAATGTACAATATTACAAGTATAAATAAATGAATTAGAAAATAAATGATATTTACAAGTACAAATAAATGAATCAAAAAATAAATGTATAACGTTTACGGGTCACACTCGAATTCGTACAAATCAACCGCCAACTTATTCCTCCAAATTTGTATTCATGACTGGTTGATTCCATCAACCTTATGTCCTACACTCAAAAATTCGATGTACTTTATTGCAAAAATACCGCAATCGCCCCTATAAATTGATTAATAAACGTGTTATTTCAAAAACGTGTTAGATAAAAACTAAGTTTCCAATTTAAAAACAAAATATATATACTTACGATCGAGACTGTCTCGTCGTCGTCTGATCACGCACGATGGCTAGCCTGTTATTAACAATAACACCCGCTCGGGTAGCCATCAACGGAACGATCACTGCAATCGGCTCCAAGAACTGCTCGAGCTGGCTCTGTATCAGACATGAATGGTCGGAGTCGTACACATATATCGTGGAGTCAGCAAAAACAATCTCCACGACAATGGTATGATGATTCACGATCGCTGGAACATATATATGTGTGTGCAAGCCTCCCATGCCTTTCCCCCGAGAGTTGGTAGCATCCCAACGACCCATTCAGCCATATATTCAGGAAGCACGTACTCACTACCAATGCGTTGCAGCGACTGATGCTCAATGGTAACAGCACCAAAAAACTCAGTGCTCAGTATGAGTCGACCGGGCATGTCGAATGATCGCAGATATCATCGAGCTCGATCTCGCAATAACTCTATGACCAGATCGATGTGCTGCATCAGGGGGGGTTATTTAATTTCATAAAATAAAAAATAATGTTTACATAATAAACGACAGTATGACTATTTTACTTACATCGTCGGTGAGCCACGTTCCTGAAGTGGTGATGTCGTGAAACCATTTATAGGCATCTTTGATTGTCCTCCCCCCGACGATGCGGTTATGTCTGAAAAAAATAAGGCAAATGTTAAAAAAGATATATATGAGTTAGCCTAACATTCTTTATTGATAGAAATTTTAAAATACTTACCCCGACTTAATTATCCTCCACTCCGTCTCGAACGCTTTCCATTTACCTGCGTCCACCTCCCGAAACAGATTGGGGTACGTTCCATCGATGAACGTCCTCCTCTTTGCCTCAATTGTGTAGGGAGAAACGACGTACTGGGAAGGCAACTTGACCCTCTTGTCGACCACCCCCTCCGGGGCGTCAACGGCATACCTTTTCCCCGCAAGTGTATGCTCGTCGTCCACCACCACGACCTCATCTGGGGACACCTCCTTCGTACCTCCCTCGGGGGCCACCCCTCCGTCCTACCATCCTCCGGGCTCTCCACCACCATGACCTCCTCCGGGGCCACCCCTTCCGTCCTACCACCATCCGGGGCCACATCCTCTTGGGCCACTGCCTCCGTCGTCCCCTCCTCCGGGGACAAAAGAAATGAAGCCAACGTAACATCATCCGCCCAGAAATAACCCCCTCCGTCACCCCCATCGTCACCCCCTCCGTCACCTCGTCCCATACCTCTTATATCACCTCGGAGGGCTGTAATCTCATCCTGAATATCTCCCATCTGGCGATAGAGAACTCTAACGTCATTAGATAAATCATCGACCCGTCCCCTAAACTCAAGTGCCATCTCTCCAATCTGTTCCGCCAACTCTCGGCTCATCTTGTCCATCTGACCCACTATAAATACTGTCAGGCGGTCATACAGATTAATGGACGGTGGAAAATGTGACCTGATCGGAGGCGGTGATGCCCATGCCGGCGGTGACGACATCGAAAGAGGTGAGGCCCTAAATTGCGACGGCGGTGGTGGTGAGGCCCTCAGTCGAGGCTATGATTCCCTATGAGGTGATGGTGATGCTCTCGATCGAAGCGATGATGCCCTCGGAGGAGACGGTGGTACCCTCAGAGGAGGCGACAGTGATGCCCTCGGTCGAGGTGAGCTGCGATCTATTGGACTGCGCTCCTGCACAAATTCGAACATTAAAAATAGTTACATTTAATGAAAATCGGCTAACAGATTCAAAAATAGTTATATTTAATAAGAAAATTATACTCAATTCACGTACCTCATCCCGATCTGCTTCGTCATGCGGAGCGGTCAATTCACGCACATATCCACGACCCTCCTCCTCCATCAACGGCATCAACTCCGTTATGACTTGAAGCTGGCATACCAACATTTCGACTAGTTAATGATCACGTCATCATATTTTGGAGCTACTTATCTAACCAGTTACTGATCACGTCATCATATTATCTAACCTGAGGGTCGTCGAGAAGAGCTGATAGCTTCTTGCTAGTCGGATATCCCTCTGCTCGGGATACTCGCCAATGATGCATCCGATGGCAGCGTGTCTTCCCTCACCTTGCAAACTGGGTACCTAGGAGGGGGACAGTCTCATACGCCCAAATCTGCAATACATACAATTATTATATTTATATAATAACAATTTTTTTATAATAAATTATGTTAAACATTTGCCTGCACGACAAGGGGCAATCCGTACGCATCGTATTTACGCATGGTCCCCTTCGGCCTCGAGTGTGTTATGGTGAAGACGTGCACCGTGCCCTCAAAACATCTCTAGCCCCACGGATATGTGTTGAACACATCAAGATCGTCGACGATCTGCAAATGTAATAAGTCAATTCCAGTCCTCCGATGGTGACATCGCAACACGCTCTCAAGGATGTAGACCAAGCCGAGCTTCAGTCTGTCCAACATATGGTCACACCTCGTGATTGCATCCATCATATCCGATAGCAGGACTGACCCCTGTCCCCCAAAGTACGTATCGTGTAGTCTGTCTCTCTGAGTATCGGTACGAGCTGCATCATCCCCCCGTAATCTTCAATCCAGTGATGAGAGCAAAATCGAACATGGAGAAATTGGCGATCTTACCCCCAAGCTCGAAGTGAAGGGCATCGTCGTCGACTGGACTACGGAACCGACACAGTAGGGCATCGAGGATCTGCCCCGAGAACTGTACATCTCTCAACTCGTACAACGGCCAAATAAACGAACATCGAAGCATATCTGCATGCTGCTCATCCAACAACTCCAACACAGCTGTGTAACTGCCAAGGTTACCGTTCCAGGTAGCCTTGCCCGATATCTATCTCAATGTCAGCTCTAAATGATACTCCATGCTGAAAAAAAAAATCATTAAACATCTGCACTTCAAACATAAGATAATGAAATCTAGCATAATCTCAGAAAATTAAGTGAACCGAATTGTAACAACTACACAAAACAAATAATTAAATTAAAAAATAAAAGGAAACAAGAATTTGCTAATTCTATCAGTAATTATCAAATTTAATTTTATTATTTAATTATATAAATGTTTTTCAATTACTAGAATTATTAATAAAATTTAACGGAAAAAATTAGAAGTTGCTAATATGTTAAAATATAAAATTTAATAATTAAAATGATTTATTTAATGATATTAGGAATTATCAAATTAAAATTAATTATTTAATTCTATAAATATTTATTTCATATTCGATTTTTTCAATTATTAATAAAATGTAACGGAAAAAATAAGAAATTACTAATATATAAAATATAAAATTTAATAATCAAAATGATTTATTTAATGATATTAGCAATTATCAAATTAAAATTAATTATTTCATTCTATAAATATTTATTTCATATTCGATTTTTTCAATTATTAATAAAATGTAACGAAAAAATAAGAAATTACTAATATGTTAAAATAAAAAATGTAATAATTAAAACGATTTATTTAATGATATTAGTAATTATCAAATTAAAATTAATTATTTAATTCTATAAAAAAATTTCGATTATGTAAAATATTTAATTTTATAAATATTTATTTCATGTTCGATTTCTTAAATTAAGTACAATATTTAATTATATAAATATTTATTTAATATTCAATTATATAAATCATTTATGTATTTATATTAATTTTAATGAAATGTAAAATATTTAATTATATAAATATTTATTTATTACATTAAATTATAAAAAATAAACATAAATAAATATTGGGCCGACTGTTAGATGTGGCCCAAAGATACTCGATCCAAATTCGTTTATCGTTATCAACAGACCAACAATGGCCCAAACCGTCATAACATCATTTATGGAGTCATTGCTGTTAAGATTCGGTCATTAACAAATGTTTAATCATAATGCCTTCTCTCTTGGCCATTTTTTGTCATTTCCAGCGAGTTTAAGCTCCAAAAATCCAAATACTTTTAAATCATCTCCACAATTACACAATACTAAATAAACTAACTAAAATACATTAAATTCGAACTAAAAATTGGAACTAAATCTATGAAAAATCCATTTTAATGACAACAACCAACCTTTCAACTCGCTGATGACGTCTTCGCCTATTTTCAGGTGGTTGGTTTCGTGATTTTCAGGTGGTTTGTCTACGGTGAGAGGTCGGTGAGAGCTTTCCTTTTGTCAAATGAGGGTATTTTTGGCTTTTTAAAGGTTAACCTATATTTTGACCCTTTTTTTTTTTAATTCCATTTTCTAGTCAAATGTCATTTTGGAATTACACAACAATGGGAAGGTCATTTCCTCCTATTTCCTCTTACATGTATTATTATTATGTATATTGAGACACATTCAAACTCTCATTCTTCAAAAAAGAGTTTAATTTCAAAAATTTTACACCCGTTTGATTGTGTTCAAAAGTACGTTAAAAGTACTTCCTATGAACAAAATATATTTTTTAAAATTTCCTTCATAGAAAAATAATTAAATTCTAAATATCCACTCACGCATCTTCATCTTCTGTGCCTCATTGCTCTAGTTAGGGAGTTAGTGTGGCATGTATGAACTTAAAACACAGGGGATAATTGCAGCTGAGGCACCAAACCTTTCAAACAGTAACATACTTTCCTTTAATTTTCAATTGTTGCAGCCGTCATCTCAAACCTTTCAAATCGTAACAGCTGAGGCTCCAATGGATGGTTTCCATTCAATCGTCACTAGTTGACTCAAAAAATTAATTTTGACCACATTCTAATCAATTTTAAAAGTGCAAAACAGTAATTTAATATTTTTCCATAAAATAATTAAAAACTTAAAAAAAAAAAAAAGAAAAAAAATTAATGGTGGTTGGTGGCAAAATTTTGATTTTCGGTTGAGGGGGGTTGGGTGGGGTGGGGTGGGGTGGGGTTGATGAAGAAAATAGTTTTTCCTTTTTTATTTTTTTGTTTTTGATTTAACTTTTTATTTATTTTATGGGGAAAATATTAAATTACTATTTTGCCCTTTTAAAATTGATTAAAATGTGGTCAAAATTAATTTTTTGGGTCAACTAACAACAGATTTAATGGAAACCGTCCATTGTGGTCTTAGCTGTTACAATTTGAAATGTTTGGGGGTGATAGTTGCAACGATTGAAAGGTTAGCAGAAAACCTGCCACTATTCGAAAGGTTTGGGACGTTAGCTGCAATTATCCCTAAAAACATTGTCTCTCACAAATTGATAGAATAAATATTAATAATTAATATTAGATTATTTTTCTATAATAAGGTTGATATATTAAGATTGAATTCGAGTTTTGATAGTTAACACTACGAAATTAGTTGTCAATTTCCTCCAAAGTGTGTTTCTATTCTTTGATTGTTATAATCTACGAATATATAAAGATAGTTCAAAAACAATAAGGTGGGCCGTAAATGTAATTCGTTTTTATTAACAATATTTCATTGGCTAAATATATTCACACCATAATATTTAATAATTAGACTACATTTTAATTGCATTAAAGGTTCATAATCTTTACACATTATCATATTTGTCTCAAACTTTTTTTGTATTGCTTTCTTATTCTCAAATTAACATAAATGGTTCCTAGTTATAGTTTCTCTTCAAAATTTTCTAAAATAAAAAGATTCATTTGCCCATTGTATTTTCAAATAAGAAAAATACTAATAATGTAAAAATGCAATTAAATATTTGACCCTCAATTTAAAGCACGTTAACAATATTTTTTTTAAATGAAAATCATGATTAATGATAGATTTTCTGATTAATAAAATGTTAAAAATAAGAATGCGATGAAGAAAAGTTAAGGATAAACTTTGATAATGACATAACCATCTTATTTCATTTTGTTATCGCTCGTTTGGATTTGATTTTAGGCCATGTTTGATAGACATGATTTTTCATGGAAAATGGAAAATTTTCCAACTTTTGCACATGTTTGATAGCAAAATTTTCCTCGAAATTTTTTTTTCTTTTCATTTACACGTGTAATAAATTGAAGTTGTTGACGAGACAATTTAATTGGTTTTATCATTAAATTTTTTTCTCATTTTCTTTGAGACGAGATCAACACCCCCACCCCATTCACACAGTTTCGAACTTGAGGGGTTAGAGAGGCAATAATTTTTTTTTTCCCAAATAGTCCTATCTCTAATCAATCAAAAACAGTGTTACAAAACTTGTAGTACAATTGAAGGTCAAATGTACTACTTTTTTAAGGAATAAATGAACCAAGAAATATGTCTTTGGAGCCAAAAAAAAAAAAAAGTCCACAAAATCGCTTATTTTCCTGGCTTTGAGTCTTTGACTACGCAAGCCCAGCTTTTGCTTTTTGTTAGTTATTTTTATTTTATTGTATTAACTATGTATAGTTGAACTTTATATGACATAATAAGTGCATCACATTGTATTGTATTGTATTATGATTTCTAAACAATATCATCTTCAACCGACAGGAAAATGCCATGCATTGTCGCTTAACCATCCAAGGGACGATCACTGGATACATTCGACTATGAGCAGATAAATGCACAAAAGCTTAAAGAAACAAACAAATTGAAAGTACAAACTAAGGTGAGATGCATTATTTTACATCAGAATTGATCTCCTACTCATAGTGAACATGAGATATCTTGCCACCTCACTAGTTGCCACTTTATTGGTGGACAAGATACTTCCTGCCCATAATCAATCCTGTTCAAAACAAATTGCAGTAAAATATTAATATTTACTTCACTTCTTGCAAACATCATCATCAATCCTCTTCACAAAAAATTGCAGTAAAATGTTAATATTTACTTCACTTCCAGTTGTTAGTTACTTTGTCTGCATAGAATAAAATTTTCAGAAGATGACTTGTTAAAACAGATTGACAATTGCAAAACAGTAAGAACAAAATGCATAAACAAGACCAAAATTCGGAATAATGATGATCGAGACGAGAACTAGGCTCTCTGTCCTTAAAACGTTTTTACCCCGTCACACGGTGCTTACGGTATGTGGTAAAGCATCTCCCAAGATACAATGATCAGACACTTATACAAGCAGCACTTCGACTGCAAGACAACGAACCAGAATCGGAAGTACTCTCTATAGACTAATGCAGAAAGGAACAACGAAAAGAAGAGTATGTATGCATAATGAATTCATGATTTTTCTGTGTCTCTAGATGAAAGCCCTCATTTAAATAGAGAGAGTTGATGGTTGAGCAGTTTCCATACCACTCTCCACTCACGCCCACTTAGTGCATAGTTTTAGCAAACTGATGGACGATTAATATACCGTCAAGAGAGAGAATTAATTAAATTCAGATAAAAATTTAGATAAATTTTATCCAAAAAATTCATATTGACACAGGTCCGGTCCATACCCAAGCCCAAGCCCAAGCCCACCCGAGCCCAAGCCGACCAGTCGGCGGCGCGGCGCTGCGCGCGTGTGTGGCCTTTGGATAAATCTAGACCTTGTTTCAAGACTCCCCCCTTTCAAAGACTATTGGTACCCCCTTGGGGCCCAAACTCATTTCCAAACTTACATGGGATTGGAACATTTTTTCAATTCTTTCCAATTTATTCCTCTTATTTATTGACCAAATTTCAACCATAATTTCTCATTCATATTGAAATGGTTTTAACAATTAAATATTCTACACTCATCTACTCAAAACGTAGAATTTAATTGAACATTAATTTTGATAAATCGAACATCAAGTCCCACTTAAAATTGTGGTCAAAGTTGACCCAATTGACCCACCATTTCAAACACCCAGCAAAGGAAGATGTCTCAAAATATGACAACAATCAAAGAGTTAACCTTCAACTCTTCCTCGCCAGATTGAGAGATTCTAGTGCAGCCTTCTACAAAAAGGGAGCAATATAAAGTTTAAACATAGTACAATTCAGTCCTTTTGTTTACAGAATTGTCAATTACAAAATATCTAAAACCTAACATACTAGAAGTGGAACACCAAAACCTAAGCCACTTTCATTCGGTGTTGGTTTTGGTCCACCAGTTCCATATGCCCTGTTACAATAGGATAATGTACTGGAAGAGCATGTACACCACCACTAACAGATCTTCTTTACCCCATTCTACTGTAGTGAGTACTTTCTTCAGATGGTAATTGCTGGAACAACAACAGGATTTACACATTAGTACCTAGGAAAACCAAAGCCGAGCGAAGCAATGAGGTATTGGGATTACCAAATTGAGAAGTGGGGCTGCCGTTTGGTGGGAACGATTGCAAATGGATAGACGACACCAAGGCAAGTCTCATGTATGATCTTGGAGGCAAATGAGACAACTTATGATGAACATGTTCTTGCCGCCTGATTATGAGTAGTTTATATTTCAAAGTTTCCAGAATTGTGTGCAAGGAAATAAGTCCGTTGCAGATTATACTAAGGAGTGGTCCAGGCTTTTCGTCCGTAACAATCTAAGCGAAACGGAGGCACAACAGGTTTCCAGGTATTTGGGAGGATTGAAACCATCTATTCGAGAAAAGATTGGTCTACCAGTGGTGTGGACAGTAGATGAGGCGCATAACATGGCACTGAAAGCAGAACTGATTGAGAAAACGTCTGGTTATTTTTCAATTACAAGAAGGACATGGGAAAGTTATCTTATGCAACGGCGAACAGAGGTAGATTCTCACCAGGTGACGGCCAGGCTCAGTCTAAACCTGTTGCAGATCAGGCTCAAAGAAGTGCTACCTCCTATAATAACCAAGCTGGGACTCGCACAACAATAGTTGCAAAGAAAGCCCCACAAGCGCCAAACCCGTATGTGAAACCAGGTGGTTTTAAATGTTACAGATGTGGCCAACCAGGCCATCACTCAAATGAATGCCCAGCCAAGAGGTCAGTGAATTTTGTGGGTGCTAGAGAGGATGGTGAAGATGAGCAGTATGTGGAAGAAAGGGTTGAATTGGAGGAACGGTTGGATGGGGCAGAAATTGCAGAAGAGCAGGGAAAGCTTGTAAACTGTGTAGTTCAGCGTGTCATATGCTCAACAAAGGTGGAAGAGTCCTCGAAGAAAAATAACATTTTTAAAGCTTGTTGAAGTGTGTAAGGTAAGGTCTGGGATTTGATTATTGATACTGGTAGTTGTGAGAATTTTGTGTCCAAAAGGCTAGTGGAGCATCTGAAGTTGCGGGTTGAAAAACACCCGAAACGTTATGTAATTGGGTGGATCCAAAAAGAGCCTAAGGTGGGCGTGACAGAAGTGTGTAAAGTCCCTATCTCCATTGGTCAGTACTACCGAGATGAAGAAGTTTACGATGTAGTCGACATAGATGCTAGTCATGTGTTGTTGGGACGTCCTTGGCAATTTGATGTGGATGTCACCTATAGGGGGCGAGATAATGTATATGTTTTCAATTGGGAAGATAAAAAAATCGCAATGGTTCCAAAGCGGAGTTCAGTTGGTGTCTCAACTAAAGCTACAGCGAGAGGTTAATCATTACTCTCCTTAGTTACTTCTCTCACAGATTTGGAATTGGAGGTTAAGGAAGCACATGAGGTTCATGTTGTGGTCGTGCGAGCTCTAGTTATAGAAGAAAATGATGAGCATGGGGAGGTGATACCCAAAAATGTGCAGTCCCTTTTGGCTAAATTCAGTAAGTTGGTGTCCGATGATTTACCAAATGACCTTCCAATATTGAGAGACATTCAGAACCATATTGATTTGGTTCTAGGATCAAGTTTACCAAATTTTTTGCATTATCGGATGAGTCCCAAAGAGAATCAGATTCTGTAGGAAAAAGTGGAGAAGTTTTTGAAAAAGGGGTTTATTCGTGAGAGCATGAGTCCATTCGCTGTTCATGCAATACTGGTTCCAAAGAAAGATAGGAGTTGGAGGATGTGTGTTGATAGTCGTACCATAAACAAGATAACAGTCAGGTACAGCTTTCCAATTCCGTGGTTGGATGACATGCTGGATATGTTTAAGGGTTCGAAGTTGTTCTCCAAAATTGATCTGTGAAGTGGCTATCATTAGATTCGGGTGAAACTAGGCGATGAATGGAAAACGGCATTCAAAATGAAGGATGGACTCTATGAGTAGATGATGATGCCTTTCAGGCTATCAAACTCGTCGAGTACATTTATACGGCTTATGAACCAGGTATTGCGACCTTTCATTGGAAAATATGTAGTTGTTTATTTTGACGACATATTGATTTATAGCCGGAGTGGGAGTGATCATATGGAGCATCTTCAGGCTGTGTTGGAGGTGTTGTTTGAGAATAAACTGTTTATTAACTTTAAGAAGTGCAGTTGACAAACTGATAAATTGTTATTCTTGGGGTATGTAGTCAGTTTAGAGGGGATATTAGTTGATGAAGAGAAGGTGAAAGCCATTCGTAAGTGGCCTGCACCGAAGACAGTAGGAGAGGTGAAGAGTTTTCATGGGTTATGGGTTGGTGATGTTTTACCGTCGGTTTATTAGAGATTTCAGCAACATTATAGCACCTATAACCGAGTGTCTGAAGAAAGGGAAATTCCATTGGGAAGAAGCAGCTGACACGACTTTCGCAGTGATTAAAGAAAAGTTGGGCACTACTCTTGTCCTTGCCTTACCCAGTTTTGATAAATTATTCGAAGTGGAGTGCGATGTAGTGGAATTGGGATTAGAGCAGTTTTGTCACAGGAAAAGAAGCTAGTGGCTTTTTTAGTGAAAAACTAAGTGATGCCAGCCAAAAATGGAGTACTTATGATCAAGAATTTTATGCCATCGTTCGTGCTCTAAAACATTGTGAACACTATCTAATTCAGAGGGATTTAATTTTGTACACTGACCATCAAGCATTAAAGTATCTGAATTGTCAGCGGAGTTTAAGCAATATGCATGCTCAGTGGTCAACCTATTTACAGAAGTTTCCATTTGTTTTGAGACACAAATTTGGAGTTCTGAATAAAGTAGCAGATGCCTTGAGTCGGCGTGTAAGCTTTCTGGTAACAATGCGACAAGAGGTTATCAGATTTGAGTTTCTGAAAGAATTATGTGCTGATGATGAAGATTTCGCCGAGGTGTGGGGTAAGTGTGTTCTAAAACAAACAAAAGGGGAATTCCATTTGGTTGATGATTATCTGTTCCGTGGCAATCAGTTATGCATTCCAAGGAGTTCTTTGAGGGAAAAACTGATTAGGGAGTTGCATGGTGGTGGTTTGAGCGGTCACCTAGGGCGTGACAAGACTATCAGTGGAGTAGCTGAGCGATATTACTGGCCTCAGTTGAAACGCGACATGGGTAATTTTTCTCGTAAGTGTTTTGTGTGTCAGACTTCTGAGGGACAAGCGTAGAACAAGGGTATCAACATGCCTCTGCCTGTACCGAATGGCATATGGGAAGATTTGATTACGCCCAAAGTGTTACGCAGTGTTGTAGTGTAGCTTTGGGGTGTCGTAGCCACAGGGAGATGGAAAAATATTTAAAGGTTCCAAAAAGAATGAATTTCTCCTCTCAAATTTGTAGTAAATTCAATGTTGAAGTAACAAAGTTAAAATCAATAGTTTGGGGTAGTCAAGCGTCGTAATTCTTTTAATTGGATTGGATCAATCACATCAATTATTCATGTATTTTCTACTCGATTAGAAGTTTTTGTCCTAACTTTCTAATCTAAGGATTTAACAATACAAACCAATTTAATTCTAACATGATCCTAATGGTTAATCTTTCATTTGCAATGTTCACATGTGGTTTCTCGAAATCAGATTCTAAATCGACTATATACTAAATCATAAAATAGTAGAGAATCACACTAATAAACTAAAATAATTAAGATTAAGACCTAAATAATTATTTCAATCAATCAATAGAAAGAGCATGACTAATCCTATGACCGATTTAATAAAAATAAACAAATTTTAGAATACATTCATGATAAGAAGAATAAACCATTAAATCAATATAATTTACAAATGTAATTCTAGAATTTAAGTTTCCTAAATCACATTCCCACATTAATTTATTGAAATTAGATTCAAAGAGTGACTATATATTTCTAACTTATAGCAATAATTAAATCACACCAATAAAGTATTTGAAATTGAAACTTAAACAAGTATTTTAAATTGTTCAATGGAAGAAACATGATTAAATCCATGAAAAATTTAATAAAAATTAAGTAAATCTCAAAATAATTAATAAAGAGTGGAAACATAAGCTCTAGAATTGTTTAAACAATGAAAAACATATTACATGAATAAAAGATGTTGAAATACCCAAATCCAATTGAGTTTCTTCTTTGCTTCACCAAGGTTTTTAGTCTTCTATGGAGTTTCTTGAGCCAAAAATGTGTAGAGAAAGTGTAAAAACCAGCTTTACGACGTTCTGGGGTGTGTTAGGGTTTAAATAGGATAGAAAATTAGATTTCCAAATTGAAGGGCAAAACCTAAAAATTCGCTCCAGATTTACTCTATGCGATCGCAAGGCATAAACCCATGCGGTCGCAAGAAACAAATAATTTCAGTCATTTGAGTTGCTGAAGGCTTCCATGCGATCGCATGGATTTATAACCATACGATCGCATGGTTTTAACTTTTTCCCGCCGGATAGTTTTTAGTATTTTGGCCATACCTTTCTCTCTTGATGTCTGATTGAGGTGATTCACTATACGTTGGAAAGATAAATCAAAGGACTACAACTTTGATTCTGATGTCAACTTCCAATTCGATCATATACTATGTACAAAACCGGTCTCAATATGAGACTGAAAACCGGTGTGGAACTTTTTAGCTTGAAAGTTGATATTTGATAATGTTTTGGCTATCTTTCACCCCTTTGACTCCTTGTTTCATCTAATTGACCTCTAAAACTCTTGAATCTTCATCATAAGGTTGGAAATAGGTTTAGAGTATTTGCACTTTAGTCCTTGAACTTCACTTTCTTTCATTTTGACCCTTTTTCACTTGGTTTACCTCAATTTTGCTACATCCATCATTTTGTCCTGCAAAACATAAATTGCATAAAATTAAGCATATTCCAATATTTTAATCAACAATTGCTCATGTTTTAACAGTAAAATAAGTATGTAAAAACACACTTATCAAGATCTGTCTATGGATTTTATTTTGGGGCTTTCGCGGACTCAATGTGGGGTAGACTCTATGTTTGTTGTGGTTGATAGGTTTTCCAAAATGAGGCATTTTATCCCTTGCTGGAAAACCTCTGATGCGTCTCATGTTGCCCAACTGTTTTTCGTGAAGTGGTTCGTCTACATGGAGTCCCTCAATCCATCATTTCCGACAGAGATTCGAAGCTTCTCAGTCATTTTTGGGTTACATTGTTGTGCCGGATGGACACTACTCTCAAGTTCAGTAGCACAGCACTCCCACAAATCGACGGACAGACTGAAAATTAAATCGAACACTGGAAAATTTGATACGCAACATCTGTGGAGATAAACCAAAGCAGTGGGACGTGACACTGGCCCAGGCTGAGTTTGCATACAACAATACAATTCACACTGCAACTGGTAAATCTCCTTTCTTTTTGGTGTATTTGAAGCCGCCTAAACATGCTTTAGACTTAGCCCATCTTCCCAAAGTTGTTGGGACAAGTATGGCTACTGAGAACATGATGGGACAAGCTCGTGATGTTCAGGTAGAAGTGAAAGCCCGGTTGGAGGGGGGAAATGCAAAGTATAAAGTTGTTGCTGATGTCAAGAGGCGTGAGAAATTATTTGTGGAAGGTGATCAGGTGACGGTGTTTCTACGTAAAGAAAGGTTTCTTATGGGGTCCTATAAGAAGTTGAAGCCGAGAAAATATAGTCCATACAAGGTAGTCAAGAAGATCAATGACAATGTCTATGTGGTCGACTTGCCTGCTAAGATGAACATCTCTCGCACCTTCAATGCGGCTGATCTATATGAATTTTATGATGATGTTCCTCTCTATCCGGAATATAACTTTGGGTCGAGTTCTTCAAAGATGGGGGAGACTGGTGTAGGACAACTAGTTTTGGAGTTTGAAGAAGTGTTGGACAGAAAATTGACAAAACAAAATCGCGCCAGGGACAATTTTGGCATTTGTCGCAACGGCGTCTTAATGGACTGAAATTTGGCTGGTTGATTGGAAACGGTCCGAAAAATTGGACTCGGGGCATAGCTCGAGATCTCGAGATTTTAGCCAAATTCCTTCATTTAGGCCTCCGAATAATTAATTTCTGTATTTCCCATTTTGAATTTTCGCTATTTTTGAAATGTTTTACTATTATATGTTTTTAGGGTTTCTTGTAACGCCTATTTAAAAGTTTTTTGAATATTTTCGAGATCATTATTAATTGCATACAAGTCTCGTTCTTGGAGAATTCCAGTTTTCTTATTTTCAAGATTTTCCCTGGTAAATATTTTACTTTCGTTATGTGTCAAATCTCTCATTGCCTTTCATCCTGCAAAACTAGAGCAAACATCTTGTTGAGTGGTGGTATTGGATCCATCATTAGGATTTGACTTCTCACATTTGCAAAATGCTCATCTAGCCCCATCAAAAACTGCATGGTTTGATCTTCAGATTTGTAATTTGTACTACCTGTTTCTGGTCTATAATTTTCCAGTTCTTCCCAAAGCCCCTTGAATCTATTAAAGTAAGAATTAATAGAGTTGTTTGCCTGAGAGATCGAGACAAATTGTTTATTAAGCACATAGATGTGATGACCATTTCCTTGATTGTACCGGTCTCTAAGCTCAATCCAAATATGGCTTGCTGAGTCTTTCTACATTACACCGGGACATAGTTATTTTGTAATCCAATTTATAATCCATGAATATACTACATGATTGCATCTTCTCCAAGCGCCATAAAGAGGATCATCTAGAGTAGGTTTGATAATAGATCCATCAATGAATCCTTCTTTATTTTTCACACTCAATGCCATAATCACAGATCTGCTCCATGTAGCATAGTTCTCTTCAGTGAGAACCACTGAAATGAGTTGCATTCCTATATTTTCACCGTAATGGAGATAACATGGACTGCTCGGATTGCTGATTAACCGATTCACGATAGAAGCCACGTCCCCGATCATCGTTTCTGTAAAAGATGGATCAACAGGTGAATCATCTTGATTCATCTGATTTTGATTCTCCATTTGGGTATTAGATTCATTCGTCATCGAATGAATTCAATGCTTTGATACCATGTAAAGTTTACAACAGAAGAAATGAGATCTGGAAATGGAGAGAAAGTGGTGGGAAAAGCTGTTGAATTCAGCTGAATTGAATGATCTGAAAATGAAGCTACATACGCCTATTTATATTCAAAAACTGAGATGAGAAAATACATAAATAACCCTATACTACTTTACAATTCTCAATACATACATTAAATGGTTCAAATTTATTAACGTTTCAACCACGTATATTGTCAATTTCTATCAAAATCTACTAAATCTTTTATCGTAAACTTTGTTAAACAACCCCTAAACTGTGACAAGTACAAATAAAGTTTGGACTAACATGTTGAGGCTCACCACAAGAAACTACGAACCTAAGGATAAGAAACGTGTAACGATCAATTAGTACGAAAATTTTAATGTAGCCTATATATGATCTCAATGCTTGTGACAACATAAGATGAACGCGGGAATTTATATTCAAGTGATCAATTAGTAAGTTGTAAATTGATATTCCAAGTTTATTTATTATTCAAATTATTTAATTTTTTTGAGGGAGTCGAGGGAATGAAAGGTACCAATCCTTAAGCTTTTGAGTTTTCCACACTCGAAAATGAGATTATATTGAACAATATAACTAAAAGCTTTTCATGTCGGCAAACGAAAGTAATATAAACAAAGAAATAATGTGATTCATGTAAATATCTTATCAATTGAATTTCTCTTAACAGCATTGCCTTGTTGACTATAGTTTGGTTTAGAGGGTCAATTTAGGTGTTATTTTAATTATTTAGGAGGCTAATATTGACATTGTAAAAAGTGGTCAAATTGTAGTACGGTTTCAATATTGTAGAAGGGTGGTTATATTCATACCACATTTATTTTTATAAATGCACCATATTTTAATTATATTGAAGTTCATTAACCTTTATTCATTATCATAATTATATTCTTAAACTTTTTCTCTCATCACATTCTTATTTTTAACATTTCATTAATTAGAATAATCATAATTTTCGTCCAAAAATATTGTTAACATGCTTTAAAATAAAGATCAAATATTTAATCAAACTTTTGCAGTAGTACTTATTTTGCTTATTCAAAAATACAATGGGCAAATGAGTCTTTTGACTCTATCTTAAAGAAAATTTTGGAGAGAAATCATAATAAAAAACAATTTATGTTAATTTGAGAATAAGAATGAGATGAAAAAAAGCTTGAAACATAAGTGTAATAATGTGGGAAGGTTATGAACATTTTATATAATTAAAATGTAGTCTAGTTATTAAAATTTGTGGTGTGATATATTTAGCTATTCTGAAATTGTGTCCAACACATTATTTGAAAATTATGTCAAGTGCTTGTTCGGAATAGTTGTTCGGAATAGTATGAAAAGTTGCTAAAAAGTTGAGGTCAAAATCAACCATTAATTTTAATCAGACATTAAATGGTTCAAATTTTTATTAAGTTTTCAACCACATATATTATCAATTTCTATCAAAATCTATTAAATTTTTTATCGAAAACTTTGTTAAACAACCCCTAAACTGTTGAGGCTCAACTAGTACGAAAATTGTAATGTAGCCTATATATGATCTCAATGCTTGTGGCAACATAAGATGAACATGGGAATTTAGATATTCAAGTGATCAATTAGTAATTTGTAAATTGACTCGCGTATTTACAAGTTTATTTATTATTCAAATTATTTGCAAGAAATTCATCTTTTCATCAAATTTACTTATCTTTGTTATTTTTTCAACAATCCATTTGATTTTAGCGTTAGACGTGAAAAGTATTTTGGCTCGAAGAGCCTTTTTTTTTGTCGATAAATTAAACAATTTTAATTAAGCCCATGTTTGGTGGAGTTTAAAATCAAAATTTGATAAATGTTGATGAAATGTATAGTTGAAAAGTTCTGGGGCCAATAAAATATCTAGTTAAAATTAATTGTTGACTTTGACTTATACAAAAATCTAGATATTAATTTCTACGAAATAGGGGGCTAAGTTTTACTCAACATGCCAATATCTAAAATTATGAAAATAATTGAAATACGAAGTGTTGAATCACATGAAGAAATTATTTTTGTATATATTTTCAACATGTATATGCTAACTGAACATCTTATAGTTATCGCGATTGAATCCATAACTTTTATTTCATTAAAAACATATATTTATTTCAAGAATTCCATTAAACAAGAACTTGAACATCCACTCAATTTATTATATAAATATAAAACACTCTGCATACAAACGTGCATGGCAGTGCGTAAAACGTAGGGACACATCTTAATCTTAATAAAATAAACAATCTGAAGTAAATTATGAGAAACTCTTCTGGATTAAAGCTTATTCTATTCTTCTTCCATAGCTTTCATTCCTTCCTCAAAAATCATTTTCAGCCCATCCATTTCTTCATTATTCTGGAAATATTCTCCTTTCCTGCAAGAATAGATTGATTTATAAGATTAAAACGAGTTGTTAGAATTAACTAAATTGAACTCCAAGGCAATATGCTATCAGAGTCCAACAAACTCAACAGATTGATTATGAGATTGATATTTACAAACGAGTGTAGCATTCTTGATTTTAATATTTTCTGACAATTTTTTTTGCTGTCTGTGGTAGAGTTTATTCCATTATTTTAGTCGTGTTTAATTTTCTATAATCAATTAAAGCACACTAGACTGTAAAACATATTTTGGAATATTTGTAAAATGGAAAATAGATTACCCCTTCTTAGTAGTGGTGAGGAGGTGGAGGAGAACTGTAGTAGTAGTGGGGAGGTGGTGGGGACTTGTAAACTGGTGGAGGTGGGGGAGGAGACTTGTACTTGTAAACTGGAGGTGGTGGTGGTGGTGGAGACTTGTACACATAGGGTTTCTTTGGAGGAGGTGGAGGTGGTGGGGACTTGTAGAAGTAAGGTTTCTTCGGGGGAGGTGGTGGTGGTGGAGACTTGTAGACATATGGCTTCTTCGGGGGAGGTGGTGGAGGGGACTTGTATACTGGAGGGGGTGGTGGTGGAGACTTGTAGACATAGTGTTTCTTTGGTGGAGGTGGTGACTTGTAGACAGGAGGCGGTGGAGACTTGTAGACATAGTGTTTCTTTGGTGGAGGTGGTGACTTGTAGACAGGAGGCGGTGGAGACTTATATACTGGTGGTGGTGGAGACTTGTAAATATAAGGTTTCTTTGGTGGTGGTGGTGACTTGTAAACCGGAGGTGGTGGAGATGAATACTTGTAATCTGCATTGGTTTCAAAAGGCAAGGATAGGGCCACTATTGCCACCATTAGAGTGGCAACAAGAGAAGCCATTGGAGACATCTTTAGGGCTTTTGCTTATGCTAAGAACCCTCCCATGCATCCCTTTATATAGCTTAGGATTTACCATTTCCAACACATTAATAATTGATAAATTACGGTTAAAAAGATGAAATGATTTAACTAATAATTCAATTGCTAGATCTTGTCTGTTAGTGGCTGAAAGCTAAGCAAAAGAAAAATAATAATTTATATGACTATTCTTTGGCCATTTGATGCAATAATTCAATGACAAAGTCTCCCAATTGCCATTCTTTCTCGTGTATATTATTATATTTTTACATTTCTAAAGAGTATGAGAAATTTGAAATTCTGTTGCCTAACTTTGAATTACTTTTGTTACGTGGAGCATGTTACCTAACCTTCAGCAATGGATATTGAACTTTCTCCTAGACTAATGTCGGAATACATGAAATAAATCGAAAATACTCTAAAATATTAGTCACTAGATCATCAACCGCTTCACGAAGTGAGGTCCCACTTTGATCCGACGTTCTTGACATGATTAATAATTTCTTGTTTTTAATGAAAACATCGTCCCACTTGTCCTTGTGTGGAGCTTCCATCCCTTCTAGCTGCCACATTTTGAGCCATATCCAAAAGAGAAAAGAACGATAGTTTAAAAGTTTTAGCGTTTTTCTTGTGTTTATTTATCTTCCACCAATAATAGACTTTTTATCAAAAGGCAAAAGTAAACCCTTGCATTTAACATGTAAATTAGATTTTCTAACATATGCACTAATGATAGAGAAAATCAGAGAAATTAGCGTCGAAATAATTTTATATAATCGAATCTAAATTTATCAAGAATAATAATTTTTTATTCTTTCGACCATTAATTAATTAATAGGACCAAAAAAAAAAGCATCCAGTCGATTATTCTACCTAAGACTTGTCACATAAATTGACGAATTTTTGCTAACATTAGGTGAAGACCTATTCAAATTAATTCATTATCAAAATAAACAAATAAACATTAAATTACATTATCATATATTCATTGAGAATTGTTCATTCTAAGTTTATATTTCAACATTGATGTAGACAAGTTTGAAACTGCACACGATGAGCTTTCTAAGAAAGAACTGGCCACCTCAATTTGATAATAAATAATTCAATAATAAAAACTAAAGTAAAAAAATGCATTATAAAAATTTAAATAGGAAAACCTCTTTATTTACCTTTAACACGAAATATCTCGAAATAATCGTGTTTTTCTACCCTTACTGCAGATTATAATATATTTTAACTAGTTTAATGAATTTCAAAGATTCGATTTGAAAATCTTGGTGAAAGTTTTGCTTATATCGAATATTGTACTTGAAAAATAATGCAATGTGAACATCCTAAAAATACGATTCATAGTGGAAAAATAAGATAGATCACATATATTCAATTATATGTGTTCATGATTGAGAGCTAAAATCCAAGAAAACAATTCATTATACATGGTCCACTTTAGTCGATCTTGTAGACTAAGGGAGCTGTTTGAGCCCCATTTTCATAAAAAAAAAAAAAAAGAGTTTTGTAATGAAAATTAAAGTCAATGAATAAGATGGTGATGCGTCAGGATTCTCTTAATCGAATCGGATTAATCACATCAATTTTTTTCTTTAGTCCCTGAGGTTCCGTTTTCCCCAATTTGGCCATTTTTCACTTATTTCTCCTCAATTTCGCTGCATTCATCACTTTGTTATGCAAAATATGAATTGCATAGAATTAAACTATATTCCAACATATTAATCAACAATTGCTCATACTTTAATAGTAAAATAAGTATGTAAAAACGCACTTATCAAATCTAATTGAAAAAAAATATTTGAAAAAAAAATGAGAATCAAACACAGGCTAAACATGACCTTGTTCGACTCTGAGAGGGGCACTATGATCGAGTAAAGGAGGGACAATCTCCTCCCACTTTACTGCAGATTGTGTTTGATAATTCACTTTTTTTATTTATTTATTGGGATTTGATTATTTAACTTAATCACCGACAAAACCAAATTTTTACTCTCCTATTCGTCTTAGATTAGCATAATAAACAATATTATTAGGTTTTATATATAATATTTCTTGGTTAACAATCAATATAATATCATACGTACCATTGAAAGTCGGTATAAGCTTTAGCAAGTTGTGTCAAGTTTAAAAGTAAAAGTTACTTTCAAAATTTAAAGATATGCTTTTGCAATGTTTTCCTTTACCATAGATCGCATTGCATTATTCGCTTATTTTCTTAGTGATTTGCTTAGTTTAATTCTCTTTAATCACCGACAAAGAAATGTTATCTTAGTCATCTAATCTTAGATTCGCATAATAAAAAAATATTAGTAGGTAGCATATTGCTAACACTTAAGATCTGAGTCAACCATGTAAACTACTAAAATCCTAGGTCATTTACTAACATGTATGGTCTCGAATAATAACATAATTTTCTTTTTTTACAAAAAAAAAAAAATACACGTCGCATGTAGAGCTCGAAGAGCATGTTTGTTACTTATTATTGAACAACACCAATTACAACACAACCAATAAAATACCGGGATCATGACGCATATCGGCATTTCTTGAATTAATATTTTTTTATTTCAAACTTTCAGAAAATAATAAATTTTCTTTGGGGAAATTAATCTTGATGGGGCCAAAAAAGAGCATTAATTGTTGTTAAGTGAGTCAAGGGTTTTAGGTGAGGCATTTTGAGCTTTTTTTCAATGATAGAAACTTGAAAATGCCGTGTAAAGGCTTTACATGTATTATTATTATTATTATTATTATTATTATTATTATTATTATTATGTATTGCATCACATTCAAACTCTCATTCTTCAAAAAAGAGTGTAATTTCAGAAATTTTATCACACGTTTGGTTGTACTCGAAGGTACTTTAAAAGTACTTCCTATGAACAAAATATACTTTTTAAAACTTCCTTCATAGAAAAATAATTAACTTCTAAGTATTCACTCACGCATCTTCATCTTCTGTGCGTCATTGCTCTAGTTAGGGAGTTAGTGTGGCATGTATGAACTTAACATGGGATAATTGCAACTGATGCTTCAAATCTTTCAAACTGTAGCAGACTTTTCCCTAACTTTCAATCATTACAGCCGTCAATCCAAACTTTTCAAATCATAACAGCTGAGGTCCCAATGGACGGTTTTCATCCAATTGTCGTTAGTTGATCCAAAAAATTAATTTTGACCACATCTTAATCAATTTTGCCACCTACCACCGTCGCCGCCATCTCCATCGACAGTAAGCTTGATGGTCACACGGAAGCCCTTCCAGTCCTTGGCAGTTTCCTTAGCGATATCTTCACCGATTTTTTGGGTGAAAGATCGAGGGGACCGATCTTTGGAGCTAGATAAATATCTGC
Organism: Fraxinus americana; assembly: GCA_035079005.1. Classification (NCBI taxonomy): domain Eukaryota; kingdom Viridiplantae; phylum Streptophyta; class Magnoliopsida; order Lamiales; family Oleaceae; genus Fraxinus; species Fraxinus americana. The sequence continues at coordinate 24,776,534 of CM068720.1, forward strand.
ACCAACTCCACCGTCGGTTACCCAGACGAAAACGTCAACTACCTGGGACGGGTCGAACTTCAGCAGCATTTTTGCAGATCTGGGTTAGAGAGGAACGATTTGGAGAGACCGGGACGGCAGTGAGCGTTGGCGAGTATTTATGTTAAATTGCAATTGATTTGTTTTGGGGTTTGGATATAGATGGTTACCAGCTAGGGTTTTTGTGGGGAGACTGAACGAAAAGATGGTTCTATCTTGTATGTTAGAATTTTTTTGTTAGTTGTCTGTATATTCACTATACAAATTATCCTTTGTTAGTTGGAAATCAAGGATTTGCCTTCTCCTTTTTTCCATCATTCCCATTTGCAGCATTGATAATCTTCCCGTAGTTTCAAATTGGACAGTCTAACCAATATGAGCTTTTTGCATTGTTAAAAATGGCATATGTGGTAGCGGTGGGAGCTTTGGCGGCAATGGTGGTCGATGGCAGATTTTTGGTTTTGGGTGGGGTGGGGTGGGGTGGGTTGGGTTGATGAAGAAAATAGTTTTTCTTTTTTTATTTTTTTTGATTTAATTTTTTAATTATTCTATGGAAAAAATATTAAATTGTTTTTTTGCCCTTTTAAAATTGATTAAAATGTGGCCAAAATTAAAAAAAATTTGTCAACTAACGACATATTTGATGGAAACCGTCCATTGGAGCCTCAGCTGTTACGATTTGAAAGGTTTGGAGTGACGGCTACAATGATTGAAAGGTTAGGAGAAAGACTGCCACTATTTGAAAGGTTTGGGACCTCAACTGCAATTATCCCTAAATACATTGTCTCTCATGAATTCATAGAATAAATATTCATAATTAATATTAGATTATTTTTCTATAATATGGTTGATATTTTAAGATGGTCGAGTTTTGATAGTTAACACTACGAAATTCGTCATCAAATTCCTCCAAAATGTGTTTCTATTCTTTGATTGTTATAATCTACGAATCTATAAAGATGGTTCAGATACACTAAGGTGGGTCGTAAATGTAATTCGTTTTTATTAACAATATTTCATTGGCTAAATATATTCGCACCATAGTTTTTAATAATTAGACTACATTTTAATTGCAAGAAAGATTCATAATCTTTACACATTATCACATTTGTTTCAAACTTTTATTTTTTTTTATCGCTTTCTTATTCTCCAATTAACATAAATTGTTCCTAGTTATGGTTTCTCTTCAAAATTTTCTAAAATAAAAAGGTTCATTTGCCCATTGTATTTTTAAATAAGAAAAATACTAATAGTGTAAAAATGCAATTAAATATTTGACCTTCATTTTAAAGCATTTTTAACAATATTTTTGAATGAAAATCATGATTAGTGATAGATTTTCTGATCAATAAAATGTTAAAAATAAGAATGCGACGAAGAAAAGTTAAGGATAAACTGTGATAATGGATTTCATTTTGTTATCGCTCTTTTGGATTTGATTTTAGGGTCAAAAGATCTTCACTCCAAATTTCTAAGGACACCTATTTGATTTGCATATTATTTCAAATCATCCATTGACAACGAAACACAATTTGACGGAGAACACGGAACAGAAAATGTGAGACGGATCTCTGTCTCCACGTGCACAAAAATTACCCACAAGATGCAATTACTCAAAAGTCAAAACAGACGGCACATATGTAATTGTCTAAAATCTAAATTATTCATTGTTAGGACTTACTCACTTGGCTTGTGCAAAATATGACCATGTGTAAACGAAAAAAATAAAAAACCCTAATAAATACATAATTTTTTAAGGATCCATCTGATGTGATTTTTGAGAAATCAAAAGAAGCTTTTGAGACCTAAAAGCCACTTTAGATCTGTTTGAATAATTTTATAGAAGTGTTTCTTTTAATTAAAAGATTTTTAGAGAATGTTTGTCTACTATGACTTCCTTTAAAAACGCTTCTAAAAATAGAAACTTTTTTAAATAAAAATTAAAGTAATTTTTCCAGAAAGATCTTCTTATATTTTGTATGCATTGCTCAACCTAACTAAGCTCCCGTTTGATAACTATTAATTGAAAACTCTTTTTTCTACATATTCATTTTTCAACCACGCATTCATACTATAAAATATTTTGCACGTAAATTCAAAAAAAATTCGTACTTTTTAACCACACATTCTTCTAAAAATTACTATTGAAAATATTATTTTTCTCAAATAATGGCCACAAAACAAGGGCTAAACAAGAATACGTTTCAATCAAAAATTTAAGACCTTGGAGCTAATTAGACTGAAATAGTAGGTGGATTTCATTCAAATTCAAATTCGACACAATCAATAGATGGATGATACTCCTTATACGTTACCCCTAGCCTTGTCTTCCAGTATCGAAAAATTGAATTTTTTTTTGTTGAAAAATGGATTTCTATTAATTAAAGATGGTAATCAGTAGTAATTAAATTAAACTTCAAATGATTATAAGTTACCCCAACCCATTCGCACAGTTTCGAACTTGAGGGATTAGAGAAGTAAATTTTTTTTCAAATAATGCGATCTGTAATCAATCAGGAACAGTGTTACAAAACTTGTAGTACAATTGATGGTGAAATGTACTACTTTTTTAAGGAATAAATGAACCAAGAAATATGTCTTTTTGGAGACAAAAAAAAAGTCCACAAAATCGCTTGTTTTCCTGGCTTTGACCATGCAAGCCCAGCTTTTGTTTTTTGTTAGTTCTTTTTATTTTATTGTATTAACTATGTATAGCTGTACTTTATATGACATAATAAGTGCATCACATTGTATTGTATTATAATTTCTAAACGATATCATCTTCAACCGACAGGAAAATACCACGCGTTGTCGCTTAACCATCCAAGGAACGATCACTGGAGACATTCGACTGTGAGCAGAGAAATGCACAGAAGCTTAAATAAACAAACAAATTGAAAGTACAAAATAGGGTGAGACGCATTATTTCATATCAATATGATTGATCTTCTACTCATAGTGGACATGAAATATCTTGCCACCTCACCAGTTGCCACTTCATTGGTGGACAAGATATTTCCTGCCTATAATCAATCCCTTCCACAACAAATTGCAGTAAAAATTGCAGTAAAATGTTAATATTTACTTCATTTCCAGCAAAGGAAGATGTCTCAAAATATGACAATAATCACAGAGTTAACCTTCAACTCTTCCCTTCTAGATTGACAGATTCTAGTGCAGCTTTCCACAAAAAGGGAGCTATATAAAGTTTAACAACTTATGTAATTATAAAGTCAAGCAACCCAATCCATCCCCAGGGCACACGGTGTTTTTCGTAACGCTCAGTCCATCTATAATCCATCATACGAAGCACCTTCATCGCCTCCCACGAGGTCCGGGGGTAGACCTAGGACCTGGATGCTTAGAGAATTGCAGCCGCAAGTGAGTTGAATCTGGATCGTGTTCATCCATCTTATAACCTGTACAATTAACGAGCAAAGATTTTTTTAGTGTGCAAATTTCTACAAAATGTTTGACGGTCAATGGTTAACGGGTTACTGATTCAAATTAGTAATAATGTTCGTCGTTTGTAATAGGAAAGAATATGATATCTGAAACAAAAGAGCCAAATAGTTTTCAATCTGAAAGTCATAGATAATTTTCTATTTTCTCTACCCTAAATAAAACATACATAATATCAAATGTTAATTCAATGAATAAAAGAAAAATAGCCAGAAGTTGCAGAATCAAAATGATCATAAGATTACTAAATATTCAGGCATCTTAATTTCCAAAGAGAAGCATAAACATGGATTCCTACAAACAACACAACAAGAGGAAAGCAATCACCTTGCAAAGCACTTAAAGCAGTTGCTGCACATGCAGGGTCTATGAAATCCACAAAACTAAGGACAAGAGGATCTCCACCACGCTGCAAAAAAAAAATATTAGACAAAACCTCACTTTTGAGCACATTGAAGTCAAGAAGATGGTAGCCAGCTGAATAGAAGTAGTTTTTATTTTTGAACTTGGCAGGGCAAACATTGTAGACTTTTCAATATTAGAGATCAACTTACTTGCTTCGATTCCTTTCTTACAAGTCTTACTTCTCTGTACCCTACAAAAGGACGAAAAATATCTAGAGAAAATGTTAAAGAAGACAAAAAGGCTCCAAGATGATATGTAACTAGTAGAAGAGTGTAAAGAGTACTTCTAAAAAGAAAAAAATTTTCTTTTTGTTATGGAATCTCAAAGGATACGAGCCACTTCCCTTCTGGTGCTGTTAGGAGGAAGCCCCTCAATGTACAGTGTGCTGGAAGCATCTGGAGGTAGAGGGAGGGTTTCCCTAGATCTGACAATTGTATCTACTGGAAGTGGATCACCAAATCCCATGCCACTTTCATTTGGTGTTGGCTTTGGTCCACCAGTCCCATGACGCCCTGTTACAATGGGATCGTGTGCTGGAAGAGCATGTACACCACCACTAACAGGTCTTCCTAACCCCATTCCGCTGTAGTGAGTACTTTCTTCAGAAGGTAATTGCTTAAACAACAACAGGGTTTACACATTAGTACCCAGGAAAACCAAAGCTGTGCAAAGCAAGGAGGTACTAGGATTACCAAATTCTGAAGATAATGATCATATGCTGAACCAATTGCTTTTGTATCCTTCACTATTGTGGGCCCACCATAATCATCATTCTGAGCCAAATTATAATGAATTTCATGACCCACTGGCACCCTAGATGGCGGGAGATCTACATTGGTTGACAAAGCAGATTAGAGAATTATATACAAAAAAGAACTAAATGCAATCATCTGTTTTTTGTGTAAATAAGAAATTTAAGTTTATTCCAGTACGCATTGTAACCCCACTTCCAAGTATGCCTTATGGAAATGCATTTTCTATACAAATCAATGAAGAAAATGTGCAAAAGTTTTGTGGTTACTACAATACATCTCAACAAGTTAAGAGGGGATATCTGACTGATAAATCAACACAGTCTTCTATAACTAAAATCAGAGACATTAAAGTGATAAGTAGTAAAAACTGAAATATCAAGTTAAGAGTTAACAGAGAAATCTTAGATGGAAAAGCGATCCCCATAAAGATGCAGATGGAAAAACAAAATTGTAAGGAGAATAAGATACAAATAAGATTCCAGAAAACCTACAAGGGGTTTAGATGCATTTAAAATCATAAGGTATCAACTTCAATAATAGATAAAATGAAAAATAGGGATATAGAGAGCCAGGTTGGAATCAGGCATTAACCTAGAATACAACACAATAATAGCCATAGGCCTTTAATAATAGCAATAAGAATACACTGGCAGTAGGAATGATGATTAAGACAAGTTTCCATTTCCAAAATCACATTTGGATACCCAAGAGTGTCCTCAAAACTATACTTAAGTGTGTAATTAAGGAGTCTCAACATGACTCTATCAAGTCCCCATAGTTCCAAGATTAGAAAATGACAGAAATACCAAGCATGTTTCCATGCCTCTAATCGAGATTGTCTGAGTTCCACAAATGAAAACCCTATCCGGAGGAGTATCTCTGTGCTTCCTTGATTGTAACGTTTAAGTATTCATAATTGAACTTAAAAAGAGGCAAAATAGATGCTTACAATCAGAATATTAAGCCTGGAAGGGGTCATCGCTTCTCAAATCAAAGATTGCAAAGTTTGTTCCCACCCAAAAGAATGGTTAAGGGACTCAATTTAGAACAGAAGATGTTATGTTCTATAACACCATACACAAGGAACAAAGAGCACTATAAAAATATGAAGATTTTTCCCCTCAAGACCATTGAAGCTGCATCTTCAAATAATCCTATAAAGAATGCAAGAGGTAATGATCATTTGATTTTTGGTGGTAGATTTTGCATATTCAACATATTCCTTGTAATTTTGAGTTGCACTTGCTTCTATGGCTCTCCAATGAAAGAAAAGCACAACAGAGGGTTGTAACATAAAATGAATTGACAATTTACTTACCAGGAAGTCACAAAAAGAAAGCTATCATCTTATGGAGAATAATAGTACAGTGAATACTAAGGTGTACAGTTAAGGCCAAAAGGAAGTGTTGAGATGGCCCACACCAAATTTAAGGAAAGCGGAGTATTGACAGTTAATAGAATAATGTTAAAAGATCATATTTTTTCTTGAACTTTCTCCGTCAAATTGATCAAACATTATCCAGAAACATGAGATGACATAAAGATACATATTTATGTACAAGGCGTAAAACATATGCAATTACTTTAGGAAAAATAAAAGCTGTTTACCAGCATCATTATAAAAACTATCAAGACTTTTAAAATGTTTATGAGAGAGTTATAAATGAACTTCATATTTGCATCCCAGCAGCGAGTCATACCCACTATGTTAACAAGAGAAGAAAATATGAATTAAGTTTAATAGAAAACTGATCAACAAAAACCTGAATTACTGAAAAACTTAGGTGCCGTTCTCTTTGTATTTCAGTTTTCTGTTTTGAGTTTTGAATTCGTTTTGTATTTTGTGATTTGAGTATCTGTTTTGAAATTGTTGAAAATGTGTTCTGTTTGTTGTTTTGGAAAACTGTTTTTGAAAACATGAAACTAGAAAACACGTTTACTTTGAAACTCAAAACAATGTTTTGTGTATAATAGTTTTTTCAAGAAACCACCACAACACCGCCACAAAACACCATGAACCACTACCAAAATCACCACCACCACCGCCTCCTCAACCACTTCCAAAATCGACCTCAATCAACACCACCTCCGCTACCTTCAACCACTGTCCTACCCGACCTAAATCATTACCACCACCACCACCACCTCCTCTTTGCACTGCCAAAATCGACCTAACTCAACACTATCACCACAACCTCTTTGCACTGCCAAAATTGACCTAAATCAACACCATCACCACCACCTTCAAGAAACCACCACCATCAGCGTCTACCACCATCATCAACCATCTACCACCACCAAAATCAACCAAAATCAATACAACCAAAAAACGCACAAACAAAAAATACTACAGAAAAAAGAGAGAGGAGGCAGAGACGAACGTTGCCGGCATCGAAGAGAGAGGCGGCAGTTCACAGCAGCGTCGCCTCCCGTAGGTCGTGATGTTGTGTTCACAACAGCTTCGCCTCCCCAGTCCCCACTTCGGCGCCGACGCCGGCCCAATAGCAGCGTCTGGTTGCAGAGAAGAGAAGAGATTGCTAGCTATTCTCTTCTGGAGAAGAGAGAAGAGGGAAGAAGAGATTGGATTTAGGTTGTGGGAAGAAATGGTTATCATGGAACAGTACATTGTGTTTTGCATGTTTTCGAGATTTTTCGAGTTTTGTACAGAAAACATCCAAAACGTTAAAAATATCATTTTGTGTTTTCAGTGCAATTTTTTTTTTTTTTTTTTTTTTTTTTTTTGTGTTTTTAAAAGTCAGTGTTCGAAAATAGGAAAGAAAACGCGTTTTGGACGTTTTGGAAAATCGAAAACAGAAAACGGCCCAAAAAGGACAAAGAGAACAGGCCCTTAGCTTTGCATAATTGCAGACCACTATATAAAATCATCAATGACAGGAAAGTATCTAACTGATATTTTGAGACACACAAAACTTCTTTTTAAAATACAATTTATGATCCTTTTTTGGCCACAAAATTTATTCTCAAAAATTTCAATTTCTCACGAATCAAAGTTTTAATTCTTAACAAATTGGATTTGAAAAAAAAAAAAGTTTGAACCTAATTGCATTTTCAATCATCAGAACTGATATGAAATACATATTTTAAGCTCATCTCGATCTGCATGATAATTTCATACGTATTAAGAACATCGTGCAAGCAGTGCCCTTCCATTATAACACTTTGAAAAGAGGTGATTCACATCTTATTTTTCTTCTTGAATTCTCATCAAATGAACTGGCCATCAATACCAGATAACTTTTCACCAAAATATTGTAAATGGAGCACTAAATCGAAAACCATATTAGAAATCCACAGTTATTGTCACTGCTAGAATTTTCCTGAGAAGTAAAAGATTGTTTTTTGACATTCAATTACTCCTAATAGCCTGCTAGTCTCTGAGCAGCAAAGCTGAAGAAGTCGCTTGGATATTGGATTTTGGAATTCAGTTATGGCAATTATAGAAAGCCCCATATAAATGTAATGAATATATCTAACTGAAATGTTAAAAGAGCAAGGCAAATTGAGAACAATGGATGAATCAATTTTCATAGTTTGGGAAAAGGCTATCATTATTATCTTCCATAAAAAAGCAAGCTTAGCCTTCCTAAACACATGACGTCCTCCAGAAGTTCAACTCTAAAGCCGAATTCTGGACAGAAAAGACAGCATTCAGAGTCACCTAAAAATGATCTCAACAACAAGAAAATCTTGACAGCAACATATTAATAGCTAATCAAGAGAACATCACAACAGTCAAAACCATTAACATAATTGGTTTTGTACTCAGTTTTCCATAGAAAAATATAAAGGAATTAAAAATGTAAATAAATTAAACCAGGAAAGGAAGAAACAACTTCCAGTAAAGATCAGTATAACTTAATAACATTCAATTCAAATTTTAAACCGAAGTAATGGCGCATAAATAACATCGATTTCACAGTTGCTCCTACTTATCACATGTCAGATTTAAAAAATAAAATAAAAAATGAAATAAAATTCAAGAGCAGATAAATTGATTACCATATTCACTGCGAGGTCGTTTTAGGGAACCCGCAGATTGTTGCAGAGGTACTTGCCGATTATTCCAGTAGTCATCCCCCATTTCCTCTACAAATCACGGAAAAACTGAAGAAAAACATTTTCAATTATCTATATGAATAGTTTATACATCTAAAATAGTACATTCCATGCAAAAAATTATGCAGTATAAACTAACCTGGAGGAGTGATAGCGGGAGTGTTTGTGTGGAAACCTTAGATCCGGTGCTCCAATCGCGATGCCTCCGGGAGTAAAATTGGTGAAGATTTTGATACTATTTTCGTGATCTGCTGTGTGAAAGGTGTAGACTGTTATAGTGAGGATGCATTCAGTAAATACTTGAAGCTCCCATTTGTCATAATGAAATCCCATTTATTTTTCAATATCTTCTTATCATTCAAACATTTTTCAATAAATTAATATTACAAGTAAATTAAAAAAAATTCTTCTTTTTAACCCCACATTTTTCAAAAAATAATTATTATTCATCTCATTATAATATGAAATAATAAAGGTCAAACGGGCGCTAAATCAACTATTTTCAAGTACATATTCACATAATAAAATACTTTGTACGTAAATCTAAAATTTAATTCAACTTTTTAATCATACGCTCTCCAAAAAATAATTATTCCAAAACTTATTTTATCCAAAAAACTTATTAAAATGGATGTCAAATAGGGGCTAAATATTTTTTCTTCTTCTTTTTTCTTAAGACTAGTAATTAATTTTATAAAGAAAATTATAGCTATGATGTCCAATGTCTTTGAAACATAACAATGGTTTTTTTTTAACTGGTTAACTTATGACAAAGTCTTTTCTTTTAGCACAGAAAGGATACATACGGTAGTAATCTTTTTCACTAGACTACCTTTTGCTTATTTTTGAGTTAATTTGGGGAAAAAGCTTTATAATAGAAGATTTGAATGTTCTGAAAAAAATTTTATAATTACGAGTGTAAAGGGCGTACACTAAAGAAATTTGACGAATTCCAACTATCCCACATAATAACTTAAGTAAGAAACAATCTATGTGATAGAAATAGACATTTAAAAGTTGAGAAACCATAATAAATACTTACAAATAGCCGTTTTTGATAACTAAAATAAACTTTCACAACTAAAATGAAATTACAATTTAAAGTAATATTTACAAAGCATGGCTGAAGTTGGCAAAATTGCCGCTTCAAGTGTCAAGGGGCCAAGCATCATTGTGGTTCTGACGTCTTAAACCTGACCATTAGTTTGATTTCTCCCACTCCATAAGGGTGGAGAATTTCAGTAAATAGTGGTACACTAAGACGATTGCTTTCAAGTCGAAGAATAGGGACTATCCCAATGATAACGTAGTAGGGTGATGGGCAGCTAATCACCATGAATTTCTCCATGACCTTAGTTCTTCAGAGAGATTATCCTACCTCTATCATTAGTTTGATCTTTCTTTTAGGCGTAATGAGTATGTCGTTTGGCCCGATGAAGGGACTTGAATGAGGTTGTAAGAAGTACAATAGGTTCTTATCCAATTAAGGGTGCTTGTATAGAGTATGTTGATGAAGCTACCTGTGTCGATAAAAGTTTTTAGTATATTTACTCCCCATAGATAGGGTGACCAGTTAGACACCTCGATTGGGATGGGTATCAACTTCAATTTCGTTGAAAGAAAGGTTTTCATCTTCTGGTCTTTTTTTATGTCTACCATTACATATATTTGAGTCAGGTCGACCAAAATAGGTTTTTTCAGCTTGGGTTCTAGAGCTCGGTTGACTTGTTTCCTTTACAAAATATTGACATGTGCCTTGGGTAAATCAATATTATAAAATCTTGTATCCATTTGATTATCTGACAACATCTACACGCTTCCCAAAGTTGGGAATTTCATGCAGCAATGGACTTTGGGAATTCCCTGCAGTAATGATATATTGAGATGACAACCTTTAATTCGTGTAATATTGGTTATCTAGGATTGCGTTGTAGCGGGAGGGTAAGTCAGCAATCGTAAAATTTATGATAGTTTTTCATTGAAATATGAAATATCCTAGTTCGACTATGAGGCGGTCTATCCTTTTACCTCGACAGGGTCACCTGGGAAACCCTACAATAACCTAGGGTAAGGTCACGTATATATTTCGGAGATTTCCATTTGAAGTTGTTTAGTGTAGTATGTTGACTAAACTCCTATTATCTATAAATATACAATAGCTATTTATCCAGACCACTGGTATTTTGATAACAGATGATCTCTCTGATCTTTGAATACACATTGAAAAGTTTCTTTCAAAAACCCACTCCGTTCGGGTTATTTTAAGGTTTGAATTTCGTCTAGGGCCAACTTATTTCACAATTTTGCCAGACTTGTGCATTTGGTGCTTGCTTTTCATTTTCTACAAAAACCTTCTACATACTTATTTCCTCTCACCAACATTATGATTTTTATCCTAGATTGGGCAGGTTGTGTATGTTTAAAGGAATAAGTAGGTGGGCATTAGGCTGAGCTGGCTGGGCCTTTGCAGCTTTATCAGGTTTTGCTATGAACTCTTTAAGATGTCCTCATCTGATCAATGCCTCCACTTTTTCTTTGAGACCATGACATTTGTAAGTATTGTGACCAACATGCGGTAACACTAGTACCTATTTTGGTTGAGGTCAACGGAGTTCCATTCTAGTGTAGTCTGCATAGGATTTTTGTATAATAACTCTGTTGTAAAACAATCAAGATACCAGAATATCTCTGATACCAATTGATGTGAAACAAACCATCGGATTGAGATGAAGTTATATGGCAAATAATAATGAAGTATATGATCAAGCAAAAGAATAATAAAGACAAGAATATGGCAAATGAATTAAGAGATTTATTGACTCAAGAATAATCGAGAAGAGAGAAAATTACAATGGATCATATAATTCTAGTAATCTATTTTCTCACATTACTAAATTGTATAGAAGAGTCTAGTATTTATAAGGAATAAGTAGAAGATGTCCAAACCCACCTACTAGAGTTGTTGATGAAGTATGATACCATAAAATTGAGTCCCAAACAAATTTCAACTCACAATGGGCTTTCAAAATAGAAATTCAACATGGCATAGGACTCCATTAATATTCCAAATTTGAATTTTTCATGACGTGCACTTCAATTAGAATTCTTCAATTATTTCAACAAGAAATTCGGGTCGCACCCAAATTCTAACTATCTCCACCTTGACACAAATTCTATCAAGAAATGAACTGACTTTTTCAACAATAACCAAAAATTAATGTCTCCAGCCAAACACAAAATACTCCATATCTTCCAATGAATCCAAGTACTACACTGTAGAATCACCTCAGATTCCAAAAAAAATCATAATGTTTTTATAATTTACCAAAATGGGCTGTAACACACTTCAAAGTATAATCAATACCAAATACTTTTACAGAAGGCTCCTTACTAGATTGTACACCTTCTACTCCACTTAAAGCATGCTCAACAAAATCAGGATCCACATACCCTTTTCCATTAGGTCCATCCTTAGCAATTGAATACAATGGTACTGCAGGTGTTGGTGGCAAAGCGGCATTATCCATATATCCTAAACTTTACTGAAGTGTATTCTTCAAATCTGACCCTTTATGAGCTCCTAAAGGCATTGTACCAAACTGAATGTCCATCACGATCCTGAACTTGTGTTGATTAACTCTTCTAAATTCTGCAAGACCCTATAAGATGTATAATTGAGACCTTTTCTGTCACTTCAATACAACTTTGGGCACTCTTACAAACCTTCAAAACTCCACCTCTACCAAAGAACTCGTAACATTTAGAATTAAGGATAGATAATGAGACGAGATTTTTCTTCAAATCTGGAACGTGTTGAACCTAGCCAAGTGTCTTAATTGTCCCATCCAAAAGCTTCAGTCTGACTGTACCAACTCCAGCAACCCGACAAGATCCGTTGTTTCTCATAACCACGAAACATTTTGAAACAGATTCATATATAGCAAACAAGTCCTTATTAGGACACGCATATGAAGCACACATGCTGAATCAAGAATCCAATCAACTTTCGGTTTAAACTCAATATCAGAAATAGCTAAAAGTTTCCCATCACTTACAACGTTCTCCGCGATATCTACTTCGCCTAAAGTATCTGAATATCTACTTGCAACCATAATTTCTTTATTTTACAATTTGTAGTGGTCCTTCTTTAAGTGCCCCTTCTTTTTGCAGTAGTTACAAATTTGATTACTGAACTTAGATTTCGATCTGTCCCTTCCAGAACCACCATGAACAACCCGACCTTCTCCATTGTTCACGAAAATATGTTCGCTTTGTAAATCACCGCAAATGCACGGTTCGTTAACAAGTAATAAAGTGAAAATTGTAAAATTTTGAATATATTCCCCAATGATTGATTTAATTTGATTCCTATTACCAAGACCTAAACCAGATCTATATCACTCAAGATAATTTGATGATTTAACTTTGACAACCAAACTATGATTAAAATGCACTTTAAATTAAGATTAATAAATAAATGCAAGATGATCTTGAATTCAAAAGTTTGAAGAAATTAATGTATGAAAAATGTACTAGGATCCCGAATCACCAAGCAAGCTCACGTTTAACCCTTGTTTCACAATTTGACAACACGACGATCTAATTAAAGAATCAATGTTTCTAACATATTCAATAATCTCTCTCCAATAGAATAGAATTGAACTTATTTCCTATACCATTTCATTATATTTTTATGACAAATGCAATACATGAGAATGCATGACGTTTTGTAAACACTTAGAGATTCACGTAAATCATAGTGATATATTTCTATCCCCTATGGGACCCTACGGTGATTTATATCTCATTGAATATAATTCTATTATTTTGAATGCATGAAATAGATCACATATACTCACATAATCACATGAAATCATTCAATATAAAATATTGATGTCTTAATGTCAAAATTGCAAAATAAGAAATTAAACGTTCACAAAGCGAGGTTCATCGTTTTCTTAGTACAATAAAATTTTAGCCTAGCATAAATAAAAATAAAGAACAGGAAAATTGTTTAGGAAAAGACATCACCCAAAATTTGAATATGAATATTAAATTCTTCAATTTTCGATGTAGAAATCTCTTGATTTTGCCTTCTCCTAGCTTTTCAATGAGTTTTTCTCTCTAAAGTGGTGTAACCCTCATTTTTGGACGAATTTTGCTTTTATAGTTGTCCTAGATTCCTTTACATAAGAGGATGAACGAGACAAGGAAACCAGAAAATTTGCGTCGAAAACCTACCATGCGGCGGCATGGTTATATTCCATGCACATGCATGGAACAAATTTTTTTTCTCTTTTTTCCCTATCACCATGTGTGCGGCCGCATAATTAATTATACCATGCGACTGCATGGTATAGTTAACTTTCAAGGTTCTTCATTTTGGTCCTCCAACTTCATTTCTCTCTTATCTTGACCTCTTTTGTTTATTCTTTTCCTCTAATCATCCCATGCATTCCTCAATTTATGATTCATCTCATGTCCGATCTTGAGTCGGCTTCGGTTCATCTTTTGGATTGCTTGCATTTTGGTCCCTGAACTTTTATTTCTTCCTTTATAGACCCTTTTCCCCATTTTTCCTCAACTTTCCACCACAATCTTCATTATTGTCCTGTAACCACAAGTTACACAAATCAAGCTCTATTCCAAAAATTCATCGATACTTATTCATGTTTGTGAACTGAAATAAACGTATAAAAACGCCCTTATCAACTCCCCGAAACTTGAATCATTGTTTGTCCTCAAACAAATTCATAACTTACTTCCAAGTAACACATGGTTTAACAATTTGCCGTATCTCAGGGTTGGGACCGTATCTCAAGGTTGGGACTTAGTAAGAAACACATGAACAATTACAGCCAGAAATAATCAAATCAATCTCAACATTTTATATGCAAAACTCAACGCGCGTGTGTGTAAATTCGTACCAACATATTAGGATCATGTTTGACTCATACCCGACCCAATGTAGTCAGATTTTCCCTTTATCATCGCTCGAAAGATCACCCCCAATCTTATTCTTTTCACTCAATTATCTTGGGGTGTGTTCTAAAGTTGAACTTATTCATATATATTCATTCCCCCCTTTCAGCTTAGATAGATCTTACCATCACAAGTTCACATTTTAACAAGTAGAGGCTTCTCCTATTTTTGATTTCTTCAACCTTTGAGATTACACTAAGTTAATTGCCTCGCATTAGAGATATAGTCTTATCAACCAAGTGTCTGGGGCTAACCAATGCCTTTCAATCATAAGAGTATTTTTTTCATGCAACAGGTCAATCACATCCAAAATATTCTACGAAGGGGTCATGGTTTAGCACAAAAGAGATTTGACGGGTATATATTCTATGTTCTACTATTTCTAAGCAATGAGTCAAATAATTAGCTCAATATGCAAGCATGAATGTCGTGCGCAAAGTAAATCAAGTTCCACATTGGCATGTATCGATTAATCCAGTAATGCATAGCTTTCATCATTCGCGGTTCGTACATAGTCCAATATCTAACATCATAGTCAGCAGAATTGTCAAACCTACACAAGCACACAAGATTTTAAACTACTACTAAAAATGCAAAAATAAAACTCAGAATAACTCAATAACAAAAATTAATTTTTTTTAATTCTCGTGCCACGTAGGTTCAAATGAGTGATACGGGGGTGGTTTGATAGTGAAAGTACTGAAAAACCTATTCAATCTCGAAAAGCTCAAGTTCTGTCGATTTTCACTAGAAACTCGGTTTATAACTCATATACAACCAGAGGCCGAACCACGCCCATAACTTGGCAAAACACATTTCAAATCACTGTGTCTGCATGTAAACCATAAACTTCACTCCAAAATCAAGTCTAACCTGAAAACACATGTGGATTTCGAAAAAAACAGTTTTGACCATTTTTACCCCGGAACACGTGAATTTTGCACAGAATGGAAAAATGACCAATTTAACACCCCCAAACTTTATCCAACCACGTTATAAACTGCATGAGATGTAACAACACATATAAAAGCATTTTCAACCATGAAAGCACATGTTTGTCCGGTCCAAAAAAACTCAAAAATTTGTTTATTTGTGCCTCGATATGCGTGAGTATTCTTTCAAAGTGCCCAAAGAAGATTCGTACACCACATGAGATATATATACTGCATTCAAAACTAATATGGATCATACATGGGTGTTTTGTAAATCAAATAGGCGAATGATGACCTAAAACTTACCAAAAATGCATAGAAAAAACTGAAAGTAGATAAATCAAAAGAATAAAGCGGAATAATTGTAGAAATGATGGGTTGCCTCCCATCCAGCACTAGTTTATAATCTATAGCTCAACTGTATCGTGTGGAGATCACTATGGTGGCTTAAGATGAACGGTGGACTTGTCTTTCGAGAAGTCCATGCTCCAACAGTGCTTTAAACGCTGTCCCGTTGACCTTGAGTACTCATTTGCTATCATGGGTGATTTCCACAGCTCCTTGTGGGAATAGTATATAGACTGGACTACCTTGACCTCAATTTTCTAGGGAAAAGCTTTAGGCGAGAACTGAACAATAGCACTTACTGCCCCACAAGAAATTCCCTTATTTGAATTCTCATATGCTTCTTGCTAAAACTCATCCATCTCATTCAACCGAAGTAATCATTGTTCACCCACTGCTTGTATATCCAGATTCGACCTTTGAAGTGCCCAATATGCTCGATGTTCAAACTCTACTGGTAAGTGGCATACTTTTCCAAATACTAAGCGGCATGGTGACATTCCTATCGGTGTTTTGAATGTTGTTCTATAGGCCCACAAAGCATTGTCCAATTTCTTTAACCAATCTTTCCTCGAGGAATTCACCGTGACCTCAAGTATTATCTTTAATTATCTGTTAGAAACTTCAACCTACCCGCTGGTCTGAGGATGATATGGAGTTGCTATGTGGTGTTTGACTCCATACTTACTCAACAAATGTTCAAATTAGCGATTACAGATGTGTTTGCACCTATCACTGATGATTGCCCTAGGTGTGCCATAACGAGTGAAAATGTGCTTCTTGAGGAATTCAATCACCACTTTTGAGTCGTTAGTAAGTAATGCCACTGCTTCTACCCACTTAAAGACATAGTCAACTGCTATACGTATGTATTGATTTGATAATGACGTTTGAATGGTCCCATGAAATCAATTCCCCAGACGTCAAACAGCTCCACTTCTAGAATACTCGTTAGGGGCATTTCATGCTTCCTTGAGATATTCATCATGCTTTGACACCGATCACATCTCTTCACGAATTCAAAGGCATCCCTGAACAATGTAGGCCAATAAAACCTCGACTGTAGTCTTGGAAGCCCCAAAATGTCTCGCATACCCTGATGAATGGCAATGCTCCAAAACCTGATGCACTTCTTCTTCAAGCACGCATCGTCGGATAATCTGATCTACCCCGCGCCTATATAGGATTAGATCTTCCCAAAAATAGTACTTCAACTCTACAAAGAACTTCTTCTTCTGATGAGCTAAATAATCTGGTGGGAGAATGGAATTGGCCAAGTAGTTGACAATATCAGCATACCACAGTACGTCTCCACACCGAGGAGTTGTTCATTTGGAAAAATCTCGTTTATATCCACTGACTTATCTGGTTGACTAAGCTCAAACTGAGATAGATGATCTACCACCAAGTTTTCACTACCCTTTTTATCCCTGATTTCTATATCGAACTCTTGCAGCAGTAAGACCCAACAAATCAATCTCGGCTTGGAGTCTTTCTTCGTCATCAAATACTTCAGTGCTGCATGATCTGTGTAGATAATGCCTTTTGACCCAACCAAGTAAGGACGGAATTTTTCAAATGCGTACACAATCGCCAATAACCTTTCTCTGTAGTTATACAATTCAAGGTTTTGCTAGCGTAGTATATCACATGAAAAATTTGGTTTCTTCACTATCCCAATACCACACCCACAGCATAATCACTGGCATCATACATCAATTCAAATGGTAATTCCCAATTCGGTGCGACTACCACTGGAGCTGAAGTAAGTTTCTCCTTTAAGGTGTGAAAAACTAGCAAACACTCATCGAAGTCAAATGGGTTGTCCTTCATCAACAGATTGCATAATGGCTTAGTGATCTTCTAGAAATCCTTGATGAACCGTCTGTAAAACCTGGCATGACCCAAGAAGCTGCAAACACCCTTTACAGAAATTGGTGGCGATAAGTTTTCAATGACCTAGATTTTTGCCATATCCACTTTAATTCCCTTAGTTGAAACTCGGTGTCCTAGTACAATGCCCTCTTGTACCATGAAGTGACATTTCTTCCAATTTAGGACCAAATTTGTTTCCCTGGATCTCTGTAAGATCAAGTTCAAGTGTTTCAAATAGTCATCGAACAAAGATCCAAACACAGAGAAATTATCCATGAACACTTCTATGAACCTCTCAACCATGTCGGAACATATAGCCATCATACATCTCTAAAATGTGGCTAGAGCATTGCATAACCCCAAAGGCACCATACGGTAAGCAAAGGTACCGTAGGGACATGTAAAGGTGGTTTTTTCCTTTTTTTCGGCTCTACTGGTATCTGATTGTAACCTGAATACACATCGAGAAAACAGTAGTGTGAATGGACCGCCAACCTGTCGAGAAAACAATAGTGTGAACAGGAGAGGAAAATGATCATTCCTTATTGTTGTATTGAGTTTGCGATAGTCAATGTAAACCCTCCATCCCGTAACTGTTCTGGAAGGAATAAGTTCAATCTTCTCATTAAGTACGACTGTGATTCCCCATTTCTTTCGGTATAACTTGAACTGGGCTGATCCATGCATTATCTGATATAGGGTAAATAATGCTACATATAAGAGCTTCAATACCTCTGCCCAAACCACCTCTTTCATATTTAGGTTTAACCTCTGTTGACTCTCAAGACTGGGTCAAAAGTTCTCCTCCATAAGAATCTTATGCATGCACAACGAAAGGTTGATCCCTTTAATATCTCCTATGGTCCATCCTATTACTGTTTTATTCTTACTGAGTACCCGAAGTAATTTTTCTTCTTCCACCTCACTAATTGTGTTCGAGATAATTACCGGAAGAGTGCATGATTTTCCCAAATAAGCATATCTGAGATGCGGTGGCAATTGCTTGAGCTCCAATTTAGGTAGTTACTGAATGGATGGTACAAAATTTTTAGTGCATGTTCCAAGTTCTTCAAATTGCTATTTTTGAAAATATGGTGGGTTGGTTTCCATAAACCGTGCACAGGTCTCAATCTTTAGTGAATTTGAATTTGTTGATTTAGAATGAGTGATACACGCCTCATATGCATCTGAATGAAGTTGAAGTGTATCATGTACCACTTTATCAATGACATCAATTTTGAAACAACTATCTACCTCTGAGGGAAATCATATTGCCTTGAAAACATTGAAGGATATCTGCTCTTCACCTAGCCTCAAAATTAGTTGTACCTTCTGAACATCAATCAATGCTCTATCCCGTGGCCAAAAATGGTCTGCCCAGTATCAACGGAACATCATTGTCTTCCTCTATATCCAATATGAGAAAATCAAAAGGGAATATGAATTTTTCCACCTTGAATAGTACGTCTTCTATGATTCTCCTTAGATGTATTAAAGAACGGTTAGCCGGTTGTAATGTAACCGTGGTTGCTTTAGCTTCTTCTAATCCAAGTATCCTAAAAATAGATAAGGGCATTAAATTAATATTAGCATCAAGATCACACAATGCTTTATCAAAATAGATTTCACCAATAGTATATGGCACGGTAAAACTCCCTTAGATCCTTTAGTTTTGGTGGAAGCTTTTTCTAAATTCTGACTTTGACTTCTTTAGTCGACATCACTATCCCATGATCCTCCAACTTGCATTTATTTGATAGAATGTCCTTCAAGAATTTAGCATAGCACGGTATTTGGAAAAGTGCATCAACAAGTGGGATGTTTATATGGAGCTTTCTGAATACTTCAAGAAATTTTTTGTATTGCAGCTCCATCCTTTAATTCTTCAACCGTTGTGAAAATGGAATTGGTGGCTCATAGGGATATCGAAGTATTTGGTACTTCTTGTGATTTTTCTGGACTTTCTTTTACCGATATTTTCTTGATGTTGTCAACCTGCTTCTCATTCTTTTCTTCAGAGGGCTCCACTTGTTCTTAATTTGCACTCGGTCTTTTGACATGTATCTCAGGTTGCTAAACTCCACTTCATATAGTAATGGCTTAAACATGCTTCCTAGGATTTACTTTTATGTTGCTTGGTAATATACCACGTACTCTTCATCTCATAGAGAGAGCTAATTGTCCCACTTGAGTCTCCAGATTCTTAATAGTCGCGCCCTAATTTTGGAAGTTTGTTCAGTTTTTTGATGAACTGATTTGTGGTTTCCATGAACTTTGTAATATCTTCCAATTGAGGTTTCTTCTCTTGTTGGAACTATCCTTGAGTTCGGTTGTGATTTTGATTCTGATTTCCATCCCAAGAGAAATTTATATGATTTCTCTATCCTGGATTGTATGTTTCAGAATGGAGGTTGTTTGGCTGACATTGACCCCCATTGGACATAATCCACATGTTCCTTTTCTTGTATAAGGATAGGACATTCAGCTGTACCATGTTTTGCTCCACACTCGTCGCAATTTGACTTCTTAACTTGTGTTGAATTCACCGTTTGCTTTATGCTCTCCATTTTGTGAAACATGGAGTTAATCTTTGAAGATAAAGCTGAGTATGTATCTACCTCGTAGACTCCAGTGGTTTTCTTTGGACCTCCTTGATCTAACGACCACATAGCCAAAGTATTAGCCATTCTCTCGAACAATTCCCAAGCTCTATCAATCATTCTGGTGGTTAGGGACCCATTTGGTGATAAGTCCACCATGCGCCTGAAAGTTGGAAGCAATCTCGTGTAGAAAAACCTGATTTGTGATGGTTTGTCAAACCCATGTTGTGGACATTTTCTTAGCATATTCTTGAATCTGTTCCATGCCTCATCAAATGATTCGGATTCATTCTGCTTGAATATTGATATTTCATGCCACGATCTTGCAACCTTAGCTGGTAAGAAAAACTTCATGCATAATTTATGAGCTAAGTCGTTCCAAGTAGTGATGCTGGCCATAGGGAGTGAATCCAACCATTCGAGTACTTTATCTCGTAGTGTGTGTGGAAATAACCTCAGCCAGATTACATTCTCGGATATCCCTTGATAACTAAAGTGTTGATACATATCCAAGAAGCGGGATACATGTGTATGCGAATTCTCGTTGGCTAGCCCGCAGAATTGATGCTCGTTTTAGAATAGTTGGATAACGTTAGTCTTCAGCTGAAAGCTTGGTTGTTCAAATGCGGGAATGTTGGATTGAGTTTGAGCAACGGATGGTGATAAGAAGTCCCTAGAAGAGCATTCCCATCATATTGTACCTCTGCATTGGCTGGAGCCGCAGGATTTATTCTCAATTCCAAGTCATTATTATGACATATATGAAATACACATGTTGAATAAAGAATCCAATTTATCTTTTAGTTTAGACTCAATGTCAGAAATAACTAAAAGTTTCCCATCACTTACAATGTTCTCCGTGAGGCCTACTTCGCCTGAAGTATCTGAATATCTACTTGCAGCCATCCTTTCTTTATTTTGCAATTTGTAGCAATCCTTTTTTAAGTGTACCTTCTTCTTGCAGTAGTTACAAATTTGATTATTGAACTTAGGTTTAGATCTGCCCCTTCCAGAACCACCATGAACAACCAGACTTTCTCCATTGTTCACGAAAATATGTTCGCTTTGTAAACACAGCAAGTGCACGGTTCGTTAACAAGTAATAAAGTGAAAATTGTAAAATTTCGAGTATCGTCCCACAAAGATTGATTTAATTTGATTTCTATTACCAAGATCTTAACCGAATCTATCACTCAAGATGATTAGATGATTTGAATTTAATAACCAAACTATGATTAAAATGAACTTTAAATTAAGATTACTAAATAAATGCAAGATGATCTTGAATGCAAAAGTTTGAAGAAATTAATGTATGAAAAATGCACTAGGATGCCGTATCACCAAGCAAGCTCACGTTTAACCCTTGATTTACAATTTGACAACGCGACGATCTAGTTGAAGAATCAATATTTCTAACCTATTCAATAATCTCTCTCCTGTAGAATTTAACCTATTCTCGCATAACATTTCGATATATTTCTATGGCAAATGCAATACATGAGAATGCATGGCATTTTGTAAATACATGGAGATTCACGTAAAGTATAACGGTGTATTTCTATCTTCTATCGGACCCTACAATGATTTATACCTCATTGAATCTAATTTCCTTCTTTCGAATCATGAAATAGATCACATACTCATATAATCACATGCATTTAATTATGGAGGCATTGAAGTGTGTATAAATCATTCAACATAAAATATTAGTGTCTTAATGTCAAAATTGCAAAATAAGAAATTAAACGTTCACAAAGCGAGGTTCATCATTCTCCTAGTACAATAAAAGTTTAGCCTAGCAAAAATGAAAATAAAGAACAAAAAATTGTTTAGGAAAAGACATCACCCAAAACTTGAATATGAATCTTGAATTCTTCAATCTTCAATGTAGAAATCTCTTCATTTTGCCTTCTCCTTGCTTTTCAATGAGTTTTTCTCTCTAAAGTGGAGTAACCATCGTTTCTAGATGACCTTTTGCTTTTATAGTTGTCCTAGATTCCTTTCCATAAGAGGCTGAACGAGACCAGAAAACCAAAAAATTCGCGCCGAAACCTACCATGCGGCCACATGGTTATATTCCATGTAGCCTCGTGGAACAAAGTTTTTTTCTTTTTTTTTTTTCCCTGCCACCATGTGTGCAGCTGCATGGTTAATTATACCATGCAATTGCATGGTATAGTTGACTTTCAAGGTTCTTCATTTTGGTCCTCCAATTTCATTTCTCTCTTATCTTAACCTCTATTGTTCATTCTTTTCCTCCAATCATCCCATGCACTCCTCAATTTATGATTCAGATCATGTCAGATCTTGAGTTGGCTTCAGTTCATCTTTTGGATTATTTGCATTTTGGTCCCTAAAATTTTATTTTCTTCATTTTTAGCCACTTTTCCCTATTTTCCCTCAAGTTTCCACAACAATTTTCGTTATTATCTTGTAACTACAAGTTACACAAATCAATCTCTATTCCAAAAATTTATCGATAATTATTCATGTTTGTGAACCGAAATAAACGTATAAAAACACCATTATCATCCATCTCTGGCCTCAGAAACCAAATATTTCATCTTTTCTTTTGAATACAAAGAATCTACACTTCCTCTATGGTGAAAATATCACAATTATACAAGATCGTGTCTCTAAATGAAGAAAACGAAGTGGGCAACGAACACAATAGGATCAAGGCCATATCTTCTTCATCATACTCTATTTCCAAAGTTTTCAAATCAGCGACAATCTCCTTAAATACAGCCAGGTGATCTTCAAATGATCCTTCTTCTGCCATTCGATGAGAATATAGACGCTGCTTGAGGTTCAACTTACTTGTCAAACTTTTAATCATGCACAATTGCTTTAACCTCAACCATAATATAGCCGATGAATTCTCCTTCAAAATGTCCTGAAGAATAGTATTTGATATATGAAAATGAATGTAAGAAACTGCATTCTTATCCTTCCGTAATTTCTCCTCCGCCGTCAAAATTGTGGGCATCCTGTCCATTCCCAGCAACGCATCATCCAAATCCAAATGTGCAAGTACTGCACGCATCTTAACCTGCCATAGTAAAAATCTAGTGCTTCGATCCAAAAGTGGAATGTCATACTTCATGGAAGTCATTACGACTAAAAAACCTCGAACAAATCAAACATTGCCCTCTTGCGAAATTGCTGAACCTGGGGCTCTGATACCAATTGTTGTGAAACAAACCACCAGTTTGATATGTTGAAGTTATATGACAAATAATAGTGAAGTATATAATCAAGTAAAAGAATAAGAAAGACAAGAATAATGGAGAAGAGAGAAAATTACAATGGATCCTATAATTCTAGTAATCTGTTTTCTCACATTACTATATTGTATAGAAGAATCTAGCATTTATAGGGAATAAGTAGGGGATGTCCAAAACCACCTAGTAGAATTGTTGATGAAGTATGATACAGTAAAATTGAGTCCAAAACAAATTCCAACTCCCAATGGGTTTTCAAAATAGAACTTCAACATGATATAGGACTCCTATAATATTCTAAATTTGAATTCTTTATGACGTGCATTTCAATTAGAATTCTTCAATTATTTCAACAAAAAATTCGGGTCACACCCAAATTCTAACACTCTTTCAAATGAGGTGTTCAAGGGGTGATATTCTTGGAATTTATCTGGATATGGATAAGGTCATTCCACCTCTTATCGCTCCCTCATTTCTTTGAATAAAGGTCTCTTATTTGCCCCTTTTTTGGACAAGCTATATTTTATTTCCATCTTTTCTTCTTCCCAATCTGTTGTAACTTCCTCTGCTCATATTTGTTTCTCAACTCAATGAATTCATGGTAAGTTTTTGGCCCATCTTCATAGACAAACTACCAAATCCTCATCTTAGGTCTTAATCCAGGTAGGACAGCCGTTGAGGCTGCATCATCTGACATTTTTTCAACATTTATGATTTGCTTGTTTTATGTGTTAATGTAACATTTCTTAGATTCACTTCATCCTTGTTTAATACTCATCGAACGTTCCTTGGTCATGCTCCTAGTTAGGAGTAAACACAATTCGGTTTGGACGGTTTATTACAATTTTTCAAACAAAATCACTTAAAACAGTTTCGAATTTTTTTTCAAACCACTTCAAATGTAAATCAAACAAATCCAAACCACTTTCTTCAGTTTGGTTTGATTTAAAACCACGATTTAACAAAGAAAAAATAACATATACCAAATAAGTTTAAATCATAAATATTAGTCTAAAATACGTTAAACATAAATAATATCATTAGAATATTACAAATAAAAGTTTTATAATTCTAATCATTATAATGTAACAATATTATAGAAATATATTAACTCTTAGTCAATACTAATTGGAGCAACATCCACAATTTTGACACATGATCATTCTCTCCACAAAGATAAGAATATAGTATATGGATTCATTGATTACAGTGGAATGATATGAATCAACTAATAAAAGAAAATGAATAGCAAGATCAAATACGATAATACTTACTATAACATTTTGTGAATCATCAAATTCTTCTACCTCATCTAAATATTGAAGAATCGCTATAGGTTTCTTGTCACTATGCAACCAATTTCATGGCAAATCACCTCCTTAATCATATTTGTACTCAATGAACTCCTAAAAGAATCAAGAATCTGGCCATTAGTAGAAAATGTAGACTTAAAAATATTTGTGGATATTTGAATAGCTAACATAGCAACTTGGGGAACAATCATGTACTTATTTGCATTAAATTTCCACCAATGTAATACATCGAAAGGCTCATTGGTCAAACCTTCAAAACGACCATTTAAGTAATGAGCCTAATCATTTTAGCAATTAACAGTAAAATCTAAAAATTAAGTAAAAAATTAAATAATTAATTGAGTGACCTAATCAGGAAATTGATATGCGGATAAATAAAAAATATTACTTGCTAAAAAATTAAAGGGAGCCTATTAAAATTAGAATAAAACAACAAAAGTATCAATAAAATATAGAAAACAATTACCAAGAAATAAGAATGACATGGAAATTTAATTATTAGTAAAAGAAAAAGAAATGTGGGAGTTTGAATTAAAATATATATTTAATTTTTTATCCAATTGTAATTAGTGGCCGATGAATATGGTTCAATGACATTTGTTTAACAATTCACCCAATTTGAGGGTTTTGCATCCACATTTGTGATGATTGATGGGTATTTATGTATGATTTAATTAATCAATTGGGATGGATAATTGTCAATTTATGTATTGAGTTTAATTGAGTTATGCTAATATGGATGTATCTTTTTAATTGTAATGTGTTTAGTTCTAATTCGGTTGGATAAAATGTAAATTAATTTATTTTCAATTATTTTGTAAGCAATTTGGCGGTTTAAAACGGTTTGAAAAGATTGAAATCAAAACCAAACCACTTTGAAGCTATTTTGTTCTATTCAAAGGCAAAACATTGACGGATCGACGTTAACCCAAACCAACAGTTTCGATTCGATTTTACAATTTAGAGATTTATTTTTTATCCCTAGACCATAAATTGGGAAAAGAATGCAGTAGTCAAGTCGGTCCAAGTTTGATCGACCTCTGCGATAGGTTTCTAACCATCTCTAAGCTTTGTCTCCAATAATGAGGGGGAAAGCTTTGCACATGATGGTTCCATTGGCTCTTTATAACTCCGTCTAAGATGTAGATTTGTCAGGGTAACTGATAAGGTCACCCTTCACATCGTATCCTATAAGTTGGAGAATCTTCAATTCTTTTGGGAGAAGTTCAACTAAAATGTCACCTGTAAAATGAGAGTGCCAGCTTGAAAAATATTCTTCCACCACTCCCATTTTTTCTACCTCCAAGTTAACACTTCAATTTTTTAGGCGGCTTAGCTCAAGTTTCTTTCACCCTTCAATGGACCTATTTTGAATGGGAGTAAGTTGATTATTTCTTGGTAGAAGAGGAATTTGTGAACCTAACCGATTAAAGACACTCAGAGATCTCCTAAGGTTCGTTTCCACAAGGTGAGGTATTTTTCACCTTGTTTATTTTTCTCTAGGCAGATTTTTTCTGAAGAATGTAAATTCCTTTGGACATAAGGTCATGAGCTCATCCTTTGATTGGAGATTTTACCTCAACTTTTGTTATTCAGGGGGAGTTTGATTCTGCTCTATGTGTCACATAGCATTTTTGAGATGTTCTATGGCTTCCTTCATAGTAGTTATTTGTAGATTTCTTATCTCAATAGAGTCATTCCCAACCTGGAAATTACAATGAATTTTGGGATGTCGAAGTTCGTATGAAAATGGCTTTTTAATATGGTATTGCGGCTTATCCTTATGAGGACGAGTTGGCTTTGGTGGCTTATTAGGAATTGAGAATGAAGGCTATTTTACAACAAGGTCTCCTTCTAGCATTAACTATTGATAGCAAAATATTAGGTTGCAAATTAGACCAGCTTAAAGTAGATTTTGTGAATGAGTTGCTAGAATAATATAAGATGGCATTATAAATTCAATATAAGAATATATTACAGTATGTTGTTATTGTATTTTAGCTCACTTGCCCTTGATGGTGGATCAGATGTTCTTATTTATAGACATTTTCTTGTAAGATGGTCGCCTCGTGTCTTATCAAGCTACAATATCGACCTCGAAGTGCATGTCATTGCCCTTGAATGGAGTATTTTCATTAGCCTATGAAGTCGGCTGGTCAGGCCATCATCCCTAAGTCATAGCCATACTTAGGTAATGATTACCTGTTACATATACAATCATTACTATTCTCCAATTGGTGGATACGGAGGTGCTAACTTCACTAGTGACACCTATCCACAAGTAATAGTTAAATGTGAGGTGCTTGCATCATTGGTAGGGCACAATCTAGAGGGTAATAATATTTTTGTTTATGACGATGTAGTGTGAACTGAAGATCAAGGTCGTTAAAATACGATATTTATGAGTTATATTAATGAAATATGACTTAATTCGATGTAAATTGTCAGGCAAAACTCGATGAAAATGGTGGAATTGAGTGAAAGGAACAAAAAGTAGGTAAAAAGTACAGAAATCCAAAGTTCGAGGACTTAAATACAAATGTTCAAAAGTTACCGTAGACTTCAAAGTAATGATCGGGTGGTTCGAGAGAAAAGAAGATAGCGGGATGAAAAGAATTAATCAAGGACCAAATTTTACCTGCAAGAAAGTCCATGGACCAATTTGTAAAAAATTGGCCCTAACCCTTAAGCCAAGTGCACGTATGGCTCTGCATAGCATTGCGAGCACAAGGCTCAACACATGGTTTGTTTGAGCCTGATTTTGGGCTATCATGTGTGCGCCTTACCTTATACCATGCACATGCATAGGAAAAAATTTATTTCCTTTCTTTGTTTCGGCAAGTTTTGGAATGTGATCTTTAGCATCCCTTTTAACTTAAAGACGTCTAGAACGCATAGAACCTTATTTTATCATAAAACTGGGTTTAGCAAGAGACAAATAAGGATTTTACAACAAGATTGAACGTGTGAAGATCAGACTCGAGATTGAAGTAAAAGAAATCAAGTTTTTAAGTTCTACATCTTTTTTTTTTTTTTTTTTTCAAGTAATGCCTTTTCATATCTGTTCGTATAATTTGAATTCAACCATGTTAGGCTAAGCTTTATTTATATTGGATGAATGATGAAACTATTGATTTATATTTCTAATTCAGGACTTAAATATTTTAGTTAATTCATGTATTCTTGATTAAATATGCGCGATTATTTCATTGTTTAAATGCTTGATCACCATTTAGACAATTTGTTGTTTATTGTAATATTGAGAGACTCATAATAGGTTAGAACATTGCATATTTGATATATGGGCAATAGTTGCTAGGAATAACATTTGTGATATGTGCAATATAGGTTGATAGTCGTGTGATTAAAATCATCTCTTTCCATACAAATTTGGACTAAGAATATGATCGGGTCATGCTTATGATATGTTTAATTTATCTTGGAAAAGAAAGTTAGAAATTAATGGATTATCTATTGTCACGAACATTAACTTACATGAGTTGATAATCGAAAATAAAGATTAATAGTGGATTTTGAAATCCAATACATTCATCTCATAATTTGATACAAACCAATTCTTTACATAGCCATAACTTAAGTTACAATAAGTACAAACAAATAAACAAACTCTTTTGTGTCACATAGATCGAATTTGATTATATCTGATATACCATAGTTAGCATTTATTGATCATTGGACGATATACTTAACTCACTACTTATTACTTGTAAATGATACCGTACGCTTGTGAGATTTTCTTGAACAAGTTTTTGGACCCTTTAACAGTCACAAGGGGATGTCAGGGGATACCTTTCGAATGCTGTTTTTCTTCCACACATTGAAGGATGTCGTAAGAGAATGGATCTACTCTTTACCTGTCGAGAACATCTTGTCTTGAAATGACATAACACAAGAGCTCGCTATGAAGTTTTAATTGCCATCTTGAGTCCATAAATTTCAGAATGAAGTCTACACATTTAAGCAAAACAGCCTTAAGAGCTATCCAAAATCTTGGACGAAATTTAAATATTTGTTTAGAAAGTGTCCTAATTTTGACATTTCTAAGCAAGCTCAGGTATACATCTTTGCCTATGTATTATACCAAAAATATCGAAATATGGTCGATGTTTAGCAGAAGGTTCAATGATGAAGATGAGTATAGATGAGGCCTATGAATTGTTTGAGAGGATTATGAATAAATCGATCTATAAGGCCGAACGATAGGGATACTCCGAAGGTATGCACAGTATTGATGCAGTAATCGCATTAATGGCACAGATGGAAACCGTTACAAAGAAATTAAATAAGTTATCCCAATCTGTTAACATGGTACTCCAGTCAACATCGGTTTGTGTAGGTTGCAGGATATATCATACTATTGTAAGTTGCCCTTTAACATCCATGCTACTATTCATCCTAAGGAAGTTAGTTGTAGCAGAGTAACAGACTTTCAGCTGTAGCACATCAAATCCCATTCCAACAATTATAATTCGAGATGGAAAAATCATCCTAATTTTTTATGGACCAACAATCAAGGCTAGGGACAATGAGAGAATTATTAAAGTAGACCACCATGTTTCCAACAACAACAACCATAAGATACAAAACCCTAACTAAAAACTTGCTCACTAAGTCTATCACGAAGACTAAAACTAAGTTTTAGAACCAGTGGTCTTCTATTAAGAATTTGGGACAGCGTGTGGGATAGATAATAGTGTCCTTATTAGGTAGAACTAGAGAATTTTACCTAGCAAATCAAAGACAAATCCAAAAGAACGGGTCAAAACCACACTATATGTAGTAGAGTTCAGTTACTAGAAATATATGTGAAACGACCTGCTATTGCTACAGACAAAGTACCTACCACGGGTGAGGAATACGTGGATCAGTTTGATAAAAATATCGAAAAAATCCAAGCTGAGTCTTCAAACAGACCATATGTTAAGGTAACCACTCCTATCAAAGCATATGTACCTCCAATTCCATCCCACAAAGACTGTAAAAACACAAGCTTGATAAGCAGTTCGTAAAGTTTTTTAATGTGCTCAAGAAACTACATATCAACGTACCATTTGCATAAGCATTAGCTCAGATGCTTAGCGATGCTATATATATATATATATATATATATATATATCCACTACAACATCACTATAGCTGGCTAACAAATCAATCAAGCACCATAGAGGCATTGTTGAAGAATTTTAGTGAAGGTTGACAAGTTCATATTTCCAACAGATTTCATTATTTTGGATAGGAAGAAGACAAAGGCGTCACTCTCATATTAGGTCATCCATTTTTTGCTATTGGTAGAGCATTGATAGATGTTCAACAAAGACAAATGGTTTTGAGGTTAGATGAAGAACAATTAACAATCAACATCTTTAAGGCATTCAAGTTTAAGAATGAATCAGATTTTTTGCTTCTAGGTTAATGTGATTGATGAAGCAATGAGAAAAACATTTATATTTGATCATCATCAAGACCCACTTGAGGTTTGTTTTGTAAACTCTTAGACTTCTCCATCTGAAAAAGAAGAAGCAAAAGAATGTGTTAGGTACTTGACAGCCTTGTCACCGTTCTTTAAGCAGCCAAGATTAGAGATCATTAAAGGTCCTACAAAGTATTTACCATATATTCAACAATCTCTAACATTTGAGCTTAAATAGTAGCCTACCTACCTATGCTATGCTTTTTTGGGGAAGAAGAATTCATTTTCAATTACCATCTTGAACTCTCTTATTGAAGAATAAGAAGATCAAATTTTAAGGGTACTTCGAGATCATATGACAACCATTGGATGGACTATCTTTGACATAAAAGGGATCAAGCATTTCTTTGCATGTACAAGCTTTTAATGGAAGATAATTAGAAGCCTTTAGTGGAGCATTTGTGCAAATTGAATCTGACTATGCAGGAGGTACTATAAAAGGAAGTCTTGAAGCTCTTGGATGTGAGAATCATATATCACATATCTTATAGTCATTAAGTTAGTCCAGTATAGGTGGTGCCAAAGAAAGTCAAAATCAGTGTGGTTCCAAATAAAATAACGAGCTCATTCCTACATGTACATTAACGGGTTGGAGAGTTTGTATTGCTATCACAAACTCAACAATGACACTAAGAATGACCATTTTCCCTTTCCTTTCATTGATAAGATGTTAGAAAGGCCCATGGGGCATTTATATTACTATTTTCTAGATGGGTATTCGGGATATAATCAGATTCCAATAGCTCTATATAATCGGAAGAAGACCACATCCACATACCCTTATGTCACATTGCGTACATGCAGATGCCCTTTGGTTTATGCAATGCCCCAACCACTTTTCAGCGTTGTATGAAGTCTATCTTTTCTAACACGGTGGGGTAAATCATTGAGGTTTTCTTGGATGATTTCTCAGTCTTTGGGATTATTCAAGGAATGCCTAGATCACTTGGGTTCAATTAGGAGAAGTGTTACTTCATGGTTCAAGAAGGAATTGTGTTGGGTTATTTGACATCAGTTAGAGGTATTGAGGTTAACAGAGCAAATATACATGTGATTGAGAAGCTACCTTTACCAATTTCAGTGAAGGAAATTAGAAGCTTTTTGGCACAGTCAAGTTCTACCAACGCTTCATTAGGGATTTCTCCAAAATTGCAAAGGCCCTCCACAACTTGTTAGAAAAGGATGCTCATTTTCACTTTTTTGAAGAGTATTTGATTGCTTTCAACACTCTAAAATAAAAGTTGGTTTCAGATCCAGTATTAGTAGATCCTGATTTGGAATTGTAGTTTAAGCGGAAATGTGATGCTAGTGACTATGTAGTTGGGGCAGATTGAAGTTAAAGCAATGATAAGATCACATTGGTGATTCACTACACTGGAAAGACTCTCGTTGAGGCTCAGCTGAACAATGCTTCTAAAGAAAAAGAGCTTTTGGCAGTGGTGTTCATTTTTGGCATATTCAAATCATACTTGATTGAATCAAAGGTGATTATGTACATAGTTCATGCAGCATTGAAATATTTGATAAGTAAGAAGGATCCTAAGTCGAGACAAATCCGATGAATACTTCTATTGCAGGAGTTTAATTTAAAGATCCTAGATAAACTGAGAGTGAGAACATAGTTGCAAATCACCTATCTCGCCCATAATCACAATAATGGGATCCTACAGAGGTATTCCTAGATGAAATGTATTTTCAGATTGGGATAGCACTATGGTATACAGATTATGTGAATTACTTGGTTAGCTTTGTCATCCTAACGAAATATTCTAGTTATAAGAAAAAGAAAAAGTTTAGAGATCTCAAGCACTACTTTTGGGATGACCTTTTCTCTATAGACAGGGTTCAAATCATATAATTTTTTGTTGTTTATTAGACGAAGAGCATAATCATTTTTTTGGAGTGTTGTCATTCTTTCTCAAGAGGTGGTCACTTTGCAGCAACCAAGATAGCAGCAAAGTTCTAATTAGGTCTTTATTAGCCTACGTTATTTCGGGATGCATATCCTTTAGTAATGACATGTGATAAGTATCAGAGGACCAGAAATATCTCAACAAAGAATGAGATGAATTTGAACAACATTGTAGAAGTTGAATTATTCGATGTTTGGGCATGAATTTGATGGGACCTTTTACTTTTTTCTATGGTCAATAGTACAATTTGTTGTATAATGGACGAGAGATGACTCAATTCCTAAGGAAGAACATCTTCGCAAGGTAGGCACCCCACGGACAATTATTAGTGACGATTATAAGCATTTTTACAACTGCCCATTTTCAGCATTAGTGATTAAGTACAGAGTTAAGTATCATGGCTCGACTCCCTATCATCCTCAGTCTAGTGGGCAAGTAGAAATCTCCAACTGAGAGCTGAAAAGGATTCTTGAAGCAACAATGAACGCGCATACTAATTGGTCAAAAAAGCTAGATGATGTACTTTGGGCATAGAAAACAACTTTCAAGACTCTTATTAGCATATTCCCATATTGATTGATTTTTGTCAAGGTATATCACTAACCAATTGAGCTTGAGTATAAGGCATATTGGGCTACACGCATGCAAATTTTGATATAAAGTCAGCATAGAAGCATAGAATCCTTTGTCTCAATGAGCTCGATGAATTTAGGTTGGGGCGTATAGGAATGATAAGCTATAAAAAGAAAAGGCCAAGAAATGGCATAACAGGCAAATCAAGGAAAAAGAGTTCAAGCTTTGTCAGCAAGTTCTCATGTTCAAATCTCGCATCAAACTCTTTCCAGGCAAGATAAAGTTGAGATGGTCGGGTCTATTCATTATTGTATCTGTATATCCACGTGGCGT
Organism: Fraxinus americana; assembly: GCA_035079005.1. NCBI lineage: Eukaryota > Viridiplantae > Streptophyta > Magnoliopsida > Lamiales > Oleaceae > Fraxinus > Fraxinus americana. The sequence continues at coordinate 24,809,832 of CM068720.1, forward strand.
AGTGGAAGTGGTATGTCAAGATCATCTGCGAAGATTCAGGGTCAATGGGAAATGTTTGAAAGCTTGGTCGAGAGGTGATTACTCCCAATGAAGAGACAATCATGCCACTTGATAGTGCGGAGTAGCTTGAGCAATAAAGTCGAGCTAAAACTATAAACAATCACTTATTAGGAGGCAACTAAATTCTCTTTCCTTTTATTTATTCAGCTTTAATGCATTAGAACATGAATTTCATGTTTTGGAATGTTTGGAGAGTTAGGCATCATCATCCATCTCTTAGGTAGCAAGAGTCATCTGTGTACACATAAGTTTCAAATGTGTTTTACATGTGTTTGGGGTGTTAAAATTGTACCTAAGCGATTTGGAATGACAATTGTGTGTTTAGAGGCTAAAACGGGGTTTTCAAAGTTTAGTTAAACCAAAATAAGGTGTTTTTCAAGGGTAAGATTGAGTTTCAAAAAAAATTCATATTCCATATCCAAAAAAGGTGTTTTTCAAGGGTAAGAATGAGCTTCGAAAAATTTTCATATTCCATATCCATTCTATACCTTTTAAACACTTTTAGTACGAAAATTGAAGTTAGTGGGCAGATGAGAGGGTCCAAAAGGCCATTTTCCACTCTCCATGCGCGAGCCTAGTTGATAGCCATGTGAGTGCCTAGGTTGATGGGTTACTCAACCCGACAACATATACATGGACTCCCACACATAGAACAGGCGAAAATTTAGAACCTATCTATCTTTTCTCCCCAAAAACGATAACTTTACACAAAATTCTTCACAAATTTTGCAATTTTCACTTGGGCTTTTGAGTTTTAGTACATTATAACAAAGTTCAACAAGGATCTCACACCTCATTCCATTCAATTTAAAGAAAATCAAGGTAACTTGGCACACTTTGGTAAAATTCAACTTTTTTTGCATTAGTTACTCGATTTCTTCACCCGTGGTATAATTCTTTGAAGGATAATTGAGATCGGGCTTAGGTAGTTGTTGGATTTTGCGGTTGTGTGAGATTTGTGTGGTTTAGACACATTTAGGATAATATTTTGGACCACATTCAAGGTTTATGCCTATTAGGTAAAGAAATGCTTAGGTGAAGTTATTAGTTGAATTAGTGCACCAAATTCATACAACACATTGTTTTGACATAAATTAACACTCAAGCGATCGTTTTCATATTGTCACGAGTTTTGAATTGAAATTTTGGGGATGCAATTTTCAGCCTCGTCCCTCACATCCGGTTGCATCCCCTCATCCAATGTCTGTGTCTCACATTTACAGTTGTAGATAACGCCCGTAGCCTTGTATGCATTCTCCCACATTTCAACAGTTATCCCTATTTATTGTACTATATGTAGATTATTTAGATCTTTTCATTGCACACTTCTGAATAATGATTGCTTTTATTCTTTTTTGGACAAGAATGACATCAAAAATGAAAAACACTTTATCGAGCTCTAAGGAAAAAGAAAAAGAAACCACATCTAACATCACAACACAAACATGTGTTAATGAGAGATATATAAGGAGGTTCGTCACTTTGAAGCATAAAGTCACATTTGCTAACATCGTATCAAATTGGAAGGTTTGTCCAGAGAGACGAGTCATTTGGGAATTTTGAAGGATTTGAGATAGAACATCTTATACGTAGAGCCAGGTAGGGACGAGTAATACTGAAGTCGCATGCGGTCTTTCCTACCTTAGTGCAAGAATTTTACACAAACTTCAATGCCAACATTGACACTTCTAGAGTGGAATGTGTACATTACTCTTGGGTGCGAGACAAGTGGAGTTAGTTTTCTTCAAAGGTCATTGATGCACACTATGGACTGATGCAGGACAGCATTGTCCTATTACCTCTAGACCTCAACATGCCTATAATTGCACGAGTGCTTTATGGAAGAGCTGAGACATGGCCACTACTAGATGATGAATTTGAGTATAACAAGCTGACCCATTCTCTGATCGTTTTGTTGATGTTCGTATGCTACAAGATTGAGTCCACATCCTATAGGACTACATTTAATTATGCAATGGTGAAACTCTTGTAACACTTGGCAAGGTGTTTGAAGATGGACTTGGATATCCACATTTACAATCAAATCTGCAGTTTAGCGTTTGAGTTAGATCGTCGCCACACTTGGACGTTCCACATTCTTATTAGTGGGATTTACAAAGCTTTTAAGGTGCTACTAGTACTGGGAAAGCAACCTACCCAAGCCAGCGTATCGATAAATGGAAAGACAGATGTCAATTCTTAGAGAGTTATTCAGCAGCAAAAGCAGCAACAGATACAACAGAGTGTCGTTGAGACCAGCCAACTATCATCCAACTGCTAATGCTCCTCTTATACATCAGTTGTTTACCAGCTCGAAAGAGACCGTCTAAGGTATGCATGAGACACAACAATATTGGGAGTCCTATGATTGAAGGTTTAGAATACAGAGACCGATGTCCAGATTGTGCGGGATCGTGTCCTCTACATTCGAGATGATGTTGCAGATAGTAGCAAGAGGATGTCCTATTTTGCCGATGTGTTGATGTATACGAAGGTCGATTGGCATACATATTTGTATTGGTCAAGCATATGATATGGTACGAGATATCTTTGCACATATGCCTCCGCCTCCACCACTGCCTACAGATTGATCAAGGAAGTCTTCAGTTTTCCTACTTGTCCTTCTTATTGCATTTTCTGATCTTATTCTTGTGCATTAAGGGTAATGCATAGTTTCAGTTTGGGGTGGTGGGTTTTTTATCGATTGTTTCTATTTTTTCATGATCATCGAGTGAAAAACAAATTATTATTTTTTTTTTTGGTTATTTCTTGATTTTGTTTATATGTTAGAATATGAAGAGTAAAAAGGTTAAATGTTGGGTGAATTGATATTTATTCATATAGAACTTATATTATTTGTGCACAGAATTTATGCTTTACATCATGGGGATTGCCTTGGTTCATATGATTGAATAGGTTGAGAAATGTAGAATTTAGATGTTAAACCCAAATAAACAACTACAATATACATCCTTAAACTATGATTAGTATAGTTTCGGATTGAAGGAACGGTTGTAGGGAAATATTGAGGTGGAGAGGGATTCAATGTGTGAAAACTTATGCGTGGACTGTTAGAGACTAATAAGATAAAAATTAGGTGACCATCTTGAATTAGAAGTCAAGTTTAGTATTTAATAAGGGGTATTGCACTATTCATAATATAAAGCAAAGAAAAAGGTGCTACGTTACAAAGCTACTCTATAAAAGACCCCAATGCGGACTTTTATTGAAAATCCCAAAAAGAAACACAAATAGGGATCAAGCTAGTGTATGGAACAGAATACACATAGTATAATTGAAAACGCAAGTGCATAAGTGAAAATTCAAGTGAATGAAGCATAATTGATTTAAGCTTCAAACACCTGTTTGAAAGACTCAGACTTTTGATAAGAGAGAATTAGCTCGATTGAGTTTTAGAGGCGTAAGCAGTCAAAATAGAGGAGAATCCTTATTGGCCAAAATGTTAACTTACAATTAGTGAAGTCCATTTAAATTGGAGATGGTAAGTATTAGTATTGTAAAAATGAAACAATTGATCACACCTTAGAAAATGAGTAAAAAAATAATTTTGGGAGTGTGTATCTCATGAGGAATGAAAGAAAAAATTTGTCCATTACGGGTTTTATAGTGAACCAAGAACGAATTTATAATGCTTTGTATAAATCTTCGCACGCACACGTAAGTTTAGTGTTGGATATGTAGAAGTTGATTCTAACATTGTGACTTTGACACTGTTCATATTTTTGATATAGAAATTTCAATCCTAAGACCAACGGCGTGTTTTCTGACCAAATTTTGTTAAAGTTAAGCTATATTTTATTTGAAGACAAATAAATGTTTAAATTTGGAGTGTTTGATAAATGTATTTTGTGCACTTATTTAGGTTACTAAAATTGGATATTTGTATGTTATTTCAATGAAATATGACTTAATTCGATGTAAATTGTGTTTTTCATGCAAGACTTGATGACAATAGAGGAATTGGGTGAATTGAACAAAAGTGGTAAAAAGTGCAAAAATTCAAAGTTCATGGACCTAAATGCAAATGTTCAAAAGTTGCCATGGACTTCAAAGTAAATTGGGTGGTGCTAGTTTTCAATTGGATGAGAAAATAAGATAACATGCTGAAAAGAATTTAAAAATGACCAAAATTGCACCTATGGGAAACTTTAAGGACCAATTTGTAAAAAAATTGGCCCCAACCCTTAAGCATGCCACGCATAGCTCTACAAGGCCTTGCGTGTGCAAGGCTTAACACATGGTTCGTCTGAGCCTCATTTTGGGCTACATTCTTTTTATTTTTTTTCATCATCATAGAATTGAGTCTAGTAAGAGGTGAACAAGGATTTTACAACAAGACTTGAACATGCGAAGCTCGTATTGAAGATTGAAGTGCAAAAAATCAAGTTTTTGAGTTCTACATCTATTTCTTTGCTTCAGGTGATGCCTTTTCATATCTTTTATATAATTAGAATTCAACCATGTTAGGCTAAACTTTATTTGTATTTGACAAATGATGAAACTTATTAATTGATATTTCGAATTCAAGACTTAAGTATTTTAGTTAATTCTTGTATTGTTGATTAAATATGTAGGATTACTTCATTGTTCGAATGTTGGATCGGCATTTAGATAATTTGTTGCTTATTGTAGTGTTGGAAGACTCGCAATAAGTTAGAGAACATTGCATATTTGACATATGACCAATAGGTGTTAGGAATAATATTTATGGTATATGCAATCTAGGTTGATAATCGTGTGATTTTTTTAGCAAATGCATCTACACATTCTTAGTGAGCTTTTAGACTCCACCAAGGAAAGTAGATGGGAGTTAAGGATTTCCCAACCATATATATACATACATGAAATGAGGGGACCATAACCCTAACTTCCTGAAAACAACGTAACAACAAATGTTTAAAAGTAAAAGGAAAACAGTAAATGAAGAAATATTATTTCTTGTACAATGAGAATAAAAACAAATGAAAACTAAGCTATAAATCTCGAAATTGGGAAGTCCATACCCGTTAATCTGCACAAGTGCCATAATCTATCGAGGAAGGTTGGGTGGTTCATACTCTTGGTAGCAGTGGTAGTCCCAACCCTCTGAAGCTAGCAAATCTGCAACCTAATTTCCCTTTCGATGATGTGGGGAACCATGTCTCAATCAAAGGAGATGAGGTCTCTAATCTATCTGAGTATGCTTTGAATAATCTATGGTCCTCCGTTCCTGGTGATACAGTGAATAGACATGCTGAATCGGCCTCATTAAATAGTTGAGTTACCAAATCCTCTGGCCTGTAAAATCTCATTTAGTATGAAATCCATCCATCGCAGGCATTCTCCCTTGAAAGCATCTCTTCGCATATGAATTCAAATTAGGAATATTAATTTATCTTGAAAAAGAATGTTAGATATTAATGGATTATCGATTGTCATGAACACTTAAATAACACTAACTTACATGAATTGAGAATTGGAAATAAAGATTAATAAGTGTATTCTGAAATTCAATGCATTCATCTCATAATTTGATGAAAACCACTTCTCTACATAATCATAGCTTAAGTTAGAATAAGTATAAACAAATAAACAAACTCTTTTGTGTCACTTAGATCGAATTTGATAGTAGTTAGTATACTATAGTTAGTATTTATTCCTCGTGTGACGATACATGTAACTCACTACGTATTACTTATCAACAATCTGTACGATTATGGAATTTTCTCGAACAATCGACTTGGTTGGGAAGAGCTCAATTTCTGGCCTTTGAATATATTGTCCTATTATTGCGTTTTGACTTTTGGAAGTTGGTCCCAAGTTAGCTCGGTCGCCAACAGTGCCTAAAAAGGAAAAATTGTGATACTTTAAATCAAAACATTAAAAAAAATTGAATAAAAGTGTAACTCCCTTGAAATATAGTGAAAAAAACTATAGGCATTAACAATTTGGAAAGTTAGACCAACAAATAAAAATTAAAAACTGGGAAAATTGTCGAGTTTAATGGGTGTTTTTGGAATTGTTCATAATTTATTTAAATTATAAATAGATATAATTAAATAATTAGTATTTATAAATTCTAAAAAATATATAAATAAAAAATAATTCCATCAAAATTATTTATAATTTAAATACTTTCCAAACAAAAATATAAATCAAATATCAAAATAATTTTTTGACTTAACCTTCTTCACACCTCCAATATGATGTAAAAGACTTTTAAAATTGAGTCTTGCTATGGGTACATAACAAACTACATAAAGGTTAACATAATGGACAAATGGCGGCTTTTCATTGGGGGATGCGCCTGACCCACACTGTGGGCCAGGCGCATCCCCCAATGAAAAGCCGCCATTTGTCCATTATGTTAAAGGTTATGTAATTTGCTATGTACCAATAGCAAAATCCTTTAAAATTTCAACCATACATGTATATTGTGGTTGACATCGAGGTTTACACTCTTCTATATAGCTACATCTACATCTACATCATTGATTTTGACAACAATCATCACATCGCTGTCCAAATTTTTTCCATATAAGAGAGAATGTCAATGAAAGTGTCAAGGAGAATGTATGTGTAGAGTTATTCTTAAAATCTTGGCTCCTTGTACAGAAAGTTAGTCTTTGGTAGCGCACTAGACCCTCCACCCCCACCTTTTCTCTTTCCCCCTGTATATTATGTTCTCTTTTTCATCGTTTTTGTCTGGTTTTTAGTTTAATAATATCCAAGTGTTCCTCACTATGCCATAGCTTTTCCACACACAATGATGGGATGGCACAAACATGAAAGGCGGCTTTCAAATTGGAGATTGCATTCATTATACATAAATGACAACAACTATTGCATTATGATATAACTGATTCTCAATTTTTCAAAAAAAAAAAAAAAATATATATATATATATATAATTATAATTATAATAATAATAATCCAACACTACCTTTCATTTAAAAATTACATTCTCATTTAATCTAGAGTAGGTACTTAAAAATATGTGTCCTGAGAATTTTATAAATAATTATTACAAAAGGAGAATAGAATCACGGCCGAGATTTGAATAAAAGAATACTATAATTGTTATTGTATTAAAAGCTCTTTGTAGCTCAATCAAAAATAATTTTGTAATTAACATTAACTAAATGAACCTATATGACATCAATTTGTATATCAATTTATACACAATGATTTACAAGAAGCATTACTAAAAAAAATCCATTAACATACCTTTCTTTTATTGTTCACAATTTTAAAATGTACGCGTATGAAATATTACTTTTCCTCGAACTTACAGTTTTTTTTAAAAGAAAAAAGGATGATACTTTAACTATTAAAACATGAAGAAAATTTGAAGTAAGAAAAATAAAAATAAAAAGGAGGAAAAAACAAAGTTCAAATTATGAATCGGCGGCTGTAGAGGTGTCAAGACGGACGGGCCGGCCATGACCCGTAAAAATCGGCCCGTGAAAATCGGGACCTCGGGCCGACCCGTGACCCGTGCGGGCGGTTCACGGGCCAAGGAGGTGTAACCCGCGGGCTTCGCGGGTTGCACCCCCACGGGCCGCGATTAACCCGCGGCCCGTAAAAAAAAAATTAAAAATAAAATAAAATAAAAATTAAAAAAAAGGGGAGAGATTATTTTTACAATACCCTCTCATTAGTTATTATACATTTATACTTTATAGTTCATACTTGTTACTACCTTATTACAATTACAATTATTCAATTGCAAATATCATCATCATCTTGATTATATTTCTTTCTTCTCGATTCTCACTAGTCACTACTAAATTTTTTAATCCTACTATATTATAGATTCTCACGATTCTTTTTCTCAAAATCCTATTTTCAATAATAGTTGCTCTCCAATAAATTTAGAAGATGATAATGTTGTAGAAGTTTGCAAAGTTATAAATAATTCATGTAACATTAAATTTGAATTCTATGTAAAAATTTCTTGATATAATTATGAATTTATCATTTTGTTCAATTCTTAGTTTACATTTAATAAAAAAATATATTTTTTACTATAAATATGAAAAATTCTATACTTTTATAATTTTATTTATACAATCATACGGGCCAAAATCGGAACGAACCGCGACCCTCGCGACCCGTGACCCGCATGGGCTCGACCCGGATGGGTCAGCGGGCGGACCTGGGTTGTAGTCCAAAATTGTGGGCCGACCCGTAACCGGCCCGGAACCCGCAGCGGGCGGGCTTTTTTTTCACGCGGGCCGTTACCGGGCTTACATGTTGGCGGGCCGACCCGGCCCGGACCACCCGGATTGACACCTCTAGGCGGCTGCGATAATCCAGCAATGAATATCTACTAATCTTCTGCCACCTCAACCAGCAGCGGCCCGACATGATTTATTTGGTGGGTCCTATGCTGACCATAGTTTTACCTAACAAAATCAAATTGGTTTCGGGCTCGGGCCCATGAAATTCTCTTATTTCTAGAAAATTAAAAGCAAAAGGAATGATCACTTTTTAGAAATATAATTAAGGGAAAATTTCAATAGCGATCCAAAATCTATCGCTTTTTTGCAGACTTTACCTCAACATTCAATTTGTACCGTCATTATTTTATATAAAATAATTAAAACAAAAAAAATTAAAATTAGAATTTCATAGCAGACTCGACATCAGGACTTGGTGAAACTCTCGCTTCGGGTACAAGGGGCACTCCAGGGCGTCTTGCGAACGGTAAATTTGATGAGTCGGTGCGTACTTTGGCATTCGCAAACTTCAGCAAGAAATTAGTGGTGAGTGGCAGTGGTCCTGTAGATGGAGAAGTGATTCACTTAACTGTAGTCTACAGTAAAAAATCGCTAACACCCGACCCCATTTTTCGGCGATAGCTGGGCAGGCGTCTAGGAATGGTTGGTTTCTTTCTCGAATTGGAGATCGAGTGTCCTCAGGACGTTGAACGAGTTGATTTGGGTTTGATTTAGTGGTTGAATTAGGTTAGGAGATAAAGATTGGTTTAGGGGTGGTATAATGGGGTGGGGTGGGGTGCGTGGGTTGAGGAAGATGAACAGTGGTTTAGAAGGAGGGGGGAGGAGAAGATGGACAGTGATTTTATTTTTCTTTGTTATTTATTTATTTTTTAATTTTAATTCAAAATTACTATTTTACCTCTTTTAAAAATTGTCAAAGTCAATTTATTGAGTCAACTAACGGTCAAACTAACATAAATCATTCATTTGGACTCCATGTGCTAATTTTTAAAAGGTTTGGGATTGTGGGTGGTGCAAAGTGAAAGATAAGGTAAGATTTGCAAAAAAAAAGTGATAAGTTTGGGAGTGCTGTTGCAATTATCCCTATAATTAATGAGATTACTCTTTTCCTAAATTTCTGATAATTTTGGGGTATGGCTCGGAATTTGATCCCATTATCTTGGGATTAGGGCTCCTTACAAGTTGCAATGTTATCATATTCGTCCGTCTTGGTACATAATTTTTTTCAAAAAATAAATAAATTATATTAATTTCTAATCACTTATTTTTCGATAAGATAATTTTGAACGTCTATTCATATTTTTTCCTTAAACAATACTATTTTATCAAAAATTCTACACAGAGAAGACCATTAATAAATATCTTCGAAAATTGATAAGTTAATCGGTATTTTGTTTTAATTAACAAGTTTTCTATAACACTATTGGATACATTGTACATTAAAAATACAATTAAATTGAGAATGAATATGAGATGAATTGAATCAAAATAAAGATGTTAAATAAAAGAAATTGAAATTGTTTTTAAACAAGTAAATGTGATACTAATTCATAATAAAGAGTAATCCTATATTGCATCACTATTATTTTATATGTCAGTAAATGATAGTTAATTGAATGGGTTTTATTCATTACATTTCATTGAGCTAGCATTATTCAAGAATTAATTATAAGAAAATAGTGTGTTGTGCTTTTCGAATGAGTCTTATTCTGGTATGTTTGAGTCCCAATTTTTATTTTTTATTTTTTAAATGAGTTTTATGATAGTGATTTTTTTGCAGATGTGTGGTTAAACTATAGGAAAAAATTTTGGAATTGTATTACATTATCTAATTGAGAAAATGTGGTATTGAAAATGAGTTTTAAAAAAATGTGTCTCAAACAAGGGCTTAATTGACATTAATTTTATTTTTCTTTTGTTTCTTGTAGAAGTTTTTCCATGAAAGTATTTTAGTTAGGGCCCGTTTGATTACATGGGTGGAAAATTGTTGGAAAGAAAATGAATTTTAGGGAAAGTAATTGTCTATAAAATATTTTGCATAGAATTGTTAATTAGATGTGTTTGATTGTTATAATGAAAATTTTTAAATTTTGTATTCGTTTGACTTTGTTTCATATGGAAATTGTCCATTAAAGTGATAATTTTTTTAACAATTGGTTATAAAATTTATTTCCATTGCCAAAAAGTAAAAAATATATATATATTTCCTAAAAAATCATTTTTTTATCAAAGTTTAGTGTTCGTTTGATTTTGTTATACATGAAAATTGTCCATTAAAGTGAAAAAGATTTTACAACTGATTATAAAATTTGTTTTCATTACCAAAAAAAAAAAAAAAAAATTGGCGTGTGAAAGCAATTTTCCTAAATTCTAGGAAAAGGGGCGCTTGGGGAGGGGGGAGGGAAACAATTTTCTTGGCAAAATTCGTGCAATCAAACGCCACTTTTTGGCAAAGTTGGAAATTATTTTTTTTTTCCTCGGAAAACATGGTCCATCAAATAAGGCCTTAGTGTTTAAAAATTAAGGATTCGTTTGATTGCGAGTATGAAATTTACGTGAAAAAAAAATAAATTTTAGGCAATTCAATTGCCTAGAACTTATTTATATGAAAATTATTAATTAAATGTGTTCGATTGATTTAGTTTTCAATTTAAAAAATATTATATTTGTCTATTTTTTTATTTGTTAGTAGATAAGAAATAGTGGATAGATGAGAAAGAGAACGAAATGGTGAATTACTTGGAAAATAAAAATCATCATTCCCTAAAGAAATGTTTTTCTTATTTTTGAGGAAAATATGTTCACATGATCAAAAGTTGGAAAATATTTTCCATGAAAAAATTGTTAATCAAACACCCCGAAAATAGAAATACGGGTGAAAAAATAATATTTTTCATAAAAAATAAAATCAATCAAACACATTTCCGAAATAACTTTTTTTTTTTTTTTATAAACTAGAAGAAGCAATTCATGACATTAATTAAATGGGCTTAAAAATAGCTTTAAAGTTTTAAAAACTCATTTTAAACTGTCTTAAATTACGAATTTCAATGCTTTATTTATTAAATTATTGATATATGAAAATATGTTAATTAAATAAAATGGAGCAAAAGAAGCAAAATAGAGGTCAAATTTTATTTTCTCAGGCGAATTTTGATTCCCTGCTTTTCTTTTCTTCTTTTGACTACGTACTCCACACCACCTTCTGCCATTTCTTTCTATTTTCTCTCTCTCTCTCTTTTCTACTACTGTCGCCGGAGCCGGTTCTCCACTTCCGGCAGCCGGAGAAAAGTTTGATCACTCGTCTTCCATTCAAAAACCACTACACTGTAACACCGTAACAGCCAGGTGTACTTTGACATTTAGGCTTTAACTGAAGCAAGTTTTGCAGATCCGGGGCAGTGAAAAGGTGGTGAGTTCTTATAATTCAACAGGCGGGGATGAAATCGAGCTGGTATCTGTGCTCTCTTTTATCTATATATCTGTCTGTCCATATAATATAATGCCTCTCTATATAAGTGTATTATATATATATATATATATATATATATATATATATATATATATATATATATATATATATATATATGCGTTCAATTCAAAGATTGGAAATGGGATCTTTGTGTTAGACTGTGTTTTTGTAACTCAAAATGAAAGCTTTTTCGGGTTTCCATTTTTGGCGTTTTTGGTATGAATATAGTTACCCAAATTACAATAGTCATTTTTATACACAGTGACTAAAATGCCTTTTTATTATTCCAAATTACAAAGCAGAAACAAAAACCCTTTCTCGTCTTTATAGATTGTGAAAGCAATCGATGTTGGCCGCTATTATGTAAAAAAAAAAGCATAAATTCTTGTTTGTGTTCTAGTCTATTCGATACTGTATACCATACTATACAATGCATTTAGGAAAACAAATTTTCTGGAAAAAATTGTTGGTTTTCGTGTGAATGTTGTAAAAAGAGTGCTAATTTTTCTCGTGGAATATGATAAAATTATGGTCTTTGACTTCTTTATTAAGCTTAATACATTATTCTGAAAACATTACTGCACCATCTGATTCGACTTTGGAACAACAGAGAACCAGTCCGGTTATTAGCTATTTTTATTACTGGTTCGACCCTTTTTTGAGTTGATGTCTAGGCCAGTTTATAAAACATGCGTTTAGAAGACCTTAACATAATGAAACATAAACGGCCTTCTTTTAACTGTAGAATTGGCCAAAAAATTGGTCAAAATGGACCTTGAGTTGGGTCAAATTGACCCTTTCTAGATTAAATTGGCCCCTCAAGTTGGACCCAGATTCGCCTGTAAACTACCCAATGCACATGCAAAATTGAAGAAACCAATTGAAATTCAAAGTTTTCGATCAAATTCCAGATGTAGATAGTCTCGTGTACCTCTCTTCAAAATCTCTACCTTAATAACTAGTCAACCGATGAAAATGTAGTTGCTATTTGTATTATGAGCAATAGATTGTTGGTATTGTGTTACAAGCACTTGGGTAGAACTCACATTTCAAACCAGCTTGTAAGGGGTGTCAATGTGCTTGTAAGCTCATAAGATAAGCCTTCCACATGCAATCTAATACCTTTGCTACAAGCACTAGGTAGAACACCTTCTTGAAGCCCGGCTTATAAGAGAGCATGTCCAATGTACTAATAAGTGTGCAAGACAAGTCTTGCATGAGCAATGTGAAACTCAGAAGTAGTTGTTACATTTCACCTAGGAAATGTACAGCAACCTATTTCCCCAATTAAGGACTTTATAGAACTAGTCTTCTACTGAAGTAGTCCTCCTCCTGCTGTCATTTCCACAAGAAGAGGTGTTTGATCTAATACTACTGTTATAAGTACCTCTAAGGCAGGCCTTCGACGAGTGATGCGACACTCACAAAGTTAAGAGTTAATTTGAGGAATTTATATAAAACACTGGGGGTGGATGGATTCACGGAAGAGGGGATGGCTTGTCGATTTTCTTGTGATCTATGTGCTTTATTATAGTTGTCAGTATACAATTGAATCTTATTAATCCATCAAATTTCGGGTTTGTATATGTGTTTGTGCGTGCTTTAGAGAAAGGAATAAAAGTGATGGAAGAAAGAAAACCGCTCTTCTTTCTTACTCTCAAGAGTTTTGTACTTTCTTTTTCAATTATATGCAGGAAGAGAATGCCAGAGAAGAAGCAACTAGGAGGCTAATTACGATTTAAAATCTTTTTGTTAGATGGCTAGTTAAGGAAATGTTAAGGTAAGAATATTTTTCACTTTCTGTTTTTAGAAGGGCCTTTTTAACAAATTCCCCTAAGAAAAGCGTATCTATGAGGTATTTAAGAAAAAGGTGGCTTAGATTCAAAAAGATGTCAGCCAAGTTTTACTGCTATCTTACTTCTTGATGGACTAAACTGGACAAATTGGAAGCTTTTATTAATGTTAAATGGATTATCTGTCTCTGAATTGAAAGGCATGGCTTCATTACCTAAAGGTGAAAGGTTTAGTCTAGGTTCATCTTTCAGTGATTCAGATACAAAATGAAGGCTTGATAAGTTCTGAGTTTGCATTAAAAAATTCATAATAGGCTTGCATAACATAGCTTGTTTACAATACTTCCTACAGTACACTGAAATTCGGAGGCTTTCTAAGGTCGCTAATGTTGATCATTTTACAAATAATTATTTCAACATCCACAAAGGTCAAATTTAACTGTACTGTGATTGCTTGCTGAATTGATACTGCTTTCTGTAAACCACTCAAACGTAATATATGATTGCTTAAAACCAGCGGTGCATCATCTAATGGATTTTTATTTTTATTTTTTTAATATTACCACCGTACAGTTGGTTTATTTAATAATCTTGAGGGGTTGCTCAATTGGTTTGGCCTTGGGTTTGCTCTCCAATGGTCACCGGTTCGAGTCTCCTCAAGGCCACTGAGATGAATACCTGACAGTAAACCTCGGGGTCTCGTGGGATTGGTCGAGGTGCCCGCAAACTGGAGTGGACATCCACGGTTATATAAAAAAAAAAAGTTGGTTTATTTAATATTTTATCAAATTTGTTCTTATCTAACAATCTTACTTCGACTTTGTGACATGGAAATATTAAGTTTTAATGTTAGTATTGCAGGACTAAACATATTCAATTTGGATTTCTAGTAGCGGTGAAAGAAATTTGAGGCTAGCTTCAATTTCAAGAATTGTCCCTGGACAAAAACAGTGAGAGAGATCTAATTTCATGTTATAGAACTTAAGCTTGATCACAATTGGTAGGTTACCGGGTTATTCAAATAAGTTGTGTTTTCGTGGTTTGAAACTATGCTTGTAACTATTCCCCCATCCCCTTCTTTTTGTGTTTTCACGGCCTATATTCTGCTTAAAAGTTCACCTTTATCATTTCTTACCAATTTGGTTCGAAGTTCCAACAATATCTGCATTATGAGAAGGATTATTTATCTTTCTGTCTCATATATAACAATGTGAAAAGTGTTGAACGACCTCAGCTTAAGTTAAGACTGGAAACATTTATTTACTTTGCATTTAACATGCCCCTCGCGTGCATGATAACTTCATTTTTAAAAGGTCTGACTCGTGCCTGATTTTCATGATTGAGTGGAGGTGAGACTTGAACCCATGTTTTTGGCTTGCTCTGGTATTGCGTTGAACAATTTCATGTAAAAACTTAAACTGTTAGAGATGAAACACATTTCTTATTGAGATTTGGCATTCTATAAAATTTCCCTTGATGTGATGGGCGATAAACCGAATTTCATTTAATGATTATTACGTTTTGATTTTGTTTTTTATTAAGTTGTAGCTATGTCATGTTGTAATTTTAGATCTGCAAGGACAGAGTAGAGATGGAGATCTGGATAGTTGGTCTTAAGGCATTGATATCATCTCTTCTAGCTGGGCTCTCATAACTTGATGTATAGAGTGATCAGCCTCTGTTACGCAATGTAAGTCTTGCAACCTCCCGTACCTATCACTGTGTCTGCTCTCTTTTTTGCACCTTATATCTGGCGTGATAAAGTAATTGTTTTCACTTTTGAGTGTGATAACTGAGTAATTGAATTCAGATTTTACCATGCTTCTATCGTGCACATTTGTATATGTTATTATCTAGTCTTGCAGCATTAACACCTGGAAACCAGTATAAAAGCTTTTTCAGTTACTTTTATTTCCTTGGATACCTGTTAGCTAAAATCTTGTTCTCATTTCTAGTTTGGATAACTTCTAATACCTTGTCATGTAACTGGTATACCTGTGTGCTCCTATCAAATTTTTGTTATGATTTTATGTTGCTATGGTGGTGGAGGGATGAATCTCTGCCTGCTCTGATACCATGAAATATAAATCCATCTTGCATGTGTAGAAGAATTGATGTAAATGAATTAATATGCCCTCTCTCTAGTAACTTAAGCTTTTAAATGAGGGGTTTCAACAAACTATGAATCACTTCTTGTGTGATGTGGCTAGACTGCAGATGGAAATGGAATAACCTCTATAATCTATCATGTGTTTGGCTGAATATATAATTGTGACGAAAAGTAAGTAATTCACTTCTATAAGAATTAAAAATTCTACATTTTGGTACTTAGTTTGTCTTTTAAATTGTGCTAAGCATTATTTGAATATCAAGCGGTGCTATCAAAATATTTGAATTTGGATATTATTTATTTTGGTGATTTGTAAACATTTTCATCACATTTAACTTGTGGTTTCCTAATCATATGTTCCAGGATAACAGAAATTTGACATCCAATAGTCCAAAGAGTTCTGTTATTTTGAATATTCTTCTTTCAAGAGCTATCACCCAAATGATTCTGTTGCATTCAGAAAGTTCACATGGAGCTTTTGGCCAGACAAATATGCCGCTGAAAGTATCTGGTTCAGATGCTTTTCGGGTTAGTGTTTCTAGTGCCCCCAGTACTTCCAGTCAAGGTTCTGCACCAGATGATTCCAATGCTTTGGGGGATGTTTATATGTGGGGTGAGATTATATGTGACAATGTTGTCAAGTTTGGGCCAGTGAAGCATTCAATTTCTGAGAGCAAAAGAACTGATGTGCTTCTTCCCAGACCACTAGAATCGAATGTTGTACTGGATGTACATCATATTGCTTGTGGAGTTAGGCATTCTGCCGTAGTTACTAGGCAAGGTGAAATCTTTAGTTGGGGTGAAGAATATGGTGGACAGCTTGGCCATGGAGTTGGGAAAGATGTTACTAAACCTCGTCTAGTGGAATCTTTATCTTTTTGCCACGTTGATTTTGTTGCATGTGGAGAGTTTCATACTTGTGCTGTTACAACATCTGGTGAACTGTATACATGGGGAGACGGGAGACATAATGCTGGGATCTTGGGTCAAGGCACTGATGTCAGTCACTGGATACCAAAGAGAATTTCGGGTCCTCTTGAGAGACTTCACATTGCAGCTGTTACTTGTGGTCCATGGCATACTGCCTTGATATCCTCAACTGGACAGCTCTTTACATTTGGGGATGGAACTTTTGGAGTTTTGGGCCATGGAAATAGAGAAAATATTTTGTATCCGAGAGAGGTAGAGTCTCTAGCTGGGTTGAGGACAATTTCTGTTGCATGCGGAGTTTGGCACACGGCTGCTGTGGTTGGGCTCATTGTAACACAGTCTAGTACAAGTGTTTCGTCAGGTAAGCTTTTCACTTGGGGTGATGGTGATAAAAACCGCCTCGGTCATGGTGACAAGGAATCTCGACTGCAACCTACTTGTGTGGCTGCTCTAGTCGATTACAATTTTCACAAAATTGCCTGTGGCCATAATTTGACTGTTGGCCTTACTAAGTCTGGGCGGGTTTTCACAATGGGAAGTACAGTTTATGGTCAGCTTGGAAATCCTCGATCTGATGGAAAGTTACCTTGCTTGGTAGAAGACAATATTGTTTCTGAATCCGTTGAAGAAATTGCTTGTGGTGCATATCATGTGGCTGTGTTAACATCCAAAAATGAGGTCTTTACGTGGGGAAACGGGGCTAATGGAAGGTTGGGCCAAGGTGATATAGAAGATCGTAAAATGCCATCACTAGTAGAAGCTTTAAAGGATAGAAGCGTCAAATTTATTGCTTGTGGTTCAAATTACACGGCTGCTGTATGTCTTCAAAAACGGGTTTCTGGTGCCGATCAGTCTCAGTGTTCAGCTTGTAGACAGGCTTTTGGCTTCTCAAGAAAGAGGCATAATTGCTACAATTGTGGACTAGTACACTGTCATGCTTGCAGTTCAAGAAAAACATTACGAGCAGCATTGGCACCTAATCCCATCAAACCGTATCGTGTCTGTGATTCCTGTTTCGCTAAGCTCAGTAGCCGGAGAGATGCTGTACCACGCATTTCAGGTGAAAGTACTGATGCAATCGAAAGGGCTGATCTACAATCGACCAAGTCGGAAACGCAGTCCAATTTTGATTTGATTAAACGTTTAGATGCAAAAGCAGCCAAGCAAGGAAAGAAAGCCAATGCATTTGCATCAGGTCGTTCATCTCAACTACCTTCTTCATCACAGTTAAGAGATGCCGTTATGTCTGCAGATGTTGATGTGCTGCGATCTGTACAAAGACCAATTCTTACACCATCTAGTGTTAGTTCCAGGTCTGTTTCACCCTTCTCCGGAAAAACCAGCCCCCACCGATTTGCAACACCAGTTCCTACAACGTCGGGACTTTCTTTCTCTGAAACAAATACTGATAGTTTGAAGAAGATGAATGAATTTCTGAGTCGAGAAGTACATAAATTGCGTGTACAGGTACGTACAGAAGTTTCTATAATTGTTTTCCTTTACATCTTTATTTACTGAATATTTCATCTTTACTCATTTTTTTTCCTGATCATGAACTTCATTTAGGTTGAGAGCCTTAGAAATAGATGTGATGAACAAGAATTGGAACTCCAGAAATCAGTGAAGAAAGCTCAGGAAGCAACAACATTGGCTGCAGAGGAATCTGCTAATTGTAAATCTGCAAAAGAAGTGATAAAGTCACTCACGGCTCAGGTTAATTCAGCTTTATTTTTATGTTTTGCTCGTATGTCTTCGTGTTTCAGGAATAATTACACCGGAAACTGTTATTTCTTGAGAGTCTGTGCATGTGCTTCTTACAAAAGCTCTCTGTACACAATCTCTCGAATTAAAAACAAAACTTTTCAGGGTAGTTATTCCTGTTATCAAATGATTTTTGCATATTTCCACGCACGTATGTATATAAAGAATTTGACCCCTCTTATATTCTCTTCGTCCAGCTCAAATATATGACTGAGAGATTGCCACCAGGGGTTTATAATCCTGATTACATCAGGTTGGCTCAGCTACCACATACTACAGACTATCCTGTCTCTGATGGAGAAAGGAATTCAAGATCTGATACAATCAACGGCTCTTACATGGCCTCGCACACAGGAATTAACTCTGTTACTGTAAACGAAATGTGGGGTCCTGCTGAATTGCTTGGGGATGCTATTGGGAGAAATAAAAATGACTCTAGTGCTCAGGAATTCGGACTTTCCACCTTAAATGGAATGAATGACGACTCAAATGTCCAACTTTCTAATGGACATAGTGTCCAGGGTTACACAAGTAGTGTGCCCGATGGTGTTGACGCTAAAGAATCCCAACCTGTCAAAGGTGGTGATAATGGCTTGAAATCTAGAGACTCGGTGGTTGCTGGTAATTCTAGTCAAATTGAAACCGAGTGGATTGAACAATACGAATCTGGTGTGTATATAACACTCGTAGCGCTTCCGGATGGGACAAGAGATCTCAAACGTGTGCGTTTCAGGTAATAGGCATTGTCATTTCTAGCTCTAGTCGACATTGCTTGCTGTTTTTATACTGTTACCGGAAGATGATAACTTGCAATATTAAGGAAGGAAATTTGCAGCTGCATGGCCCGACCTTTCATAAATAAAGTACATTGGTCCCCACTAGAAACCGTCATTTATTCTGTACTTGTATGTCTTCCCCGAATGGATCAGTAGCCGTTAATTAGGACGTGATTATAACGTAAAGTGTTTCTTCTTTGAAATGTTAAATGCAGCCGGAGAAGATTCAAGGAGCACCAAGCCGAGACTTGGTGGTCAGAGAACCGAGAAAGAGTATACGAGAGATACAATGTTCGTGAATCATACAGGTCATCAGCTTCTGGACAGGCTGCACGGGGCTGAAGGTGCGTGGCTTTGAAAATTCAAGTCCAAAAGGAGGTTTAAGAAAATTCATTTAGGCATAACTTCTCATTGCTATTCTAATGAAGCAAATCCTCCTGTTTTGGCCTTCTCAATTTTTATACTGTCTTTCAAATTTTCTTCTTATTTTATTTCTGGGACATCCACTTATAGATTTAATTATTTATCATAACTATAATTATGGTGGAAAGTTCTTGTTCCTTGTTTTTCTTGCTAGATTCTAAAGCAGCATAATTGCTCCTCAATAATGTAGTTAGGTCGAAAATGTCTCGAAAGCAAACATCTAACTTGATAATTGGAGTCGAAGCTTCTACTAGCTCCGTCCAGTGGCAGTGAAGTGCTCTCTCTAACCGGAGAAGTCAATCCATCTCTCAAAATGTAGGCAAATTTCGACCTCAATAGAACTAGTTAGGCGCGGATATGATTTCATTTGGTTTGGTTTGGTTTGGTTTGGTTCTATGATTTGTAATGTAACATGGCTTATAAAAAACCCTATCGTTTTGCATGAGGTTGAGAAAAAATCAAGATACTTTTGTCCCTTCCAGGCAATTGAAAAATAAAGAAATGGTTAATATATTACAATCAGATGACATATCTGTCTTTAGATCAAGCTCATTTACGTTTTATTGTAGAATAAGGTGCTCCAATCCTTTATGAAATCCGGGCTCAGTTAACGACAATCGACCACCACAAATGTCAAACCCAATCCCAAACCAAAACCTCTCAAAAAACCGGCTGCTCACGGGTTTGCCCACAAAGGGCAAGGTGTGGAATATGGTAGCCTCAAAGTTCAGCCACAAAGGCTAGAGAAGGGGAGAAGAAGACGGCACAGTCGAGCACCAAGCAAGACCGGGAAGCACAAAGCCAAGGAACGCTGCCTCTCTACCACACGGCTGCCAAACTCACCCTCTCAATAGCAACAGAAACGGGCAGCCTATATAATGAAAGAATGGGCTTTTAGTTTAAAGAATGGTAGAGGCTCAATAGGTAGTTTAAATGAGTTATCAACCAAAAAGACCTCCAAGAGTTTTGGATTGGGTCATGAGCAGCACTAATTAAGTTAGGCTACTTCAAATAATCCAATAGGTTGTAGGGTCGGTCTGAACAATTGTGATGTCGATATTTCACTTCACTCATCGGTCGAGGCTTATAAAGTATAATCCAAACAAAATTGGTTTAACATCATCGTCCGAATCTATTGGATATCAATATCCAACAGTTAGAAGATGGGTGTCCAAAAGCATGAATAGGACTCTTTAATCAAGAGTTAAGAGCACGTCAAATAGTTTGAGTTTAGCTAAACTAGTTTTGAGATTTGGATCGGGAAATCGACCAGTTATTATAACCTTAGGGGTTTGGTTGTGTAGTTTTTGCACACCAAAGTGAACGAGAAGTTGGAGTCGAGATGACGTAAGTGTGTATTACTTGATTACCCCGAGGGAACTAAGGATTATTCAAAATCAGCTGTTGAAATCACCAAGGAAAGTGAAATTTAGCGGTCGGTGGAGGTAGAAAATGCAGCCCGAGTCTTAGAAATGATCACACTCAAATTGAGGTCAAGCCTAACTTAGAACCAACGCAAAATGAGCAAAAACAATAGGGATGACAACGGGACGGGGCGGGCGGCTAAGAAATTCCCCGCCCCGTTACCCGTTTTAGGCGAGGCGGGGTCTTTGCCCTATTTATTACCCGTTTAATTTTTTTTTTTTTTGATAATTTATTTTTATTGCTCATATTCATTAAATTTAGACAAATAATTTTAGCTGCTATTTTCTATTAGAACTAATGAAATTTTGTGAAATTTTTCATTTAAAATATTGAATTCTAAAAAAAAAAAAAAAAATTAACGGGGCGGGGCGCCCGTTACCCATCCCCGCCCCGCGAGTATCGGGTTTGTTGGATTTTTTTTGACATCCCTAAAAAACAAGCTCAAAATGATCATGAAAATGAACAAACTGAAGTAGACGTGAAGCCAAAATGACTCGTTAAAACTCACTTTGCAACTCAATCCCATATCTAAAATATAGTTCTTGTTAGTTAAAGGTACTTTGAATTCGAAATAAATTTGCAAAGTTGGCTATTTGTTTATTATCCTAAATCTTGTACATGTTATGGATTTCTAATTCGACTTGTTGTGGCATGTTATAGGTTTGAAATTTCAATGTTGACTATGTTGTATAGTTTTGTGAAGGAGGAATGCAGTTTCACGTGTGACAACCTTAATAAGAAATCGATCATAGTTCGGAACCATCTAAAAGTAGATTATCGTTTAACGGCAAAAGTCAGTATAGAAAAATACTGCTATTAACTGTTTACCTTGAATTTTTACATTTAACGTAAGTATAAATAACATTATACTATTCCCTTGAAAAGTATACATGTGTTGATGTTTTGTTTACGTCTGTCGATTTCCACAAAGGACATTAACAGATTCTTTAATCATCCATTTGAACAAATCGTTCAATTTAGGTCTTGGTACGTACCACATAGATATATTTGTCTACATTTCATATGTAGGACTTTGCTACCCGTATAGAAAATCTGTATAGGTACCATGACGATGCACGCGTGGCATGCATCTGTCTGTTAAATCTGTATAGGTACCATGACGATGCACGCGTGGCATGCATCTGTCTGTTCATCTGAATTTTTGAAATTCAGATGAATACACAGATGCATGCAATAATCCTCAAATTACATGACATCTGTATTATTGTAATTGTTCATAATTAATTGGGTCTCTTATTTGTTGACTTATGATTAGCTCTACTTGTTTTGATTATAACTAACAATACATTTATATTTCTAACATATCTAGTTCTTGAATTTTTCATGTATAATTCTTCCTAAATACTTAAAGGCACAAATCGTCATCCGTTGAAAAACAAACAATCAAAAGAGACTCGAAGAGATCAAGAATCTTGAAGATTTAGAATCTTAGAAGTAGTTTCGATTTATATGTAAATGTAATAATTCATCGATTTTAGCAAATGCATAAAGTTCAAACCATTTCTCATAAATTCATTACTTGCATTAAAAATGATTTTCAAAAATGAATATTTTGATATAAAAACTAAATTCCAAAACTTGTATACTTCGATCGACCGAAATGGACTGCTTACCGTATTTGCAAGCTCTTACCGTATTTGCAAACTTTTGCCGTATTTGCAAGGTCTCACCGTATTTACAAGGTCTCACCGTATTTACACTATTTACCGAATTTGCAACCTTACCTATTTAAACACTTCGGTCGACTGAAGTGCGAACCGGTCAACCAACCCGCTCGATCGAAGTGTCAACCAAAACTCCAACGGTTTGATTTTTGCAACGGTTATATCATACTTTCGGTCGACCGAACTTATTCAATCGAAAGTGACTGATTGTGTCTTCTTTTCTCTATAAATATTAATCTCTTCTTGTATTCAATTCCACCAACCTACAAGAGATTTTTAGAGAGCTTATTTATTGAAAATCATTAAATTTACTTGATTCTATATTCAATTTCATTTATTACAAAGAGCAAACATATTTCATCTAATTTATCAAGAACGCTATTTTGCAAAGAACTTTTCATAATCTCATCTATCTTTATCCTTGATGGAAATTTTCTTTGCCAACACTTTGATTTAAGTGTAAATCTCTCTTCATACTTAACTTGCATTATTTGTTAAGAGAGATCATTGGTTTGAAAATTTTGATACAAAATACAAACTATTTTCATTATCAATTATTCATCAAAGTTTTCATCATAAACACTTGAGCTATATTATTTGTTATCTATTGAAGTGTTATTCTAACTCTCTAAATACTTGACTTGATTATATCATTTGTTAAGAGAGTTCTTTCAACTGTAAAACTATCATACACTTTAGTGGTTTCGAGAACCTTGTGAAAACTTCATTATTGTTAAGGATAAGTGCTCCTTGTTGAAAGTCACTTAGGGATATGTGCTCCTTGTTTGTAATTCACCTAAAGATAAGTGCTTCTTGTTGTAAGTCACTTAAGGATCGGTACTCCTTGTTTGCAAGTTACCATTATAGTGCATTTGGCATTACTCGTGACGGAGAGCTTGGTAACGAGAACGTAGAACACATTGTGTATCGGACCTCATTAAATTGATTTGTTATCTTTATATTATTGCACTTTACTTTACATTCCCATCTATATTGTGATATATTCATACTTGAATTAAGTTATCGAACTTGCATATTTAATTCTAGTATTATACTTTGTATTTATATCTTGTGTATCGTATTATTTTGAAACTAAATGTCGAGAAAGTTTTAAAAACCAATCACCATCATCTTGGTGAGTTTTTCTTGGGTTATCATTATTGGGCCTTAAAATGGTGTTAGGTTTTAATTGTGTTATTGGCAATTCTATAAACAAAAGGGACTTAATTGTAAATGTTGTAAAAAGTCAAGGAGTAATGTGCAATCATATGAAAATAAGTTTATTAGGTCTAGTGTTCGAATATGACAAAAGAAGGAAAATACTGCTCGGATTTTCGCTAGACTGTCTCCATGGATTGGCTCGAGCTTGAAAAACAGAACCTCCATCGCTTGACTGCCGCACTGCCTTGGTTCGAGCGATAGCCTGTCACTCGACTATCGCGAGCTCTCGCTCGAGCTACAGGTTTGTTCGAAAAAAATTTATTTCACGATTTAAAGGCTTTTTCCTCGACCCATTCGTTTCCTGACCTACCTAAAAATACCAAAACACGTCTGAACGTGAATGATAAGGTTAAACATTGAGAGAGCTTCATCTGTGAGAGATTCATTCTATTTTATCTTTCAACTTTCGTCTATTTTGATTGTTTTGATGAGAAAAACATTGTTCCTATAATTAAAATAAGAAACTGTCTTTCCTCTACATCTGGTTAGAGTTCTGAAGATCGAGGAAAGTTGACTGAAATTCCAGTCAGTGAAGAACATGGTTTTCTTTGTTGATCCATGGGAGATAGACGATTTCACAAGGTTAGGAGTGCTGCAGGGTAGCAGATTTCACGGAAAGATTTGGCAACAGTAGCTAACGATTAGTGCAGGGGAGCACGGAATTTAGGGAGAGCTGTAAGAAGTATAGTCGGGAGATCAGATAGTATGGGTTGTCTAGTCTAATAGAATGTAACTTGTTTGAATCGTTTGTAGTGGATTATCCGGCAAAGTGCCCGAGAGTTTTTCCCAGTTGGGTTTCTCCGTGATCATCCTGGTGTTGATTTACTGCTTTCGTTATTGTTTATTGATTGATCATATGAACTGCGACATTCAAATTTAGGACTAAAATGACTTACATGTTTAATCATCTAGAAAAGAATTAAAATGTGACTTGTTGCTATTTAATTCGTAAAATATTTTAATTCCGCATAATATACCTATTCACCACCCTCTAGGTATTGTTAGGGCCGAATTGTGTAACTTTCAATTGGTATTAGAGCTTTAATTCGATTCATGACCCTTTATTACATCTAGATGAGTCAGTCATTGTCTGTGCCTCCATTTTTCGACGGAAGCAACTATGCTTACTGGAAAGTTCGAATGAGAGCCTTTCTTAAATCTTTGGATGAACGTATTTGGATTAGCGTTCAAAATGGGTGGACTCCACCTTCAACAACCGTTGTTGGTGTAGTCACACCTACTGACATATTGGACTAAAATTAACCTAGATGAATGCAACTGAAATAGTAAAACATTACATGCTCTGTTCATGGCTGTGTCTGCTGAAGAATTTAGGAGAGTCTCGATGTGAGAAATTGTCAAGGAAGTTTGGGATATCTAGAAACCACACATGAGGGAACCAAAACGGTTAAGAATTCTAAACTGTAGATGTTAACCACTAAGTTTGAAGAGATTATGATGAAGGATGATGAATTCTATGCGAAGTTGAATGACATAGTGAATTCGAGCTTTAACTTAGGTGAAAGGATCCCCGAGTCCAAAATCGTTAGAAAAGTCCTTAGATTCCTGTCTGAGATGTTTCAACCTAAGGTTACTGTGATAGAAGAAAGTTAGGACTTAGATGCTGTTAAGATTGAAGAACTCTTAGGATCACTTCAAACTTATGAACTTACTGTCTCTCAACCTAAAAGGGTTAAATCTATCGCCATGAACACCATTGAAGAAGAGGAGAGCGAGTCCACCGATACTGAGACCCTTAGGGATGACGAAATTGCATATTTCGTTAAAAAATTCCAGAAGGTGATAAGGAATAGAAGAAAGCCTCAGGAATAAAATAGTGAGGTACCTAGTAAACTTTCGAGAGGTAAACGTGTGAAAAACTCCTCTGGGTCTCCCGTTAAGAAATCTCAATATGTACAATGCTATGAGTGCAAAGGGTATGGTCACATTAGGAGTGAATGTCCTAATTTGAAGAGGAGTTCGGGTAAGGAACGTCGTAAGGCTTTATCCGTGATCATGAGTGATGAGGAGTCAGATTCTAGTTCTCAGAATAAGACATTTGGTGGTGAGGATGATCAACTATTCATGGTCTTCACCTCGATTACTACAATCGAATCTGACCATGAGATTGGAAAGGTTGAAAGGGAGGATGAGAGTGAACAGTTTCAAGAAGAGTCTGATGATGAGACCGACATTCACGAGTCTTATCGTGAGTTGTTTAAGGAGAGTCTCAAAATTAAGAAGGTAAACAAAGTCGTCTTAAAAAAGGCGAACGAGCTTGAACTTGAATGTGAAAAACTGTTAAGTGACCTTCAGGACTCAACTAGAAAATTGAGTGAGTTGAAGCTGGTAAATAAAAACTTGGAAATTAAAGTTAAATCAATTATAAATGATCTTGAAAAATCCAACACTCAACTCCAATCTTTCATGAGTGGCTCGCAGAAGCTTGATAATCTGTTAGGGATGAACAAGCTTGCTGGAGACAAGCATCATCTGGGTTATGTTCATAATGGTAATACTACTGCTAGTATTACTGTCTAAGACCACGTTCATTCCAACCACTAACAACTCGAAAAATTGTGTTCTCCCAAACCAAAGGGCAAAAATGACGTAGGATCGAGACCTACTAAACCACGTAGGGTAAATCGTCCTACTTATCGGCAACAACCACCGAACATGGTTGATTCTAGGTTTATTCCCACTTGTCACCATTGTGGTGCACTAGGACATACAAAACCTAGGTGTCGTAAACTCGTGACTAGAAGTAAAAGTCAGGATGTATCGAGCACTGTTAACTTCCTCGCTAATCAGGTTAGCCATTTAACTAAGATGATGACTCGATTAACTAAAATCACTTCTACGTCTAAACAAGCTTGGGTTAAAAGAAGTGATCTGGAAGGTCGTAAGTTTGGTCATGCTCTTAAAGGTAAGAGCATTCATAGATTTTCATGATTTGGTCCTTAGGTGCATGCATATGCAGTCCATTGAATTCATTTATTCGTCTATGCATCTCATTTGTTTGCATTTTGTTTTATTTCGGTTTGTATTTGTTTCCCTTTGATATTCTTTTTAATTACTTTATTTAAAAATTAATATATATATATATATATATATATATATATATATATATATATATATATATATATATATATATATATATATATATATATATATATATTATTTTGAGCTCTAGACAATTTATGATGTTCTTCAACATTGCATGTATGATCGAGTATGTCGTTATCAGATCTATACCGTTATTTCCATCACTTGGTTCATTTCTCTATGGAGTATTGAGTATATAGTTCTCTATGTACTATCTGCACATCACACACTATGATCTTGTGAGTGAGTCTAGACCGCGTGTGTGAGATTTGTGATGGTCGTCACATGTTAGTGGGGTGATCTCGAACGTGAATTGACCTACATCTGATGAGTCTCCCTGCATTGTTTGAAATAAAGAAAATAAAATAAAATATATATACACATATGTTTGATTCATCTTATACTTTTGTTCAAAACCTATTTGACTCGAACAATTAAGCCCGAAGGGTTTCTCATAACTTGGTGCCTATGGTTATCTGACTTGGGTTAATCAGCCTAAAGCTCGTTACAGGGGTCAATTTAGTCGCTTAATGGACAAGAGTCTGCACATAAGATGATATTCACGAGAAAAGTGATATAAAAAATTACATGTTCATTTTCAGGGGGAGAAAATAAACTTAGTCATGTACTTGAACTTGTTTTCAGGTTCTAACATTAAATTTGAGTTTGACTTTCGTTAGTAGTGATCATATGATAACCCAAAAATAATTAACCAAGAGGGAGGTGAATTGGTTTTTGAAATTTTTTCAATAATTAGTCTCAAACTTATTTAATACACAAGATATAAATATAAAGTATAATACGAGAAGTAAATATGCAAATTCGGTAACTTAATTCAAGTATGGATATAGCGCAATATAAATAGCAATTTTAAAGTAAAGTACAAAAATGTGAAGATAACAAGCAAATTTAATGGGGTTTGATACACAATGTATTCTACGTCCCCGTTACCAAACTCTCCATCACAGTAAGGATATTTGCTATCAATCCTTAAGTACCTTATAGCAAGGAGCACTTTTCCTTAGGTGACTTACAATAAGGAGTACCTATCCTTAACAACATTCGAGTTTTCACAAGGCTCTTGAAACCACCAAAATATAAATGATAATTTTACAATAGAAAAAACTCTCTTAACAAATAATATAATCAAGTCAAGTATTTAGAGAGTTATGATAACACTTCAATAGATAACAAATAATAAAGTTCAAGTGTTTATGTTGTAAACTTTGATGAATGATGGATAATGAAATGGTTTGTATGTTTGTATCAAAGTTTTCAACCAATGATCTCTCTTAACAAATAATACAAGTTAAGTATGAAGAGAGATTTACACTTCAATATAAGTGTTGGCAAAGAAAACCTTTATCTAGAATTGAAATGAGATTGAAAAATTTTCTTACAAAATAGAATTTTTGATGAAACAGATGAAACTAGTTTTATCAATCAAGTCCTAATAAATGAAATAGAAGATATAATCAAATAAGCTCAATAATTTTCAATAAATATACTCTATTAATTGCTCTTGTAAGTGGTTGAAATTGAATGTAAAAGAGATGGCTATTTATAGAATGAAAATCAGGAAGTTTCGATTAATTAATTTCGATCGACCGAAGCGTGAATATAGCCGTTGTAAAATTCAAACCGTTGGAGTTTCGGCTGACACTTCGATCGAGCAGATCAGTCGACCGGTTTATACTTCGGTCGACCGAAGTATATAGTTTTGAAATTTAATTTTCTATATCAAAATGTTCATTTTTCCAAAATCATTTTTATATCAAAAACATTTTTATGCAAGTGATGAATTATGAAAAATAGTTTGAACTTTATGCACTTGCTAAAAATTGATGAGTTAATACATTTACATATAAATTGAAATTTCGATAAACAACTTCTAAACTTTAATTTTCAAAATTCTTGTTCTCTTCGAGTTTCTTTTGATTGCTTGTTCTTCAACAAATGAAGATTTGAGCCTTTGAATGCTTAGGAAGATTCATACATATAAAACTCAAGAAGCAATACTTGTTAGAAACATAAGTATCTTGTTTGTTATAATCAAAATAAATGGAGCTATATTAAATCATAGGTCAACATCATACTTACTTAACAGTGATATTTGCATTTATTTCTCACAAATTTAAGGTTTGGAGTCATTTTTACTAGAATATAGTGGCACTTTACACGCATGAGTCACTTATACACTTTACTTCATCTTGAACTTCATTGAGTACGTGGAAAAGTCCTTATTGATAATATTCGACTTGTGAATGCATGCATGGTTGTGATCATCGGATTGACAAGAGCTTAATCTACTTAATTTGATTTTTTTTTTTTTTTGAGAAAAGAAAAATAAAAGAAAAAAGGGGAAAACAAAAATTACTTAATTTGTTCAATTTACGTATTCCTTTAAAAAAAAATTAGTGCTATTTTTCTTAATTATTAAAATTGAAGCATTGTTTCTGTCAATTATATTTTCGCCAACTTATCGCTAGAACTTGCTGGAGCGATAGTAGCAAAAGCTGTCTCGCTTGCTTGTCGCTCGAGCGACAACCCGTTTATTTGAATTTTAACGTTATTTTTCAAGAGTTTTTCACATTTTTACCCATTTCTCCTCAATTTCTCTCAATATTTCACCCTCCCAGTCTAAATTCATCCTATTAATCACTTATTCATCATATCACATTCATCTTTTGGACGATT
The DNA here is from genome assembly GCA_035079005.1 of Fraxinus americana. Classification (NCBI taxonomy): domain Eukaryota; kingdom Viridiplantae; phylum Streptophyta; class Magnoliopsida; order Lamiales; family Oleaceae; genus Fraxinus; species Fraxinus americana. Next base: position 24,839,533 of record CM068720.1, read on the forward strand.
TTCACAAGTTTTCAACGATTATATAAGGTACATCTCGAAAATTCTTCATTTTTTTTTTGTTTTTGCATTTTTCTTGGTTCCTTTTTATTTTTGACACTTATTACTTCAATTGTTGGGCCTTACACTTCCTGTTTTATGCATTCGCATATATTGTCATCTCACTTTACACATTTTTACTTCAAAACGTTGGATTTTTGGGGGTTTTCCCGCGAATTCTCGGTTTGTTCTTCATTTTTTTTTATTAGTTGGATTATTTGGTTGTTTGAGATATTTTGAATGACATGGTGTATTGGGTTTGTTGGTGATTTGAGTTGTTTTGTTGGGTTTTGGAGTTATGAAGGTATTTTTAGTGATAGATTTTTTATGTTGATTGAATTTGTGGGGTATTGATTGAGAGGTTTGGGTTGCATTTAGGTTGAGTTCGAAGTGTTGGTGTCATGTTCTTTGAGGTTGGGGACGTGGTTTGAGTGACTTTGGTTTGGTTTTTGCTCTCATGTCGTATTTGGCCGTGTCAAGTGTTTTTGCGGTTTGGTTGTTTGGGATTTGGTTTGGTAGTTGGAGTGTCGAGTTGGTGGTTCAGTGCATACATTGTGTTTGGTGCATCGCGTTTGATGTTGGGAACACTTGGTGACGTCATGTCACTACATCATGACATCACGTCCCTGGGTCGTGACGTCACGACACACGTCCTTTCATCACGTCGCCTACGTCTAGGTATCACTGCATGATGCTGTGCATTCATATTAGGACACATTGCATGTTGCCATACCTGTCTCGTTTTGTGTGCATTCATGCATTTCATAATATCACGCATTAGTATCGTTTTTATCAGGGTTTTAATACTTTTGGCTCAATTCTTTTCAGATACCTCCTAAGCGAGCCCGTACGACCGATTCCACTCCTAGTACCTCTACTACCTACAGTAGGATTAGGTTTATCTCTGATGTCGCCCAAGGCATCTTTGGGTCGTAGTTTTCCTTGCGTCCCGTTCTTTTTTAGCGCGAGGTCATTATGTATGATATATCCCCCGACCTTGCCAATATTTTCTCTTCTCGGGGTTGGGAGCATCTATTAGTTGAGTTAGTACCCCCGCCTAGCCACTTATTCACGAGTTCTATGCTAACATTCATGATGTTAGCGGCTCTTCTTTTAGGGTTTTTCTTCGGAGTAGGACAATTAAAATTACTCCGGACGTTATTTCGAGTCTTACTCATATTCCCTTCGTCGTCTACCCCCTATTTCCCTACCTTACTCCTGATTTACTTTCGTCGAACTCGTTAGTCCATTCGACGGTGTTTAACATATCGTTGGAGGGAGGTACAAGTGCGATTCGTACTATTGTGCATTGTGTACACGAATCTATGACTTGTCCCCCACACTTCTTCATCACCGAAGGAAAATGCTCGTATGATGGCGGAGATTACACAGCTACGTGCTACAGTTGATCGACATACTGTCGAGTTCGCTACGCTTCGGGGTGCTCTCGGATACATTCAATGTGGACTTCGATGGATTTGTCGTTACTGGGATGATGCTGCTTCTGAGGAGAGGACAGACTCTGATGATGCTGCCGGTGCTTCCTAGTTCTAGGCTTACCCTTTGTTATTGTGTGACAAAAGGGAGAGTAGATAAGATTTTTGGCAGTATTAGATTTTTGTTGATATGGGCAGAGTAGATAGTAGATATCTAGATTTTTGTTTTTGCTTATTCTTACATAATGTATCTATTTATTGAAAATCTATCTATATATAAGTGAAGTTGAGTTTAAGGCATTTTATTATTTAATTTCAGTTCTGCTAAATTAAGTTTAATGTTTTAGTAGTATCAATGTGTCTTCTTTATATGTTGGGTTGTATTTGTACTATGTCTTGATTTAGCATGCATGATTAAAACTGAATAACATTATATGTTTCTAGATTGCCTATTCGATAAACTGCTTGAACTGATTTATTTTACTGTTTTTCATACATTTTACACTGGGTGTTAAATTATTTGTTTCAGGACACAGATGTTGATTAAACTGCAGAATTGTTTAAGTCAATTAGTTGTGTAATAGATTTTTGAGTCTGTAATTTATTTTTGATTACTGTCTTGACTTTAGTGAGTACTTTTGTCACAGAATGCCAAAGGAAGAGCTTGTTGGGTTTTAATTGTGTTGTTGGCGATTCTATAAACAAAATAGACTTAATTGTAAATGTTATAAAAAGTCAAGGAGTAATGTGCAATTATGTGAAAATGGGTTTATTAGGTCTAGGGTTCGAGTATGGCAAAAGAAGGAAAATACGGCGCTGATTTTCGCTAGACTATCGCAATGGATTAGCTCGAGCGTAAAAAATAGAACATCCGTCACTTGACTATCGCACTGCCTTGGCTTGAGCGACAACCTGTCGCTCGACTGTCGCTGAGCTCTCGCTCGAGCGACAGGTTTGTTCGGAAAATTTTTATTTCGCAATTTAAAGGCTTTTTCCCTGGCCCATTTGTTTTCTAACCTACCTAAAAACATCAAAACACATCTGAACGTGAATGATATGCTTAAACATTGAGAGAGCTTAATCTGCGAGATTCATTCTATTTTATCTTTCAACCTTCGTCTATTTTGATTGTTTTGATGAGAAAAATATCGTTCCTATAATCCAAATACCAAATTGGATTTCCTCTACATCTGGTCAGAGTTCTGAAGATCGAGGAAAGTTGACTGGAATTCCAGTCTATGAATAACAAGGTGCTCTTCGTTAATCCATGGGAGATAGATGATTCCACAAGGCTAAGAGTGCTACAAGGTGGCAGATTTTACGGAGAGTTTTGGCAACAGCAACTAAGGATTGGTGCAGGAGAGTACGGGATCCAGGAAGAGCCGTAAGGAGTGCAGTCGGGAGATCAAATAGTACGGGTCATCTAGTCTGATAGACTGTAAGTTGTTTAAATCATTTATAGTGGATTGTCTGGCAAAGTGCCCGAGGTTTTTCCCAATTGGGTTTCTCCGTGATCATCCTGGTGTTGATTTACTATTTTCGTTATTGTTTATTGATTGATCATATAAACTACGGTATTCAAATTTAGGACTAAAATGACTTACATGTTTAATCATCTAGAAAAGAATTAAAAAGTGACTTGTTGCTATTTAATTCGTAAAATAATTTAATTCCGCATAATATACCTGTTCACCCCTCATCTAGGTATTGTTAGAATCAAACTGCATAGCTCTCAAATGGATTGGTAGTAAAGGTGACCATGCGTATGCATGTGATTATGCCATGCGTGAGCATAGCATTTAAATTAAATGCTCAAGGCTAATTCGTTTAGACCATAACCATGTGATTTGCATGGTTCAGAAAAATAACCATTAGGCTTGTTTCAAATTTGATTTCTGGCATTGTTTTCGTCAAAAGTTTCCAACTTTCATGAATTGTTGAAACATGTTCAGGGACGGATTTGGAAGTAGTATACATTGGGATGTAGCCCACAATTGTCCAAGCCCAGATATACTAAAAATGATAAAATTAGTTGAAAAATACTTCCATATTGTAATCTATAGCCCCCGAACAATTAATTTCTATGGACTAGCCCACCTCAATTCCTCAACTAGTTTTTTGTTTTAACATTTGGCTCACTTAGTTATTTAATTTTAGGCCCAATTTTTTTAAACAAACTTATTTAATTTTAATCAATACCTTTTTCTTCTATCTTAACCTTATTTGAAAACCAAATTGAAATAATTTTCAAGATCTTTTCACCCAACTGTAGAGCCGATCGCTGACCACCTACCACCGACAACCAAACGCACCTGATTCTAAAAAGTAACTTCTTTAAATAGCCGCGTGGAAGAAGCATCTATTCTATCTATTAAGAAAGCTAATCTCAAGGGAAAACTCTCTGTGCTTCAGGTACGTTTGAGTTTTTGCACACAATCTTGAATTTAAGACACATTTCACTCATATTAGGCATGAGGATAGTGTGTGGGTGTGACTGAAATTTCAAATGTATTCCTTGATTAATTCTAGGATGCTGTGTTTGGTCCAAAAAGTATTCAAATCTTGGTATTACGTGTTGGTGTTATACCCTTTTTCAAAGGATCATAAATAAATAAAGCATATTGATTTTATGTCACGTTGAGACATGTATCATGTATGGCATTAGCGACCAAAGTGGAGAGACAAAATGGGGTAAATAATAGGAAACTAAAAGATGATAAACTGAAAGAATATTGTGTTTGACAGAATCAAGTGATAAAAGCCAAAAAGAAGATTGTGGAAGAGAATATACAGAAAGCCATGTTAGCTTACTGGGAATTTAGGAAATGTTAGCTTTGCCTTTTATAGGATATTGAAGTATTTTGATTTTTATGCTTTTAGATTCAATATGGAATAAGATCGACCTTCTTCTAAGAAAAGAAAACTTTGTTATCTTTCTTTTCAAAGTGTTCGCGTGAAACCCCAAGCGTACGGGATCGTTGCACAAATAATAAGATTTATAAGTTAAGATTATCGTTCCCACGAGGAATAAGGTCTAATTTGTAGTTCAATAGCTACTATTAAATTCGAAGTGTGGTAATATCAAAAAGAGATGATTTGTATGTAATCTATATTAATCCTAAACTAACAAAAGAAATGAAATATTTATTTATTATGTAAATGTTGGTATTGGAATCGTGAATCCCCCTATTACCATTTAATTCAATTCTTAATTCGTAATCTAGTAAATTCAGGAATTCAAGACAATCGATAATCCACTGTTATTCAATATTCTTTTCCAAGATATATTAAACATATGTTTAACACGACCCGATCATATTCCTAGTTCGAATTCATATGAAAAATATGCATTGATTCACTAGATTTATCACACATGATTGCACATGCTATAGATATTATTCCTAATACCTATTGTCCATTTGTTGATTTTGCAACGTTCTAGACTTACTGTAAGTATTCCTACACTACAACAAGCAACTTACTATCTAATTGGTGATCAAACAATCCAATAGTTCAATGGGAATGCAAAACCAATCAAGAAAAATTAAGAAGTACTAAATTAATTGTCTCGAATTAAAACAAATAAGTAATAGGGTTCATCATTCATCCAATACAATGAAAAACTAGCCTAACATTCTTATAATTAAATTACAATAGAATAATTAGAAAAATATCACCCAAAAATAAGAAAGATGGAAGAAGTAGGAAAAATCCACGTTCTTGATGTGAATCTTGAATCCGGATGAAAAATTTTCAATATCCTATGCAATTTGCCTTAATTCCACGTTGTTAGCCACGTTCTTCGCCTCCAAAATATGTATAATATGGAGATTTTTAGGTCTGGTGAGGTTTTTCATATGTATTCTGATGTTCTCTATTTGTAAGAGTCGAAAATTGGTTGAAAATCACGTTCAAATTGGTTTCCAAAAGAGTTTTAATTGAATAAGGAAAGTTGCCTTCGCACACGGATTTTTTTGTCTCTGCATAGTAGTCAGTATTTTAGCCATAACTTTTTCTCCTGATATCCGATTGAGACGATTTAAAGTGCATTACAAAGATAACTCAAAGAGCTACAACTTTCCTTTGAGCTTTTCCAATTCGGACGTTTACTATACCAAAAAGAGTATCAATCTTCAGCTAAAAATCTGGAATATATCCTATGCGATTGAAAATTTATTTTGATAATATTTTGATCATATTCCATTCTCTTTTGAATTCTAACTCCAACCAATTATCTCCTAAAAATTTTCAAAGTATCTTCTTGAGGTCTGACTCAACCATTGAGTATTTGCAATTTAATTCTCAAACTTTGGATTTCGTCATTTTTCGCTATATTTTGCTTCTTTTCTCCAATTATTCATCAAACATCGAGTTTTACCTACAGAATGCAATGTGACACAATTTAGGTCATATTTTGCCAAAAGAAAAATAACATTATATAGTTTCAAGTCCCAAATAAGTGTAGAAAATACACTTATCAAATCTCCAAACTTGAATCTTTGTTTGTCCTCAAACAAAATTAAAATCTATCAAACACACAAACACGCAATGCTAATTACCTAATTGGTGGTCAGTCAATCAAGCAAAGGAAAAAAACCTTAGCTAGTTAACCTGGCTTTTTATCTCGGGATTGAAATCATAATATCAAATCTTTGCACAACTTCAAAATCACAATACATAAATTAAAATCTACTTTTTTAATGTAAAATCGACGTGTGTGTGTGTGTGAAGAATTAAGCATAGTATTACGAATTCATAAGTTATTTCAATTCCCGACCTTCAATGGTCAAATATGTTTTTTCATCACTCGTAAGACTCACACACCCCCGAACTTATTCTTTTCACTCTTTTCAACTGTGTGATCTAATGTTGAATTCTATAATATCCTCACATCTCTAATTTAGCTAAATCTCACTAATTGTAAGTAAATATCTCAATAAATAAGGATTCTCTATTAAGTTTGATTGCTTCAATCTCTAGGACTTAATTAGGCTAACAATCTCTTATCAAAAGTCATTTTTTTCTTAAATAAGTGTTGGAACATAACCAAGGTATTTGGTGCATCTTCTGTTTCATGCACCCGCTTTTTTCTATATTTTTCTCAAAAAAAAAAAATTTCAATACTTTTTTTCTTTATTTGCAACATTCTCTCCCTTAGACTTTCTAAATGACCCATGTAATAAGCATTAGGCTGATGACTCACAAGTCAGTTGACTTTAGGGCAACAGGTTTTAACACTTTTACATGCTTAATAACTCTAGTCATAAATGCTACGAAGAGAAATTTTCAAATAAAATGTGTTTTTTTCTCCTTGATTAGTGCAATGTCCCTCATTAAACACATATCCAAGTAAAACGACATCTAACTTGAGATTTTCACCCAATTGCATCCCCTTGACCTTGGACAATCTATACAAGATTTTTAATTTCACACGTGGAATCTCTATTTATCTCAACATCTTCCTACAATAGTGAAATCCCCCAAACTATTATAAATTTGGTCTAAGGATGCAAAATTTAGTGGTTTTGGATTTAAAACCTATGGTCCACTATTTCAACCTATCCAATTATGAAATCAACTCATTCATACACAATGCTTAACTTAATTCATGTGCTTAATATATATCAAATTTCACATGGAAAAATAAAAATTAATATAAACATGCAACTTTTTCACCATTCATAAATCAATTTACGATTCAATACATTCCTCATTGTCAGCCAGGTCAATTAACTCACACAAGCATACAAAAAGAAAGTATTGCTGAAAAAATTGAAAATTTTCAATTTTTTTCTAAAGCAATAAAAGTACACAAAATAATAAAAGCACACAAAAATATTTTTAAAAAAAAAAACTCATGTTTTCCACCTCCAAAGTTAAACTAGACATTGTCCTCAATATCTTAAATCCTAAATCCGCTAATAAAGGGGTGGGGAAGAAAATAATGAAAAGACTCCCCTGATATGACTTGTAATCCAATTGCTAACTTTCTAATGCTCCCATTAGCTCCTTAGTCTTGGTTGATTTAAGTGTTGTGCGACATCATGTTCCTGCGCAATACAGTCAAATAAAGTATTAAAATCAAATAACTGGAACAAGTGTTACTTAACTTTAACATCTAATAAACCACTAACATATCGAAAATTTAAGGGGAAACGAGATATGGATGATGAGTCCCTAAAATTGAATAATAATAAAAAACTAATCTATATTATCCTATGACTAGAAAGCATAATAAAAAAAAAAAAAAAGGAAGAAAAATTAGGTTGACTCCCAATAAGCGCTTTGTTTAAAGTCCTTAACTTGACTTTGTTGTTTCGATATCATGAAATTTTCAAAAACGCTTTTGATGTCTTGCTCAGTTTGCCTCTTCTAACTTTACTCCACTCTTCATTGCTTCTACAAATTTTAACACTGCCCTCTCCAATGTGATATGATATGCCTATCTCCTCCGATTTGAATTCAACTACATAGACTTTTTCCTTCTCTCCGGGCTTAATTACAAATTCAATGATATGGCAATCAATGAAGTCTATAGAATGTGGGTTAACGTTGTCCTCATTAATTGCCTCGTCTTCGTTTTGTTCCTTTATAATTGATCTTTCATCATATTTGTTCTCATCTTGCATAATTGATATCTCCTCGGGTTGAATGGACGATACACAATTTAAATCTACGGGCAATGTACACTCTTTTCTTTCAAATTTTTCGAGTGAATTGTATCTCCACTTTTAAATTCAATCCAAAATATGCCATCTCCCAGACACATTTGTTTTCATCTAACTTGGCAAGATCAGTGTAGTACTTTGCAATTGCCTCCTCGTTCAACATGGAAGGACCAAATTCCACAAATGTGTCGGAAGGGATACACTCGCCCACAGGCATGTAGGCTTCAAAAGATGTGTCAATTGCTAGTTTTCGATATCTTAAGTATTGTTTAAACAGCAAGAGCTTGAACTGAAAATGTTCAGTGCAAGTATTCACGCAATAACCAGTATAATGCACCCCATAACTTAATTCACAATATATATCTTCTTCCTCATCGTCCATGTCGAAATGATTAATTGTAAAAAAAATTTACCATGTCAGCGTCAGAATTTTAGATGCATTACTGAATGGCACCTGGATAGAATATCAACTAAGAGAGATCATGGTGGGTAGCCAAAATCAATAACTAAAAAATAAAATAAAATGAAAATTGAATTTAATATAAACTACTAAACTAAAATTAAATCCGTTATTGGGCAACGGCGCCAAAAACTTGTTCGTGTGAAATCCGCAAGCGTACGGGATCGTTGTACGAGTAATGAGATTTATGAGTTAAGAGTATCGTTCCCACGAGGAATAAGGTCTAATTTATAGTTCAATAGTTACTATTAAATTCGAAGTGTGGTAATATCAAAACGAGATGATTTGTATGTAATCTATATTAATCCTAAACTAACAAAAGAAATGAAATATTTATTTATTATGTAAATGTTTGTATTGGAATCGTGAATCCCCCTATTACCATTTAAGTCAATTCTTAATTCGTAATCTAGTATATTCAGAAATTCAAGACAATCGATAATCCACTGTTATTCAATATTTTTTCCCAAGATATATTAAACATATGCTTAACACGACTCGATTCTATTCTTAGTCCGAATTCATATGAAAAACATGCATTGATTTACAGGATTTATCACACATGATTGCTCATGTCATAGATATTATTCTTAATACCTATTGTCCATCTGTTGATTTTGCCGCGGTCTAAACTTATTGTGAGTATTCCTACACTACAACAAGCAACTTACTATCTAATTGGTGATCAAGCAATCTAATAGTTCAATAGGAATGCAAAACCAATCAAGAAAAATCAAGAAGTACTAAATTAATTGTCTCGTAAAACAAATAAGCAATTGGGTTCATCATTCATCCAATACAATGAAAAACTAGCCTAACATTCTTACAATTAAATTACAATAGAATAATTGGAAAAATATCACCCGGAAATAAGAAATATGGAAGTTGGAAAAATCCACGTTCTTGATGTGAATCTTGAATCCGGATGAAGAATTTTCAATATCCTATGCAATTCGCCTTGATTCCACGTTGTTAGCCACGTTCCTCGCCTCCAAAATATGTATAATATAGAGATTTTTAGGTCTAGGGAGGTTTTTCATATGTATTATACTGTTCTCTACTTGTAGAAGTCGAAAATTGGTTGAAAATCACGTTCAAATTGGTTTCCAAAAGAGTTCTAATCGAATAAGGAAAGTTGCATTCGCGCGCGGATTTTTGTCTCTACGAAGTAGACTATATTTTAGTCATAAATTTGTCTTCTAATATCCGATTGGGATGATTCAAATTTCGTTGAAAAGATAGCTCAAAAAGCTACAACTTTACTAAAAATAGAGTTTTTCCAATTCAAACGTTTACTATGCCAAAAAGGGATATCAATTTTCGGCTAAAAATTTGGAATATATCTTGTGCGATTGAAAATTGACTTTGATAATATTTTTATCATATTTCATTCCCTTTTGAATTTTAATTCCATCCAATTGTCTCTTAACAATTTTCAAACTATCTTCTTGAGGTCTGACTCAACCATTGAGTATTTGCAATTTAATCCTCAAACTTTGGATTTCATCATTTTTCGCTACATTTTGCTTCTTTTCTCCAATTATTCATCAAATATCGAGTTTTACCTACAAGATGTAATGTGACACAATTTAGGTCATATTTTGTCAAAAGAACAATAACATTCTATAGTTTCAAGCCCCAAATAAGTGTAGAAAATACACTTATCAAACCCCCAAACTTGAATCTTTGTTTGTCCTCAAACAAAATTAAAACCTAACAAACACACAAACACGCAATGCTAATTACCTAATTGGTGGTCAGTCAATCAAGTAAAGCAAAAAAAAAACTTAGCTAGTTAATCTGGCTTTTTATCTCGAGATTGAAATCATAATATCAAATCTATGCATAATTTCAAAATCACAATACATAAATTAAAATCTACTTTTCCAATGTAAAATCGACGTGTGTGTGTGTGTGAAGAATTAAGCATAATATTACGAATTCATAAGTTATTTCAATTTCCGACCCTCGATGATGAAATATGTTCTTTCATCACTCGTAAGAGTCACACACCCCTAAACTTATTTTTTTTCATTTTTTTCAAGTGTGTGATCTAATGTTGAATTCTATAATATCCTCACCTCACTAGTTTAGGTAAATCTCACTAATTTTAAGTCAATATCTCAATAAATAAGGATTCTCTATTAAGTTTGATTGCTTCAATCTCTAGGATTTAATTAGGCTAACAATCTCTTATCAAAAGTCATTTTATCTTAAATAAGTGTTGGGACATAACCAAGGTATTTGGTGCGTCTTCTGTTTCATGCACCCGCTTTTTTCTTTATTTTTCTCAAAAAAATAAAATTTCAACATTTTTTTCTTTATTTGTAACATTCTCTCCCTTAAAATTTCTAAATAACCCTTGTAACAAGTTTTAGGCCGATGACTCCCAAGTCAGTTAACTTTAGGGCAACATGTTTTAACATCCTTACAGGCTCAATAACTCGAGTCATAAATGCTACGAAGAGAAATTTTCAGATAAAATTTGTTTTTTTCCCCTTGATTAGTGCAATGTCCCTCATTAAATACCTATCCAAGTAAAACGACCTCTAACTTGAGATTTTCACCCAATTGCATCCCCTTGACCTTAGACAATCTACATAAGATTTTTAATTTCACACATCCAATCCTTATTTATCTCAACATCTTCCTACAACAGTAAAATCTCCCAAACTATTATAAATTTAGTTTAAGGATGTAAAATTTAGTGGTTTTGGATTTAGCATCTATGGTCCACTATTTCAACCTATCCAATTACGAAATCAACTCATTTCTACACAATACTTAACTTAATTCATGTGCTCAATATATATCAAATTTCACATGAAAAAGCAAAAATTAATATAAACATGCAACTTTTTCACCATTCATAAATCAATTTATGATTCAATACATTCCTCATTCCCATCTAGATCAACTAACTCACACAAGCACACAAAAAAAAGTATTGTTGAAAACATTGAAAATTTTCAATTTTTTTAAAGTAATAAAAGTACACAAAATAATAAAAGCACACAAAAACACATAAAACATTTGAAAAAAAACAAAAGAAAACTCATGTTTTCCACTTCCAAACTTAAACTAGACATTATCCTCAATATTTTAAATCCTAAATCCGCTAATAAAGGGGTGGGGAAGAAAATGAAGAAAAGACTTCCCTGATATGGCTTGTAATCCAATTGCTAACTTTCTAATGATATGGCAATCAATGAAGTCTATAGAATTACAAATTCAATGATATGGCAATCAATGAAGTCTATAGAATGTGGGTTAACGTTGTCCTCATTAATTGCCTCGTCTTCGTTTTGTTCCTTTATAATTGATCTTTCATCATATTTGTTCTCGTCTTGCATAATTGATATCTCATCGGGTTGAATGGACGATTCACAATTTAAATCCACGGGCAATGTACACTCTTTTCTTTCAAATTTTTCGAGTAGATTGTACTTCCACCTTTTAAATTCAATCCAAAATATGCCATCTCCCAGACACATTTTGTTTTCATATAACTTGCAAGATCAGTGTAGTATTTTGCAACTGCTTCTTCGTTCAACATGGAAGGACCAAATTTCACAAACGTGTCGGAAGGGGTACACTCGCCCACAGGCATGTAGGCTTCAAAAGATGTGTCAATTGCTAGTTTTCGACATCTTAAATATTGTTTAAACCCTCAAGAGCTTGAGCTAAAAAGGTTTAGTATATGTATTCACGCAGTAGCCAGTATAATGCACCTCATAACATAATTCACAATATATATCTTCTTCCTCATCGTCCATGTCGAAATGATTAATTGTAAAAAAAATTTACCATGTCAGCGTTAGAATTTTAGATGCATTACTAAATGGCACCTGGATAGAATATCAATTAAGAGAGATCATGGTGGGTGGCTAAAATCAATAATTAAAAAATAAAATAAAAGGAAAATCGAATTTAATATAAACTACTAAACTAAAATTAAATTTGTTATTCCCCGACAACGGCACCAAAAAATTGTTCGCGTGAAACCCGCAAGCGTACAGGATCGTTGTACAAGTAATAAGATTTATGAGTTAAGAGTATCGTTCTCACGAGGAATAAGGTCTAATTTGTAGTTCAATAGCTACTATTAAATTCGAAGTGTGGTAATATCAAAAAGAGTTGATTTGTATGTAATCTATATTAATCCTAAAGTAACAAAACAAATGAAATGTTTATTTATTATGTAAATGTTGGTATTGGAATCGTGAATCTCCCTATTGCCATTTAATTCAATTCTTAATTCGTAATTTAGTAAATTCAGGAATTCAAGATAATCGATAATCCACTGTTATTCAATATTCTTTTCCAAGATATATTAAACATATGTTTAACACGACCTGATCATATTCCTAGTTCGAATTCATATGAAAAACATGTATTGATTCACAAGATTTATCACACGTGATTGCACATGCCATAGATATTATTCCTAATACCTATTGTCCATGTGTTGATTTTGCCGCTTTCTAGACTTATTGTGAGTATTCCTACACTACAACAAGCAACTTATTATCTAATTGGTGATCAAACAATCCAATAGTTCAATGGAAATGCAAAACCAATCAAGAAAAATCAAGAAGTACTAAATTGATTGTCTCGAATTAAAACAAATAAGCAATAGGGTTCATCATTTATCCAATAAATGAAAAACTAGCCTAACATTCTTACAATTAAATTACCCAAGAATAATTGGAAAAATATCACCCGAAAATAAGAAAGATTGAAGAAGTAGGAAAGATTCACTTTCTTGATGTGAATCTTGAATTCGGATGAAGAATTTTCAATATCCTATATAATTCGCCTTGATTCCACGTTGTTAGCGACATTCTTCGCCTCCAAAATATGTATAATATAGAGATTTTTAGGTCTAGGGAGGTTTGTCATATGTATTCTACTGTTGCCTATTTGTAGGAGTCGAAAATGGTTGAAAATCACGTCCAAATTAGTTTTCAAAAGAGTTCTAATCGAATAAGGAAAGTTGCATTCGCGCGCGGATTTTTGTCTCTGCGAAGCAGTCTATATTTTAGCCATAAATTTCTCTTCTAATATCCAATTGGGAAGATTCAAATTTTGTTGAAAAGATAGCTCAAAAAGCTACAACTTTACTAGATATAGTGTTTTTCCAATTCAGATGTTTACTATGCCGAAAAGGGATATCAATTTTCTGCTAAAAATTTGGAATATATCTTGTGCAATTGGAAATTGACTTTGATAATATTTTTATCATATTCCATTCCCTTTTGAATTCTAATTCCATCCAATTGTCTCCTAACAATTTTCAAACTATCTTCTTGAGGTCCGACTCAACCATTGAGTATTTGCAATTTAATCCTCAAACTTTGGATTTCATTATTTTTCGCTACATTTTGCTTCTTTTTTCCAATTATTCATCAAACATCGAGTTTTACCTGCAAGATGCAATGTGACACAATTTAGGTCATATTTTTCGAAAAGAACAGTAAAATTCTATAGTTTCAAGCCCCGAATAAGTGTAGAAAATACACTTATCAGAAAGAGCAACAAATCTCATGGTACTCCAATTTCTACGCCGTCCACTCCTCCAATTTCATCTTCTAAAGTTGAACAGCCTTCATCTTCTAATCTTAATTTGGAACCATATGATTCTATTGAACGGGACCTAGGAAAAAGAAAGCAAATATGTGAACACCCATTTAATGAACGCGATCAGATTAAGCTAGCCTATCTAAATGCTGGATCTTATCAACCAAAACTTTTGGAGTATCAAAGTAAAGAATGTGAAAAGCGGAATCTTCGATTTCAGAAGCGTTGGTACAATCGGTTTCCTTGGTTGGAATATTCATCTGCAACACATTAGACATTATTTTTATTGCTTCTTTTTTCTCAATGATAATACTCTACCTAATATTTCATCGTTGGTTACTGTTGGATTTGATATTTGGAAAAGGGTTAACAAAGGAAGTAAATGTGCATTTCTTATTTATATTAGTACAACATCTTCATTGTATCATAATGGCTGTAAGAGAAAAGCTAAAGATCTAATGAAACCAACTCAACATATTGACAAGGTAATGCATTCTGTATCAAGTAAGGAAAAATAGAAAAATCGTTTGCGTCTAAAGACCACTATTATGAGTGTTCAGTGGTTAGCACTTCAAGTTTGTTCCTTTAGAGTCCATGACGAATCTCCATCTTCACTGAATCGTGGGAATTTCATTGAAATGGTCGATGCATTTGGTAAAATAAATATGAAAGTAGGAAAACTTGTGTTGGGTAATGTTCCCAAAAATGCTACATACACATCTCCAAGCATTCAAAAAGAGATTTTAAACATTATGGCCAATAAAGTATGACAAAGAATTTGTGACAAAGTTGGGGATGTAAACTTTAGTATTCTTGTTGATGAAGCACGAGAAGAATCTTCACGAGAACAAATGGCCATTATCTTGAGGTTTGTGAGCAGTAATGAATTTTGACAGAACATTTTTTTCGCAATCAAAAGTGTTAGTGATACTACCTCATTAAATCTTAAGAACCAGATTTCTAATGTTCTTGTCAATTTCAACCTTCAAGTGCAAAACATGAGAGGACAAGGGTATGGTGGTGCTAATAATATGTGTGGTTCTTGGAATGGACTACAATCATTATTTCTTAGAGATTGTCCATATGCATACTATGTCCATTATTTTGCCCACCGTTTACAACTCACATTGGTTTTTGCAGTAAGGGATGTCTCAGATATTAATTCATTTTTCTCATTTCGATAGTGTTATTAATATGATTACATCAACTCCTAAGTGTATCAATGGGTTGAAAAGTGTCCAAAGAAAAGAAATTGAGCATTTGTTGGAAATTGGAGAACGAGAGTCAGAAAGTGGGGCTAATCAAATTGGTAATTTGCAATGAGCCAGAGATACTCGTTGGTCTTCTAATTACAATTCTGTAAAGAGTTTGATTGATATGCATGCTTCAACTTGCAAGGTTCTTAAGTATCTTAGTGATCATTCTCCAAATGTAAGATCTCGGCCCGAAGTTGTGGTGTATACAAAAACATGACAACATTTGAATTTGTATTTATCTTAGATTTAATGCGTAAAATATTGGCAATTACGGATGTACTTTGTCGGGCCTTTCAGAAGAAAACTCAAGACATCTTAACTGCTCTGAAATTTGTCCATACTACAAAAACTATCCTTCAAGATTTTCAGATGATGGAGTTAGATACAAGATTTACTTAAACATCATTAAAAATCATTTCTCTCAGTTCGGTTTTGGATCCAAAAAATTCTTTTGAATCATTTAATATGAATAATATTTGCAAGCTTGTGGAGAAGTTTTATCCTAAAGATTTTACGCAGCAAGATATTTATTGTTTGAAAGTTGAGTTGCAACATTATCAGAATGATGTGATTTCTGAACCTCGATTTCAAGTACGTACACTTTCTTATTTACGTCGAGAATTGGTTGCAAATAGAAGGTCGGAGAGTTACGTCGTTTTGATAAATTGATTTATTTAGTACTGGCACTATTGATTTCAACAGCGACTATAGAGCGCACATTTTCAGCAATGAAACATGTGAAGATGGAAATTCGTAACAAAATAGATGATGGTTTTCTTGCTAATTGTTTAACACTAAACATTGAACGAGAATTTAATAGAAATTTAGATTTATATTCTATTATAGATGAGTGTTATGCTATAAAACATCGTCGGATACAACTACAATAGGTAATGTTATATTACGATTTTTCTTGTTATATATAAAATTTATTCATACATTAAATTTTAATTTTTTTTGCCCCCCGTAGCATTAATTCCTGGCTCCGTCCCTAAACATGTTCATAGTGTATGGATGGAAAATCTATAAATAAGTAATAGATTTCTATTTCTAAATATAAAAAAAAAATGAGTTCTTTCAATTCATAAAACACCAAATTTTCAAAAAGGATTACCAAATCTACCAATATGATAATTGATTAGCCGGAGGTTTTTATCACCAAAATTACCAATCGGATTGGTAATTTGTTAAGTCAGGAAGTGGGGCTAATCAGATTGAAAATTTTCAAGCTCTTTTGAAAGAATCATTTGTTCTTTAGTATTTATTTCTCAAGGACTTGTCATTGAAAATCCAAAAAAGTAATACGAATGGATGTAAATATCTTTTTTAGGAAAAACATATCATATACATGTTTCAGGCCTCATTTTGGTGTTCTTCATTTTTTCGTTTGTGTTCTCATTCTCCTCTACCACTCTTAATTTTCCAACAATCTAAAAATGATATTCTATTGTTATGAAGACGAAAACTACTTTGACAACTATCAAGTTGATAAACAAGACTTGGTTCGCTTGGATAAGTTCAATGGAACAAATTTTACCCAATGATAAGACAAACTCAAGTTTCTATTAATAGCTTTGAAGATTTACGTTCTTGATCTAAATCTTGCACCATTTTTTGAATCATCCAATAAAGATTTTGAAAAGGATGGGCCGAGGAAAGAAAAGACAAAAGATAAATTGATTTGTCGTAGTCATATTTTGAATGCTTTATCTGATCGATTATATGATCTCTACACGAACACCACTTTGGCTAAAAAATTTTTGGAAGCACTTGAGAACAAATACAAAGCTAGGAAGGAAGGTACCAAGAAATTTCTAATTTTAAAATGTTAGATAACATTCCTTTGTTACCTCAAGTATGTGAAATGCAAGTTATTGTCAATAAATTGAAGGCGGTGAAGATTGAAATTCTCGAATCTTTTCAAGTCGGAGCAATCATAAAATTGCCACCAACTTGGAAAGGTTATAGGATCAAAATTCTTCACAACTCCAAAAATTTCTCTTTGGAATATGTACAAAAATATCTTCGCATCGCATCGAGGAAGAATCAATGGTAGGAGATAAGAATGAAAATTCTTATGAGGGCACTTCTAAAGTCAATGTCGTGAACAAAACTGATTATTCCAACAAAATCCAAAAGAAGGGGAAGATTCTTGATCCTAAAAAGGATCAAAGGAAGTTCAAAAAAAAAAAACCAAACATGCTATATTTGTAGAAAATCGGGACATTTTGTAAGAGATTGTTGGCATAAAAAAGTCAAGGAAGGAGGAAATGTGAACTCAATTAATGACATTGTCTCTATGGGGAGCGAAATCAATGCAGTTCAAAGAAAAGTTCCAGGTTGATGTTATGACACTTTTGAAACTATCCGTGTTTTTTATGATAAGTCACTTTTCAAAACTTATCATGACATTGATTATGGATAAGAAATTCAAATGGGGAATGAAGTACGTTATAAAGTGATTGGGAAATGAAACATCAATATCATCTTCACTTCAAAAAATACGATAACTTTTACCAATGTGCTCTATGTACTACATACAAATCGAAACTTAAAAAGTAGGGTTATTCTAGTAAAATCAGGGATGAAATCTGTATTTGAGTCGGACAAACTTGTATTAACTGAAACGGGTATCTTGTTGGTAAACGTTATTCTACTTATGAAATTGTCTACTTATGTACCGTTAATAATAATAATAATAATAATAATAATAATAATAATAATAATAATAATAATAATAATAATAATAATAATAAATCGTTTTCTTATATTGTTGACTCATTTATTTTATGACATGGTAGATTAGCACATATAGACATTATTACTATGAAAAGAATGATAAAATATGGATTAATACCATGTGAATTTAATATGGTTGAGAAATGTGAAAATTGCGTTAAATCAAATATGATTAAAAAGCAATTTCATAGTGTAGAAAGTTCATATCAATTACTTGAACTTGTTTATTTTGATATTTGTGAGTTAAATAAAAAATTAACTAGATGAGATAAATAGATACTTTATTACATTTATTGATGACTGTTCAAGATACGCTTATGTTTATTTGTTAAAACATGAAGATGAAGCATTTCATGTGTTTAAAGTATGTAAGGTCGAAATTAAAAATCAATTAGGAAGAAAATAAAAAACTCTTATAAGTAATACACATGGAGAATATTTCTCAATTGAATTCAACGTATATTTTGAACAAAATAGCATTATGCACCAATATTGTGCACCACGTACTCCTAAACAAAATGATTTGGTTGAAATAAATAATAGAACTTTCTTAGAAATGATTAATGATATATTATTAAATGCTAACTTAACTTTTAATTTATGGGGGTGAAATTTTACTTGGTGCATGGCATATAGTAAATAGGATTCTTTTGAAAAAGATCGAGATTTCTCTATATGAATTATGGAAATGAAGGAAATCAAACATAGGACATTTCAAAGTGTGGAGTATCTTACTTATTGCAAGAATAAGGATCTTAAGAGAACCACATTAGATCCTAAAGGTATAAAATGTGCCTTTGTAGGATATGCTTCAAAGTAAGGTCTATCAATTTTTAAACTTAAAATCCAATGTAATAATATAATCAAGAGATGTGAAGTTCTTTGAGAATGTATTAGCAACAAGAAATTCTAAAAAAATCTAATGGAACTCAAGAAGACATTTTCATTTCTAGAGGATCACAAGAAAAAATATCTTTAAAAGATGTTGAACAATCAAGTGAACCTCGAAAAAGAAAAAGAGTTAAAAAAGAAAAGAGTTTATGATCGGACAAAATAGACTCCCAACTTATTTCTTTCTACTTAGTCGAGAAAGATAGAAAGGATGTTGCGAGAACAATTCCTTTTATTTTTCAAGTTGAAAGTGATCCTAAAATTTATAAAGAAACAATATCTTCCAGGTATTGCATGTTTTAGAAAGATGCAATAAAAGATGAGATGGATTCTATTATATCTAATAAAACTAGGGAACATTTTGATTTACCAAAAGGATCAAAATCTATTCGTTGCAAATGGGTTTAAAAGAAAATATAATTTCAATAGTACTCTCAACACCTATAAAGCTTGATTAAGTTAAGGGATATCAAAAAAAATAAAAAAAATCAACTATTTTAACACATATACGCTTGTAGCTTGATAACCTTGATAATGGTTTTATTTGTATTATCATCAATATTTGATTTTCATGTTTATCAAATTGATGTCGAAACGACATTTCTAAATGGGGATCTCGATTAGGAAGCCTATATGGAACGATTAGAAGGATTCATTCTACCAAAAAATATAATATGCAAATTAGTTAAATCTTTATAAGGGTTAAAACAAGCACCTAAGAAATGGCATAAGAAATTTGATTATACTATTATGTCATGATTTTGTTCATAACTTGATTGATAAATGTTTGTAAACTAGAGTATGTGATAATATTGTCCTATCTATGTGTCTTTATGTTGATGATATGTTAATTATTAGTAATAACATGAAAGTAATTTTTTTAAAAAAAAAAAGAAGAAGAAGAAGTTTCTACCTTCTACATTCAAAATGAAGGATCTTAGACAAGTGGATATTATCTTAAGTATCAAAGTTAAAAATGATAGTAGCGATTATTAATAAAGCTAATCACATTTTATTGAGAATGTAATAATTAAGTTCCAACATTTGAATATTAAAGAGGTAAATACCATGTTAAAGTCAAGTATTAAATTAACAAAGAATGATGGAATAGCGATAGTACAAATAGAGTATGCAAGTGCAATTGGAGGTCTTATGTACGTGGTACAATGTATAAGACCTGACGTTGTATTTGCTATTAGTAAACTCGGCAGGTTTACTAGCAATCCAAGTCTAGAACATTGTAAGGGTTCTTGGTTGCCTAAAGAAAATAAAAAACATTGGACTATAATACTCAAAGTTCCCGACAATTTTAGAAGGATATACCGATACTAGTTGGATATCAAGTGTAGGAGAAAACAAAATTGCTTTAGGTTGGGTGTTTACTCTTAGAGGGATGCATTTTCTTGGAAGTCTAAGAAAAACATGCATTACACACTCAACAATGGAGTCCGAGTTTGTAGCGTTGGCCGAAACAGGGAAAAAAGGCAGTGGCTTAGCAATCTTCTTTATGAAATTCCTTTGAATGCAAAGGATATTTCTTCAATACCTATCTTCTATTATAGTCAGGCCACCTTATCTCGAGCATATATTGAAAAGTCTAGATATATGAGTCTAAAACATGAATGTGTGAGAATTAATTAAACATGGAGTAATCTCTCAAATATGTAAAATCTAGTGAGAACTTAGATGATCCATCATTTAAACTTCTTACAAGAGAATTAGTAAGGTCAACATCGAGAATGATGTGATCGAAACTCCTTGAGTAAAAGATCCACTAATGATGGAAATGCTACCTAACTATGCTAAATAAGTATATCTAGGTTCAAATGGTAAAAATAAGTAATTTGATAAGTGGATAATTTTATCTCTATAATTTAAAACGATATCCTTGATAAAGTGCTGGTTATTACAATTGGGGTGTTGAATTTATAAAACTTTTAATGAAGTTTTGTACGGGTACAAGTATATTTAAAAGAAACAAAGATATTGAAAGAATTTCACCTGTATAAACTTCAATGTAGCGTCGCCTTGATAGAGAGTTGAAGTTTCTCTCTTAAAAATCCAACAAATAAGATAAGCTTAAGGTCATAATAGCACTAAATGAGTTTGATATACTTGTAAAAAATATAACACGTGTGTGTTTTCACCGGTATCACACCAGAAATAACTGATTTAAAGCTATAATGCTACCTGAAATTTCGAAGATAGTTTGTGGGAATTATATTATGGTTAGATTCAAATGGTAAAAATAAGTCATTTGGTAAGTGAATAATTTTATCTCTATAATTTAAAACCATATCCTTGATAAAGTAGTGATTGTTACAGTTGGAGGATTGAATTTATAAAACTTTTAATGAAGTTTTGTATGGGTACAAGTATATCTAAAAATAACAAAGATATTGAAAGAATTTCACCTGTGTACACTTCAATATAGTGTCGCCTCAATAGAGAGATGAAGTCTCACTCTTAAAAATCCAACAAATAAGATAAGCTTAAGATCATAATAGCACTAAATGAGATTGATGTACTTGTGAAAAAATATAACACGTATGTGTGTTTTCACCGGTATCACACCAAAAATAACTGATTTAAAGCTATAATGCTACTTGAAATTTCAAAGATAGTTTGTAGGAATTATATTATGGTTAAATTCAAATCTAAAGATATCTAAACATTTTGCGTAAGTGTTGCTAGTTTGAATTTGTGATCTATATAGTTTTGAACAAGTTGACGATTGCTGTAATTGTTCATAATTTTTCAATATTGTGCCTTAAAATGGATTGGTGGTAAAGGTGACCATGCATACGAATGGGAATATAACATGCGTGTGCATGACATTTAGGGTCCGTTTGATTGCAATGGTGGAAAATTGGTGGAAGGAAAATGAGTTCTAGGGAAATAATTTCCTAGAAAATGTTTTGCAGAGAATTGTTAATTAAGTGTGTTTGATTGTTATAATTTTCCATCAGAAAATTTTTAAATTTTGTATTTGTTTGGCTTTGTTTTACATGGAAATTATCCATTAAAGTGATAATTTTTTCCACAATTTGTTATAAAATTTGTTTCCATTTCCAAAAAGTTAAAAAAAAAAATGAAAAAAAATGTTCCTAAAAAATCATTTTTTATCAAAGTTTAGTGTTCGTTCGGTTTTGTTTTATATGGAAATTGTCCGTTAAAGTGAATTTTTCCTTATAATTGATTATGAAATTTGTTTCCATTACACAAAAAAAAAAAGATTGAATACCATTTTCCCACATGGTGGGTCGGGTTGGGTCGGGTCACGGGTTGGTCCACAAAAACTGCCCAAACCCGCCCGACCCGACCCGCCATGGAAAAAAAGAAACTTGGGTTGAATACTTAAATTATTTACGCACTTAAACCAATGTCCCAATCTCCTAGAGATCCAGAGTCTAGAAAATTCAAAATCAAAGCTCCCAAATCTCAACTCTCAACACGATACAAACGCTATAAAATCTCGAGGAAATGGTGGCAAATGCCCGAATGACCCGCCCATTCTTGCAAAATAGCCGTTGACCAAGTTTAAAAAAAAAAGGAAAAAATAAAAAACAAGGAAAGAACTTTACTTTCCCAAATTTACCCTTGTAACTTTGTTGGAAGAGTGAGAGAGAGGATTCTCACCCGAATGACCCCACCATTTCCTCCGACCCGGACGGACGACCCTGACACCGAGATCACCATTTTCAATTGAAGAATGTGAGTGTTGGGAACAATAATACGTATTTTTTATGATGATGATTGTATTTAACCGAATTAAAAAGCATGGAATATAGGATTTGTTGATTATTATGTTTATTTTCGAAGAAATTGTTGTAGAATCAATTATTAATGGATGAAATGTGTCTTGGACTCAATTTGGAGGTTGGAGATCGACGAAAATTGAGTTTTCCGACGATTCCCGTGTAGGAGACGTCGTCGCCCAGACTTCTGGGCCCAAAAATGCCCAGCTGGGCGTTTCTGGGCCCAGAAGTCTGGGAGTCTAGGCCCAAATTTTTTTTATTTTATTTTATAAATTAAAATTTGAATTTTAAATTACTTATTTAATTTGATTACAAAGAATAAAATAATCGATTTAAAATATATATTTTAAACTACTTATTTAAATTGTTTATATATTTTTTAAACTACTTATTTAATTTGATTACAATTTAAAATAAATTATTTCATTTAACTTCTATATTTTAATAGTTTGTCTAATATTTAGTTACACAAAAGAGTTTATTTAAATTTGAAATATAATATATTTAATTACAAATAATAAAATATTAAACAAACAAAATATTATATAAATAATTAAAATAATGAATTTTTCTTTTACAACGAAATATTAAGTGAACAAGTAAAATATTTATTTTAAATTACTTACTGAACTTGTTTAAAAAACATGAACTGAACAATTTAAAATAAATTATTCCATTTAATAGTTTATTTAAATATTCATTGTTTATAATTAAAATTGTTTATTTAAATATTTATTATTTATAATTAAAATTGTCTATTATAAATTCTTATTTTATTTTGAAATATTAAGTGAACAATTAAAATTAATTATTTTAAATTACTTATCCAAATTGTTCAAAAAACATGAAATAAACAATTTAAAATAAATTATTTCATTTAATTGTTTAGTTATAAATAATAAAAAACTAAATAAACAAAATAAATTATTTCTTTGAATTTTTTATTTAATATTCTAATAATTATAATTAAATATTATATAAACAGTCAAAAATAAGGAATTTAATTATAAATTCTTCTTGAAATATTTGATTGTTTATTTAATATTCTGTTAATTATAATTAAATAATACATAAACAATTATAATTTGTTTCTAAAGCGTTAAGTAGTTAAAATAAATAATTGAAATAAATTATTTAATTTGTTTAGTTGAACAGTTCTTTAATATTTAATTACAAAATATAGTGTAGTAGTTAATGTCATACGATTATTCAATTATTCTTGTGGATAGTAGTAATTGTCATTCGGTTAGTTTAATTTTTTCATATTATGTTTTATTTATTATATCTTGCACAAGATTCTAACATTTGAAATGTTGCAGGATGGATTACCATTTAGATGATGTGGTCAGACAGATCTCATGCAAAGTTATATCGTATTGTAACTTTGCCATCTTTACAGTGGTATTAGATTTGCTGGACTAGGAGTAAGCAGACATATTGAGGCGATCCTGCTTATGGCCATTGTATTCATTGCGCGGCGTAAGTTTTCTCGTCAACTGCTCGATGCGTTGCTATGTCGGCTGCTTAAACTAGTTGACGAAAATGCCCTCCATTTTGATCTTGGGGGCAAGGTAGTTAGATTTTCTATATTCGAGTTTGCCCTCATAATCGGATTGATATGTACGGGCGAAGAAGCAGCCCGAGCCCATATTCCGAGAAACCAGAGGTTGTCGAATGAATATTTTTACGGGCAGACGGCAGTCACTCCGGGCCAGTTGGTAGACACATTCAAGGCATGCGAGGATATATCTGACAGGTTGAAGTTGGGTATGATGCTTATCCTCGAGAGCGTACTCAGGTGTCATCACAAGAAGACGTCAATCGACATTTTTCATTTGGAGGTTGTTGATGACATTGATACCTTCAACAGCTATCCTTAGGGGCAGAGATGTTTTGCGGATACCTTACGACACTTTAGGAGGGGATGTTCAATGTCTAAGGGGGATAAACCCGAGTGCAAGTACGATGCATATGGCCTGCCGTTGGCTTTGCAGGTAAATGTTCAACATAATGAATTATCTATTTTTTATATTAAATTGTATATACAATAATTGTAACTATTGCAGATATGGGTGTACGAGACTGTCCCCATATTGGCTAGTCGGTATACGAGGAGAGTGGAGACGAGCTGCCATCGGATTTATCAATGGCGAGCACAAGACAAGCCACCTGCAAAACACATATCAGCTCTCCTCGACGATCGTGAGGTACGTATTATACATTTTGCGATTTATATTGTATGTCCTTTCAAAATATTGATACATGGTCATTAACCCAGTAAAATGTCAATGTTTTAGGTTGAAGTCCCCTCTAAGTTGACGCCGTTGATAAAGGTGGAGGGACAGAGTTACATACGTTCCTTGTCTATGCGGGCCGTGTCAGATGATCAGATGCCCGAGTCCATCGTTGATCGAGATAGGGTATGTTCATTGAATATAATATGTTGATTATTATAATGATTTTTGAATTAAATTAATAATTCGGACTATTAATTTTTCAGATGTGCCGTCCGTATCACCTCAGTCGCAGAGATCACCTCCGCCGCGGAGATCACTTCCGCCGCCGAGATCACCTCCGTCCCCGAGGGTCTCACCTCCGCTGCTGCGGATATCACTTCCGTTGTCGAGATCACCTCCGTCGCCGAGGGCCTCACCACCGCCGCCGATCAGTTCACATTCTCCCTCGTCCATTGATCTGTATACCCGCCTTACTGAGTTTATGCAGGGTCAGAATGCCACATTGTCATTCGAGTTGGGGGCGATGCGCCGAGAGTTGGCACGACAGGTGGACGATCAGTATGCCAGATTATCGGAGGATATGGCCGAGATGCAGTTAGAGCTCAAGGGATAGATCGACGATGTATATAATGATGTATTCGTTCTACATCGCCACGTGGTAGATGTGCAGCGCGAGATAGGAAACCTTCAAACTGAGGTCTGTACGTTACGGGGCGACGTAGCAACCTTACAAGGGATGGCAGTCATCGGGATGGAGGGGGTGACGGTGGAGCGAGACAGATGGAGTGTGATGATCTGTCGTGGCCGGGGGGGATTGTGAATCATTTTTTGATGGGGTACGAGGAGAGGGTACCGACGAAGGTGGAGGCGGTATCGATGGGTTCCCAGGGGGTACCAACGGAGGTGGAGGGGATACCGATGGATTCCCAGGGGTACCGACGGAGGTGGAAAATGTCCGGGCGGAGGTGGAGAAGGTACCAACCGAGGTGGAGGGGGGAAAATGGCCGAGGCGGATGACGTAGTTTTTGTGTCGGAGGGGACTATGGAGTTGAGGAAGGGTACTAAGCGTGCTGTTGACGTGGCATCGCTGGTGGTTGGTAAGAAACCAAGATTGCCATCACAGTACATTGTTTCTCCTTTCACGACCGAGGCGAAGAGACGGACATTCTTAGATGGGACGTTCCCTAATCTTTTCCGCGAGGTCGACCCAGTTCAACAGAAGGCGTTCTATAAATGGTTCAAATCCCTTCAACATGAGTAAGTATTTTATGATTTTCCTAAAGTACATATGAGATCATCTATATTTTTTGTAACAATTCACTAATTTCATTTTTGTAGGGACAAATATAATATAGGGGCGATGACCATCTCAGCCGCGAAGAAGTGGTTCGACGATGTACTGACGAGAGGTGCTTGGCTTGCCGATGATGTAAGTGCATTCTCATTGTTATTTGTTGTTTTATTTAATTATTTTTTATTTTATTTAATTTAATGACCATCTACTTTTTATTGGTTTCAGCATATCGACTTGGCTATGGAACTATTGCGCTATAGAGCTCGGAAACACCGGAGATCTTTTGACATTTCTGGCCTAGTCATCCTTAGCTCCGGGTTCGTACGTGCCCTTGATATTGAGTACAGCACCCTCCTACTCCAAGGAAATGGATATGTGGTGCCCGAATACATGATAGAGTGGTTAATTGGGCTGGAGCCGAGATACGGGAAGTCGTGGACGGATTGTACACATATGTACATTCCACAGATTGCGAACTCACACTACTTTGCAGTGGAGATCGTATTCGCTGATTCGATTATGTATGTGTACGACTCCGACCATAGCTATTTGACCAAGGGCAACTAGAGCAGATACTGGAGCCGATGAGTATGATCATTCCCATGATGGCTAGACATGCGGATATTGAAGTAAATGACAGATTAGCCATTATGCGGGACACAACGACTGCGAGACAAGGAACATCGTAAGACTTTACAAGTTTTTAATTTGAAAATTTAGTTTTTAGCTATATATGTTATCGAACTAATATATTTTTATTTACTTGCAGGGGCAACTGTGGGATATTCGCTATAAAGTATATAGAATTTTTGAGTATTAGTCGCAATGTTGATACAATAAATCAATCTTTGATAGACATGTGGAGATTGAAGCTGGCTTATAATTTGTATGAATATAATTGTGATCCTTAATACATTGTGTAATTGTGTAATTAATATACACTATTTTATTTAACTATTTATTTAATATTCCATTAATTATAATTGTGGTATATTACATAAACGACAATTAATTTAATGTAAATAAATAATTTAATTAATCAATAAATATAAATGACCTTTTTAAATTAATTTTTGAAATAAATATTTAAATAAATAATTTACGTAAGCAATTTAATTATATTGAATATTTAACGACATTAAATAAAAACATATTATTCAGTTATAAATATTAATCTATTACATAATATTAAACATCCGTTGAATTGTTTTGTAGAGGAATCTTATTTGTACAAAATTGACGAGTATGCCCTGTTACGCCACATCTGCCGCACTTACGAGGTCGGGAAAATTTTTCGGTGGATGGTATTCTAGAGGTACGTCTACGTCCCGAGGCATGTGGTCCGAAAGAAAGGAGAAATATATATCTTCTGATATTAAATACGAGGAATTTAAAACCCTTAATATTACTATATTTTTTCCATTAATTATTTCTATAATGAAGAATAGAAGAAAACAAGTTTGTTACTCTTTCAACTGCTTAATCTTTCCAGCAATGTAGGAGTCAACCAGTGTGCCAGAATCAGCTAAAGTTAGAATCAATTGAAGTCACAGATTTTTGTAGGGGCCGAAGTCGCAGATTTTTGCTTGTGCCAAGTCCCAGACTCCCAATAGTTTTGCGGGGGATTAAGTCACCTATTTTTGCTTGTGCCAAGTCCCAGTAATTTTTTACCTAAGTATTGTAAATTTGTAATACATTATGTAAATTGTTAATGGATATTTGGAGGACTTTACTGTTTTATATTTGAAATTTATTGATATTGGAAGACTATTAATGTTGCTCGATATTCAGTAAAAAAAATTAATCAGTATTTTAGGATTATAATATTTGTTCAGAGGTTGTCCAACCCAACCCAACCCGACCGACAGTTGGTTTGGTTGGGTTGGGTTGGGTTAGGTTTCAATCTTTACGTGGTTGGATTAGGTTGAATTTCAATCAAACCGATCGTGTTGGGTTGGGTTTGAGTTGGGTCAATTTTTGACCCAACCCACGCCCACCCCTACCCCTAAGCAAATTGGTGAAAGATGGAATTTGAATTCCTAGTTCCATGAAAAAAGCTGCTTATCAAATAACCTAGTTAGGCTAGTTTCAAGTTTGATTTCTGGTATTGAATATCCGAGGCTAATTCATTTAAACCATGCATTTGCGTGGTTCATAACCATGTGAAGGCATAGTTCAAAAAAATAACTGTTAGGCTAGTTTCAAATTTGATTGCTGGTGGTGTTACTTTTCATGAATTGTTGAAATCTATTCATAGTTTTATGGATGAAAATCTTAGATGATAGATTTCCATTTCTAAATATAAGAAAAACATCATTTAAGTTATTCCAATTTATAAAATACCAAATTCAAATTTCTTAAAGTTATTTTGGAAGAATCACTTGTGTTTTAATATTTCTTTCTTAAAAACTTGTCATATCTTCTAAATTATTTGTCGAAAACTCAAAAAGTAATACGAATAGAGGCAAATATCGTTTTTAGAAAAGCATATCATTTGTCTGTTTGATTTGTCCAACTTTCCATGGAATTGGAAATGGAATTTCACCTTTGTCCAAAAATGAGTGTTTGATTGGTTGGATTTTCTAGGCAATGGATTTTCTTGCTTTTGTCTACACACACACCAATTCAATGATTTTGTGGAATTTGGGTTCCCACCAATTTGGTGGGAATTCATTTTCCAATTTTTTTTTATTATTTATTTTGGCAATGACACCAAATTTTATAATCAATTGTAAAAAATTTGGATAAAGCTCATCCGCCAAAAAAAATCTGACACGCGGTTTGATAGATTCTCACATTGTTGTGGGACCCGCTGCAATAAAAAAATACCAAAAAATTGTGGGCCCTCCCCCTGGTGTGAGTGATCTGTCAAGATGCATGTCATTTTTTTCTGGCATTGTAGCAGTCTCCAAAATTTTTTCACTTTAATGGTCAATTTTCATGTAAAACAAAATCAAACGAACACTAAATTTTGATTAAAAATGATTTTCTAAGAATTTTTTTTTTTCATTTTTTTTTCTTTTTGGTAATGGAAACAAATTTTATAACCAATTGTGAAAAAAATTATCACTTTAATGGATAATTTTCATGTAAAACAAAGCCAAACAAACACGAGAAGATCCAAAAATTTTAAAATTTTCCGGGTGGAAAATTATATCAATCAAACACACTTAATTAACAATTCTCCGAAAAACAAGTTTTAGACAGTTATTTTTTTTGGAATTCGTTTTCTTTCTATCCATTTTCCATCCTTGCAATCAAACGTATCCTTAATATTTTTCTTATTCATGCTTCCATTCTCCATCTATTCCTCCTAAATTTTTTCAACATGTAATCCATTGCATTATTTGATGCACGGGTGGATCCAGTTGTTGAAAAACTCAACGATATGATTCCGATAAAGGATGCATCAACTCTATTTAGACTTGGTGTGTGCCGAATGAAGATCGTGTCTACTTGTTGGGTTAAAATTGAACAGTAAATGAAAAAATTTATCTTAGTTACTCCAAGTTTGACCCCTATTTTTCTTAGAAATTATTTTTTTCAAAACTCATTTTTAATCATATTCTTCCATAAAATAATTTTACATGTAAACCCAAAAAATTTCCATATTTTTGTAACCACACATTTTCGAAAAATCATTATTCCAAAACACAATTCCTCCAAAATGGTCTCAAACAAAGGTTTTAATAAAAATTATTTTTAGTTTTTATTTGCACAGTAAATGAGAAAAAATTATTGTAGTTATTTAAAAAATATTTTTAGTTTTTTTATATATTATATATTTATTTATTTCACATCGAGTTTTTATTATTTTTTTCGGGTTGAAAATCGATGTCTTGTTCAAAATTACTCTTCTAGACGACATGAAAGCATCCTAATTCACAGAAAATGATTTTATGATCATAACAATTATTAAGAAGGATCAATGCTCCACAATCTTTCTTTTGAAAAGCTAACCTATATAAAAATGTAACTTTACACGCTTGCACGTTTAGGGCAATTGAGATAGAACACGTTTTGCCATTTTAAAGTAACTGAGAAAAAACATGTCATAACGAGGAACTTATGTTTTGTAGATATTTGACATGACGGTCATCAAACCACCAAAGAACTTGTGGATATAAATAAAACATTCTCAGCACATTGTCCACATACAATGTGCGTTGCACTTGACACGACATATTGTTCAACAATCATTATCTTCTTTTTTTTCCTTCTTTTTCCTTTTTGCCACTAAATAATAAATTTACCGTTACAATTTCGGATAGCTCAAAAAGTACACTTAGAAGCATTAAGTTTTAAAATAAAAATAAAAAATAAACTTAGGATTTGTTTGAGTCTTATTTTTTGGGAGAATAGATTTTGTCATAATAGTTTTTGGAAGAACATGTGACTAAAAAATAGAAAAAAATTAGATTTAAGTGTAAAATTATTTTATGGGAAGAATGTCTATTTGAAAATGAGTTTCTAAAAAATGGGCTCGGACATGGGCTTAATTATAACATCTCTCTCGGGAACAGTACAGAAGTTAGGCATTTACCTTACCATATTTCAAAATTACGACAAATGTTTTAAAGTTTCAAATATCAGGTTTCAATTGGGAATTAAATATATAATTTAATTATATATAGAATATATATAAATAAGGAATGATTTACTGCGTCCTGAAATTAAGGAAGCAGTTACCATTTGAAATTCTGAATCTTCTCAACCATACCATATCAATTCCGTAACTGTGAGCCAAATCCCGAACGACGCCATTGTTCCTCTAAATTGGAATTCTACGAGCAACGAAGTCACAAAAAGTCGGTAACCTAAGGAACGAAATCATCCAAAATTTGCACTTCAACATCGGTACATTTTTCATGTCAACTGCCGGCATTTTCTTCCATAATAACACGACGAATGTCAGATATGGTTAATAATCCTCTCAATTGTATGGGTCACAATGGCGGAGATCAATGAACTGAAAAGAACAAAGATTTCTTCTCCCATTCACATTAATCTTGTGATTTCTTACCATTTAAAGACAGTAGCGATTGTGGCGGACCATTTATTTGGCTACCATGTTTCAGAATCCATTGATTTTAGTTGAAAGTCACATAATATGGATTCTCCTATCCAGGCAATTTATGAAATAAATTTCAGAACATCTATGTGACTAGAGTTATATGTGTGACCATGTTTGGAATCAGGGAATTTGAATTTTTAAATGGAATAGGAATATTCTGTCTACCGAAATCTATTGTTGTGACCTAAATGTGTCACTTGTATTTGGAATCCTATATCTACAGCAACTGCCATTTACACTTGTGAGCGGTTCACTTCTATGTGAGTTGTAATATGTAAAATGTGATTTGTGTCTGTGAGATCATATTTGTGACCAACACCAATTGTTCACTCATATGGATTTGTGACCTGCACTAAATGGATTAGTGACCATTCCTGTGGGACCAGTGATTTAGAATCCTCTGTCTACCGACTAGTTTTATACATTCCTGACAATTTCTTGTCCATTTTCCACAGGAATGGGTTATGTGAATGTTTGCTTGGTGTGCAAAGAAGTATCAACTTTAGTCTTGCTCGATCGTAATTGCTCTTATGTACAGCTCGTGGATTCAGTGATGACAGAATTCAGTTTTGATCATGCAAAAATAGCGATCACAATGAATACAGATTGAATTTTGATTTGCCTCCAGTCAAAATAAGTAATGACAGCAATGTTCTGTCTTACATGATTCTCCGAGGTATGGATTTCCAAATATCCTATCATTGTTGAGGTCACAGATGCAGACAATGCACAGCAATATCTCTGTTATCCAGCTGTCACAACAATGGCAGAGAATGTACCGTCCAGAAGCAACTTCGAACTTAGTATTGGGGTCTCATAGGTAAGTATCAACATCCGTAGTTTCCTCGTTCATCAAGTATAAGTACACATCATCACGTACTATATACACTCCAAATGACATATGTAACGATATGTTACGTACCTATCGAGTGTCTTTAAATTATGTGAAGGCATGGAGATCTCGTGAAAAGACATTGAAAATGATCAGGGGGGATCCTAAGGAGTCATTCCAACAACTATCGAGCTACCTTTACATGCTTGAACAAACTAATCCCGGCACTGTCACAGAGCTTGAGGTGGACAGATACAATAGATTCAAATACTGCTTTGGGGCAATTGGTGCATCAATTAAAGGGTGGATGCATTGTAGACCTGTCATCGTTGTTGATGGCACGTACTTAAATGGTCACTACGGTGGTACGCTATTCACAGCATGTACACAAGATGCAAATAACAACATATTTTTACTGGCCTTTGGAATTGGAGATAATGAAAATGATAAATCTTGGACCTGGTTTATTGAGAAATTGAAGTCTGCATATGGAAGTAGGGAAGGTTTATACTTCATATCAGATCGTCACAATAGTATAAAGAATGCAATTGAACGAGTATATCCAAGAACATATCATGGGATATGCACATACCATCTACTGCAAAACTTGAAATCCCACTTCGGTAAATCTGGTCACAACATCACTCAGGCCTTCAATGCAGCTGTGCGTGCATATACAATAACAGAGTATGAATATAATATGCAAGAATTAGATAAGATCAACTTGAAAATCAGGGCATACTTGGTAAGTTTCTACTTTAAAACACTATTTATTGTAGTTAATGTATGTCATGCATCTTATAAGTTTTTTTCGCTTCTGTAGAATGAATTTGGACCAAAAAGGTGGTTACGATTCCACATGCAAGCAAACAGGTATTCAACAATGACATCAAATATAATGGAATCAGTGAATGCGATCACAAAAATAGTAAAGAACTTTCCTATTGTGGCTTTGTTGGAGTTATTGTGACAAACAGTGCAATCTTAGTGCTGTAAAAACCGTGACCAAGCAAATAGCACATTCACAAAATTGGCGACTAAATACGAAAAACTACTTAGAGATATGAGCACA
The DNA here is from genome assembly GCA_035079005.1 of Fraxinus americana. Classification (NCBI taxonomy): domain Eukaryota; kingdom Viridiplantae; phylum Streptophyta; class Magnoliopsida; order Lamiales; family Oleaceae; genus Fraxinus; species Fraxinus americana. The sequence continues at coordinate 24,872,866 of CM068720.1, forward strand.
GGTTTAAGGACCATGAGGGTAAGTATCTACACTTGTTACTAAAAATGTATTGTCTGTGACTTGAAACCACATTCCATTCAATTGTGACCTGATTTTGTAACGTTTATAGGTATCACATGCAAACCAGTCTATATTCATAGTTGCAAACGAGGGCTCAACCTTTGTTGTCAACATAGAGCAGCGTACGTGCACATGTAGGATATTTCAAGTTGATCAGATACCATGCCCACACACCTTAGCAGTGGTAGCAAGTATGAAGGGAGATCCGTACGATTATTAATTATACTTCTATACATGCCATGCGTACATTAATGCATACCAAAATTTTGTATACCCGATTGGTGATACGCACGAATAGAGCATGACCAAAGAATTAGAAAACGTTGTTATATTACCACCCAACCAAAAAAGGAGTTAAGGAAGGCCAGCTGAAAAAAGAAAAAGATCGTCATGTGAGGGACAACAGAGAACAAAATGTGGACGTTGCCAACGGAGTGGACACAACCATAGAACATGCACCAACTTGATCCCCTTGAGCGATAAGATACCAACATGAAGTCAAATTGTGACTTATCCTCATTTTAAGCAAAACAGTCCATTATTGTGGCTGCAAAGCATGGTTTTTACATTTCAATAAGAATGATTGTCATTTGAGACCTTTCGTAGGAAATTTGGTACCAATTTTTTCCTTTTTTAAGGTGTTGCCAATTAGTTCATGTCTGAACCTGTTGAATATTCATGTTGAAATTAATGAAATGATGGAAGGTAATAAAACAGGGTCTTGACCACACCTGACGTGATCAATGTGACCAATAACTCCATGTTGTGACCAAATGCATTCTACACTTGTGACCTGTTCACTGAGATTTGAGTTTTAATCTGTAATAGGTGACAGGAGACTTTAATACACATATGTGACCAACATTAATTGGCTTTGTGACCTAATAATCAAGACTGTAACCAACAACGATAGCCTTTTACACTTGTGAATTGTTCATTTCACAGTGACAGTAGACTGTAATACACATATGTGACCAACATTAACTGGCTTTGTAACCTAATAATCTAGGCTGTGACCAACAGCGACAACCTTTTACACTTGTGACCTGTTCATTTCACATTGAGCTGTGATATATGAAAGGTGTTCTATGACTGTTAAACAAATTTGTAACCAACGTCATCTTGATTTGTGACCAAATAGTCTAGTCTGTGACCAACATCACCATCATTTTACACTTGTGACCAGTTCATTCCAATGCGAGTTGTGATAAGTTAAAGATGATCTGTGACTGTGAAAACATATTTGTGACCAACATCAATTGGCTTTGTACACACAACTAATATACATATCACTGGACATTGACACTTGTGACCTATGACCTGTGACCTGTTCATGTCTGGGACCTGTGAAATACAAATTATTTTTTGGCAATTAACATGTGACAAAGTGATTGTGACCACATAATTAAATTCATTGCAAACAAATAAGTTGCAAACCTGTGAAAAATTCATATGCCACTTCTTAAACATTCAACCGATTCAAAAAAATTATATGCTACTTTATAAAACATCCAGTCTTTCCTACTCAGCATCTACTTCCAAAATATAGACATCCAACTATCATTCTGTGGCAATGCTAACTCCTTTCGACTTCACTGGCTTTGTGGCCTTCTTCATCTCCTTTTATTTAAATAGACGTGTAGCAATGTCCAACCTTTCTTGGCCAGCATCAAAGGTCATCGACATATCGTCATGGCGTTGTGAAGCATGTATTCTGCATACTTAATCACAAAAATGCCACAATCATGCCTGATCACAACTCAAAAAAAAAAAAACAATCATGTCACAAATCAGGGTGTAAAAACTAACAGTGAACAACAGAAAATTAAGTCACAAGTATACCCATTCTGTTGATGCGGTATGTTAATAGCAACCATGATCGTCATCCCCAGAGGATCAGCAGCATCAGACCTTTTTTCCCGTACACCCAAACTATGCATCAAATGGGGGATAATTCTTGCAAATGGTTCAATCTCGGTATTAACCATTTTATCCCGATAAGTCTTGTAGCTGGAATGAAATATGTAGAGGACACGCTTACTTAAGTTCAAACACCCAAGCATCCAGTGAGCACGATTTGTTGGCAAAATTGGCAACAACAATAATCGACATCAGCCCAAGGACGGTTGTATTCTATCTGACCACCTGTGGCAACTTCAACAATGTAGGAATCTGTCATAACTACATTAGGGTCTTCCATGAAATGGGCAAACATATTTTTGATCTTCGCCTGGAACAACGAATCTGTCGTGGTAGCTCTCACTCTGGCAAGCGGACTTCTTGTTGCAAATTGCCGTAGGTAATAGAAACATACATCCATGTGCTGACAAAATTAAATGCACATTTATCAGATTGTTATGTGACACTGGTATAATCAATTGTGAGTCTTATATGTGACCATATGAGAAACATGTGACATGTGTGGATTGACAAGACTGTATAACCTATGCCTTCCGCCCATCAATGTGATTTGTGCCATACACCTACACTCTGTGACCAATGAGTTGTATGCATAAATGAGACATGCTGAATTCATCAAAACTGGGCACCTAACTGCAGCAGTTTTCCACATGTGACAAGTGCATGAAACTGTCATTTGTAACCTATAAATCTGAAATTTATATAACTTGGTATCCCGGCATATAAACTGTGACTTGTGGCAATCCCACTAAACACAAAAACTATGTACAGTATACATACCTTGCTGCTAAGAGATGATTCTAAACAATAAGCTCATGCCACCATGTTTTTTACCCCACAGTTAAAGACCCAATGAGAAACGGAGGTCGGATCACTTCATCGGCATCATTGAATTTTTTCCTTACAACATAAAAATACAATGACATCTGAATATGAAGACGTAGTTTACATTTGAACACAAACAAATTTCACAGAATATTAGCTTGACGTACTTGTTTCTTGATTTGTAACCTCTATTGAACCAATTTTTAAATGTCACAACATCAACCTCATCCGCTGGCTTATCATGGATATCGAAAACAACTATATCATCTGACTGCTTGCTTTGTTTTCCACCTCCTGTGACATATGGGGATTGTAGTAGTCTAGTGGGTTTGGGAGCCGGCTTAATAGGCAAGCCAGATGACAAAGCTGATGGTGGTGATATCTGCAAAACGATGAAATTGAAGTAGATAAGTGATCTGTGAACTTGTGACCAAGTTGAGCTATGTGTGTGACTTGTGTCAGTCAAATAAATTCACATTTAAGCATTCCCTGTGTTTGTGACTTCATTGAAATATGAAACAAGTTTAGCAATACCTCAATCCCCTCCATTTGTTCCTTCGTCGTCTCAACCTCTACATCATCAGTAGCAATCCATTCAAGCACACCAGCAATTACATCATCAACACATTCTTGTACTTCTGTCGTTTGGGACATTTCATTAAGGTTTACCACACCCGAAGTGATTGGTGTACATGAAATCCCCAGATCAAACGACGGTACTGAGGGAAAATATGGGTATTCAACTACTCCAGCAGATTCCAACTTACCCTTTCGTTTCCTGTCCACATATTGATCATGTGTTGCACCCTGAATGTAGCAGACATATTACTTGACAAACTTTAAGAAATATTAAAAACAATTCAAAACTCATAATTCTACTTACTTTCACTTGTGGTTGCTCTTCAACTACATCACTTTTCCTATTATTATTCTCTTTAAACTTTTCCAAAATGGTGTCCATCGTACTTGAAATCAAGCCAGTCACATAATTAGACAGAAGCATCATGTTGGACCGTATATCCATCATGTCACATTTAATCTCCCTTTGCATTCGGATAATCTGGTTCACTTTATTTTTGCGATCCGCCTGCAATGACAGTACTTGTGACTTGACCTCATTCAGATGCACATTTAATTCTGCATTCTTCAACTGCATCTCAGACATTTTCACATTCAATTTCTTCAACTGAACATGGACCTGGGCATATACAACATGCCACAATGAGCTTGTTAGCAAGAACTACAGTAAAGAGTAACAACTGATTTTGTGACTTAACAAGTGTTTTGTACACCAACTTACATCTGCTTGAGGTGCATCATATGCTTGTGTCGACATCGGCTCACTCGGCAAACAACCTTCGATTGCCTATAGCATCATATTAACGTTATCATACGCTTCCGACTCTTACTTTGTGCTGAATGTCGATCACTTGCCCGCTCTTCGTCGGAGGATATGTACACAGTTGGTGTCCTCTGTTTTTTGGGAGGTGGAACAACAAAGTCGTCGTCATCATCATCCTCACCGGCACTGGTGTGTCCCTTCCTGCCATCTGTAATCATCAGCATCCGTGGATGGGATGTGCCAGCACTTGAGTCTGAACCTTTGAACTTCCGATGTCCATGAACACGTGGTTGCATAGGTTTGGTGTACAAAACACCATTCATATATTGAGCCTCCAACTCCATGTCAGACGGAACAACAAAACAAATTTCAAGCTGTGACAAGAATGCACAAGAATCACTTGTTAGTGGTATAGACCTCAAATGCAGCAAAATGAATTGTGACCTGGGACTATTGAAAATAGTACATGTAACTAGACAAAGTGTGTGATCCGCGCATTCATGTATAATAACTTGTGACTTATTCAAAAATCTTTGTGACCTTGTGACCTGTGCAAAAAAAAAAGGGATAAAAGACTTACATCATGACTGGAGAAGACATCTTCTTCCAACTTAATAGCAGATGGCTGTTTGTCCGACATCCAATTCACAATTCGAGGATAACTGTTACCCATCCTCATCGTCACAGGTCCGCATAGTCCGGGAATACACTCATATATCCACACTTGAAAAGCTACCAAGAACCCCTTCAACCTATAATGTGGATTCCTTTGACTTAAACCCTCCTTCAAAGATTTTAAAGACATTTGAAATAGGTCCTTCCCAAAAGGATACAACTCCATAAGATGAAAGTCCTCAACCAACACAAACAAAAAATTATCAACCACCTTTTTGTATGATGTGGAAAACAGGTATGACATAATCAAATATAAAATCTCAATCCTCACTACATCATGATCATCAGCATCAGACAAATTCATAAACACATCCCTTACATCCTCATTTGTCACAAACTTCAAATTCCCAAAATATGTATCTTTAATCCCAGACGGAACATTGTCAATATCTTTCCTAAAATTATCACCACAACATCTAAGGCCTATGACTAGACAAAATTCACACAACGAAAATCTCAAAAACCTATTACCAACCTTGAACCACATCTCGTTTGCATTAGGTTGCAACACTTCCCTCATCAAAAAATAGTGTATAAGTTGTGGCTGCAGAATAATTTCATAACATTCACTGAAATGTGAGAAGCAAGTTTCTGCCAAAATAGACCTTTGAACCTCATTGAACTTTGATGTGAAATTAGTCAGTACATTTTTTGCCACATTTGTTGTAATCTTCTCGGAAATCATGAATCTTCTGGAATAATGTATTTCCAATCATGTGTCACAATACATCAATAATGAACCATTACACATACAGCAATACCTATGCACATTTCTGGAATAATGTATTTCCAATCTTGTGTCACAATACATCAATAATGAACCATTACACATACAGCAATACCTATGCACATCAAGGATTGTGACCCAATGTTACAGTAAAACCTGAATTGTGACCTATTTCGGACTGAGATATTACAAATGATATTTGGGTCACAATCCAAAAAATCTAGGTAACAAACATCAATATAAATCAAAATATGCAAAAAAAAAAAAAAAAACACACTTACGTTTTGGGTCACAATCTAGAAAAATCTAGGTCACAAATATCAATAAAAATCAAAATGTGCAAAAAAAAAAAAAAACACTTACATTGTCCGGATTCAATCTTCGAGGGTTGATAGGAGTTCTAGGTTATCTTTGTGAGCCCTCTTCTCCAAATTCGGTCGAAATTTACCAGTGATGTTCAATTTTTCTACACGGCGCACCTTCGCCACATTCATCCTTCCCCTACTACGTCGTGCAGTTTCAGAAGGTTCACCGGCGTCTGAACGTACCTTCCGATCACAACTTCGCGTCAACACCATAACTACTGTATACCGTACGCAAAAAAGCAACAAAACATCTCGATCACCTCCTTCCCTTCTTCGAGCTGTCTTCACAGTATCACCGCCTTCGCTTCTACCCGTGAGAAATGTAGGCTAAAATCGATTTTGGAGTTCTCTTTTGATTCAAAATGAAGAGGCTGATTTAGTTTGGGTATGAACGAATTTAGGATTTTTAGGGAGGAGCGAGATTTAAGGTGTTTAGCAGTTCTAGGCAGTTATGGAAGATATAGTTTACTTATTTAAAATTCTATCTCCAATCTTCACTTAAAAAACGAGGTGGTTAATAAAAATAAAAAAAATTATTTTTTTAATCCCTTAAAATCTGATTAGTGAAATATCAAACTACAAACTGAAAACTGAATTTTAAATACCTGACTACCTGTAATTTCCCCCCCCTCTCTCTCTCTCTCTCTCTCTCTCTCTCTCTCTATACTTAGGCTGGTTTCTACCCAACTATATGGACCCTACATTTGGGCCTATATCACCCGTCTATATTCGCAGGTTTGATCGAGACCGTATTTTCTTGTCCTTTTTAATCGAACGGCTGAAACCGGAGACCTCACACAACTTAACGTAAACCGCTGTATTTTCACAAAGACGTAGATAAGGTAACACGCGCTTCCTTACCGCGTCGGCTTCACCCACCAAACCAGGAATCCCAAACAAAATTTACAAAATACACTCTTTCCTCCTCAAACCAACAATGGCTACCCAATAAATTCAGAAGAAAAAATCCCAAAATTTTATATCAGTAACAATGGAGTCCGAGCTCAAAACCCTAGCTCCAACCCCCTCCGCGTCTCTACCCGAATCCACCATGCCCATCGACGATAAACGCCCGCTCCTCAAATCCGATCCGAACACTCCCCACATCCAATCCCAAGTGTCCAATCCTAATATTGAAGAGATGGAGAAGAAGTATGCGGCTTATGTGAGGCACGATGTGTACGGGACAATGGGACGGGGGAAGCTGCCTTGGCCCGAGAAATTGTTACTTGCGCTCGGCCTGATTTTCTTGGTTCCGATTAGAGCAGTGGCTTCGATGAGTATATTAGTAATTTATTATATAATTTGTAGGCTTTGCACGGTGTTAAAGGCTCCCAACAGGGAGGATGAGCAGGAGGATTATGCGCACATGGGCGGGTGGAGGAGGGCGGTGATTGTGCAGACTGGGAGGTTTTTTACGAGGGCTTTGCTGTTTATTTTTGGCTTCTATTGGATTCGGAAAACAATTAGGAGTAATGATGTTGAGGGGAATGTGAACAATGAGGTAAGCTTTGCTGTGATTTCGGCTTTGGATTTGATTAGATGTTGTGATCAATGCGTTATAGTAGAAGCTTAATTGTTGGGGTTGAGTTTTCTATAGAATCATGTGTTTGGCATGTAATATTACTCTTCACTTTGTGGGATTTCATTCACATCACTTCATTTATGAGATGTGTAGGTGGAGAAGATACAGTATTTAATGCAGTCTGATAATTTTACATGCCAAACACATGATTCTATGCCAATCACTTTGTTGGCTTATTGTGTTCATTTGCCTATGGATTTTGGCATATTTGCTTCCGCCTCAAAGATGAAATGAATCAAGAAATGTAAGTTGCATGAATTGGTGAATTATTGTTGTTGAGGAAAAGGTGGATGTCATTCACATCCTAAAGTATCCAGTAGCATTTTATTGTGCAACGCTAAGAAGAATTGACAGAGCTTACAAGTTTTCATTCTGTTGCTTTTTAAGTTAGGTTTCTCAACAAATAATTCATCTGGCAACTTTTATTTGTGTGCTCATATATGTTTTTCCTTTATTTGCTTGAGATATTGTACTATATTTAAGATTATTGCAGTGTCATGGGTGACCTAATTGTATGCATATATTACGCATCTCAATGAATAAGCCTATCTACTGTGATGACTTGACTATGTATGTGCTTGTGCTTCAGCAAACTACTGCATATTATCTACCCGTCGAGTTGCTAAAAAATAATCTAAATCAGTGAATGGTTCATCAAGATTTGGTTTGCAAGGACTTAAATAACTGGCAGTTGTGTTTGTTTTTGGTCATCCTTTGGCTCATTTCTCTTAAACTTTTCAGAATGAGTCTAAGGATCAATCTGAAGATATGGAAAGACCTGGCGTTATTGTGTCGAATCATGTATCTTATTTAGATATATTGTACCACATGTCATCCTCTTTCCCAAGCTTTGTTGCCAAGGTTAGTTAACTCTCTAACTTATTAAGGCCTGCACATGCTGTTAAGACATCTATTCATAGCTGTTGTTATTCGACTTTCGACTGACGCCTTTCTACTCTAACTTTGGTGATTGTGCTTCTTAATTTTGTTGCTGAAGAGATCGGTGGCAAAACTTCCTCTCATTGGTCTCATCAGGTTTGTTCACATTTATTGAAGAAATTGTATGCCATGGAAGCTCATAGATGGATAATTCTTTTCATGTTCTATTTAACCCTGAGGGGTTGCTCAATTGGTCAGGCCTTGGGTTTGCTCCCCAATGGTCACCAGTTCGAGTCCCTTCAGGGCCACTGAGGTGAGTACCCGGTCATAAACTTCAGGGCCCCGTGGAATGAGTCGAGGTGCGCGTAAGCTGGCCCGGATATCCACGGTTTTAAAAAAAAAAAAAAATTCTTTTCATGTTCTATTCATTCTAATTAGTTATTTTTCTAATATAGACCGGAAAATTCAAAACCAGTTCTTCAACTTTTGCTTTTGAGTTCAAATACGAATTGAATATAAAGCAGATGACGCACGATATTTCATTCTCCGACTCTTTTCTTGAATCTAAATTATAGGCTTATATAATATCCGACGTTTCTGTATGCCGCCTTTTATGCATGATTTTTGTGTGTATGACCTCTCTGTCAAGCAAAAAGGGATTGCAAAGTGCCAAACCTCGTGCCAGAGGTGGCTTATTATGGTTTCCTGATTATTTTTAGGTAGAGTTTAGGTATTTATGGCAATACCATACATTATGGTCTAGAATTGACTGTGGGCACTTGGTTCATGTTTTTTTTTTATTTTTTTGGTCATTATATTTTTATTACCTGCATATTATTATGTAATACTTGATCATACTCTACAGTTCTTCACATTAACTTTTTATATAGGTAACTTTTTTCGTATGAAGTATGTCACAGATGTAATTTATTATGTAAACCAATCATTTGGCGAAAGGCCGTAATCTATTATTATTTGTCTTATTACAGCAAGTGCCTTGGTTGTATCTATGTACAGCGGGAGTCAAAATCATCCAACTTCAAGGGAGTCTCGGGTATATTTTTTTCCTTTTCCATTTTTTTGGTCATTTTATTAGTCCAGAAGTTAATGGTTTGGCCGAAGAACTCTGATGCTCGGACTCTTCGAAATAGTTGGAGTACCCGTGTCGGATACGACACGACATGGGTATGGGTATGAGATATGTATCGGATCCTCCAAGTTTCAACCGGACACTTCGTCGTTTTTGCTTCTTTTTTTTTTCTTTTCTTTCCCACTTTTGCTCTCTATAAACCTATCATTGTCATCAAGGGGGTGGAGAAAGATGGCGATACTAGGTTTTCCCTTCTTTTTCTTCTTTTTTCTTTCTTTCCATTTTCTTCTTTTTTTTCTTATTTCTCTCTCTATATCGATGGTTTAGGATTTTGTTTGTATAATATGAAAATGGATCCCATATAGAGCTATTTAGTGCTCCACTGAGTTCAAATTACAATCGAGTTCCTCATTTTTTTATTTTATATAATATTTATTAATTTTCATTATTGAAAACTAAACCCCAAAAATTTGTCTTAACCCCTTATTATTCATTGTAAATAATTAATTTTGGCCAATTCAAAATGACATCCTGGATTAGTAAAAAAATTGAAGTTTGAAAGACGTACCCAGGTACCCGTGTCCGAAATTTGGACTATTTTTAGCCATGTCCCCGTATCCTACATTTTAGAAAATAAAAGATCCGATACATAGATACGTACCCGTACCCGATACCCGTACCCGAGTCCGAGCAACATAGCCGAAGAAGGATAATGTGAGAAATTTTCAATACAAAATAGGACTACTTGGGTGGTATATTCTTTCTGAACGACACAAATAAGGAAAGACATAATTTCAGGCATGATGATGTTGTTTAGAGTTATATTTATGTGATACCAAATAATCGGTGGGTATCTTGTACATATTAATAGCAGAACCTATGAATGCCAAAACTTATTGGTTGATTCAGAAGTCTTCCTAGCAGAAAAGGCTGTTGCCTCAGAAATACAAAATATTTTGTGAAACCTTATAAAGAGTTTTTCCCTCTATTGAAACCAACGCTTGCTCCACTGATTCAGTTTATGGTGTTACATTTCATTTGCATTTTTGCTCTATTCTCATCATTTTTGGTGTCTGTTTCTTGCAGGTGTTGTTAATGATAGAATCCAGGAAGCTCATCAAAATAAGTTCGCCCCAAAAATGATGCTATTTCCAGGTTATATTTGTGATGCCATTACTACCCAATGTGCTTGTGACTCATTACCAAAATGTTGTGCATTATTTTCAAACTAGGCGCTTAGCTGTTCATTAGCAATGTTCTTCTTTTAATAGTATGTGCATTAAGGTTATTGAAAAGACAATCATGCTTGTCTTTAAATAACATTTGTGGAGGGATATAGCAGAGAATATTTTCTTCTTCATGTAATTATCGTAATTCTTAGATCGTGTAATGTTATTTTCCTTTTGAACTATGGAAAAAATATAGTCCTGCAGTAAAAAAAAAATTTTTCCCACAAGTATCATGTTTGCATTTTTCCTCCTGCTAAATATCAATTTTATATTTTTTTTCCTTCTAAGAGAGCGAGCTACATGGTAAATTAGTTTTTTGTTTTTGCTGTGCGTGGAGCATTTGCGTGATATAAGTAAGAAGTTTAACCCTTGTGCATGTGAAGATAATTTAGCAAAGGAAATTTCGTTTGCTGCCTTTTAAGTTTTGTCTCCCTGAATAAATTTGGATATACTTCATCTAACCAACTTTTGGTGGAATTTTATCAGTGGTGAATACTATCATGCATTTTGTGCCATTATGTGAAGTTCAGAGTCTATAGATGCCTAACAGTTCCATTTGTTTAAATTCTCCTCCACTCACAGAAGGGACAACCACAAATGGAGACTACATCCTTCCATTCAAGACTGGTGCATTTTTAGCCAAGGCTCCGGTGCTTCCTGTCATTTTAAGATATCCATACCAAAGATTTAGCCCTGCATGGGACTCTATGTCAGGGGTGAGTTTTTGTTTTGTAATCTTTTTTTTTTTTCAATGTCCTATTATTTCAGTTGGGATGAACTTTCAATCTCTTGGAGTTCCATCAGTTTCGTAGTATTTCCTGTAATTGTGGATGCCTGATTATAGTGAATTCTTACTTTTCTAAAGGGATCTGACTCTTCTGTCTCGATCTCATGAGTCATGACTAGTCTAATCTTTTTAACTGTGTCATGTTAACATACATGTTGTCCAGGCGCGCCATGTGTTGCTTCTTCTCTGTCAGTTTGTAAATTACATGGAAGTGACACAATTACCTGTATATTACCCATCACAACAAGAAAAGGATGATCCGAAGCTTTATGCTGAGAATGTTCGACGGTTAATGGCTCATGAGGTTTGCATTTTCATCAGTTTCTAATAGTTTTATTTGTAAATATTTATGGTCAAATTAGGAAATGGCACCTTTAGAATTATTAATCCCACACTTTATTTGGTTGCTCTGGCATCTTAGGCACTTCAACCTCTTTATAGTCAAATTAGGAATTTGAATGGCACCTCTTTTTATGGCACCTTTTGGTTGTTCTAGTACAATCTCTTTATGCATCTTGCAACCAGTATGGCAATTATAATATAGTCTTTCACATTCTCTTTTTGACAGCACAAAAATATCTCTTAATAAATTGTTGACTATTGATTATTCTGAGACATTGGCTCTAAATTGCAGTCGAATGTCGTATATTTGAAGCTCGACTGCTAAATAAATAAACATATAATGAATCATGTTTTTATCAAGGATTTGCGAAAATTATAGGGAATAAGCTTATTGATCCTCAACCTTTTACTCAAGTTTCTCAACCTTTCGTTATAGTCACAGACTATAATAGGCCCCTATTTGGCCCCCATTATTTTGCATTTTTGGGGGTTGAAAATTTTTAGAATAGTGATTGATGGGAAAATGTGTGGTTGAAATTTTTTTGATTTGTGTGTAATATTATTTTATTTGATGAATGTATGGTTAAAATGAAGAGAGAAAAATTTAATGTAATGTAATTTAATGGGAGCCAAACAAGGGCTAGATATTGAAAGGCCGAAGCAGTTCAAATTTTCATTGAATCGTCATGTGGCCCACATGGAAAAGTGCCTTGCTTATATTTCTAGGCACCAGCCAAAGTTGAGAAATATAACATGACTTCATAAATTGGACGTGTGAGGATGATTTAAGAGAGATTTGGACGGTTTCGGTCGTTGGGACTCATGGTGCAACTATAGGAAAGGATGAGAAAGTAACTTGCTATCGGGGAATGTGCTAGGGACCAACAGTGTAATTTTCCTGAAATTATATCATGTAGGAGTCTTAAAAAATAAATAAGAAAATAAAAAGTGGAAACAACAGCACCCACAATTGCTAAATTACTGCCAGTTTAGCCAAAATGTCTTATTTTCTGTTGCTTTTATGATGCAGGGTAATTTGATTCTTACGGATATAGGCTTGGCTGAGAAACGAGTATATCATGCTGCTCTTAATGGTAATAATAGCATGCCTACTGTTTTGCATCAGAAAGACGATTGATAATATTCATGGCCTCGCTCTGAAAAGTTATCTTGTACATCTTGGATCCTTGTTACTGTTAGTGTTGCTGTTGAATATGGTGGTTTCCCACCCAAAAAAACAAAAATATATTTGTGTTCTATCGTACTTCTGTAACTTTTTTATGCATAAACGGGTGGCCATGAATTATAATGTTATGATTTTCTTTGGAATTCTTTTTAATTATCTGCTTCAAGAGCTCACTGGGTAATACTGTATTTTGCATGTACTCGACATAGAAATTATTGAATACCCTTGGAAGTCTTCTATGGCAGAGTTGGTAGGGATAATTAGATAGAAGTAGACAGAATTAAGGAAGAAGAATAAGCTGAAAACTTGTTTACTATACTGCCCGGCCCTACCCAGTTCTGTATACCAAACATGCACTTCGGTAAAAACATGCTTGGTTAATCTGAATTATCTATTTGATGTTCCTGCAGGTTTGTTTTGTCAACGATAGTCCGGATTCGCCTTGTGTATATTCATTGTATAAATCTAGTGTTTGACCCCAGAAAAAGTAAAATTAAAAGCAGATAATAATGGTGGAAGAAAGCATTCTTCTTGTTGATAAGACTTCAAAATGTGTTTCTGTGGATATCATAACATGCTGCAGCTTTGGTGGGATTCTTGAAGCTGGGCTAGTTTTGACATTTTAGACAGTTGGCTTAACAGATCTTGGAAGGCGATTTACCGAAGAAATTGGTGGACTTGGCAAATGTTGCTTCTGGTTGCAATTTGATGTAATGTTTTCAGAAGGGGCTGAATATAGGGTTTGTTCGACTGACATAAAATCATTAATAAAATGAGAAATTATGGTTAACTTATGTCCTCATTGCCTCTCTCTTAAGTTATCTTTGTGAGCATTTTTGGACCATGCCTATTTAAAACTGGGTATTCCTAATACAGCTGTTGGGAAATCATAATTTCTCCTGTATTTGCCGCTTGGCATTATCCCTGAAGTAGTGAAGTCAATATTATCTCTCAGATCCCATAAATCCAATATTATTTATAATTTTCTTTGTCTTGATGAGTGCTGACTTCGAATTGAAAGATGATGCACTAGCCACCTTTCGTGCATTTAACTAGATACGACTCGACAAATTGTCACGTGTTTTCTTCTTTGTTTTATTTGTCAAGGACTGAACAGTATTGTGATGTTGGCTTAAGCTAGAGGATAATGGTGAATGAGTTCTATTTAGTTAGGTTTCATGTCTTTGAGATTGCCTTCAAAATCGACTTGAAGTGGAGACTTTCTGGTTTGGTTCTGGAGGAAGGTTTCATTATTTTCCTTTTCCATTTTTTTTTTTTTTTTTGGAGTTTTAATTATTTTATATGGTAATATTATGAAGTTGCCATTTTTACCCTCACTTAATTGGTTAAAAAAGATCGAATTTTGTTTTTCTTGGTCAACTAATGGAAAATTGGATGGATTCATCTATTTGTACTTCAACCGCACTCATTTGAAAGGTTTGGGACCATGGGTGCAACAAATGAAAAGTTGGGGTAAAACCTAAAGCTTTTTAAAAGGTTGAGGAGCGCAATTATCCCTTTTAATTTTTACAATTTAACTTGAATTAGTTGACTGCATAAAACTCAAAACAATTCTCTAATATATTTGCAAACACAACCTAAAATGAATAATGTATTTTAGCCATCGAAGAAAGGCTAATTTAGAGAATTGTCTTCAAGTCTCATCATCACTCGTTTATGAAAGTTCTCCAAGTCCGATGATAAAAAAAGAATAAATCTACTTATACATAAAAAAATGTACATCAAGGTCTACACCCCTCTCACATGGGAGTGGGACCTACTTGTGTAAAATATTTTTTTATTCGAGCGGACCCCACCCCCATGTGAGGGGGGTGTACACCCCGATGTACATGGTGATGTACCCCTAACAAAGCCGATAAAAAAATGCTCAAACTATAATAGGTAAACTTATCGAAAATAATATAAATTTAATCTCTCCTATTTAATCAGATTTTGGGATAGAAAGAAGTGCAAATTACACCTGCCCAAAGTTTTAAAATGCCTAATTAAAAAATCATATTTAAAGATTTTTTGTTCAAAAATCAGATGATAATTCATCTTTTAATATTAATAATAATAATAATATTATAAAATTAAATTAATTAACATACTCCATCCACTCCACATCACTTCCAAATCCTGAATCTCTCTCTAGCAACTATTAGAAACCACAGTTGGATATCACCGTAGTGGAGGAAAAAACTCAAGTGGAGTGAATGCCATCGTGGTTGTGCGTGGCTCTACTTGTCGGGCTACCGTTGTGCTACAGATCGGGTGTCCTTTCTTCCATTTTTGTCTCTGGGCAAATCAAAGGTGCTACTTGTATCCCATTTTTTTCTCATCGCGTGGCCGACTTAGCAGATCGAGGCCGGAGAAGGGATGGTGGTGGTTGTGGTGGTGCACATGATACTCGCGATCTAAGGTGAAGTGTTTGGTGATGCCTCGATTTGGCAACGATGATGGTGCCAGAGTGGTGTAGTGGTGGTGTTGTAGCGATTCTACGGTTGTTGAAGTGTGTGGTGGTTTTGCGATTGTTGTGGTAGTGGTTTTGCACTATCTAGTTGTGGTCGTTTTGTTGGCGATGGTTGTGGCAATAATGACGATGGTACGATGGTCGTGGTTGGGGATAGAATGGGTTGGAAGCGTTTGTGATTACGCCCAAAGTGTTACGCGGTGTTGTAGTATAGCTTTGGGGTGTTGTATCCACAGGGAGATGGAAAAGTGATTCAAGGGGTTCAATAACTTTGGGTTCTCGTGAATTTTATGAAGGGAATTTGTTTATTGCATTCAAATGTAAATGTCACCGGAAATAATGATAAAATCTAATATAATATGTAAAATAGTGAAGTTTCGGGATTCCCTCAATTAGATTGGATCAATCAATATCAACAATTCATGCATTCTCTACTCAATTAGAAGTTTTTGTCCTAACTTTCTAATCAGATGATTTAAACGATACAAACCAATTTAATTGCACGTGTAATCCTAGAATTTATGTTTCCCAAAACATAATCATACATCAATTTATTGAAATCAAACTTAAAGAGGGACTATATATCTCAACATACGGCAATAATTAAATCACACCAATAAATGATTTGAAAATCGAACTTGAACAAGTATTTTAATTATTCAATGGAAGAAACATGATTAAATCCATGAAAATCTGAAAAAATGTTAAATCTAACTCAAATCTAATTCAAAATACGGGAAAACATAAACCCTAGAATTATTTAAACAATGAAAAACACATCCTAAGTTCTAGATCTCCTTAACAATCATCACAATCATCTATTGAAATCAAATTATAAATCGTTCATATACATGTAGCATAAGAAAGTAAATAATCACACCAATAGATTTAATGAAATAAAGATTCAACACATAGTTCAATTGTTCGATAGAAAAAACAAGATTGATTCTATGAAAAACTTAATACATGTTAAATCAATTTCAAAATTAATTCATAAATATGAAAATCTAGATCTAGAAATGTTTAGCAAAATAAATATCAAAAAGCATGAATAAATGATGTTGAAATCCCCAAATCCAATTGAGTTCCTCCCTTGCTTCACCTTTAGTTTAGTTCTTCATAGGTTTCTTGAGCAAAAATCAATGAAAGAATGGTATAGAATGAAAAATGAATGGTTAGGAGGCGTTCTGGGGTGTTTTTAGGATTGAAAAGTCGTGCAAGATATGTTACCAAAAGAGTTTGAGTCATAGAAGGAAAGTGGAAAATTCGGGTTTCGGAATGTTCCTTGCGATCGCAAGGTACAATTCCTTGCGGTCGCAAGGAACAATTGAAATGAGGTTTGGAGATCGCTGAACGTCTCTGTGCGACCGCACAGCAAAAACACCATGCGATCGCAAGGTACAATTCCTTGCGGTCGCAAGGAACAATTGAAATGAGGTTTGGAGATCGCTGAACGTCTCTGTGCGACCGCACAGCAAAAACACCATGCGATCACATGGTTTTGATAAAATTCAGTTGGATAGTTTTTAGTATTTTTGTCATAACTTTCCCGTCCGATGTCCAATTGAGGCGATTCAAGATGCGTTGAAAAGCTAACTCAAAGACCTACAACTTTGATTCAGATACCATCTTGAAATTCGATCGTTTTCTATGTCAAAAATTGGTCCCAATACGAGGTTGAAAACCGGTGTGAAACTTTTCAGCTTGAAAGTTGATATTTGATGATGTTTTGGCTATCTTTCACCCATTTGACTCCTTGCTTCATCCAATCGACATCTAAGACTCTTGAATGTTCATCACAAGGTTAGAAATAGGTTTAGAGTATTTGCACTTTAGTCCCTGAACTTCCACTTTCTTCCAGTTTGGTCTTTTTTCGCTTGGTTCACCTCAATTTCGCTACATTCATCACTTTGTCCTGCAAAACATAAATTGTATAGAATTAAGCTATATTCCAATATTTTAATCAACAATTGCTCATATTTTGACAGTAAAATAAGTATGTAAAAACACACTTATCAGTTTGCATGACCAAGTAATTTGTTGATTGTGATCAATAAATTAGTTAATTTGTGATCAATAAATAATATATGACCTAAAAAATATAATTATAACTTACAATTTATTAAGTTGTTATCGAGTAATTACTTGCAACCAATTAATTTGATAATTTGTAACCGTTAAATAAATTGACTTATAAAATTTGCAATTTTGCGACCGATGAATAAATTGTGATCTATAATTTTTTTTTTTTCTTTTGTGATCGAGAAATAATTTGACCTATAAATTTTTTTAAATGTGATCAAGAAATAATTTGTAACAAATTAATTCGATAATTTGTGAACGAATTGTATGAAATTGTGACCTTAATATTTAATTAATAAAATATATTTTCAATTAATCATTTTATAAATAAAATATGATTAATATCTAATTTTTGAAGTTTTAAACCATGTATCTTAGTTTTGAAATTATACTTAATCTTAAATATGAATTTTCCCTAAAAAGAAATGGTAGTTTCATGGGAACAATACATAAAGAAGAGGTTTAGTTTTACCAATTTCAAATTTAAGAACTTAAATTTCAAAATTCAAAATTCAAAATTCAGATTTTTTTAAATTTTATTTATAAAATAATTAATTAAACATATATTTTATTAATTAAATACATTAAGGTCACAGTTCCATATAATTTGATTACAAATTCTATATAATTGATCACATATTATTAATTTGTCACAAATCACAAATTTTACATGTCAAAATTTTATTTTTTTTTTGCTATCACAATTCAAAAATTTTATAGGTCACAATTTGTTCATTAGTCACAAATAAAAAATTGAAACATCACAAATTATTTTATGGTCACAATTCAAAAATTTTATATATCACAATTTGTTTATCACTCACAAATCAAAAATTTTATAAGCCACATTATTTTACAGTCACAATTCAGAAATTTTATAACTCACAATTTGTTCATCGGTCACAAATAAAAGAATTTATACCTCACAACTTATTTATCGATCACAAATCACAAATATTATAAGTCACAACTTAATAGATAGTCACAAATTGTCAAATTATCGATCACAAATTAACAATTTTTTAGGTCACATTATTTCTTGGTCACAATTTATATTTTTCATTGATCACATATTATTTATCGGTCAAAAATTAATGAATTTATTGGTCACAAACGACCAAATAATCTGTTACCACAACCAATACTTGTGACCACCACCAAAACTTGTGGCCATCACCTCATCATTCCATCCAATAGCACCATCACCATCGTCACCGCCAGAACCACCATCGTAACCTCCCGACCAAAACATACCACAAATCTGATTCGCTTGCAGAACTACCACATCACCACACACATTGTCACTAACCCCACCCCATTATAGCCAGCTCCAACCACCACCACCTCAACCCATACCTACAGGCTACAACTCCAACCAACCACAACTGCACCATCATTGCCTGCACCAGCAGCCACCACCGCCTACAACAGTAACCACCACTTGCTAAAATTCACCATCTCTTCCACCTCTACTATACCACACCACAGCCACTAACAAAATCCCCAAACTCGCCACCACCATCTGCACTTTCAATACACTACAAATCAACCTCCAACTCCAGCGAACAAATATGCATCAGTTGATTCCATGATCGTTGCACAGAATGATGTGCTCACTACGCCCCAGTAAGTCCCGATGAAATGGGGATGGTGCTCAGGGACTAGTCCTTTGGCCAATGGCAACACTGCGAGAGCATAACCACAAGCATCTGCTAACGGAGAGGGAAGAGAGAGCAGCGACAACAAGTGCTGTGCGCGAAAGTCGCGACGCAGCACGAGGCACCATTGCCAAAGCCGGAGCAGGCTTTATTTTACCTGTTGACTCAGAGCCGCCGGCGGGAGAGGGGGAGAGAGAAGGAAGATAAGGGTATTTGTTTGGGATTTTAAGATTTTTAGGGTTTGGATAATATTAAAGATTTGAATTAATGTCTGATTTTTGTATAAATAAACTTTGGATCTGATTTTTGAAATTGAATTTTTAAAATTCTGATTTTGTGTAATTTCCACTGGTTTTATACCCTCGTTCCAGGCAGTTTTTCACTCTGACCAAATCAAAACATTGATCCAAGGCGTGCATTCTATGAAACTAACAATACAAAATGCAGTTTTCCTGTTCATGCATGACTCTCTCTCTCTCTCTCTCTCTCTCTCTCTCTCTCACGCGCAAACCAAAAACGCATGCAAAAACAAGTCAAAACTCGTTGAAAAACAATACAAAATGAATCTGCATAGAAGAGATTTTTTGCAGTTTCCATGAAAAATGAAGGTGGTCGCAGAGATAATGACAGGAAAACTGTTCTACGTACATGTAGAAGACAATTCCACAGTAGCAGATCTGAAGAGAGAAATAGGAATTCAAGAAAACCTACCCAGTGATCGACTCATTCTGATGCTCAACGATAATCCCAGACGTCTGATGGACAAAAATGACGTCTCTCTCACGGTGTATGGAGTTCAAGATGGATCCCATATCTATATTTTCTTTGATACTCTTGATGATGATTCCAGTAACATTTTCTCAAATCAAGATCCTGTCTTGAATCCAGGTTCATCTCCAGAAGAGAAAAAAAATGAATGAATGAAAACCAATATGGGTTATAGAGGAATTCAAAAAATTATATATGAGGTATAAACAATGGTTAGTCGTCAGTTTAACAAATGTAGCAGCATATGAAAAAGACTGGAAAATACAATAAACGATAGGTTAGATTTTCTTTTCTACTCTCATAATGTACTATCCAGTCCAGCTTACCACACATTAGTAATGTTTGGCACTACATTCTTGCAAATCCTACTAAATTTCTGAGTAAGTTATATCGAGTTCTTTTATTATTTCATTTTAGAATCTATGAGCGAACAAGACATATATAGTACAATTATATACTTCACATATGATTTGAAATGCAGTACTGGGCAATACCATACAAGACAATGGGAAATTTCATCTTTTCTTTCTTTATCATGTCTGGTGTCGTTCGATCCACTATTCATAAAAGGACATTATAGTCCTAAGCTAACAAATATGTCTCAACTCTCAACTAGCACTCTTGTACAATCGTGATTATACGGATAACTACAAGCATTTGGACTTCATTAATACAGAGAAGAATTAAGATTGAACATTGTTAAGCCAAACAAGCATAGACCTGGAGATTCCTAAATAGGGCAACCTTTTGAACTACTGTCAAATCCACAGGTAGGCATGAAACAAACTGGCGAACATATCCATTTTCCGAGTTAGTTGCTACTAGTACTCGTAGTTCTTACAAAGGATCAACTAAGAACACATATAATACTCGAATCTAAGTATTCATACATAGGTTCTTTGTCAATGTATCTAAAAGATACATAGTAATAGATAATGGAAGATAAATTCTCCCTATACTATACAATGACATATCGGGCACATGTCATTCATCAGAAAGGATTATTCTTCTTTATTATAAACAGAACATAAAAATGATTTGTGGTCCCCAATCAGAATCTCGTGCCTAAATGAAGTATGTCCCAAATATAAGATAGGTTACACGAATATCTTCGGTTCATTGCTAGATTTAGTAATATCATGCCTAGACGAATTCAATTCTCACTTCCTGTGCGAAACGAACATCAGCGTTCGCTCCACGAATTATTCTTAGCTGCCCAATGGACATGTCAGACCAAAGTAAGCTCCCCTACCTCCTACACAGCGCGGTAAGCAGAAAACGAAACTTCATTGTCTCCATAGAAAAATAATTGCAATAAAAAGAAGAGAACAAGACTTGCAATACTAAATGAGAACAAGCCACATTAAAACATTCGAGCGTAACATTCGAGCGTGTTTGTGCATGAACAAATTAATATTATAAACCAAGCATATATTACTCAGAAACCTATACAAAAAAATTATAAAAAAGCGAAGACAACAGGTGGATTAACTCTCCATTCTACCGTGTGATTCTATGTACAGCTGTTTGATTTGTATGTAAAAGCACTATAGCTCTAAATTCATATAAACAACAAACTAAATACCAAGAGTGGCATCAGCATTCACAGTAAACAGTCAACGAGAAATAACCTTGTGCTAAGATGTGCATACAAAACTTTCAGCATTTCCCAACAGAAAGCAATCCATTTTTTTTGTTGGAAATGATAAAATAACCCACATCCAGTTACAGGCTCTAACTAGAGCAACCAAGGCTTTCCTGCACAATGAAAAATGCCAACCATCACAATTTAATCATGATAATAGGGTACTGAAGAAAGGTTGAGAGAACGAAGAAAAAATACTACTTCTTTCAAAATCTAAAAAGATTACTCAAAAATAATTCAAACATGGTATTATGAAGTCAACTTTTGCTTGAGGCTAAGTTGACAACTTACCCAAGTATCGGCAAATGGATGAAAAATGTATCAACATATTGCAGCAGAAACAAATACAAGAACTTCTCAAAATGCCAATGTACATTACTATGAACCTGTGAAGTACAGTCTGGAGAAACATAGGGATATAGCTGGAAGCAGGAATTAACGATAAATGGCAGTTAAGAGAACTGTTTGTCATTCCATGGGTGATGGGACCCTCAATTTCAATTAAATGTTTTTTTTTATCATTATGATACTGAATTGTTCTAACAAGAGTCTAGAAACTCTTACACTAAACAGAGAGAATGAAAAAGAAAAAGAACAAGGAAAAAATACTTCTCTCATTTCGATTTAAATAAAACCATAATGGAGGAAAACTACGAGTCCATTTATGA
This sequence comes from Fraxinus americana, assembly GCA_035079005.1. NCBI lineage: Eukaryota > Viridiplantae > Streptophyta > Magnoliopsida > Lamiales > Oleaceae > Fraxinus > Fraxinus americana. The sequence goes on from CM068720.1 coordinate 24,895,172, forward strand.
AACACCAGAAATGGCCCGACTCTTGTAGATGTAACGGACGTATTTGACAGGGATATATGGGAATCAATTTAAGGATATATCCAAGAATGAAAGTGCAAAAACTTGGAACCGAATTGAACTTAAATCCCTGCAGGTCGGTCACAGACAGAGAACGAAAATCTCTATGCTCCATACACAAAAGATATATAGCACAGGTACATATACACGCATATATACAGAGGGAGGGAGTTTATACTTTGTCGTTGTTGGTAATATATGAAACCACTACAGTGATGTCATCAAGCTTTCCACCATTATATCGGAACCCTGCTACTTGGGCTGCAGCAGAAAATGGTGTCTGCCTGTCTTTGTCCTGTGCTCGTTGATGTGCCAATGCTGCTATCTTCTGTGCTGCAAACTGAGGCCCTAATCCTGATCTCACAGCTTGAACCACTACAGTAATAATGTCATTGTTATACAAATTGTCAAACAGCCCGTCAGTCCCAGCAATGATAACATCTCCTGGAGCAACAGAAATGATAGACACCTGCAGCGCACAAGCAGGCATTGATCAGCTTTTGTAATTTAGACTTTAGACAGAGATAATAGCATAAAACGTGGTCAGAATAATAGGCCTTGAAGGAAGGCAGCATTCAAAAATCTGTTTGAGGAAAAACCGTTTGTTCAAATGTCAGCCTGATAATTTCCATGAACAGAAGTTATTACCGAAAACATCTGGATGTTCCAATACTTTAAACAAGAGATCAAGCACATTATCCTGTGAAGAGTATTCGAAGCTATAAATAGGCAGCCGTTCCATGTTTGATCATCAATGAAAGAAAATGTTTAATCTAGTTTTCTAGACAATCTTACCGAACATGTTCATGCGGGAAAAAAAAGGCTAGAATTTTAGACTAATTAGACAGCTTAACAATCAGGGAATAAGGCCTTGTAGACAACTTCCTTCATGCAATCACTTTGACAGGCACTACCTAATCGACATCCCTGACAATAAACATTAACAGATATAAGCTCTATTTTTGAAGACACAAGGAATTGTCGTTTTCTAGACAATCTAACCAATCATTTTCATAAGAAAAAATGCTTGAATTGTAAACCAATTAGACAGCTTAACAATCAGAGAGTGAGGCCTTCTAGACAAATTCCTTCATGCAATCACTTTGACAGGCCTTACCTCATCAGCATCCTTGACAGTAAGCATGAACAGATACAAGTTCAATTTTTTAAGAAACAAGGAATATACTTTTTTGAGATGTGGTAGTAATTCTCTATCCACTAGTCAAATATTGCACTAAATAAAGCAGAAAGGAAGTATGAAGGAAATGGGACTTAACTGACCTGTCCAGAGCTAGGCAAATCTCCACCATTACCACTCTTCAGCTGATACGGGTAATTGAACTCATGCTGCTGAACTAGGGATCTGAAAACCATACAGCCATCTCTAACCACCATAAACCCACTATCCCCTAAATTAATGGCATGAAGACCCTGTAAAGAAAGGAAGTATGATTAGTGTAAACTATGCAAACTTAGGCACATCAAGTTCTTTTGATTACTACTGAAAAAGGTAAAATATTGTCAAACATTCAGAAAACAATAAGAGTTCGAAAATAAAGAAAAATAAAATTCTTAAATTTAATCAAGTAAAACTTGAATAATAAATATCTTATGTCAAGTTTATTGATCCTTGACGGCCTTTTATTTGTGGTATAGTAACACAAGTCGACTATAAGATACCTGCTCTGTGAGAGCAATAATACAAGCAGTAGATGACCCTCTGAATTTCGTTCTTATGTAAGCTTTCTCCAGGACTCTGGCTGGGTCAATGGAACCACTTCGTTCTTCTTGGATTGCATAAACAGAATTGGACATGAGCTCACGAGCATACTGTCCTGCATCAACATCAGGATCAGCCCATCCACCAACACCGTCAGCTACCCCAATGGCTTGTTCATCCATACAAATAAAATGAGCATCCTCTCCACCAGTTTCTTCTTTTTCAGGATGGGGCAGATAGCATGATCCCGAATTTAGTTTCAGAGTTCTGCCTGTTGGGATCTCCCTGCAATCAACAAGTGAAAAAAAATCAAAGAGATATTCCACAATAGTTTCATTTCTTTATCCAGGCTATCAAATTAAATTATTAAGTAATCACACAGAAAATTTTGTTTCCTCAAACTCTTACATGGTTTTCAAAGTACATTTTTACTAATATAATGGCAGATTTTCAGGTAAATTTGCAAGGAAAAAATGGAGAAATAAGGAACGTCCCAGTACACACATGAGGTGACAGAGAAGAAGACAGATAACTAATTTAAAACTCTATCGCAACAAGGTATCATGCCCAATCTAAATTATTGTTAGAATTCCTTGGCTCTCACACCAAAAAGAAAACTAAATATCTACTCTAAAAATAAAAATAGGCTGTGATTTTTTTGTAAGTTTCATTTGATAAAGAGTTATCAGCAAATTTATTCCAAGCAAACGATTCTACTGCGGCAAGCTACCATGCCTAAGCCAAAACTATTGCTTGCATACTTTAGATCTCAGAAAACACACAACATTAGGTCATATCCTAGGATAAGGCTAGGATTATCTGTAAGTTTCAATTTTATTTAAGAGGCATCAAGCAGAACAGCATATCAAATGCAACAAATATCCTCCAACAAATGTGTGTGTGTGTGTGTGTGTGTATTGTGTAGTCAATCAGTAGAAATGGGAAAAAAAAAAACTTGAGAAAGCATACAGCTTGGAGGAATCGGCAAAACTTGAATGTTGTTCCTGACACACTGAGTTATCTATGGACATATCAGGAGCAGAGCGAGCAGAGAAGCATACTGAGATGTGGAAGCCCTCGAACCCAAATTTTCGGTGTGGATTCTTCACAACACTGTGAGTGAAATATCCATAAATCAAGAAATTATTAGGCTGTTCTTTACTCCTGAAACTCATGCTAGCTTTTCTATAATTTCCAGAGCTTCTTGTGCTGCAAGTGAAAGAATGATATGCTGCCACACCAGGTTGCACACGCCTGGAAATCAGATTACTTGTAGAGCAGTCTGCGAGAAATAATCTAGATCCACAGACAGCCATAAATACCTTTTGCGGGTTGGCTCCCACCATAACCTGACTAGGCTCTGATAGATGACAATCCACGTGATACCCACAAACGTGAAATGAAGGTCCTGACAAAGACGGAAATGAACGTGCACTAGAAACTGCTCCAAAAACTGGAAGATTCTTTATCCGGTTGACAGTATGTAAATTTGCCTGAGCAGCAGCAACCATGCGAGGTTGCACAAAAACATGCTGGTTAGTAAATGTTTCAGTGGGCACAGTATAGGTCATTCTTGAGTTGCCAAGCAAAGATTTCCCTAGGCCAGTCAAAACTTCTATCTGAGCTTGGACTCCAATATCTTGCCCCGATATTGATCTCCTCCCTCCCTGCCGTAATGTGCCACCAAGTCTCGAAAAATAATTACAAGGCATTTCCCTGCTTGGGTGAAACAACCACCACACCTGTTTGCTATACAATCACAATGACAAGGACATTGTCCTGCATCTATCTATTTACAGTTACGTAATCAGGATCACCTTTCCCCTTCACAATATATTACAGGAATCGAGGAACCTGATGTTAAAGACAAGAACAGAGAAAGTATAATGAGGAAATACCCAACAAACTTTGTCGGAGTGAACACAAAATATGGTAGTCACACAACAGCATCAGTTATCAGAACTCGAGTGGTAACATATGAATCCATTGGGCTCCATTTTTTATCTTCTCTATATTTAGAGAATAACAGCTTATAGAGAAGCAACGACAACTCAACAAAGCGAGTTAACAACTGCAACTACTTTCAGCTATCTATTTGCAGGACCAAGAAATAAATCCTCTTTCATAACAGTGTAAAATCTTAAAAAGGAAAAATCGGTATATATGGTTTTCAACAAAAATCATCATTAAAGAAAGTTTATCTACTTGTACATAGATTTCCACCGAATGAGTTTTCCAAGTTTATAGGCATCATCTTAGCTGGATCGAAAAGCAGATTCCTTCGCGATCTAGAACCACACCAGCATCCCTTCGCCCAGCTCCATACGTAGATTCACTAGAGACCTTAGCTTGATTCCACAGGTCCTAGTGTAGATTTTCTAGTGACGGTAGCATGGGCAGCATCTTAACCAGGTCCAGAGTAGAGATATTATGTAGTATTCTTAATAAGCCACTCCCCCCGGGCACGAGGGCTCACTCAGCTCTAACTTCAGAAGCTAGACTAGCTTAAGGATCAGTTTTCTACATTCATTCAGTGGGTGCGGAACGTTACTCACGACGAGATCAAAGGAAAGGCTTTCTTCAATCGGCAAAGAGCATTCAAGGGCACAGTCTATTTTTCTTCCTTTTATTTTAAAAGTTACTCACGACGAGATCAAAGGAAAGGCTTTCTTCAATCGGCAAAGAGCATTCAAGGGCACAGTCTATTTTTCTTCCTTTTATTTTAAAAGTAATTTGTACTTTATTTTAAAATAAGTAATTTTTTACTTATATAAAATCTTCAGGCTGTTCATGATGAAAATATTTTTAGTTTAATTTTTTCAGATATAAAGAAAATTAAAATTAGATTGTTAGAATTTAGCCAGATTGTTAAAGCAACTCCCGAACCTAATTCCTAAGTTCACATACCTGTCGAATAAAAAGCCTGCTCTCACATATTCTTGGCTTGGATCTAGATAATGATAGTAGGGTCGGGATATCCCTGCCCTCCGAACCAGACATGAAGGTCTACCCTAATGACAAAAATGGGTTTTGTATTCATTTTTACTTTAATCTAAATACTAAGTCCGTGCCTGATAAAGTAAATAGAGAAGAACCAATTAACCAATAAAGAACTTGTTTAGTATTCCTTGAGATTCTATAGTTTCTTAAAATCAAATAGAAAGAAACCAAGGCTAAACAAAACCGGAGGCCAATAAAAATTTTGATCAGACCATCCCCATTCACCACTCCCAAATCCTACAAGGAATGGAAAAACTTGTTAAAGAACTGTGATCCCCTGAAACTGCTAATACTGAATGAAACACTATTAAACTGTTGAAGAACGGCAAATGGAAGCAAGTTTGGTTCTTCTCATAACGAGAACTTTTCAAAATCAATTATAGAAAGATCAAATTCAACCATCATCTCATCGCTAATGCAATAGACATAATTTCAGTCCCATCAAATAGTAAAGGCTGGACACAACTAAAATCATCAAAAAACTACTTAAAAGCACAATGAAAAAAAATACTCAAAAAGTACAAAATCATCAATATGACTGATGAAAGTCGCACCTTACTATTCATAAACTGGCTAACAATATCACAAAGCTCTGCTGATCCCCTCAACGATATATAGTAACAAATACTTGGATAAAACCCCAGAAAATATTAATATTCGTGGTTCATATTCGTTGTTTTGGATTCGTAAATATTTTTGGGCATATGGTCACACGCCTCTCTCTCTCTCTCTCTCTCTCTCTCTCAAGATGTTGAGGGGGGGAGGGATGGCTGTTGGGGTTGCTGAAAGGACAAGTCCAAAATCTTGGTTCTGAGAGAACGGTTTGGAAGCTCAGCTAACACCACACCACCAAACTCTAACAAAATGCCTCTGATTAATTAATGAAAAAAGAGTTTGTATAAGTTTTGATATACATGTAACATTATCCAATTAATTATTGGTTAAAGTTCATCATTCAAAATTTTTCCATTTTCTATAAATAAAGAAAACATTCTTATGCAATTTCAATTGAGTTTTATTGAAAATATTTTATTAAAATTACTCAACAATTTCAATAACATTTATATCTACTCCCCATTTATTATCCACACATTTCATGAAATTCACTATTATTCCTTCTAAAAAAAATCAGTATTCTATAAGACGTAATGCAGGACGATACATGAAGGTCAAGCTATGGGCTAAACGAGTTTAAGCCGTATATGTAAAAACGTGTTTTTTTATTTTAATATTATTTTAATTTTTAATCAATCAAAAAATTATTTAATAATTAAAAATAATACATATCAAACATTTAAAATAGATTTATAGAAATTTTATACATTTTTTTTCAAAAGTTTCCAACAAAAAGATAAATTTCAAATGTAAATCAACTTTTAAGTTTTAACTTGAAAGAATTGTAAAAAATAATAATAATAATAATAATAATAATTAAAAAAAAGATAATAATAGAACATAATCGCGCTTAAACATGCATTAGCGATCAACGATTGTCGTGACAGCTATAGCGTTTCCGCCACGCATCGCGCCTAGTCGGCACACCTAGACACTCCTGAAAAAAAAATTAATAATTTTAGACAAACAGAGACATTACATCGGTTTGTTATAAAGAACAATACCTTACTACCCATCAAGTTCAAGAACCAAGTTCTATCAACCCAAGTTTCAAATCCCTCTGAGATATATTGAGAATAATTTTGGGTTTAAGAACACGACTATTTTGCACACGATCCCAATGAGAATTGTAACCAGACAATTTGTGCGACAAAGTTCAGAAATCACGGCACGTTCTTAACAAAGCATTACATCCAAGCCATGAAAGCTCATCGAGTTGTTTCAAATTAAGAACAAGGATAGAATAATTGAACATTCGTTCTCAAGTCAAAATCAAGCTTGTAATTTGATCGATTGGTGAACAATAAAAGAACTTGCTTTGCCCGCGGTTTAAAGACTATCAAATGCAAACATATTTCATCTCAGACCAAGTCAAGAATTTCTTCTCTAGATGCCTGTCAGCATATGACTACGAAAGTACCATCGATCTCAAGTACTTCAGGGAAAAAGAGTAAAAATACATATAAATGTCAACTGAATGCAAACTATGCCACGTGTACTTCATAATTCTTCAGCCATTCCTTCCTGTTAACCTCTGTATTGATATTTCAATGCCACGCCATTCTTCACTGCAGATACCTAGAAATTTAAGAAAATGAAGGAAAAATAATGAGAAATACTGTACTATATATAAATAATATCGAATTTTGCAAGTCAATCCGCATTGCTTTAAGGGTATGTTTAGCTAAGCTTAAAAAAGAAAAGTATAAGTTAATTGTAAGTAACTTCCTCCTTCCAAACATGCTCGGACATGTTAATTTCTTAGATTAAAAGGAAAAAAGTTACTCATTTTGAAAGTAATTCATATCTTTCTATCAAAATAAGTAATTTCTGCAAGGTATAGTGTATGTTGATATTGGGCATGCAAAAGAATGGACCCTATAAACTGAGAACCTGAGAGGATCAGCCCTTTCCAGAGATCAGACTCATTCATGCAAGCACCGGTTATGATGTGTTTGGTAAAGTGGACGGGACACTACTGGATAGTATTGAAAATGAAAAGAAACTAAACTCTTATTCGTTAAAGTGTCAGGCCATCTTCAATCCTATCTAATAATGCGTATCAAGCGTGCCATTATTGTCTATATTCCAAAGAGGCAATCCACCCTAAAGCATGAATTCTACACCTCCATATCTTCGGATACAGTTTCTATTAAAATCTAAATATTAGTTCTATCATACCAAAAATAGTAGGAAGTAAAAGATTTCTCAAAGTACCAAATTCACCGAAAAATACAGGAAAGGAGAAAAATAGCATGAGTAAAGGCACTTCTAATTAAAAAGAGAGAGAGAAAAGAGAGTGGACTTCCAGTTCTTTCTTTTCACTGTTCCTGTACTAAGGAAATTCTCGTCTTAGCAACCAATTCATTCCAACCTGAAATTTTTTCTAGATACAATACCAACAAAAGGCATTCCCTGTAGCAATATTGGAGGGATTTAAATCAAGCAAAAATTTCAAGAAAACAAAATAATAGGGAAATACGTGCACATTTAATACTAACAAAAACAACTCTAAATTTTACAAAGGACAATACGAGGACTATACTACCATGGCAAGGTTTTGCTGACACCTTGGAAAGCACAATATAGTTAGACGTCCAGTTCTTGCAAAATATCTTCACAGACTGTAAAATTGCCTACTTCCATTCTCTCGACAAAACATTATTTCAACATAAATATTTGAGTGCAGAAAAGGCACAAACATGTCCACACTGAGCAAATCGTAGGATGAATGTAAGGCATGAACTATCAATATGAGATTGATGGAGATATTCAATCTGGACAGTTACACTGGCCATATCGGTGCAAGATACATGGGGGGCTGATGCAGAACAGCTATAGGAAATCTTTCAGAAAAAGTTCAAAGGTGGATTTTCATATAGATTGCCTAGAAAAAGGGTGAACAAGAATTAGGATTAAACTTGAATCGATGTGAAAGCATTTCGGGAAAAAAAAAATTCTGACCCGTTGAGGAGCTGATTAATTGTTTTAGGTTCAACACAATTACCTAAATAATTCTAGACTTCTAAGAGTAAACAATAGGATTCTAACCTTAAAACTACTCGCTATTATTTCCAAATATATATCCTATATTATTTAGGGCATGTTCTCTTCGCTGTTTTCAGACCATTTTTTGTTTTCCGTTTTCGAAAACACTGAAAACATGTGTACTTACCTATTTTCAGAAACGAATTTCCAAAAATGAGTTTAAAATTTGCAAAAAAAAGGGAAAACATCAAAAAAATCGTTTTTGCTGCTTTCAGTTAAAACCAAGCAAAAACTTCAAAACGCGGAAAACGGCTGAATTTTGCCACTAGCGGGATAGCTTAGTTGGGAAAGTCACGAATTTTCTAAAGGTCACGAGTTCGATTCCATTTCACCGTAATTCAATACAAATGAATTTTCTTTTTATATACACAGTACAAAATTTTTCAAATAAATTGGTAGGTGGCTGAGATTCGAACCCGAGTCACCAACATGGAATTCCAATGCCTTAACCACAATAGTAGCCGCTTTTGCGTTGTTATATAAGTAAAAGAAGTATATATATACTAAATAATCAGTTTTTCAAAATTAGAAAGTAAACGCATTTTTCATTTTTTTATTTTTGAAAACAATTTTTCAAAATGACAAATAGAACGCGTTTTCAACAATCTCAAAATGAACATTCAAAGTATAAAATACAAAATAAATTCAAAACTAAAAACTGAAGCATGAAGAAAATAGTCTGTCAAGTTTTCAAATAAACTAAGTGGGTGTTTGGCCCCCATTTTTAAGGAACAATTAGTTTTTGAATAGTGATTGATGGGAGAATGTGTGGTAGAAAAGTGATGAAAAGTTTTAGATTTGTGTTTAATATTATTTTATTTGGAGAATGTGTGGTTGAAAATGAGTACAGTAGAAAAATGAATGGGAAAAAAAGAGAAAGAATGGGGCTCAAACATAGGCTAAAAATTTTTTTTTTTGAAAGGTAATCGAATATTATATTAATCAAAGTTGATACACAGGAAGTGTATCATCAATACAAATCAGAAAGGAAACAACAAAAATTGGGCAGCCCATCTATGTGCCTAATAGCCACAGCATTAAACCAAGTATACAATGTCAAATAAAACAACTCCTTAAACTGCTCTACTGTTCGTGTTTGGTCCTCAAAGCAACGTCCATTTCTTTCTCTCCATATACACCATACGATGCAACCCGGAATAAGGTCCCATACAACTTTGCTATCCTTATCGCGTAACTTTCTCCTCCATGTCTTTAACATGTCCTCCATACGCCTCGGCATCACCCAAATCATACGTTGCGACATCAAAACATCGTTCCACAATAAACGAGTGAACTTAATTAGGCTAAAATAACGACGATAAATTTCAATTATGGCTCAAGGACCAAAACTACTTCAAATTAGAAAATAACCAAAATGCCCTTGTCTCTGAACTTAATAAAAAGGAAGCAAAACGTAAAACAAATAGAGATGACAAATAAACCCGATACTTTCGGGCCCCGCCCCGAAAGGGGCATGGATTCCCTTGCCCTTGGGGCAGGGCGGAGGCGAGGAATATGTTACTACCCTGTTTAAAATCCTTTTCAAGATATAAGGTTGTAAGAAAAACTCATGAGCCTTTCTAAAGGGAATTTGGACAATTCTACAAATTGGAAAAGAGTAATGACTTTCACCAAGTAAAGACATGAAAAATAAAAAAATATAAATGGGCCCACCCCTGCTTTAGCGGGGATAGGGGCCAGGCAAGGGGGAAACCGAACGGGAAGAGGGACGGGAATGACTGCACCGACCCCGACCATTCCGTCCCGTTGCCATCCGTAAAGGCGGGACACTCTAATTTTATCATTGTCACTTTCCTTCCGGCCAAATAGACTTCTTCCCATCATAGGATTCCCAATCTTCACTTGCAAATTCCAAATTTTACCATTCTTTGCTACTGAGGCTTAAAATCTTCAAGAAAGTCAAATTACTGGGCAAACTACAGACATCTAATGTTCAATAAAAAACAAAAATTGCCCTTAACTTGAGCTAATATTTATCTGTGTAAGATTTTTGTTATAGGTTGTAGTCATACTATTTTTCATTGGCAATTTTTAGTGACCCTGCAGGCATTGGTGATCAAGTAGAAGCAGCGATTAGATCTTGCATTGGATTGGATGTTTTCCTTGCAGTCATATTATATTCCCATGGTGAAAAGCCAAGCGAAGGAACAACTGAGACTTAGGGAAGATAATTTGATTGTAACAACTGAGACCAAGTCGCTGTTATTGCTTCTATGTCACATGACATGCTTTCAATAAAGGGAAGAAAATTTGATTGTAACATGAGAATAATTGTACTTTTCCCCAGTTTTAATGATATCTTAAAAAAGATTGCTTCTAAATGTACATTCTTAATGGTTACAACCATTGTAACCAAAAACCAACAAACCTAGTAATTTAGTCCATATAAATAACATAAATACGGAAAATATTCTTCCCCCGTCTGACCTTTTACAGTAACAGTCCCTTCAAGTATCTTCATGCGCAATGTCCAAGTGTAAGCTTATGCCACTAGGAAATATCTATACCATCTCCATACAGTGCCTCTATTGTGTCTGGTTAAAAACTTACTTCCAAATATTTCTAAATGACCTAAGGTCCTGATCATAAAACACTAACTCACTAAGCATATGGAAGCTCTCCATGTCTGGAAAGAACATGGGAGACGGATTCTAAGTAACATGAAATCAAATTCATTGTATTGTTTAATGAGTTCATTATAATAGCAAATATTCACAGATTCATTTTTACATCCTTATGCATATAACGTGTTCTATCAATCAATAACTTCAGTGGACTTGAAATTACATGATTTTGACAAGAAAAGTTTCTCTTTTTTTTTTCCTTCTCATTGCAGCTATACCTGATCATTCCCATTCCACATTCAGATTTCAAAGATAACCCTCAAATTCAACAAGATAAAAGCTACGATAATTAAAAACCATAAAACTGCAAAGAAAATAATAATTCATCTAAAGGAAAAATAACATCAATAACGTCATAACAAAAACATAAATTACACAGCTGAATCATGAAACAAAAAACTCAATTCATGTAGAAAAAGATGGGGGGAATCCTTGACTTACTTTTTGTAGGACTCTGTGATGTACCGCGAACTGTTGTAGAAAATATACCACATCAACACAAGTACCAGTGTATCTTGATAAACATTAAGGAACAAATAAAATCAAATTCAACAAAATATTTCATCTAATCAAATCCAGAGAACCCATCAATTCATCCTCCATATAACAAACACCCACCGCACGTACACACAGATCCAAACAAATCGAATCACAAACAATCAAGAAATTAACAAAAAAGGATACTGAAGAGGTAACGCTCCCACCAATCCAGCATATAGAGACCAAAAGTTACGTTGTAAAGATAGATCTTGCGTTGAATCCAGTTCATTTCGTTAGAGACCAAAAACTCTTCTCTGTATAATCGATGAATTTATGACCAGTCTTAGGAAAGGTTCTGCGCCTTTTACCAGTTTTTCGTGTTCCAAAAAATTGTTTCCACGTATTCACCACCTCGCGACCCAACAAAATATTAGACAACGCATTTATCCAAAAAACAAAAATTACTATTCATTACTCTATTTTGAAACAAACACACCCCTAGAAAATATGTGTATAATTATTTTTTTCCCTTGATTATGGAGGGTAATTACATTTTTTTTCCTATAGCAAGGTGCATAAAATTTGTAAACAATTGAACAAATGGTCACTAAAGTGCAATTAATATTTGTTAAATATTGTTTACTCATTTTAAGAGAGTTTAATTGACTTAAAAAAGATATCTTAGAAACAAAAAATTCTTTGTTTTGAGAAAAATAAAAACTTTTCCAAAGAAAAATGTTTTCCTTAAAAATAAGAAAAATTGGGCATATTTTTAAAATTTGTAAAATATTTTTCAGGAAAAAAATATCAATCAAATATTTCAAAGTAAGAATTTGAATGAAAAATATATGCAATCAAACGCACAAGTAAAATTATGTTTGAAAAGTGTTTACGACAAATTAAATTATAAATAAATAAAAATAAGTAGTGATAATTTGAGCCCTACTAAGCATGTTAATAGTAAATAAGAATGGATTGTTGAAATTAATAATTGAGAAATATAAATTATTAATTAATTTATCCAAATGGACAATATTAAGACGCTGATTAATTTTTAGGGGAAAATGCAACTATTAGTTATTCATCTTAGCCATCAAGGTAGAGGTGTCAAGATGGACGGGTCGGCCAGACCCGTGAAAATCGGTCCGGATTAACCCGGGACCGCGGACCGACTCGTGACTCGAGCGGACGGTTCACGGGTCAAGGAGGTGTGACCCGCGAGTTTCGCGGGTTGCACCTTCACGGGTCGGGATTAACCTGCTGGCCCGTGAAAAAATTTTTTAAAAAATATTTGAAAAAAATGGGGGAGAGAGCCGTTGTACTCATACTATAAATATTTGATAATAGTAATTAGAAATGCATTTAGTTGTTATTTGTTTAAATTAAATTTAACTTTGTAAAGTTATAAATAATTCATGTAACATTAAATTTGAATTCTACGTAAATATTTTTTGGTATAAATATGAATTTATCATTTTGTTCAATTCTTAATTTACATTTAACAAAAAAAAGTATTTTTTACTATAAATATGAAAAATTCTATATTTTTTTAATTTTATTTATATAATAATACGGACCAAATCGTAACAAATTGCGACCCGTGACCCTCATGGGCTCGACCCGGATGGGTCAGCAGACGGGCTTGGGTTGTAGTCCAAAATTTGTGGCCGACCCGAAACCGGCCCGGAACCCCTAGCGGGCGGGCTTTTTCCGTTACCGGACTCATATGTTGGCGGGTCGACCCGACCCGGACCACCTGAATTGACACCTCTACATCAAGGGACGTAGCTTGAAATTGCATTGTGCATGATTGTAAGAGCATGGGCTACACCATTTGATATAGGCCTAATGAGATTACATTGTAAATTCAGGAAGGAAAGCCCCAATTTAGCAGAGTTAATTGCAAGAATAGTACATGGACTTTATCTCTTGTTTGAAAGTCATTCATGAATTTTTTAAAAAAAAAATAATGAAAAGAAAAGAAAAAAATGCTCGAACTCACAAAATTGTTGGCATCAGTAAGTCAAACTGATGTGGTATATTATGTTCTTATATGATAATTATAATTTATTTTTCAATACTATGTGTATAGAATACACATCCACAGAAATTCAACAGATTAGACACAACAGGTGGGGCCCCTTTTTTCAAATATTTTAAACTCACCCTCCACACCCATGTGAATTTTTTGTTGAAATTCTTATGTACAAATGCATTTCCTCTTTATTTTTAAACATGGTGGTAATTGGGTGTTGATGTTCAAAAATGACTAAATCACTTTTGATTAACTTAATTGCTTGATTGAACGAGGCAATTGGTAGTAAAAAGAATGAGTTTATTTATAATTAGGTTGTGTTTGATACACAACAAATTCCATGGAAAATGACAAGAAATGTAGTGTTTGATGACTTTTATTTTCTTGGGAACTTGGTTTCCACCCAATTGATCAACGCGTCTTTTTTCCTTAAATTTGGAGAATTGGAAATCTAATTCCACCTTCTTCTTTTTTTGTGATGGAAACAAATTTCATAATCAATTGTAAAAAAAAAATTCACTTTAATGGACAATTTTTATGTAAAATAAAATCAAACGAACATTAAATTTTGATTTAAAAAAAAAAAATTTTTTTTTTTCTTTTTGGAAATGAAAACAAATTTTATAACCAATTGTGGAAAAAATTATCACTTTAATTGACAATTTTCATGTAAACAAAGTCAAACGAACACAAAATTTTAAAACCTTCGTTGAAAAATTATATCAATCAAGCACACTTAGACCTTGTCTGGAAGAAATTCTCAAACCAATTACAATTGATTTTTCAATCGTTACCCAGCTTTGCTGCAGCCATTTTTGACTAATCCTATCTAATGTGGCCCCCACATGTTGACTGTATCGATCATTTTCTTGCTTGGCAACGGCTGAAATTTTAATTTTCAACTGTACCAGACAGGCAATTAATTAACAATTCCCTAAAAAATAATTTTTAGACAATTATTTTCTCTGGAATTCATTTTCTTTCCACCCATTTTCCACCCTTACAATCAAACGGACCATTAGAGTGTGTGCAGAATGTATCTCGAGAGTACATGAGTTTGGTCCCTCGGAGGATACCATTTGCCCCTAGATCGTAGCTTGGGTCATAATTACCTGTCACCTAAGTAATCATTGTTGATTTTTAGTTGATTGAAAATGAGGTGGTGACGTTATGGGTGCCACTTGTCGCTTTGGAACTAGTTGTCCTAGTGGTGATGACATCTTTAGAATTGCAATGATGATGTTTTTGGGTGACGGCAAGTATAGGTCGAGCTGGCCTAATGTGGGTAAAGCTAACTGGTGACCTCGTAGTCCGTCCTCGATGGTTTTGGAAGTTTGGACACCAACAAACATCCCCCAAAATCTGGACATTTACTTCAGTAAAGTTTGGACCTTTATTTTCCAGTTCAAAGTAATTATGATCGTGCTTTTTGGAATTCAGTCGATCACATCATGAATGAGGTCTAATCAGTGACTCTAGCCTTTTCCAAGTCAGACTTTCGTTACAAAATCCCCCTCCAATTCCAAGTGACGTCACGCGTTCTAAGTTTTTTTTCGTTCTTCCTGACTTTCAAAATTTTGACCTTAGTTTGTCTTTGCATATCCTAATCTTGAGATGGTAGTTTCAAGAAAATCCGCCAATCATATAATCCTTCCACGGGACAAAAGAGGAAAGCACCAATCGAGGATGAGCTTTCGTTGGTTTGGTGATTAAGGATGACCTCCAAATAACCTTCCTCCTAAATTCCAATCATGTGTTCATAATTCACATCCTAGAGTAATCCAAGAAGCTGTGCTTCAGCTGTAAAAGTGTTTTTAATTCATCAACCACAACTTAACATAGAGATTGTACAGCCTCATTGTTGTACAGAAACTGAGCCATTTGTAAAGCTCAGCTTTTTGATGGAGGTAAGACCACCGACTTATAACCAGCAAATCCCTGAGATTTATTGATGCTCAATATGATTTTATTGATATCATTATCAACTGCTTTATTAGCACTTTTGAGAGTAGTTGTCACGGATAAAGTAATCGTATAGAAAGAGTCGTTCAGAGCTGATCATCCCTATTACAAAAATTAGAGCTCTCTACAAATTTCAAATTGGATGGTCCTAAAGGGTGTGATTTATCAGATCGTTCACCGTTTTCAACAAAATTATAATAGAAACATGAATCATGTTGTCTCTCGAAGGTAACTATTCCACTTGAGAAGTTGTGGACTACTCTGTCCACAATGTTAAAATTATCCTCAAATATCTTCCCGTTTCACGTGGATTGTCCCTAACAATTAAAAAAAAAATCAGACGATTGTGTAAGAGATAAACATTTTGAGACTTTGGGGTGCTTTATTGATAATTTAAAGTTAATCTAAGAAATTGAAATTATATATTCTCTATTTGAGAGTGTTTGATTCGAGCATTTCTTTTATGTCTTCTCTTCCTTTTTATACTTCCCTGATAATTTCTTTGTGACAAACTACTTGGAAACTGTTTGATTGCTCTATAACTATAAACTTTTTTCATGATGGCTGACTTGTCGTGTCGTGAAATTGCCGTCTCTAACTGTTGTTATTACTCTTGTCGTTCAATCGTCTACAATTGGGATCCTTAGATCGTAGGGTATGATATGATTGCTCAATAACTGCTTCGATAACTACTGTTTTGGATAATCATAATACCTTAGATTCGCTTAATTCCTGGGCGATTAGAGGGTTTTGGGCGAGAACAAATTCATCGCTCTGGGCGACTGTATGACACTTCATTCATTCAGATTCTGGGCATCTTGCAAGTTTGGGCGATGATGTTACTTTGTTTGTAGGCCTCCACCGCATTCATTAATGGTCATATCTGGGCCATTATCCTAGATTTCCCAATTGAGCTTCATTCCTTGGGCTATCTAATTTGGACTACACTTTTTGTGTGTCAACAATTACCCTCCAATATGACAAAATTAATATCAAATATTAATCTTTGCCATATTCTTCTTTTGTATTTTCCGGTGATATTTGAAATTCTCAAGAATTCCAATCATTATTTCCTTCTATAACCTGAAAAGGTGTAACGTTACAAACCCTTATAAATCCAAAAGACACGCAATTTCATGCACCACTAAATCACGTCTCTATATTTCGCGCTTCTTCCTCACCATTTACTGTTCATCTTCTTGCTTTTCTACTACGTTTCTTAGACAAATCCCATAAAGACTGCACTTTATATCTAATGGCAACTTCACAAACTCATTCCGACGATTCTTTTAGTTTCAAGAATTTCTGAAACCTTCTTACTAGACCATATATAAGTTCAAACTTCCTTTTTACAAGCCAATGCTGACCTTAATGAATTCTATCTAGGCCCATCATTCAATGATGCTAAATCTATTGGACAAGCGGCAGTAGTTCAGCTGTTCTCTTGTACTCAAGGCCCTCCGTTTCTGAACTCTTTACCACTAAAGCCGATTCGTGAAAAAGGTATTCGCACTTGGCCCAAAAGTGATGTTATTTTTCGTAGGTGGCATGCACGTTTGGTAAATCATGGCCCCACCAAGGCCATTTTTGATCACTTATTAGAAATCGTTCTTCAACCCCTAACTTTCGACCCGGTGCTTTTCCCTATTGCTTTGAGTTTTTGGTCTTCCGAATATAATACCTTTGTTTTCCCGCTTAGTCCAATGTCTATTACCTTAAAGGACGTTGGAGCCCTAGTAAATCTTCTGCCTTTGGGTGATACTATCTTTCCTGGTATTTTGATTTCCAGTATTAGCCCAAAATTTGACAAGAAACTTACTGAGTCATATTCAAGCATGCAAGGCTTTTATAATCGTTCAAGTATTGAACCTTCCCATACTGAGCGTGTGGCCTTCTTACAAATTTAGCTCTATAAATATATTCTTTGTGTGCCTAGTATGAAACCTTCTATAAGCTATTTACCTATAGCACATGAATTGGAGCGTGGTATGCCTTTGAATTTATGTTCCTTCTTTTTAGCCGCCCTTTATAAAGGTATGGCTTCCCTTCAGTTTCAATTAAAGAATGGTACATCTCTCACTGCCAGTGGGCCCCTATGGTTCACTCAATTGTAGTTGAGGGCATACTTTCCACAACTTAGCGCTCCATCCACTTCCCTTCATTCTACTAGCTACTATGGGTTAGCCATTGACCCATTGAACTCTGTAAATATGTCCATTAGGGACATTTTTTCATTCTTTTATAACTTAAAATTCAATTCCTTCATTCTTTCCTTTTCCTAATCATTTAACTCCAGATTACTTGTGCGACCTCCATCCACCATGGATAGTGTGAGCACCTTTTTGCCTGTTTGGATTCAATTTTTGATTGGAAGAGAACTGTTTCACGACATTTTGACTGGAACCAATGCCAAGGCCGGGGTTGAAATATATGCTCCCTAATTCTTTGCTCGTCGGCTTAGTTTTGGCCAAACCGGGTCGGTTCCTCCTTGTTATTCTAAAATTTTGGTGGGCCGTTTTCATACTATTAATAAAGCGGAAGCACAAGTTATAGATGTTCGCAACATTCTTTTGACAAGCAATTTATCCTTAGCTCCTTTCAATTCTAGCTTTGCCGTCCATCCTCTTTTTGAACAGCTTTGGCCATCAGTAAAACGCAGATTGTTTGCAACTGATGATAATCGTGCCTTCCATTTACTAGATCGGCCAGACACTTCCTCTACTTCTCCTATTTTGGCCACCCCCTTGTTCATTAGGAATCCTTTCTCAGCTGCTCGCGCTCAACATCCTATTCTTCCACCTGCTTTTCCACCTACCAAAGCTGCTACATCTAAAGGTGTCTCTAGCCACAAACGACCAGCTTCTGCCTCTCTAATTTTGTAGAATGATGATGATGATGATAATGATGATGATGCTCCCATCATCCTTAGGAGAAAGGTAATTGAGTTTGTTTATTTCACAAAACATCATCTTCCATGTATTAATGATTTACCTGGATTTTCCAGAAGGGTTCAGCTTCCCCTTCGAAAGCTCTGGTCTTAGCAGCTCCTGCTCCATTGCCTCCTGCTGAAGCTGTTTCATCCAAGTTAGCTGATGAAGGAACCATGCTTACAGAGAAGTCCTTAGTCTCGGAATCTTCATCACAACCAGTAGAAGGGCCACCTTCTTCCCAGGGCGTCGACCCCCCAAATGTCGAACCAAAAGGTAATACATATTTTGATGTTTTACCTTTGCTTGTGCTACTGATTTTTGATTCGTTGCTTCTTGAATTATGTAGAGGCTCCCATGGACCTGCCCATTGTGGCAGAGTCTTCTCGCCCAGATAAGGGGAAGTCCCCATAAGTGGCAGAGCTAACTGATGATGCGCCTGAACTTCCTAAAATTGCTGATGAGGTAACCTTTTGCTTCACTTTCATTTTCACTTCGTTTATTGTAGTAAAGGTCCTCAATGTTGGCATCTTTCTTTGTAGGTTGCTGATGACATTGTGCGTTCCATCCGAGACTTTTTCACTTCCTAGGGATAAGTAAAGACTCCTCGCCCTACTTCAACCAGTCATTCTTATGCTTCATCTTCTGATTTTTCGGAGGAAAATATGAAGTCTCTCAAGCAATCGGTACTTGAGTATATGTCTTTCATGGACATGAATATTGGCCAAGCCAGTGCTACTAAATAGAAGGATAAGTTTGAGCTATTGAGTGTGAAATTGGCGCAAGCACTTACACTTCCGTCGCTCAATGTTTCTGCTGACTTTAAAGCAACATTGAAGGTTGTCTACTCTGACATCCTCTCCTTGCTAGCTAAAAATGTTGAACTAAAGGCCACGAGTACTCAATATCTTCGTGCTGCATCTGAAAGAGAGTCTTTGCTTCTAGAGATTAACAAAGTCAAGGATGAATTGAAAGAAATCTCCTCCGAAGTTATGATTGAAGACTCTTTGATGATAAGCTTGGCTGCAGAAATGAAGGAGTTTCAAGTAAAGATGAACGACTGTAGGGCGAGAATGGCTACTAAAAAGCGCAATGCTTCCCAAGGAATTGAACGAACCAAGTCTTTGATTGAGCAGTATAAAAAGCTGGAGGTTGATGACGATTTTGCAGCTGAATTAACTGTCGCTTCTTCCCAACAGAGCGAAGATTGGGGAAGATTTAGGGAAAGAATGCGTTTAGATTAGGACGAATTGTAATTAAGACATTTGATATCTTTACTTTCCTTTTGTAATTTCGCACCAGCTACTATTGCTAATTTTGAATGTAACAGCAACCATCGTCATTAATGAATGACAGTTTTATTTACTTGCGCATTAATTGACGTTTTCCTTAATCGTCAATCCCCCAAGCATTTAATTGATTTATGCTAAAATTCATGTACAATTTTTCTTGGTATTCTCGTCTCTTTTCCCAAAACTTTGGGCCATTTGATTTCAGTTATTATGCACGAATGTGGCCGTTCATATTCTGTCTTTTCACTTCACGCCTCTATAAATGCGTGTGTATTTCGCACTTATCATTTTCATTTCCATTCTTTTCTTCAAAAAACTAATTTGCTGCCATCGTTTGACATCTCAATAATTGATCCAAAATTTTCGTCTTCAATAGAAATGGATCATTTGATCCGCCTAGTTTATTATCTGTCTTGATGTCACCTTTTTTATGGGAGATATAGGAAATGTTCTTTGGTCAGCGAAGTTCTTTCCATTGTCTCCATGTTCTCTATAAGGAGTTTAATGATGGAAGACGATTTTTAAGGATGCCTTTCAGGCCACTTCATTTGCTGAGAGTGCTTCTTAGTCTCCTTGCCTATTATTGCAGCAATGCAATTAGGCAGGCGGTTTGAAGGTGATTTTCTTCATTTTTACTTGTTGAGAGTGCTTCTCAGCCTCTCTACCTGCCCTTGCAGCAGTGCGATCAAGACGACAATCAATGTCAGTTTTCCCTCTTACTTAGCGATCGACCGATGAATTAGTCTACTCTCAATTGTAGCTTATAGAGCATTTAGTATTTTGTATCTCACAATTTGTAATGAATATTTGATAATAAAGGAATTTATTTATTTGAACGTATTTCATTCTTGCCTTATTTATCTACGATCGTTCAATGCAATTATATTGATTACGTTTTTATTTGTTCACTTTCCCATAAGGAAGGAACATACTTTTTTAAATATTTACCATTAATGAACCTCATGTGTTTGGTGTCATCTAAATCTTCTAAATGATAGACTCCATTAGGCAACACACTATTTACTTTATATGGTCATTTCCAATTGGGCGACCACTTACCATATTTTGGATCCTTGCTATCCAAATGGAGTATTGTTTTCCAAACCAATTCACCCAAACTAAAAGACTTGGCTATAACTTTCTTATTATAAAACTTAGTCATTCTTTGCTTTTGAACTTGCAATCTATCTAGGACATCTAATTTTAATTCGTCCAACTCCAATAAGTTTTGAACTAGTGATTCGGTATACTCACCATCACTTAATTTATGTTGTAAACACACTCTGATTGATTGCACATTGATTTCTATAGGCAAAACGGCCTCCAGTCCATAAGTAAGTTGGAAAGGAGTAACTTTGGTACTTGACCGAGGCGACGTCCTATAAGCCCATAAGGCCTTGTTTAGACATTCGTGCAAATTTCTGACATTTTCATCTATCATTTTCCTTATGATATTTTTTAGAATTTTATTAAAAGATTCTGCCTGTCCGTTGGATTGAAAGTAATATGGTGTGGAGTTCACCAACTTAACTCCAAACTCACTCAAGAATTCCTTCACTTGATCTCCATTCAAGAAAATTCTGTGATCTACCATCAAAGTTTGTAGAATCCCAAATCTATAAATAATATGATCACGGATAAATTCTATGACACTCTTTTGGGTGATCTCCTTTAAAGGTATCGCTTCTACCCACTTAGTGAAAAAATCAGTTGCAACTATAATAAAGGTATGTTGCTTGGACAATGGGGGATAAATCTTCCCTATCAGGTCTATCGCCCAACCCTTGAATGGCCAGGGTTTGATAATGGGTGTCATCTCTCTTGTTGACGCTCTTTGTATCAAACCATGCTTTTGGCATGCTAAACAACTCTTCGTATATTGAGCACGTGATTCTCCCATCTTTGGCCAGAAATATCCACTCCTAATAATCAACCATCTCATCATTTGGCCGACTTGATGAGCTCCACATATCCTTCATGCACCTCAACCATGATCGTTCTAGCTTCTTGAAAACTTACACATTTTAGTAATATATCATCAGAGAGTTTCTTAAATAACTCTTCATCTATCAATGTATAGTTTAGCAAACGTAACTTCATTTTTCTACTACCTCTTTTATTAGGTTCTTTAAGGAACCTTTTAATCTCTACCCTCCAATCTATTGTATCTCCATCTTGTATGCAATGAATTTCGATCCTTCTCGCCCTTCTTTGGACTATGAGCAATATTACTCCATATTCACAAGTAGATTCCTAATTTAAAGCCTTTGAATACCCTGAGGCCATCTGGGCCAACTCATTTGCTATGTTATTATATATCTTATTAACACATTGAAGCTCTACTTGATCGAATTTTTCCAACAATTCTTGGGTGATTTCATATTGACTTATAATGGGATCACGTTGGCACTTAAAATCACCGATCAATTGGTGAATTACCAATTGAGAATCGCCCATAACAATCACATTCTTTATCTCCATATCTATCATTAATTTTAAGCCCACAATTAAGGCTTTATATTCGGCTTGATTGTTGGTGCACATCCTATCCATAGTGAATGCAAATTTGTAACAAATCCCTAAAGAATTTATCAATGCTACTCCTACTCCTGCACCTTTAGAGGTTTTTGACCCATCGAAATATAAAACCCAAGGTTTTAATTCTAATGAATCGATTTCTAATTCAATTTTTTCAGGCGTGTCAAGACATGAATGATCTACCAGAAAGTTAGTCAAAGTCTGATTTTTGATTGCCTTTTGGGGTATGTATCGTATTTCGAATTCTGATAACGCTAAAGTCCAAAAGCCTACCCTTTGGTGTAAAATAGGGTAAGATAACATATACTTAACCAAATTTACTCTAGAAATCAAATAAACGGTTATGGGCTGAAAATAAGCCCTTAATTTCGTACATGAAAAATATAATGCAAGACATAATTTTTCAATGGCAAAGTAATTACATTCACATTTTTTTAACCGTCTACTCAAGTAGTAAATCTTCATTTCTTCACCATATTGATCTTCTTGCACGACCATTCCAGCTATTGATTCTTGTTCAACCGATAAATATACACTTTCATTGGCCATTCTTGGATTGGTGACACCAACACTGGTGGATTTAATAAATATGTCTTTAGACTTTCAAAAGCCTTTTGATACTCTTCTTTTCAGACGAATTCGTCCTGA
Organism: Fraxinus americana; assembly: GCA_035079005.1. NCBI lineage: Eukaryota > Viridiplantae > Streptophyta > Magnoliopsida > Lamiales > Oleaceae > Fraxinus > Fraxinus americana. Next base: position 24,918,139 of record CM068720.1, read on the forward strand.
TTTTTCAGCTTTAAAAGCGGCGAAAAAGCTTTAATTCGCCCTGCATAGTTAGAAATAAAGCGTTTTAAAAAGTTTATTTGACCTATAAATCTTTGCAATTCTTTTTTGTTGTTAGGTGGTTTGACCTCTAAAATGGCATTCGCTTTATTTTTATCGAGTTCAATCCCCCTTTTGTGTACTAGGAAACTAAGGAAATTTCATGTATTAACACCAAATGCACATTTCAAGGGATTCAATTATAGTTTATATTGCCTCATTCACTCAAATGAACATCTCAATTGTTCAAAATGGTCCTCTTCTTTAATGGATTTGACCACTATATCATCTACATACACATCAACAAACTTGCATATCATATCATGAAAAATCAAGTTCACTGTCCTTTGATAAGTCTCTCCTACATTTTTCAGGCCGAAAGACATAACTATTCATTCAAAACATCCTAAAGATCCAGGGCATCTAAAAACAGTTTTGTGTATATCTTCCTCAACTATATAAATTTGACTGTATCCTGAATACCCATCCATGAAGGAATATATTACGTGTCCGTCAGTCGAGTATACTAAAGAATCTACCATAGGCATTGAATATTCATCTATGTTTAGGTTCCTTAAGTCTATGCACACCCTTAATTTATCATTCTTTTTTAGTACTGCACGATATTGGACAACCACTCGACATATCTGACTGTTCTAATAAAACCTGCTTTTAATAATCGCTCTATTTCTTTCTTAATTTCAGAAAGTACATTAGAAGCAAAGCGCGTAGGAGGTTGCTTATGAGGTTTAAAATTTGACTTGGTTGGCAATCTATATGTTCCACCAATTCTCTATCTAAACCTGGCATATGTTCATATTCCCGAGCAAAACAATCCTTATATTCCTTTAACACTGACCTCTTGATCGAGCATCTAGCTGACGAATGTTGGGCGATCTTCCCCTTCATTGCCAATATTCACTTTAATCAGAGGGTCTTGTGTTTGAGCGTATCCAGGCTTGGTGATCCTCATTACTTTATCGTCCATGTCCCTTATAGGCCCTTCTTCTTCTAAACAATCCACATTTTTTACTTATCGGCCAATACTTTGTTCCAACACGAACACTGCCAATTTGTCTCCCAATGCTTTCAAGGCTGCTTCTTCTTTCCTCTTATCTTTACATTCTTTATTGAAAGCCATTAACTTGGCTTTGAAGGCCTAAACATCAGTCATTTGCCTTTGTTGCTTACAACTCATTTAAAACTCATTGATTACTTTTTTTTCAATTACTGGCTCTTTTAGGGCCACTATGTTTGGCCTCATTTGACTGAACATTTCAGTGAGTGCATCTATTGAAAACTGTTCTTTACTATGTGCAACAATATGAGTTTCTTCTCCATCTTGGACTACTCTGACATATCCACAATTTCCTTCGTAAACTCTTCCACTAAGTTTGCTTCTGCGACAAAAGGTCTATGATGTGTCTGCACCACTTCCGCTTTACCCTTGTCATTCCAGAAAACCAGGCATTGACGGAGCGATGAAGGTATGCAGCGACTTCCATATATCCAATCCCTTCCTAATAACATATTGTAACTAGTAGGACCATCTATTACGAAGAAAAACCGTGGTCCTAGTAGTTGTCCCTACAGTTAGTTCCAGTGGCATAACTCCTTTAGTCGAAGTTGCTCCTCCATTGAAACTTGTGAGGATGAGTTCTGTTGGAATCATATCACTTTTTGCCTTTGCAAACTTTCTCATCATTCTAGACGGAATGGTATTTATAGCTGCTCTGTTGTCAATGAATACTTTTGCCACAGGTATACCATTGACCAAGGCTTTCACAAACAATGACCTCAAATGCTTAGTTAATTTCATGGCGGGCTTTTTAAATATAATCTCAGCAACATCTATTTCTACTTCCTGTTTGTCCTCTGTTAAATCAATTTCTCGTGATGATTCAACGTACAAAATGTCACACCGAACTTCTTCTTCTTGAATTCTCTCTTTACTACTCTCCAGAACTTCTTCTCCCATTACCCAACCTGTGGGAGGATGCAATATTCTTGGAGGTGATTCATACTTTTCAGAGCGAGGTACCATCATTTTCCTCTTGGGCGTCTCGTACAACACATAATAATTGAAGGAACGCCCAGCTGGTTCCCCAACAAGTCCACTTCACGAATTCCCTCTCGATGTAGTTACTTCAACAGAGTATTACGCGATACTCCTATCTTTCTTCTTTCTGCTTCCAGATCAATTTCCTCTTCGATGTCTGTCATACCATCATCATCTTCATCAATGTAGGCCTCTCTAAAAGTTTGACCTTCTTCACATTCCAGCACACATATTTTTTCTTCGTTATCCTCTCTTTCTTCTTTTTCTTTGTTCTTGAACTCATTGGCAAGTAAATAATTATTAGTTATGACGGGAGGTAACGTACTGAACTAAATAGTAAGGAGCTGATCTGGATCTTTTTCATCCCTTCTGTCTCGCTCAAACTTTGATCTCCCAAAAGAACTCTCTGGCAATTCTTCCATCGATTCGCCTGTACTAGTTTCTTCACTGTTTTCGAGAACATTTTGATTGGTCACCTCGAGTAGTTTAGGTGCCTTAGGACGTGATAATCCCTGTTTTTACCTTATTATTCGTCCATAATTCCGTTGAAAACGCCTGTAACGCCTCGAGTTCTGTGAACTCGAAGTGCTACGTCATCCTCATTTGTCTTGAATTAACTAAAAAGATTTGCGAAAATGAGCAAATTTTAAACATCAAATTTATAATTGTAAAACCTCGTCGGCAAGATAACTCATTTGATTAAATCTTAAACCTCAAATTTTTTAAATAACTGAAATGACAAAGTACGTTAATAACGTTCAAATACGTAAATTTCAAAAGTAGATAACTTCATCCATTAAAATATTGCCACCACTGCCCATCAAACCCGACCATCTCCAAAATCTACAAATGTCGTTAAAATAATGGAATGAGTATTTCGAATAAATACTCAGTAGACTCATCATCAATAATTTATTTACAAAATAATTGAACACGTAATCATGCAATTTATACTGTGATATCATCATCATAATAGGCTCATTTTCTTTAAAAATCATAGGCTCTTTAAAATCGTAGGGTGTGGGTAGTCTCGTCTCATGTATTTAAACACATAAGTTATGCATAACATTCACATCTTATCTCATAAGAGATACTGATCTCTTCTCATGCATTAAAGTAGAGCATAATATCATATATCTCATAAGAAATATTCTCATTTTATGCATTAAATCATATAAATCACGTATATTCACATAATACATATAATTATAATTTAAACTAATTAATGGTGGTGAGTCTACCTCAATTTTTCTTGAGTCACGTGTGAAAAATGGAGCGGGAAGTAACCTCAATCTCCTAATCGTCCGTACGTTTCGTCTAGTCAAAATAGAAAATAAGTTTTGAATTAGTATTCCTAAAATTCAAATTTTTAAAGTGATAAAATAAAGTTTAGGGACCTAATTGAATATATGTTAAACTGAAATTTGACAAGTTTAAGGACTAAAAATAAGGTTTTCAAAATAGTGGGCTAATTGTGGGAAACAAGAACCACATGGACTAATTTACTAATTATTGAGACTTTGGGATTGAAATAAATAACTTAAAATGATATAAAAAAAGTTTAGGGGCTTAATTGGAAATTTATGAAACTGAAATTAAAAAATTTAAGGACTGAAAATAAAATTTTCTAAGTTAGGGGACTGACTAAGGGAAAACAGGAACTCCAGGGACCGATTTACTAATCACAGAAACTTTGGGGCTGAAATAAATAATTTAAAATAATAAAATTAAAGTTTAGGGGCTTAAGGGGTAAATTTCAAAAAAACCAAACATATACAAATAATATATACCTCTCTCTCTTACCCATTTTCGAAAACGGGCAGAGAGGAGAGAGGGAATCTCCGAAGACGATTCAGCCGTCAGTCAGCAGGCCGCATCGGTGCCACCGTCGCATGGTGGCGCCAGTGCGTGTGTGGAAGCGGCTGGGTAGTTTTGGCGCACGGGTCGAAGGCTAGTCCAAGGCGGAAGGCTCGGGTTCTTAGGATTTCTTGTTGGCAGATCAAGCTGGAAATGGGTTGGGGAGTGAGGTAAGTTTATGGGTTATGTTTTTTCTTGGTTTTTGTGGTTGATTGGGTGTCGATTTTGGGGTGAAGTGGCTATCGATTTTGGAGGTGAAGGAGTAGCAGTTTCGGCGTTGATGTGTGTGTCCGTATGGAGTTGTAGGTGGTTTGGGCAGTGAGCTTGGTGGTGTTGGTCTCGTGAGTGATGGTTTGGGCAGTAACTGGTTTGGTGGTGTAGTGAGTTTCGTAATGGAAACTGAGGCTCTCGGCTTCAACGTGAGTTTTCCAATTTGAGAGAAATATTGTTGGTTGCACTCGGTGATGGTGAGGGAAATTGAGTTTCAGACTAGATTGGTGGTTTGAAGTAGCAGTGTCTGAGTTGGTGATGGTGGTTTGAATCTGCAGTATTGTAAGTTTTGGTGTTGTTGGTGCTAGAAATTGATGTTCTAGCATCAACATGGGTTTCCAAATTTGATGTTGTTGGTGCTAGAAATTGATTCTAGCATCAACATGAGTTTCCAAATTTGAGGGAGATGAAGATCCTTATCAAAGGTGGCTTAGCTGCGTGAATAGTGAGGAGGACAGAGAATGAGTGTGCTATATAAACAGTAGAAAATTAGGGCACAAATTTCTAGGAAACTAATTGAGCCAAGAAGTTGGGCTGTAAGGATATATCCTAATTGGGCCTAAGTGGATTGGGCTAAAATTACCCAGATTCGGGCTATTAAAATTTGGACCCTAAATAATAAAATATTGTACATTAAAATTATTAAAACTTGACTTTAAAATGATAAAGGATTGGATACTTTAAAATTATTTGGGATTGGACTTGACTTGAATAGTTTTAAATGGATTTTACAACGGCTAGACAAACACGCTTTCAATTTAATATTTGAGATTAAAACTTAGCGACACATTTTTCAAGAAAAAATAATTTTTGCATTATTTAAAATTTCTCGGTTGCTACAACGCCTTTGTTGGGTTCTAGTCATCTCGTTGAAGGGTATCACCCTTCCTGCATTATATTGGAATGAATGCCATACATTTGGTTGGCAAGATTGCCGCCTGAATGTTCTCCCATTATTTATTGACCTGGTCTGCCTCTCAAAAGGCGATCATCTATAGAATGATGTACCTCGCCCTCTAACAGGCTGAGCGTTTGGGAAAAAATTAGGGCGATGGTGATGCTGCCATATCCTTGGTTTCTCTATATTTGCACTCACTTCTCCTTTACATCTTGCACACAGGAAGTCTTCATCTTTTTTAGGCTCCTTCCCTTTGATACGTTTAAAAACACTGGGGTATGGCCCAGAGTCCTCTTCTCCATCATCTATAATCAACTTGAATTTTGACAACTTGTTTTTGAAACCAGTTGTCACCATGTTCACTCCAAGTGACTATGGAAAAGGGTTTTCAACCACTGCTATCTTTTTCTTATTCTCGAACGTAATTCGTCCTGATTCAATGACATCCTGTAACACATGGCGAAAACTAAACAGTTGTTAGTCAAATGTGACCATATATTATGCTACTTACAATATTTTTTACCCTTAATTTGTTCAGGGCTTGGCAACTTATATTTATCGCTCAACTTTATATGTTTATTCTTATATAGTTTATCAAATATAAATTCAGATTTGGTTACATCGAACGAGAACGTTCTAGCCTTTATGTTTTCATCTTTTATAGGCTCATCCTTACTCGACGATCTAGCCTTAGCCATTATAGGACAAATATACGCATCTGCTTTGATTAATTCGGCCAAACACATTTCAGTTTGATCATGATACTCGTCATTAATGGTATGAACATCAAAATTTGGGTCTCTATAATAAGTACCCTTACTAGAATTTTTCATTTACTCTTCTTCTCTTATCAGTCGTTCATATCTAATCACGTTCGCACTAAGTTGGAAAAGATTAGGGAATTTCTTGTCTCGGAATTTCTTTTTCAAATCAAAGTTTAAACAATTTTGAGCGCTTTTGACAAACTCTTTTCGGCCAAAGGTACAAAACATTTATTTCTTGCTGTCTTGAACCTTTGAAGGAAACATTCAGCCCATTCGTTTGGCATTTGAAGTTACGTAAATTCGCCAAATTGGTCTAAGTAACTTCAGACTCACTCTTATAAAACCGAGCGTGAAACAATTGTTCCAATTATTGCCATGTTTGAACAAAGTTCGCTGACAAATTAATGAACCAAGAGAAAGCTACTCCTGTTAATGAACTAGGGAACAAGCTCATTTTATGATAGTCTATCACTTCACCACTTTGCAGCGTGAATTGTCCTATGTGTTTTAGAGTGGACACTTCTCCTAAACCAGAGAATAATGAAAATTCAGGTACCTTGTACCTTCTAGGCCATGGATATGCTTGATCCACCCAATCAGGATATGGCTTCGCATAAGTAGGCTACATACCCCAAAAGCCATTTGATCATGTATTATCTCCATGATTTGATATCTCAACATGACATTGGGAGCATATGGAATTCCTACAGGTTGGTTTAATGGTTGATTTGCTTGGGGCCTAATATTTGGTCCTTGGTTGACAACAAAATTGCCATTGTTTGGACCATTATTACCATTAAACTGAGTATTCAAACCATCATTAATGCCAGGGACGTTCTATCCATCATTCAGGACATTGTTTCTTATATTTGGATTACCCCCAGGTTTGTAATCCTATTACCACCATTCAAGTTTGGCGTTCCATTACCCCACTGGTTTGAAGCAGACGGACCAAAGGGTAGCTCTAATCCTTGATTTAAGTTCAAACCAGAAGAATTATGTGGTCAATTTTGCCCCGCAATTGTCCTGATTTAAAAGTGGTTTACAATAGGCATAATTGGCTAATACATTTAGGGGGTGTTTGACACCCATTTTAGTAGAAAAATGTGTGTTTGAATAATGATTGATGGAAGAATGTGTGGTTAAAAAGTAAAGAGAATTTTTAGGTTTATGTGTAATATTATTTTATTGATAGAATGTGTGGTTGAAATGAAAAAAGAGAAAAAAATGAGAATGAGAATGAGAAAAAAATGGGTGTCAAACGGGGGTTTAGCCTACTAACTTGTTCATTATTTCATTTAATGTATTCAGTTGTTTGGTCATGTTGTCATAATGTGCATTCCTACTTTTGGTAAATATTTCCATATTATGAATATTTCGTAGATTTACCTATTCAACGACATCCTGTGTGAGTTCCCCAAGCAATGCACACATGGTTCGAATACTCAATTTTGTCATTGGTTCGTAACGACTGTGACTGCTTTGACTTTGTCCCTCTGTTCGTGGAGAGTTTTGCCGCTCCTCATATTGCTCGATTACAGACTTGATTATTTCCTGACTTGCTAGTTCCTTATCAGAATTTTTATGAGGTATAGTGCTTCACTTTTTGTATCAAGCACCAAACACCAATTGTCCCACTGGGCGTGCTAAATTGTTTCGCTCGGATTGTCGCTAACAATTAAAAAAAATGATCAGACGATTGTGTAAGGGACAAACCTTTTGAGACAAAGTTCTAAAAAGGGGTACTTTATTGATGAAAGTTACAATTGGAAATAAATAAAGTGTCTCGAAGGGGCGCAAACATACGAGTACCGAAAATGGATAATTTAAAGTTAATCTAAGAAATTGAAATTATATATTATCTATTTAAGAGTGTTTGATTCGGGCATTTCTTTTATGTCTTCTCTTCCTTTTTATACTTTTTTGATAATTTCTTTGTGATGAACTGTTTGGAAATTGCTTAATTGCTCTATAACTACCCACTTTTTTCATGATGGCTCACTTGTCGTGTCGTGGAACTGCCGTCTACAACTGAGATCCATGGATCGTAGGATATGATATGATTGTTCAATAACTGTTTCGATAACTATTGTTTTGGATAATCATAATATCTTAGATTCGCTTAATTCCTGGGCGATTAGAGGGTTTTGGGCGAGAAAAGGTTCATCGCTCTGGACGATTATAAGGTATTTCATTCGTTCAAATTCTGGGCGTCCTCCAAGTTTGGACGATGATGTTACTTTGTTCGTGGGCCTCCACCGCATTCATTAATGGTCCATCTGGGCCTTTATCCTGGATTTCCCAATTGAGCTTCATTCTTTGGGCTATCTAATTTGGACTATACTTTTTGTGTGTCAACACTTCCAATATAATGAACCAAATGACTAATTAGTATCTATTAGAACAGAAGTCTCGTTGGGAAGGAAGGTGATTTTGAGAAGAATGTGATTTGGAGGAGATGAAGATTAACCATTGAAGGAATCGTTTTTAATTTCCCGTTTATTTATTTATTTCCAAAATACAATTTTTTGATGACGAGGCTATGATTTACACATTTTGTATGCCACATAGATATATTTGTTTGTACAATGAAATTGGCTATGGTAATGGATATGTAAACTAATGAAATATTTCAGTAAGCATTCCATTTAATTTTTAGCGAGCAAGTAATAACCATGAGTAAAATTCAATGGCCACTTGTTTAGCCCTTATTATTTGAAATTTTGATGGTTAGAATAATATTTTTTTGAAAAATATGTATTTAAAAAAGAAGAAATAATTTTGAGTTTACGTTTAATATCATTTTATTGAAAAATGTGTGATTAATAATAAGAGAGAGAAAAATAAATTATAATTTTAGTGGGGACCAAACAGCGGCTTAATATTCATTTAGCCCAAGTTTAACAACCATTATTTCAAAACTCTATTTTCTACTTTCGGTCACAAATTCACTCAATAATATATTTTACATCTAAGCCTTCGTTTGGTAACCATTTTTCTACAAAAAAATGCATTCTTTGTGTTAAATCACACATTTTTTGTCTCTTTCCAGCCTGGACCCCACTTGATGTAAAAGAAAAAATGTATTATTTGAAAAAAGAATGACTCCCAAACGAAGCCTAAGTTTAAAACCTTTTTCTATTTTTTAATCAAACATCCCCTAAAAAATCATTGTTCAAATTTCTATTTTACCCAAAGATAATGGTTTGTCAACTCGAGCCGGGGCTATTTTGGAGAATTCGCAAAAATCAATTCCCACTACGGCAAAACAGTAAAGGACACGCGCTCAAACGCAGCGGCAGACGGGCAGTGCAGCGGTGCCTTCAAAGTTGATTCACATCACATAGAATTAGCAAAACCCTAGAAGAAGAAAAATCCCCAAAATCAATCATGGACAATGCTCTCGCCAGCGCGTCAGCGATCAGTGACCAGCGGCAAAAGATCGAACAGTATAAGCACATTCTCGCCACCGTCCTCTCCTCCAACGACGTTGCTCAGGCCAAACAGTTCATTGATCACGGTTGCTCAACTTTAGCATTTTACTTTTTTTCATTGCTCTTTTTGATTCTTTATTTACAGCATTTGTTTTGTTCTGCCTCTATTTGTTAATTTTTGTAGCATTTACTTTTTGGGATTTCTTCAGTGTTATCGGATGATGTTCCGCTTATGGTATCAAGGCAACTTATACAAACGTTCGCCCAAGAGCTCGGGAGGTTGGAGCCAGAGTTTCAGAAGGAGATTGCCCATTATACCCTCAACCAGATTCAGCCTCGGGTTGTTTCTTTTGAAGAACAGGTGAACTTTCTAGCCCAGTACTTTATCTAATTTCTGTCAATACCCTTCGCAAATATAGTCCGTATTTTGCTTTGTTGAGCTAAAAAATATCTAGTCCAGACTCTAAATGGAAAATTATGGGCTTCTAAATTAGTACTAAAGCAGCTGAATGTCTAGGCGATAGATTCTTGCCCAATATATAATGTCATGAATAAGTTGGCAATAATGTGAGAGCATATTTTGAGCTATGGAGATGGCCAATTACCCATTGCTTCTAAATTAAAGCAATTGAGTGTTTAGGATGATGTATTTGCTTTAGTTTGTTTGTCGTGTCTTATCAGAATCATCTTTAACGGCAGCTGATTTTTATGAAGTGATGCATGCGGGAGTATGTGATAATCAAGATATGGATGTTTGAAAGAGGAATTGTTTGCAATATGGTACTTGACTTATGTGATACCTTGGCTTTGATATATAGAATGATGCTGAAATCGCAAGGACTTTGATGGAGTTTGGAGATTGACAATCTCTTTGATGCCTTGTGAGACATGGAAGTGGATTGCTTTGTTTGTAGTGAAAGGAAAAATGAGGTGGTTGTAGAGATAGAGTCTTTATGGGAAATGGAAGCAGTAGGGATAGTGAAATCATAATGTCTTTGTTTGGCTTAAGTTGTTAAGTCTTCAAAATCAAAAGAAGTGGATAGGAAATAGATCAAGGTACAAACTTTCCTAATTCTATATCCTCTGAGCGAAGACAAAAAACCAGACGAAGCAAATGTCACATCTTCGTACGCTCTACCTTAATTGCCAGGGATGGCAACGGAACAGGGTGCGGTGGGACGGGCAACCTCCCCCATACCAGCGCCGTTACCCATTTAACGCGGTGCCCCCATTCATTAAAGTGAGATAATAATATATTTTTTAATTTTTAATTTATGTTTAAATGTTAAATTATTCAAATATATTTGGTAAACTAAGACTTTAATTGTTTGTCATATTTTTTAGATAATCTTAGTTGTTATTTTTTATTAGAATTAATGAAATTTCATGAAAATTTTCATTGAAAGTATTGAATTCTAAAAAAAAAAAAAATTTTAAAATGAAACGGGGCGAGGCGGGGTACCCGTTACTTGTACCCGCCCCGAGGTGAAGTTTCCCTCCTCTCCCTTACCCAAATATCCAATTAAGCGGGTAATCATAGGGTGGGACCCGCAGATATCGGGTTTGTCGGATTTTCTTGCTATCCCTATTAATTGATCGAGTTGCATGTACATATTTGTAAAGGACCATCTGACTAGGAAATGTGGTTCGAAAGTTCCCTCTCTAGCAGTAGGGTGGCAAGCCAAGATCACCATTTCTCTCGGGCTCTATTTGTTTCGGATTAAAATAAGATTTTAATCTAAGTCAAAATCTGTAACCAAATTTTTACAAACATTGGGATGTTACCAAAAATTCAATTTCTTTGCGTAACAATAAAATATAGAATTCTTTAATAAACAAGATATTTGAACACTCATAAATTTAAATTTAAATCATGAAATCGTATCTTTAAAAAAAATATTTATTATTGACTAACTAATTCAATAATAATATTTGAACTATTCGAACCAATAAATCTAAAGGTAGTAAAACTTAGCGTCTTTCACATGTCAAAATCCCTTGGCAGTTCGCTGCACCATTTCGTCACAGTTTCAATCGATCCGCACTAACCTGAAGAAAAATTATAGTAAGAGTGAGTATTTAAAAATACTCAGTAAGATATGTGCAGTTTTCATACACAATTATATAACAATAATATAGATAATTCATATCACATTTCTCTTTATGGAGTATACCGGTGACCAAGCGAGATACTCATCATTTCTCATCTTGAAATCCCAAAGAATTTCACATTTCGTTAGGTCGAACCCGAAGGTCCACTGACAATTAATGCATAAATCATTGACCATAAAAGTATACAGAAACATCGACTTGCAGAAAAGGTATCTTACCTCGATAAATAAAATGAAATTTCTTTTGAACGAAATATGAATGACGTTCCAAATTCTTCTCTCAAAATCCTTGCTTCGTCGAATATGGGTAAGTATGTGTATATATATAATGGTTGCAAATTGGCTCCCCGTTTTCTGATTTCAAAACAACTAAACAAGTATAAAAAACTTTCTGAAACTTTCTGTAAGTAAAAGCTTTGGAACCGTGTGCTATATATATAGGTTTAGGCTAGAGTAATTGATAAGTTTTATGTTAAATCAAATTTGATTTGATCTAATCCTAATTATTATATTATCATTATCCATACATGCATTCCTGAATAAGATAACGTAATGCAGATGGTCAGATAAGTTGGACTCCTAATTGCATTAGATATGAGGCCTTTTTTTTTTAATACAAACAAACAATTGAACAATTGAACTCTTATTTGATTTCTAAAAAAAAGTCTTTTATTATCTATGATTTATCACAAATTGAGAGTAGTGGTGGACGGCTGCCATCTAATCATAAACCAACTCAATTAATTACCAATTAATGATAACGTCTTTGAACTTCAATAACTTGTACTTAACTTATTCAAATTAACATTTTCTCGAGTCAAAGACTTCTAATTAATTAAAACCTACTAAAAGAGTCCAATATTGATATACTAATTTTTGCCCTATCAAAAACAAATTATTAGGCTCAAATAAATTAAGAATCAAAATCTATTTCATTCTAGTCCCTCAACTTCAAGCTACACATAAAACAATTAAATTTTTCCTAAAAAATATCGAGTGTTACAATCTACTAAAAATCTAATTTTAATATCCACCAAACACCCATTCAGTAACGGACTTCCTTGAATGCTTCTTAGAATGAAATTAGAATGGTGAATTTATGCAAAATCTTTAACTCTTGCACACATCAAGCTGTATGTCATCCAAGTGGTCTTTCATATATTGAGAAAGCACATCACTGCTAGATTTTGCAAGATATTGGATCTCCTAATTGGTGGGAAGGAAACTCTTGGAAGGAATCAAGAGGAATTAAGCCCCTTTACTTTCATAATATGAGTATAAAAGCTGGGTATAAGTTACATATCTTTGCAATGGTGAATTGATACATGCTAGTTGCTTGTCACTTTTCACTTGCAGTGGTTCCATTAGGAGACGGGCTAGCTCCCTTTCCCAAGAATTTGGAAAAGAAAAGAAATAAAAAATTGAGCTACAGTTTAACTGTCTGCCACTTGGTTAAGTTCTACAATTATCTTAATCTCTTCGATGATTTTCTGCATCTTGGATCTTTTGAATCTGGCGTTGACGAGTCTTTTACTCATTCTTATGTTCTTCAATTCTATACATTTCTGTCGATAAACTTGGTCAAAGAAGTTGGAACCTGGACAATCCATGTCAATTGTTGTTTCCTTCCTTTAGTTCGAGCAGTTTCGTCTGAAATTGACACTGTTGGAAAACTGTTGCACTGTAATTTGAAATTTCCCCTATAACCTATTCTTCAGTTATATTTTTCCGTTTCAGTGTAAGTTTCTTTTTGAGTTTGCACCAGATGGTTGGTAGGGATGTTTCACTCTCAATATCTATCATCTTAGATGATCCATATTTAAGATATGAATTATATATGAATTTTTACGAAGCCAGAAAAGAGGCATGTCATCTTTTTATTAGCTCCTAAAGCAACATATCTGCGCATTAACCCAAATAGGCTGCTCAATCAAATAATATCACTGTTTGCTTTCGTTAAGGGATCATGCTTCAATTGCCATCATAATAATTATGGCTTTAATTGCTATTTTCCATACCCTGTCTTCTTTATTCCCTAGTTTGTTTTCTGGATAAATTATCTGGCTTCAAAATTCTTATCGATGCGTATGATTGCAGGTGTTGATAATTAGAGAAAAACTTGCTGAGTTGTATGAATCTGAGCAACAGTGGTCAAAAGCTGCACAGATGCTTAGTGGCATTGATCTAGACTCTGGAATGAGGTCAGCAGATAGATGCTTTTCTCTCATTTTTAGTTAATATATTCTTCGTGGAATTTATTGTGACATTTTTCTTTCATTCTCTCATTTTTTGCAGAGCGATTGACGATACCTTTAGGCTGTCAAAATGTGTCCAAATTGCTCGTCTTTACCTTGAGGTATTTCTTGAGTTGGCCGTGTAATTTTATTATTTAAATTTGATGTTACCAAACCTTTTTATGTGGATGTGCCATGCATGTTAGACTTGGAAAATTTCCCCTCAAATGCCACAAATGCACACGTGTGCATATACTGTCTACATGAATTCATAAAGGCACGTTATCAGCAGTCAGAATTTTTTTAGATATGTCGTCAATCAGTTCATTAAGCCCCTGTTTGACTCTCTTCATTACATAACTCTTTATTTCTCATACTCATTTTCAACCATACATTCACACCATAAATATTTTGCACTTAAATTCAAAACTTTTTCCTACTTTTTAATCACACTTTCTCAAAAAAAATTACTATTCAAAACATCATTTCCCCCAATTTCTCTTTATAATAGCCATCATAAAAGGGCTTCTTTTTTTTTTTTTTTTTTTTTTTTGTGTCATTGGGTAATATATGTAATCTGAGACCATTGGTACCCACATAAAGATTTGATGCCAACATTTCCACTCATGAAGTTTGTGTTCATTGTGCATCTTATTGAGAGCAATTGCCAAATTCTCAACTGTAGTTCCAAAAGTACTTGTCTTGTTTACGTCACAAATCGTGAAAAAATAATCCTTATTTATGCTTTTTAACTTATATTTCTATATTCCTCAAATATAATTGTTTACTTTTGCACCCAGTGTCTCTTTTGCAGTTGAGCAGTGTTACTCTGGATATCCTTGTTTATTGAATACAAATGTCAGATGCTTTATATTCTAGAAACAAATGCTGCATGGTGTTATGAACTATTTATATCATTCAGTGAACTTTGAACTATGGTTATCTCAAAGCTATATCGAGGATATCAATGACGAAGTAACTGGAACTTATATGCTTGTTTCTTGATTTTCAGGATGATGACGCAGTTAATGCAGAAGCTTTTATAAACAAGGCTTCCTTTTTGGTTAGCAACAGTCGGCATGAAGTGTTGAATTTGCAGTACAAGGTTGACATTGAAAAAAAATTGGCTCGATGATATGAAGTATCTAGATTACACTGAACGCATTCCTATATTTATCATTTAACAGGTTTGCCATGCTAGGATTCTAGATTTGAAGAGAAAATTCCTGGAAGCTGCCCTGCGTTATTATGGAATTTCCCAAATTGAGCAGCGACAGATTGGAGATGAGTATGTGTATTTGAAAAGATGTTGATTATCAACTTGTAATGCGCTCCATGGTTTTTGTCTCTAATATTTTTATACAGATTTCTAATTCACTTAATTGAATCTCAGCCGTATAGTTATCTTATAGCATTTGGTCACAGTTCACGCATCGGACTTCATAATTATCCTTTGTTTTCCTTCACATAGTTAATTGAATTGAAACAAAAGCGATGTTAAATTTTGTAAATAAAGTTTTACGTTAAGCAGTGATGTTAAACAAGCATATACTTGACAAATTAACCGACATATTAAGATTTTGTAAAAGTACTAAATGGGGTGTAGAAACATCGTATATGAACTTATATACCCTGGAAAGATATGGCGTTTTGTATTCTATTCTGACAGTAGTACTAAAATGTGGTGTAAAAACTTTGTCATTTATACTAGACATGTGACTGTTGTCTTTTGACAATCAAAGAGAATAGAATATGCCTTTGTGTTTGGATGCCAAACGATCATTCTTTTAAGAAATTATTGGTTATATTAAGCTTATGTAGAAGTATTAGCTATTAACTCTGTGATCGAAGTCGAAAGAAATAGGTCTTCAGTTCTTAAATTGAAGGCTTCGCTACTGAAGTCGCGTGTACAAACATTATATATGAAATTATCTATAATGGACATATACACATGTATTTTGACTTCTGAGAACTGTACTCAATGCGATGTAAAAAGATTAATATTTATAGTATACATACAAGGATGAATTTGTCTTCTGACAATCGTAGAGAATACAAATTGAATATGTTTTTGTCTTTGGTGTTGAGAATGTTTATTAAATCTGAGCAGTACTAGTATGATCTTATTTATACTCAATATGCACGATTTAGTATTATATGTCCTCATATGGAGCACTTGACCATCACAGAGAGATTGATGAAGAAGCACTAGAGCAAGCTCTAGCTGCTGCAGTAACATGCACGATTTTGGCTGCTGCGGGTCCTCAACGTTCTCGTGTTCTAGCCACCCTTTACAAGGTATGAGTAACTACTTTGACCTAGCTTAGCTATTTTGTCTGATTTGTAGACTGTACAAGTTCATATCATTATCTGGATGGCAATTAAATTTTCCTATGTCATCCAGAATTTCTATTCGTGTTTTCTAATCAAGAATCTTTTTTCGCTAATTTGATTATTATTCTTTGAGGATGTATGTGTTGTTGTTTCTTTGTGACTTTTCTAGTTTGGAGGATTATTTGTTTCGGTTCTCTATGTGGTCGTTGCTAAGATTTTATATGATGTGATTATAGAATTTCTTCACCCCAAATTACTGTTACTTGGCATTTAGAAATAAAATCACTGGAAGTTGTCCAAATGAAAAAAATATATCTGGCCGAATAATATAGGGTAAGGTTATTCTGTCTTTAATTCAAAAATGTGGTCTACATGTTAGACTTGTGTCCTTTAATTTGAGGGACCATCACCTAATATTATGATTAAACACTACGAGTCCCAAATATTGCGATCGTTGGTTCATGTCTGGTAAAACATTTGATTATTAGTGCAGAAGTTAGTCCCCTGCCCACTCCAAACTGAATTTTTTATGATGTTTCCTCTTGGAGTGTCACGAGTGTGCCATAATATCTTAGTCAAATATTTGCTTCCGGTGGACAATTTACTTGCTTACTTTTGCCTTTGAGGTTGCTAAATAGGATTGTCACCATTAATTTCACGATATACATTCTAAACGCCTTGTTGATGATTTTTTACCTTCTGTATTCTGGAGTGAGATTGCCATGATGATTTTATTTTGAAGCTGTGCAAGATTCGATTTTGCATTGTGATTAAATTCTACCTCTTTCTTTTCTTCCACCAGGATGAACGTTGCTCTAAGCTAAAGATCTATCCCATCTTGCAGAAGGTAACCTCTTAGATCTAAACTCATAACAAGGACCAACTGCAAAAACAACAAATATCTGTGCACATCTCCCTAATTCTGAAAGGCAGTTATCCTTCTGTGTGTTAATATAAAATACAAGCAGATGCTGTGGATTAATTAAGGCTGCTTACTGCTGATGTCTTGCATGAAAATTTCCAGGTTTATTTGGAGAGAATTTTGAGGAAACCAGAAATTGATGCTTTTGCAGAAGAATTGAAACCACATCAGGTTGCCATCTTACTCTACAGATGATTTTCGAATATTTTATTTTCCAAGTGTAGATCTGCAATCATTTTGCTGGGAATTGTAACATATGATTCATTTTGCAGCAAGCACTTTTGCCCGACAATTTTACCGTTCTTGATCGTGCTATGATTGAGCACAATCTTCTGAGTGCTAGCAAACTTTATACAAATATAAGGTGGGTGGAAAATGTTACTGTTATTGACTATTTTTCTCTTAAATGAAATTGTTTTTGCAGTTATAGCCAATAATATGACATTAACCCCTTATATTACTCCTGTTCAGCTTTGATGAATTGGGCAGATTGCTGGGAATTGCTCCTCAGAAGGTACAGTCCCTTGTTACCAAAATAATGACATTACCTAGTGCAACATGTACAGACAAAGAAGACAAGCGTACTGTCTATTTGCAAACAATAGAATTGTATATCCCCAGTTATGGAAAACTAGCACCGCGATCTTATTAATTGATATAGTTGCTAGCTTAACCGTGAGTTTGATTGGCCTATTCAAGCTTGTCATATTCAGCTTTATTTCTGTCTGGCTGTCCATGTTACTTGCCTAGTTTTCCAAGTAAAAAACCTGAAAAGATTCAACTAGTTTTGAGGGGCTGAAGGTTTTAAATGAGATAAATCTCATTAGATAGAATTCTTTTGAAAAGTGAACTTTATAAAATCCTACATCTTATGGAAGCTCATGAAATGTTGTGAGTTAGATAATCTCGTTTCACTGAAAAGCTATAGAATAGAATGCTTGCAATTGCCTATTTAGCCTTCCAAGGTGCTAGTGTTCCAAATTTCGAAATGATTTGTACCAATTTGTGATTTCTCTAGGAACTAAAAGTAACAGTGTTTTGCCAGTGCCTCAAATTTCATTGCACCCCACTACATTCTTGGCTTTCCTTGCTCTTCTTTGCAATGTAGTTGTACACCAGTGTATTCACACATCAATAATATATGATGATGCTGTTCTTTTAAAGGTCTATGCTAAAGCCTCTTAAAAACTAATTCAACCTTTGTGCAGGCTGAGAAAATAGCTTCAAAAATGATCTACGAAGACAGAATGAGGGGATCTATTGATCAGGTAGAACTTTCATTAAAATTGATGTATACAATTTCTGAGGCGTTTCATTAATCCTTCTCATCATATCATTCTTTTCATATATCAATTCAATTTATTGAAACTTCTTTGATAGCTCTTGTTTCTCTTTGAATTATGAAAAAGTTTTAAAATATTTTAGCAGGCAATTTTTTGTACTCCTTTCCCCTTTTTAGTGTTTGAAAGTTATTGATGTTCTATATTGAAGATGATCTTTTGATAAAAATGTCATTTTCTTCCTTCTCAACGGCATGCTAAACATTGTAGTGAGCATCTTTTTATAAGAGTTCAACAGTTATGTAATAATTCTACGAGTCAGGTTGAAGCTGTTATACATTTCGAAGATGACACAGAGGAATTACAACAATGGGATCAGCAGGTAATGCTTGCTATGGTTAACAAGTTCCTATTTGATTGGTTTGTTACATCTATACATATCACAAAGCAAATATGAGAAGTCAGTTGCTAACTCTGATAAAGTGTTCTATGATGTAAGATGAATTAAAACAAATTGGTAATGTTCCACTCTGTGACTTAATCAAAGCATAGTGGAATGAATAACCGTAGAACTACGTACTTCTCCATCCATTAATTGCCCTGAGCTGGTTGTGCTGATATTGGTTGTTATTTTTTCGCAGATTGTTGGATTGTGTCAAGCTCTGAACAACATTCTTGATAGTATGGCAACGAAGGGCTTACCAGTTCCCGTCTAACCTATTTGACAAATAATGTATCTTTCATTTCAACCACTATACATGTTATCCTTCAATAGATTCAAACTCTTTCCCGAAGTAATTGGGTCTATATTGCAAGATTTCACAATTTTTTAGCACAAGGAACATCGATGTTAATTCACAATCTTTTGGTCCATGGTTATAAGTTTGAACACTTTTAGTTCATTATTGAGTTGGTCCACCATTGAATATTCGTGTTTAAATCTTGTCACTTGTATATGAAAATTATGGATACTGAAAAAAATTGAATCTTTTGCATCTGGGAACTTTTTCAACAGTAAGTAAAATAAATAAATTTTCCACTTGAATCTTTGAATAAGATGTAATATTAACACTTTCAAATTAAAAAGTATAGAGGACTTCAGAAAGTGGGCATCCAGATGGAAATTGGGGCCTCTTGTGTGTGCTTAAATTTTGTTTGCTCTCTCTCACATACGATCATTGAGTTCACACACCTTTGGAGTGCACTAGTGGACAACACAATTAATAAGAACAAAATAAATCCTAACTTTCGTTTAAGCCCAATCAAACCTGATTTGCACAATGCGTAGGCAATAGGCTAAATTCTCAATTTTCAAGAACAGTATATAGTTAGAAAACTGAACCATAGATTTTGCAATCAGGTCAGCTTCAAGATAAACAGTGACAGTGCCATAAAACGGCACAAAAATATGAATTCATGGATAAGAATCCGTTTCCCAGATTTAAACAAATGCAACAGATTACAAAACTCAAGCAAAAGGATCACATTTCAAAATCCCAGGTGACTTCAGCACATAATTTTGGCGTTTTTTGCTCCTCTGCCAAATTGAGGGATGCTGAAATCTGGAAAGATAAAAATGACAGGAAAATCAAGAAGGTTAGAAGTAATACAATTAAGAGACAACCTCAACAATTTTAATGCTCATTAGCAATTTGTATAACAAGAAAATGCTACTTGATTATGAAATCGAAGTTATTAATAAATCATTGGCGAACTTGGAAATTTAGCTTAAAATGTTCCGAAGAGGTCTGAACGTGGCTAGTGCATCTGTGCGTCGGGGTAAAAACAAAATCAAAACATGCATACAAATCTACGTGGAACAGTGTATACTTGATAATCAAGAAAGATAGCTGAATAAACTATTATATAATTTATGCAATGGAAAACAAGATTACATAACAGGTACACAACTCATTTAAAATAGACATAGGCACACATAGGAAACAATATCGAGCACAAATGGCTAAACTTAAATACAAGCAAGCTTGGGGTCGTACATGCTCATAATATCACTATGACCAGCAATTGACAACTAAACAGTAATAGCAAAATGGGAAACTTGGTATTATAGCATGGTTGCATTAACTGACCAGTCCTCCTACATCATGATGACTGATGAGTGTTACTAACATCGATTAGAATGATAAATCATTTTTAGTCTGAAAGTTACAAACATGCTATAACCATTAAACAATATCAGAGCTATAAGCGTTCCCCATCAGTTTCATGTTCAGAATTTCATTGTTGACCTGCCTCAGTTATCCTATCGAATAACTTCTGCTTTATTCACACCTCCAACCAAGAACATACATAATCATAAGAAACTGAGAAGTACAAACATGCAATTCCGTAATTGCAAAGGGTGGAATGCCTACAGTTGGAAAATTTAAAAAGGGCAGCCTACACAAATGGATATATAGGGTTCACCACATAAACTTTTTTACGGAGCTTTTTCATACAAATAATTAAAGAACACTCATCGTGGCTGTATTCACCACCTAAACTATTTTACGGAGCTTTTTCATACATATAATTAAAGAATACTCACCATGGCTGTATTCGTGACAAGCTAAAGTCCGACAATTTTCTAGACTGTACACAGATGACCCTAAAGTTTGACATGCTATAGTTCCTCTTTCTCAATTACAGCTCGACTGCTCAAGAAAATAACAGCATGCCTAGATGGATAGATCTTTTCATTTATTTTTCCCGATTAGGTATGTGTCGTGCTTAGATAGCTAGATCTCTTGGGCAGAGAGCAAGGATGGGGGTTGGGAGGAAACCGGCATTTGTCTTTTCACTAGTGAAAAGAACCTTCCAACTGCTGATAGGTAAGACATCAATTGTACAACTATTTGAGAGCATGTGAAGTAGCCTTATTTACATGTCTATTTGCAGTTAAAAGCTGCTGTGCTATAGGTAGCATTATTAGCGTAAAAATAATACCATTATGACAATGTTATATTTGAAATTCAGTACATACAGTGTTTAGAGAATGACAACCACACAACTAAATAGCTGCATAACATGGTAAAAATTCATAGCCTTTGTGTACACTTTTGGAAGAGCGCAACCACAATCCATCTACACTTGTACAAGACACATATAGACCAATAATAAATTAAAATAAAAAATTCCCCCTCATATTCACTGAGGAAAAGCTAGCATAGAAGAAAATCTGAGTTTAGTAGATTATAGACTTTTCTTAAGACGGTCAAGATCTATCATGATCTACTCAACATGTTATGAATTGTCTATAACCATCTCTTGCTGACAACTATGTACTAGTGGGCATGTGTCAAGTTGCCATAATGAATTCAAATTTAGAGGCTCTTCCACTTCAACCAGTATGAGCAACCTAATAGAGAAAAGCAACACGCCAATTCGTCGCACTAACAAGTTTTTCAAATTCATGCCAAAATGCTACCAGCATATATACATCAGATTAAACAACAATTGCATTTTACCTTAAACGATCCATTCAGCTTGGAAGTCCGCGACCATTCCAAACCCAAATTCTTACTTGATGTCTGATATGTAGCCCGGAAAAGATCATCCCCATAAACTTTACGTGCAACCATGAAATCCCATGCATTCTTCCCCAAATCATAACTGGGCTCAAAAGTTGTCAACCCTCCATGCAAATAAGTATACTTTAACTTAGTATTCCCCGTCCCTAACATGTGATTTGCTGAGACCTTGTTAGCTGGATCAAGCACCAAACTCCCATCCAATATTGTCCTGTTATCACCCTTACTGTGAATGTAAGTCAAGTTTACTGGCTTCTCAGCTACCCTTATTGTGTTCATAAATTGAAACTTGAGATCCTAAATAAAAAAATTAAAGAACCAACATTAAATTATAATAACAGCAACAAAAACCAAACACTGCTCCTGATAAGTTTGGAATTGGCTATTCGTTGCCAGATCTAAAGCAACAAACTAAGTCAATTTTGGTCTACCCTTCTCACTTCTAAACCGCTCTACCAAAATTGTGTATTTAAGATTCGTATATATTAGAAAAATACTATGCCTGTTAAATTACTGACCATTAGTTATCAACTACTGATTGCTGCATTAAATCCCGAGTCAACCCAATTATCAGCAGTTAAAAGCCAGATATATAACAATAACAACAAAAAATAATGTGAAATTGTTGAAAGAGGAAAGAGATTTTTAGTTTGTTGATTACTTTTTTGGGAACGTTGTAATCGATGATAAAGAAACCAGGTTTTTCAACGGCCAAGGATAAACCGTTTAAGCAGGGGCCGTTAACAATGGTAGCGTCGGTCATGGAGGCGCGTAGTTTGAAGTCTCCGGCATTGGCGGTGACGGTAGCGAAGGCGGCGGCCTTCTCGGGCTCATATCTAGCTTTGAACGACGCCTTCATTTCCGTTTTCTTTTGTTGATTTTTTTTGTTTGGTAATAATTCTGATCCTCTGAATTGTTTCGGATTTTTCAATGCGCATTGACGGACGGCTCACCACAATGACTTGTGTCTGTTGCACTGAATCACTGCTCACCTCTTGTCTGATATCTAGAAAGGAAAAAAGGGTAAGGGGTATTTGGGAGATTTATGTATTTGGCCCGATCAATTATGTTTTTTAAGTTATCTATCAAGAAGTGTATATTACCTTTAATGAAATGAATTCTTACATATTGCAATCACTTTTTTTAGAATAGTTCTAAAACTAGTTTTATCTTGTGTTTCTTCTATTTTGAATCTCCATATATAAATTCATTCTTTGATCTAATAAGTTAGAATAATCTGTAACATATTTTTCTTTGAGTCTATTATATTTTTCAGATAATATATTTATATTTTCTAGTTGAGAAGTAATATTTTTTATTTCTTCTAACATTCTTCCTAATAGATTATCTAATCATTTAATTGTATATCCTAGCATCTTAAATATCAGATTATAAATATGAACACAAACATTATAACAAATACTCCCCACGATTCTCTAAGATCTTAGGAGGATTCATTCTAATTTTAGCAAGAAAATAATGGTTTTACCTTAGTTTTGATCTTGATCTTTATTCTTAAAATCAAGTGACCTTCGAGTTCTGAATCTGCAAACCACTCCCTTTAACGGCCTCTTGCCTTCATGGGATCTTTGTTGTTTCAACTTCTTGCTCTCACTGTATCGTTCCTAAAGATAAATCTCTAGACTTCTGTTAAAGAAAACTCTCTTTATTGCTAAAATAAGAAATAACTTTTCCTATTAGGGTGCGTTTGATTGCAAGGGTGGAAAGTGGGTGGAAAGAAAATGTTTTATAGGGAAAACATTTGCCTAAAAAATGTTTTGCAAAGAAAATGATTTCAAGTGTGTTTGATTGGTATAATTTTTCACCTGAAAAATTTTTAAATTTTGTGTTCGTTTGGCCTTCGTTTGTATCAAAATTGTCCATTAAAATGAGAATTTTTTCCATACTTGATTATGAAATTTGTTTCCATTGCCAAAAAAGTAAAAAAAAAGAAAAAAAAAATGTTTCCTAAAAAATCTTTTTTTTTTTTTTATCAAAGTTTAGGGTCCGTTTGATTGTAAGGGTGGAAAATGTGTGGAAAGAAAATGTTTTACAGGGAATTGATTTTCCTAGAAAATGTTTTACTGGAAATTGTAATTAATTGTGTTTGATTGGTATAATTTTTCATGAAAAATGTTGAAAGTTTGGTATCCATTTGGCTTTTTTTTTATAGAATTTGTCCATTAAAGTGATAATTTTTTCTACAATTGGGTCTAAAATTTGTTCTAATTATAAAAAAAAAATTTTGAAAAAAAAATTTGAAAAAAAAAAAAATTTACCATACCGAATATTTTTCGTTTGACTTTATTTTGCATGGAAGTTGTCAATAAAAGTGAATTTTTTTTAACCATTGTATCTAGAATTTGTTCCCATTGCAAACAAAAAAAAAAAAAAAAAAGTGAAAAATATTTTCCCACCAAATAGGTGAGAACAAAATCAAACTTTTGTGCATCAAATGATTGTACCTAGAAAAATGTGGAAAATATTTTCCTAGGAAAATTTGTGCTATCAAACACCACAATTTGGGGAAAATGGAAAACGTTTTCCTACTTCCATGGAATTCCTTGGCTATCAAACATAGCCTTAGTGTTCGTTTGACATTCGTTTGCATCAAAATTGTTGATGAAAGTGAAATTTTTTTAACACTTGCTCATGAAATTTGGCATCATTGCAGAAAACACAAAAAAATAAAAATAAAAATAAAACCTGGAAATCAATTTCCCACCTAAAAGGTAGGAAAATGATTTCAAGGTTTTCATGGAAATTGTGAGCGTGTGGCCTCCTTGAGGAATTCAAATTGCCAAGAAAATAAAAGTAATCAAACAAGCATAAAGCTGGAAAATGGAAAACCAATTCCATTTTCCACCTTATTTCCACCCTATCTAACACGCCCTCAGATCTTTCAAGAATTTATAGAAAAAAAAAAGTTTAGAAGCCCATATTCTTACGGAAGAATTGGAATTTTATTGATCTATTTAAGATTCGTACAAAAGACAAAAGAGTTTGACTTTCTCACAAGTTGAGTGCTCACTTCTCTCATTCATTCTGTCTTTCTTCTAATCCGAAGGCTTCTATTTATACAATTACATGAAACTCAATTATTAAGCTTCTTACATAATTGCTTTCATTATAATTCTATTATGAGGCACAATTATATGTCATCTTACATCAAAGATTTATGTCTTTTCATTAAATGCACTCCTGCATTTCTATTACAGATGATTTCTTTATATCAGATCTTCTTTATCTATGTCGGCATGTGGGGCAATCCCTCAATTTGCATGCGTCTTGAATTGTTGCAGGGCTCCCATTTATACGATGGGTATCAAAATTTTCAATGTATTATTTTAGAATTGTTGATCTCTCTTTTCCATTATTAGTAAGGAGCGTCCATTCTTTGTATTGGTATAAATATTTGAATTTTTTATCACATAAATTTTTTGCAATGTTATAAAAAACTTTCATCCCTAAGACTCTTTGGGATTTTATCAATGACTTAGTAATTTTTGGCATTGTTTTTTTTATTTTGACCAACTTCAATATGAAAATCTCGGCCAACATATCCAACTGTAATATTATGTTCAGCAGAATAAAATATCATTCCATCAAATTCTGGACTTGTTGAGTAAAATTTTATGTAAATGGATCTTCCTTGAGCAAATTTTGATATCTCGGATTTCAATATATCATTAACATTTTCAATTTATTTTAGATCTTTTCCAGGATAGATAAGATCTAAAAATTCAATATCTGCTGTCATTTTGACCATCAAAGGATCTGCATTTTTGGTAATGATCAATCTTAGATAAACATGATCTCCTGAAGATATGAAATAGGAATCATTTTCTTCCAGTTCATAAACAATTTTGACAAATTTTTTATATTCTTCTTCTTTTGCTGATGAAGGGGTATCATCTTCTTCATCACTTCTGATTCTGATAATCCTTGTATGTTCATCACTGCTTTTTATGGTCACCTTTCGGGGACTTGTTGGATCTCTTTTGATATTGCTGGGTCAACTACTGATTCCACCATGCAATGTACCTGTTTGTACTTTTGTTATTCCCTGTTTGGTATCAATTGGTATTTCCTGTTGGGTATTTAGTGACTCGAATTGTGAAGTTATTTCATCAATTCTATCACTCAATTCTTTGGTATATTTGGGATGAGAAATTGAGATATCAACCAACAATTTAACATATTGTTGGAGTGTGTATGCTAGTTGCTCCATTCCAATTTTCATATCATCAACTTCCTCCAAGAGGAATTCCATTCGTCTTTGACGTCTATCAGGGATTGTTTAATAGCATTCATCTCCGAATTCTATATTTCGACTAATAAAATCTGCAAGATAATTATTATTAATTCATTTAATATAAATAATATGAAAATTGTAAAATGATAAATAAGATTGCCATCTATGGAGCCTCATGGATTGAGGTTCTGATGGTAACTTATTCCTGACTAATCCTACAACTTGAGAATTATCAGTCTTAACAATGAATTTTTTAGACAACAAAAATAAAGAAAACTTCTTTATTCCTCTTATAATTACAAGTAGTTCTTTTTCATGAGTTGTATAATTTATTTTTGCTTGATTAAAAGTTCCACTTAAATATCTACAAATTTCATTTAAATCTGTTTTTAATATTGTTGCCTAATATTTATCTGATGCATCTGTATTAACAATTAAATTATCTTTTTCATTTGGTAATCTTAATTTTGATAAATTTTTATATTTTTCTTTAAGTGATTTAACAATTTCTGTATGTTCTTCACTACATCATTTGGTATTTGTTTTCCTGAGTAAAATTTGTATTTTATGCCTCTTTTTTGAAAGATTTTCTATAAATCTTTCAGTATAATTTAGATATCCTAAGAATTTTTGTATTTGTTCTTTAGATTCTAATTTATTTGGAAAACTTTCTATCTTTTTAGATATATGGTTTTGCAATTTATTTCTCTTTTATCTATTGATAATTCAAGAAAATCAATTTCTTGTTTTTCTATAATATATATATTTTTTTAGAAAGAACAATTTCTTCCTTTTTACATCCATTTATAAATTGTATTAAATAGTTTCTATATTCTTCTTTACTATTAGAACATATTAATATATCATCTATATACACTATTAAGAAATTATTAAACTTTTTAAATATATTATCTATTTTTCTTTGATATATTTGTGATGTATTTATTAGTCCAAATGACATTACTAACATTTCATATTTTTCTTGAGGTGTACTAAATGTTATATATTGTATACTATCTTCTTCCATTTTTACTTGCCAAAAATCCGATTTGCAATCAAATTTAGAATAATATTGTTTTCATTTTACAAAGTTTATTAGGACTTCCCTATTTGGTAAAAAGAATCCATCAAATTTAGTATATTTATTTAATTCTTTATAGTTTATTACCATTCTAGCTTTTCCTCTAATTTGCTCAGAATGTTTCATAACCATAAAAGTTGGACTGCTATGAGGTCAATTACTAGGTCTAATAAGATTTTGTTCTAGTAATTCTTTTATTTGGATTTTAAATTCTTGTGTATCTTGTATGATATACATAATTGGTTTTACTCTTATAATAACATTTTTGATTAGTTCTATCTTGGCTTTGGATGATATGGTTTCCAAAATAACAATGAATTTTCTACATAGATCTTTTCTAATTGTTCTATGATTTTTTCTATATTTATTTCTATTCCTATTTTTAGGATTTTTTTATACAATATTCTTTTATTTTTCACTTTATTATGTATGATTAGTTTTTTGTTCCATTTATCATCACACTGGGCTGGCTGAACTCTATAAAGTCTAAATTTTCTTGAAATTTTTAGTAAATGTGCACAAGGTGTTTATAACATTATCATATAATTATTTTGTTTGTAATATTAGAATTGTTGTATAAAATTATTTTTTAATAATATACCACATTCTAATTTATCATAATTATAGATTTTGTTTATTATTCCTTGTTTCCTTCCAAATATTATATTGATTTTATTAACACTATTAATTATTTGAGTATTTTCTCCTGTAACTCTTGTTATTTTTATCTTACTATCATTATTCCATGATTTTATTAAGAAACTTTTAACTATTGTTATGTCACTTCCTGTATCAACTAAAACACATGTTGTTATATTTATTTCTACAATAGTAACTTGTATATATATCGTCAATGGAAAACTTATTTGATTACTCATTTAGCTCTTTTTACATAATATAGTTTGATCATTATGAGTTATATATAAGCCTTCTCTTTTTATACTATAGTTTTCTAATCCATTTAGAAAACTCATTCCTAATAATATATGAGGGTTTATATCCATACTTTTATCTATATAATATGGTACTAAAAGATTAATTCCTCATGTTTTTATTGGTACATTTACTTCTAATTCTGTAGTATGTATTTGTCCATCAAAATTTAAATATCTATATGGTTCAGTTCTATGAATTATTAATTAAATTATTTATTTCGAATTGAAGCTATTTGACATTCACTAGCTCCTGTATCTATTAATATATATGGTATTGCTATGTGTTCTCTTCCATTGAAATATTCTCCTTCTATTTTCATATTTCCCGCATTTTTATGAAGTTTTATTTCTCTTGTATTACTAGTTTCTTTTAATTGTTTTCTATTAGATAATCTAAGACTTTTTGATCTTCTAATTAATCTTCCATCTTTAAATGTTATCTTATTATCAGAATAATCCTCCTCTTTTAATTCTGTTATTTCAGGTTTATTTCTTGTTATGCTAAGTTCATATTCTTCTGGAATTAAATTTATCTGCTTACTTGATTATATTATTTTACTAATATCTTTACATTCCTTATGGACTTCTATATATGATTTTTTAGAATAAATATTTCCATAATTGGAATTAGTAAATGTATATAAAGGTCTATATTCTATAGTCATAATTTGATCTCCTGGTTACATCATATCATTCTATGTAACTTGAAATGTAATCCTAAAATTTAATTAAAGTTTTTATCTTTTAATGATACACAATATTTTGGGTAACAAGTAAATATTATTTTTTGGTATGTTAAATTTCTTTCTATAGTTTCTAAATGACTATCTTTTAAATTTATTATTCTCCCATCATATAAACTTACAGTCAATGATGAATCTATTCTTTCTCTAACTAAGGATTTAAATACTATTTGTATTCTTGCTAAATAGACATATTGAATTTTTTCACTTTGATTTTTATTAATCTTTGTTAATAATTCTGCAACTGTGTTTTTTGTTAAAAGATTTAATTTATGCGTTCCATGTGTTGTTCAAATATCTATGATTTTTTCAAGTTTATGATATTCATTTATTGCTATCATTTCTCTTTTCCAAATTCTATCTAATACTTTCAATTTTCCTATTTTTAAATCTGAAGATAATTTTTGCATTTTCTTGAATTTGTTATTATCAAAAGTTACATTTAATCCATATCCATTGACTCCTTCATATTCTTGAATATCTATGTTATCACTTTCTATTTCCTCTATTTCTTTATTTGGATTCTGATTCATTATCCTCTAAACTTGTTTCACTTATATATTTCTTGATCATAATATTGTTCAATATCAAATATTTCACTTAATTCATCTTCTATTTCTAACTATTCCTTTTGTAATAATTTAACTTTTTTCTTATTACAGTCAGGGCTTATATGACATATTTCTCCACAGTTCCAACATTTATATTGGCTTTTATCTTTCTGATAAGATTTATTTTTCTATTGTCTATATGGATTATATTTTCTTTTATAATATGTTCTTCTTGATTTTATATATTTTTTCTTTAAATTTCTAAATTTTTTTAATCTTTTTATTTTTATATTTTCTCTTACTTCTTAATTCAGGATTACATCCCCATTGTAGAAGTTTTTCTATATCTTCACAGCATATTCTAATTAATTTTCCTATTTTTTTTAATAATTGTTTTTATTGACATATATATGCAAATCTTTCAAATAAAAATTTTATTCTCGATCCTAAAGTTCTAGGTATTCCAAAATTATCTTTGACATATTTTTCAAATTCTATTTTATAATGTATTCCCCATGTACCTAGTAATTTATTATAGTACATATTTTGGTATACTTCTTGATTTTCATTACTATAAAATTGAACATAATAGTAATCTTTAAACTCACAGGTATATTCTTTAATTTACACATATCACATATTGTTAAATTTATTAATTTGATTCTAGCATTATCTTTTTCTCTTATTGATTCTTCTTCAGAATTTCTTAACCAATTTTTTCCTAAAAATTCATCTGCAATATATTCTACTAATCTCTCTATTCCTCGTCTTTATTATTTCTGTTTGTACGTTTTTTTTTTGTTAGTGTTTTTATATTATTGTTTATTCATTCCCACCAATTTCTAACATTTGCTTCAAAAAATACTATTAAGAAATCTATTTTTCTTTCTATATTTTCTCATGTATCATCTTTATTATATAAAAAGAATAATATCATTGAATTTGCCCAATTTAATAAAACTTTTTTAGTATCTATTTTACAATCTAAATCTAATTTTGTTCCTCCATGTTTGATAGGTTTATCATAATTATCATTTGGTTCAAATATATTTCTATATTTATTTCCTTTAGATGGTTGTCTATCTCTTACTTTGTCGTTAAATTGTTTATATGTTTTATTGTATATCGGTGCATAACTTTCATCTGGATCTGGTAATTCATTTTTAGAGGTTCCTGCTGGATTATGTTCTCCTCCAGTATTCATTAAGGCCTGGTATTCCCTTATATTTTCTAAGCTTAATTGATCAAAATTATCTATAAGCAAATCTAACTCTTCATTCATCTTTATTATCTTTCTTTTCTTCAATTTTTAATTTACCTAATATTTTATCTCTAGAATTTTCTTCTTCTAATATTTTGGGTAAAATATTTTTTCTAAATTCATTATCCATACTTTCTGTTTCTATTAGACTATGTTTGATAGCCTCTATTTTCCATGGAAAATGGAAAACATTTTCATTTTCCATGCAAAAGAGTTGTTTGATAGGTAAAATTTAGGCAAGAAAAAGTTTTCCATCTCCCTCCTCTCACGTGTCATTTTCCTTGAAATTGTTCCACCAAATGGTGGGAAAACCTTTTCCAGGTTCTTCCATAAATTTTTTTCTTTTTGTTTTTTGGCAATGTTAACAAATTTCATAACCAATTGTAAAAGAAAATTTCACTTTAATGGATAATTTTCATGTAAAACAAAATCAAACGAACACTAAAATTTTGATGAAAAAATAGTTTTCGAACATATATATATATATATATATATATATTTTTTTTTTTTTAACGTTAACAAATTTCATAACCAATTGTAAAAAAGAATTCATTTTTAATGAACAATTTTCATGTAAAATAAAGTCAAACGTGAACAAAAAAATCCAAACTTTTAAAAAATTTTCAGGTGAAAAATTATACCAATCAAACATATTTAATTACAATTCCCAGTAAAACATTTTTTAGGAAAATATTTTCCTTATAAAATATTTTCTTTCCACCTATTTTCCACCCTTACAATCAAACGGACCCTTACTATATTTTCTTATTCAATATGTTTCTTTCATATTCTAGATATTTCTTTTTTTATAAGTTTTTTGTCTATTTTCTTATCTTTATTTTTATTATTTTCTTTTAATTCTCTAATCTCAAGTTTTAATATATTTATATCATTTCTTTCTTTTTTTACTTCATTTCTTATATCTTGAACATCATCTATTAATGTTTTTATTAATAATTTTATTTCTTCAATATATTCACTTACTGACATTTTAAACCTTTGGTTTAGTATTTTGGGTTTTTTGTACTTTGAATAATTTGTCATACATATAGTCTATTTTTAATTCTTTCTTCTATTGATATAATCCTTTTATTATCTTCTATTTTTTCTTTTAATTTTTCTAATTTCTCTATAATCATTCCAATTTTATCTTGGTTTATTATTTCTCCTGATTTTATTTGGAATTCTCTTATCATTTTTTCATCTATATTTTTAACATTTTCTACCATGTCTTTTGATTCTTTAAATTGTATTGCTAATTTATTTTGGATATCTAGTAATTTTTCTTTAACATTTTTATCCTGTATATTTAACTGTCATAATTCTTCTATGGCTATTTTATCTCGTGGATTTATATTTTTATAGGTTTGCCATAAAAAAGCACTTATCCAATTTAATTGCATATTTAGAAATCCATCTAATTCTCCCCATGAGCTTAATCGTTGAAACATAGTTGTATTAGCTCCTTTTATTTGATAAGATCCTACCGAGAGTCTAAAATTTTCTATTACTTGTTTTTCAAATTTTATTTCTGGTAAATCCATTATCATTTCTTAATTTCTTTTAAAGCTTTTGTATAGTAATATGTTTTACACATTTTGTCCTCATTTTCCTCCTGTCGTTCCCTTTAAATATTTTATTAAATTTATTATTTGTTTTCTTGTTAATTTTAACTTAGTTATTTTCTTCTTTTTCTATGTAATTATCTAAGTCTTTGACGGTTGTATTTTCTAGATATTCTATTATTTTTTCATAATATTTTCTTATTACTATTTGTCATTTTTAATCCATATATAAGTTTTTTCTCTTTTATAGATTGTTCTGATTGTAACTATATATCTGTTATATGCCTTATTAAAGCTTCTTTGGTTCTTAAATTTTTATATAATTTTATTTTAATATCTTCTCGTAAATATTTATTTCCTAAGGGCCAATCTCTATGGTAATTCATAATTTTCTTTAGGTAGGTTTTTAGTTATTATTAATGTTATTATTTTTAATCTATTAGGAATAGGTTCTGAAAATATGTAACATCTTCTATCTTCTTTTAATACTAGTATTCGCCTGTGCGGTAGGATTAATTTGAAGGTAATGTTGGTGTGTTAAATATGTTGAATTCTTATAAATTACATAATTTAATGTTTGTTATGATTATACTAAGATGAATTTTTACACGAGAAAATCCTTTTGCATGTAAACAAGGAATTATTTTACATGTTGAATAAGGAAATCAAGTTACTGGAAAAAAGAAGACAAATAATACAAGTTTTATGCTTTCCCTCTCATCTAGCAGCTGAAGAAAGCATAAATATATGAAAATAATTTAGACACAGATTAAGTTCCAACAATTGCAGTTTGACAAAACATAAATAAAGAAGAGAGATGGCATTGATATTAATTGCCAGATAGGTATGTAAAAGGCCTTGCTGGGTCGACTTCTAACTCGATATAAAGCTGTCGTACACGTCCAACTGTACTTTGAACAAATGCAGAATGTTGAAAAGCTCTTTCAGACTCCAAAGCTCATACATGAAGCTTCAGATCACCTTGCTCCTATAAATAAAACATGATAAAGAACATGACTTGCAAATCTTGGAAATTGTTAGAGTATTAAAACTAGGGGTGGGCGTGGGTTGGGCTGGGTCGGTTTTTGGCCCAACCCAAACCCAACCCAACATTGTCGGTTTGTCCGAAATCCAACCCAACCCAACCCATGTAAATGTTGAAACTCAACCCAACCCAACCCAATCATGTGTCGGTCGGGTTGGGCTGTTTGACACCTTAGAAACGATAACCTAAAAGTGCACAATAAATTAAAATTGGTGTCGGAAACCTTCACACTCGTACTTCAAAATTAACAGCTAAATCTCTACATTATCGAAAGTTAAGGAATGCCACTGCCATCTTTGATTTGCCTACTTGAACGAGTTACTTTTAAGTTTTTAACATATTAAATTGAAGAAGGTAAAAGCTATAAGTAAAGTTGATTATATAAGGACTCTGTGCTCGCACGAGAATAAGATGTGTATATGTACCTGTGTATGCTAGAATTCAAAAGAGCACTCTAAGGCCCTCATATTGCACTGCCATACAAATCACTTACCATATAAAAATAATTTAAGAAGAATATTTCTAGTGTTTGATAGCTCTCCTTAAATTTCCGTGTCCAACAAATAAATGAAAATCTCAGTAAATCCAATGTTTAATAAAATATAGGTTAGAAATCACTTTACTATTTACACTAAAGGAACTCAGTTCAATTAAATTCTTCTTGTCTTTCTCAGTAACATAAATAAAGCTTAAATATTCAAATTGAAATATAATTATCCAATTAAAATATTTGAAGCAACCAGATATGTGAAACTACACAACTGCTATAGCGAAAACAGATTTTAAGGCCAGAGCAATCTGATTAAGTACCTTTAGAACTTGCAAAGCTGCTAATGCCTGACCTTGAAGCTGATCAAAGATAGAAGGTACCAAAACCCTTCCAGGAAGTGCCTGCAGAGCTTCAGAGACAATGAATGGAGCAGGAATGTCAGCTGAAGTAAAAAACTTTTCAAGATTTGTAGAGTCAAAAGATGATCTGTTAAGATTGATATCATCAAAGTCATTGCCATCTAGAGGAAGAGCAAGGGGGAGAGAAAAATTAGGGCTTGATGACGATTGACGAATGAAGACCTGGAGAAGAGTTTACTAGTTTAAGGCTTTTTTTTTTCGTTTCAATTTTTTTTATTTTTTTATTTTTTATGTTGGCGGGTTGGGTTGGGTTGGGTTGGGTTATATCGGGTTTTTTTTTGTTAACCCACAACCCGACCCAACCTGACCCAACCACTCAACCCAAAAATCGAAACCCACCAAAAAATGTCAAAAAACCGACCCAACCCGGTCGGGTTGGGTTGGGTCGGGCGGTTTCGTTGGGTTGGATTGGGTTTTGCCCATCCCTAATTAAAACTAACCCATTACTTATCAGTTGTTGGAAGAGACCATATTATATGGATAGACAACCGATGAGTAGAGAACTCTATCAACCTAAATAAATGTTTAAAAATAAAACGACCCGTTACTTCATCGACTCCCCGTAACAAGTGCACAAAAACTAGCCACAAGTCTTAGGAAAAAGTTCTTTATGACGAAAAACAAAAATGAAAACTTAGATACTGATGAAGTTGTTTTAGTTACAAATACAACAATGCTAAGAAATTCTATCGAAATGAAGAAATTCTATCGAAATTACTGCAGTGCCCAAAATGAGAAGTGCATGCATAAAGTAAAACCTGAAGAAGAAAATTGGCAAAGTTTCCCACCCATTCTACTCTTGAAAGCTTCTTGCATAAACTACTTTGAGTTGACATATTTGAACAAAAATAGCAAGGGTGCTAAAGGAAGATTTTGCTTCTCTCTTTCGTGGGAGTTCTTAAATTGGAGACTAATATGGTCATTGAGGTGTCACAAGTTATGTTGCAGTTAAAATCTTGTTTCAGGTGTGGTCGGAGGGTGAGAGAGATGGACCTGGTAGATTGCATTTGCTTTTTCCAATATTGCAGTGACGTTGACATTGGGCAGGGGGCCCTGATATGAAAGTTGATTTTGTAGAGACGGTCTTAGATTGGATGACTGAAAATCATACAATAAAGGCAGAAGCACAAGTCAATGATTTGAAGAAAATTGCAACCTTTGAGCACAAACATCTCCAACAAATCTAATTAAACCTGACAAAAAAAATTTAGGTTATAATAACAAGACACTCCCACCGTTATTCCTTAAACCATGAATTACTTCCCGTAAGGGATCTAGTGCATCATTCCTACCAAATTACAAAATTTCTTACAGCATGTTAAAGAATATAATTTCATTAACTACTCTAACCTCTCAATCTAATTATGGTAATAACCAAATCCAATAGTTTCCTAGTAGTGCCTAGTAAATGACAAGGATTATCTAATTTCTAACGTTTCAAATATTCACTTGACATTAGATCCTCCTTTGATTATCAGACAATTTATTATTTATTAACTTTTCCCTACACTAATTGCAGTATTAGACTACAAATTCACACTTAATGCTCAATCACATATCCCTCCAATGTAAAATAAAGTTACAAGCAAAACCAGCTTTCATAATCACCAAATAGACTCATATTTAACACTCAAATTAAAAGATCATATCTTCACATATACAATAATATTACCTCAGAGAGGGCAGTGAGAAGGAGAATGCGGTTAGAGAGAGATTTTGATCCCGACAACTTGACGGTACCCTATGTCTTTGATGGGTTGCAGACTACAGCACTATCTCCGGCACCGTAGACAGCTTTTCAGTGGTGTTCACTGAAGCCATAACCTTTGCTGACCTATTTTTCACTGCAAAACTTGAATTTTTACTCAAAAACCTCAAAAGGTCAATGAAATTCTAACATTTTTGG
Organism: Fraxinus americana; assembly: GCA_035079005.1. NCBI lineage: Eukaryota > Viridiplantae > Streptophyta > Magnoliopsida > Lamiales > Oleaceae > Fraxinus > Fraxinus americana. Next base: position 24,954,119 of record CM068720.1, read on the forward strand.
AGCTAAAGAGCACAGAATATGGGCCTAATATTTAAAAAAGGGCCCTACTCTCTCTCAGCCCAAATCAAAAGGGTAAAAAAAAAGCCCAAATTCAAAAGATCTAATAGTAGAAGATTACAGCTAAATTTAACTCTCAAGTTAGTCAAGAGTGAATTGGATAGAGAATTAAAATTGTAAATAAAGCTTTTGTGTTTGAGATTCATTTACATATCCAAACAAAAAATGCTATTTTTCTACAGTTACGACATTTTTTTGTACCCTTCATGCTTACATGCACTGCTACTATTCATTTCTTCCTACACATGCTAAGATGATAATATCCAATTATAGTTAATTCTATGGTAAAGACTACATTCTCAAATAATAAAAGACGCAATTCTCTTCCAGCACATAATTTTCATATGACTCACAAGTTCATCCAACCTCTCAAGACAAAATGAAACATTATGAACAATCTTTATAAAAGAAAAGCAGTAATGTACAAAGAACATTGACATCACATACATTTTCTAGAATCTCATGTGCCAGAGTAGATAAATGATCATTACATTGATTCCTAGAAAGTTCAAATTTGAGGTTATCAATTTCATGTGTGTGCAGGTGAATAGACATCCACCTGGACAAAAGAGATACATCTCTTGTCACCTGAAACCAGAAAAAGAAAAACCTATGATCATACCATGATGACATAATTCTTCTTGTAAGTTGTAAGATGAATTCAGGGTTCTTTGAAAGAGAATACTGCAAAACCAATTCCAGTGAGATTAGCATAGATTTGTATGCTTCAACAAACTGTAACCCGCGAGTGTCTAGTTAAAAGAAAAGAAAAGAAAAAAATTAAACAACAGTACTTAAAGTATCACCTTTGCTGTCACATTTTGATTTTCATCTCGATCGCCCACCATCCAACCACCAAATTTTATAGGTGTGCAGGTCAAAGGAAGTGGGCTTCCAGCATGCCGAGGAAAGTGGAGGTCAAGTCATTGAAAGAGAAATTATGAATCATCATTTGAAAATATTTGTAGAGTAAATGAAAAAACCTTCTTTAGAGAATTGCTGAAACAGCGTAAATAATGCAGTACAGCTTGCCAAAGTGATTGCTCCACAATATTGAAGTCTGAAAAAACATTGTTGTAGTAGTGGACCTTGGAAGTAACGGTGGATAATTCCTCTCTAAGATACTTGAACCACTTCTCAGCAGCTTCCATGGGTACAAGATCTAAGATGTAAAGATGAGTGTTAAGGTTATTGCCCATTTTTTGCTAACAATTTCCATCTAAAAATCCAATTGTACATCAAAGAAAATCCACAATAAACAAAGAACAAAATATAATCTATAGATGCACTATTCTGAACAAAATAGACATAATTGGGGAACAAAAATTACTCACTGATTACTTGTCAAATTAATAAGATATCTCCACCAAAAACATTTTATTAGGTTCCGTTTCGCTTCAAAATATTGACACAGAAAACCCCAAAGAATCATAAAAAAAAAAATGGAAAAACACGTAGAACTAAAAAAAAATTCTCTCCTTTTAATCGATAGAGTAGGACAAGTAAAGATGGTAAAGAAATCAGAAATATATAGTAAAATGGATAGAAAGTTGTAGAAGTTCATTACCTTGGTCCAAATTGCATAATCAGTTCCGTTTTGGGTGATTAAGGCATGAGCAACACATGAACAATCATGCACGCACTTGTTCTCACAATCAGTAAGGCTCATGTTTTAGTTGTTACCGAATCTGTAAAACCAATATTACATCATACATCAATTCAGAAGTGAGCACCAACCAAGGTGAGTTAAGACATACCACCAGGAGACCATCAATGAAGTTGTTGGAGATTATATCAAGAGGATGTGTGTTATAATCCGCTGGAATGCAGACTGCGGCAAGATTTATAGTCTACATCACACAAAATATATAAGATTCACATCCCAGTCAGCCTAATCGACAATTAATGAAAGATATGAAGCTCAATAAACACGCTAATACAGCTTAAAATGAATAAAAAAATCAACGCAACAAGTAATTCCATAACAAGATCTACCACTTTGCATAGAAGAAATGAAAATGTAAAACTCTTTCCATTTCAAAAAATAAAATCACAGAAACCAAGAAAGATTAAGAAAATAACTTGAAATTGAAAACCCAATTCAGATCGGTAAACTTTGTACCTTAAATTCAATATAAATCCCAAGATTGTTTCTAGAATGTAATCTCTCTTAAAATTTACCCAACTCCAGAGCAAAATCACATTTCTAAAACCCTACAGAAATTGCATTAAAGAGAAAAGAAAAACAAAGATTAAAATAGAGACTCACAAATTTATTAACCAGGCAAAAAAATGAAAAATGAAATCAAAATTGTCTTCAAGAGAAGAAGAAGAAAGAGGAAATTGCGTTTTTTTCTTGAAATTATTGAACTCCAGTAAAACAAAATCATCTTTATCAAACCATAAAAAACACATTAAATTAATAAAAAAAATTTAAAATAAAAACTCAAAAATTGCTACTTTTTCTCTCCCAGCGATAAGCATCGATGTGATGGTTAGAAACTATAATTTCTGGGGTATAGGAAGGATAGACACAGCAAAACCAAACTAATCTGATTAATAATTCAAATATATAATTTAATGAATCGAATCAAATTATCATTTTTGAAGTAAATAAATTCAATGCTACAAGTTGTACACCAAATACAACTATATTCAAACAATTTCAAATTCAAAAAAGAAAAAATAAGAAGAACTTCCAATTAACGTATTTCGAAATCCAAGGAACGTATTTCGAAATATAATATTTATTTACTTTTGTAATTTTCATGATCTCTATAGCTCTGATACTAATTAGAGGGGTGCTATTACGAGGAAACAAAAATCAAATAAATCTAAAAATTAAGGTTATCAAATAAATCTCAAAATAAAGGGTAATTGGCGCAAAACGTCTCTACCTTTGCCTGTCTTTGTAGAAAACGTCCATGCCTTTCGTTTATTGACGCAGAACGTCCCTACCTTTTACTTTTTCTGCGCAAAACGTCATTTTCCCTCATTTTTAACGAAAAATGACCATTATACCCTCCAATTTAAATAAAACAAGAAGGAAAAGAAGAGAAAAATAAAAAATAAATTGTAATCTTACTCCTGGACTTTTTAAAAAGGGCAAATCAATCCAAAACACTAATTTAATTTCACCCAACATCACAAAAACCCAACTGAGGTCATGAGGACCAAAACAAGGGCCTCAACGTTGGAGGACTTGGAGACTGAAGCTTTAATGGTTGAGTGGGGCTTAAATGAAAGGACCTTTCAACATTCTCCACTTAGCAGCTTGGGTGTATTTGGGAGTCCAATTGATGTACTTCCCCAGAATCCTCCGCAGCTGCCTCCCCTTGCAGAAAGTTTGGGTCCTTTTGTTCAGACTAAAAATGGAGGGTTTTTGCGCTCAATGAATCCTGTGCTTTTCAGGACCGCAAAAAACAGAGAGAGCTTAATTATGCAGGCGTCAAGTCCAGTGGTGGTGCCTGCTGAAATGGGTTCTAGCATAATGGGAAATCCAGTGGCTTGGATTTGTCTCACAATTATCTGATGGGAAATCTTGTTGAATTTCATCAAGCTTTGGTGTATCTCAATCTCGAGTCGAATTGGTTATCTAGCACTTTGCCTTGTTTCTTGTCAGCAGCTGAATCAATGTCGGTGTTTAATTTAGCAAATAACTCAATTGTGGGAGTAATCAGGGCTTGTATTTCTGGTCTTCGTAGGTTGACACGCTTAAATTTGTCCCACAATGCAGTGAGATATAGGATTTCCCCAAGATTAGTTTTCTCAGAGAAGTTGGTTGTTTTGGACTTGAGTTTTAATGAATTGTTGGGAAATCTTCCAAGTGGTATTATTGAGAAAGCCGAGAGGTCTGGAATTTTACTACTTGATCTATCGCATAACCAGTTCACTGGAGATATTCCAGCATCATTAACTGAATTGAAAAGTTTGCAGGCATTGTTTCTTACGCACAATCTTCTTACAGGTGAAATTCCAGAGAGAATTGGAAATCTGACATATCTTCAAGTGATTGATTTGTCACACAACTTGTTATCAGGCTCGATCCCTTTGAACATTGTTGGCTGTTTTCAGTTACTCGCATTAATGCTAAAGAACAACAAACTTTCGGGTGAAATTCAACCGGAGCTTCAACCGCCACCTTCTTCCGCCTGGCCCGCGCTGCCCCCTTCTCTGCAATATCCCGCCGCTTCACCATCGACTCCCCTACCGCCTGCAGGGCTTTTTATGTTGTCTGTATGGCCATTGTTGATAATCTTGGCCATTTGTTTGAGTTTAATTCTGATATCAATAGGATTATAGTCGGATTCGGGTGGATTTCCTTGCCTAATTGTTGTGGAGTTTTGGGAATTGAAAAATTTGAGTTTTGTTGCAGAGAGGGAATGGAGGGAGAGAATTAGAATTTGTGATGTGGGGTGAAATTAAATTAGTGTTTTGGACTGATTTGCATTTTTTAAAAAGTGTAGGAGTAATATTACAATTTGTTTTTATTTTTCTCTTCTTTTCCTTTTTGTTTTATTTAAATTGAAGGGTATAATGGTCATTTTTCGTTAAAATCTAGGGAAAATGACGTTTTGCGCAAAAAAGGTGAAAGGTATGGACGTTCTGCGTCAATAAATGAAAGGTAGGAACGTTTTCCACAAAAATAGGCAAAGGTAGGGATGTTTTGTGCCAATTACCCCAAAATAAAATTAAAGGTTGGAATCTTATAGTGGAATTTTTAAGGGTTTCTTTGAAATCTTTCTATATTATAATGACTTGGATGAATTTTTATGTTGGAGTATTTTAGGTAGGTTCATATGTTTAAAATGGTCAAAGGCTAGTTTGGAAATATTACCTTTTATTTAGGTCATTTGCAGATATTTCCCAGGGTATTTGATGCACGTTATCGAGGGAATAATGTATTTTAAACAGTGATGTGATAGAAAATATGTAATTAAAAAATAAGGAAAAGTTTTGGAGGTGATGAAAAATTATTTTATTCAAAAATATGTGATTGAAAATGAATTGGGAAATAATATGGATCAAACAATGGCTAAGTCTGTAGGAGTTATTTACAGATTCTTTACTAGTGATGCGTTGGCAACACCAAATTTGCGAACTTTTTCTTTTGACAAACTCAAGGACATGAATGAAGGAACATAATGATGTGACAAAAATATAATTGAGTGTTAGTGTTTTTATTTTTTTCGAATTGCGATTGACAACAATTATTCCCTTGTTTTTGAACCCGTATTTGAGCCTATTTGTGTATCACAATTGAATTTTTTTTTTTTTTTTTTTGGGTCAACTATCAATTAGACTATACCAAGTGAAATTCTTAGTGGTGGCAATCAAGCTTAGCCGGCTCGTGGGCTCGACTCGTTGCCACCGAGCTACGAGCCACTCGGGCTCGTCAAAAGACGAGCCTGAGCACGAGTCGAGCGGCGGGCTCGTTAGGCGAGCCGAGCCCAGCTCGGCTCATTTTTCACGAGCGGCTCGAGCTCGTGGGCTCATCCAAAAATTCATTTTTTTTAAAAAAAAACATAACTTATTAATATAAAAAGAAAAAAAATTACCCGAGCCACGAGCTAAAGCTCGGCTCGGCCCGGCCCACGAGCAGCACATGAGCCACGAGCTCGTGGGTCAATGGGTCGAGTCGGCTCGGCCCGGCCCATTGACACCTCTAGAAATTCTCTTAAAACTTTTGGGAAAAAAAGAAAAAACGTATGTAGCATTGTTGAAATCTTTAAAAGCATTTTGTGCACATACTCCAGTGTCTTTCATTTTTAAATCTTTAATTTGCTTTTTCTCAATAAGAATTTATTATTTTACCCATCACCTTCACCTAGGGAGGGCAAATAGACCAAATCGCTCATGAGCTCGAGCTCGATTGATGAACCGTTCTGATTTGTTAGGGATGAGTTCGAAGTCGAGACCTAAAAAATTTGAAGAGTCGAGTCGCTCGTGCGAGGGGCTCGTAGGCCAAGCTCGTTTTGGCCCATGATCTTGCTCAATTCGTAGGCCAAACAATCAACAAACATGACACTTTCTTCAAATTTTTTTACTTTTCAATGATCATTTTTGTTTTCATAATTCTATGAGAAATGCTATTCATCCCCACTGGGGATGCATTCCCAATCTATGTGGCGTTAATGTGACATTAAATGATAGGTGAAATTAAATAAGTAATTTAATTTCACCTATCATTTAACCAATCATTTACATCCACACAGATAGGGGATGCATCCCCACTGGAGATGAATAGCAATTTTCTAATTCTATTCATATTAGTAGACCCTTCCACGCTCTTTATTTTCCCTTACAACAGTTCTCTCTACGTTCTATATTTCTCATTTAAGTCTAATATTATAATTTCAACAATACAATTAGGTCTTGCAATTCAACTAATTAGTTCTTTTATTGTACAATTTTGAGCTACATTTTCTCTACAATACAATGGCCTATTTCTAGTTTCTTTCATATACTATTCCAATTTCGAATGGATTGTTGGTGATTATTGAGTTCCAAAAAATATTCGGTGCCTCCACGCTAGAAAATGCTCGGACTTTCACTCTCTCTCCGCCATTAAATCACAATTTAGTGATCTTAATGATATTTCAAATTGTGATTATTTAAACAACAAACATGTGCATGAGAGCTCTGATCTAATTGATTTGGAAAACATTGAAGACGAAGAAACACATACAGTACTTTCAAATAGTAAACGATGAACGGAAAAACAAATTGTTAATATTGAGGACACTTAAATTGGTGGTCACAGGTCAAGTAGAATTAAAAACAGATTACAAAGCAGTATGCCAATATTGGAAAGAAATATTAGCTTGACAAAAGGGAATCAGAACTATCCACTTATACGGCATTACAAAAATGTTCAATCCAACACGAAGATTGGAACCTTATCAGTCTCAACCAGGGGAGGGGGGGTCCTGCGGGGGGCCAGGACCCCCCCCCCCCCTCCCAATTTTTTGAAAATTTTTATTTATGTATTTATTTATTATCTTTTGGCCTCAAATTTTTTTTAATCTCCTAATCCAGCCCATTCAGTTGTTTGGGAAGTTGTATTGTTTATCAATTATGAGTGAAAAAGTTTCCTCAATCCTCAGGCTCAGTGGTGGAGAAATATTTCAAAAGATTAGTAGTTTTTTTTATATGTTTCTTGATTTTTTTGTGAAGTTTTCGTACATTAATTTATGTTCACTTCTTCATCATAAAGTACCAACTTTCCTCATTTTAACAGATAATGTTTTAAAAAAAAAATTCGGGGGGCCCTTCAACTCTGGGACTCCCCTAATTTGAAGGGCTGGCTCCTCCCCCTGGTGTCAACTCCAATTTGGTTACCCTGACTTTACAACTTCTAGCTCGCACTTACCAGCTGGGTCTATTACCTCATGAATGCATGATTCTTAACTAGTGGTGAGTATCCACTTATAATAGTGGAGAGCAAACACTTCACCAAGTTTGTAAGGCAATATCTCCAACCCAAGTAAATAAAAAATTTTAGAAATACTCTTCATTCGGATACTACTACTTTATACTATATAAAAAATTGAATAATAAACTATTTAAATAAATATAGTTATATCTTTTCTTTTGTGTCTGGCCCGTAGGGTTATTAACAAAAAAAGTTACATAACTACCACTATTCACTATTTAGATAAAATGTGGATAATGCATAGAAAATTATTGCTTTAAAATTAATTAAATTTCCTCATAATGCTTCTAATATTTTTAAAATTTCAACGGGTAGTGTTAAATAATCTTACCATGAGAATAAAATTTGTAATTTACATTTGATAATGTAACGATCAACAAAGCAGTAATTGATAAATTAGATCGACGCCTTAACCCCCATTTTGGTGGTATTCTATTTCATATTCGTTATTTTTGTCATATTTTTAATTTAATTGTGCAATATGAGTTAAAATTCATTGAAAGTGAGTTAGACAAAATTTAGAGCTCTAATCGCTATTATGATATCTCCTAATAGATAACAAGCTTTTGATGAATATTGTAAAGAAAATGGATTAAATGCCAAAATATTTGTCAAGGATATATGGCATAGATAGACTCAACTTACATTTTGCTAATTTTTTTAGAAGGCTATAAACATCTTATTACTACTACTTATTACAACGTCCGACAAGTGCACAACCTAGAATCTAATTTAAGAGCATGGTCGGAAAATTGCATTTCGCGTGAGAAAAATATTGAAAATTTTAAGGCACTACCTGCGAATTATCAGGCGTATATTATCCCACTAGTCCCCTCACTTTTATCACATTGTTAAAAATTGCAAAAAGTATAAAATATTACCCTTTTTTTAGGTGATATCGTAGTAGCAATGGAAATTAAGTTTGAAAATATTGGGAGGATTTGTCTATGTTGTTCCCATTACTTTATGTAAGGAACATTATGTTTCATTTGGATGGTACAAAAGTTGTTATAACCCGAATTTCAAATACATTTTCAATAGAAAAATGCTAAAAGTACACAAAGGTGTACATAAGGGTGTCCATAATGGGCACCCGGCGCCCTCCCATTGGATGGAGTGTTGGTCCCACCAACACTCCATCCAATGGGAGGGCGCTGGATGCCCATTATGGACACTCAACACTCCATCCAATGGGAGGGCGCCGGGTGTCCATTATGGACACCCTTATATACTGGACACCCTTATGTACTTATAGCACATCTCATTTTCAGTATTATAGAGAGGAGTTTTATGTGAAATATATGATGTGTACGGCCAAAGATCCAGTAGAAATTTTTTAGGGCCCCCAAACCAATGCGTAGTGATAGTGTAGCATCACAAGAACTCGTAGCCAAAAACTTTGAGATGGAATTATTAACAATGGTTAGTTCTAGTAGAGTTAATATATGTGCTGATATTTCTTCTTCTTCTTCCCTCAAACAAAGTAAATCGAATATAGAACGTTAGAATTAACTAAATATTTTAGTCACGACATGCTTAGTAATTTAGAGTCCACAGAGAGAACAAATGAGACGAGATCTAGGTTGTCTCGACATATTATTATCCCTACCTTCTGGCTCCACCCACTTCCGGGCCTAATAAATTTCGGATGCAACGCAACGGTCTATGTTGAAAAATAGCTTGTCAAAATTGAAATTCTGATGATTTAGGATATCTTTTATGATAATTGCTTATATTCTATGATAAGTTTACGTTCTTAATGCAGATTATCACATAAGATTTTATTCCTATCTTTGATAATTATCTTATCTATAAGTAAAGTGTGATTAATCAAGAAATGAATTAAAGCTTCGAAGAATTATTTTTATCATATGTGTTTCATTGCACTTAGGCTCGGCCAACTTCAAGAAACAACATAGGACGCAATTCTTCAATGATAAATTCAAATGAGATTTGAAAAACCTATTTTGGTCTGTGAACCTATATCAAACAGTTATGTTGTTAACCAACAGCATGCAGCTCCGCCCTTAACCAGTAGGGAGTAGTTTTGTGCAAGAGTTCATACAGATGTGATGCTATCATTGAATATATCCAACAGTAGGTCTCACCCTTGAGCCGTTAGGATGAGGCAACGTGTCACATATCCAACAGTAACCAGCTATTCCCTTCTAATAAACTTTTTCTTATGTTTTAATCACACAATCTCCAACAAAACACTTTTTTTAAAATGCATTTGGGTAAAAAATGGGGGCTTAAACAGGGGTTTGGTATCTTTCAAAGGTAATGCAATTTTACGACTTCAACGATAACATGGTAATATCTCTTTAACCTGGAACCAAATACATTCTAGCTTTCGTTCATTGTCCATCCTACACCCTAATATTTCGTCGATTGATTCGAGCGTTAGAGTGCCTGTGATCGTCCCCCCACCTCTAAAGAAAGCTACGTGTGCCTAACTTTGTCCAAGCATGTAGGAACTTGACATATAGAAGGAAGTGGGCATGGAATATGTTGACCACGTATTCCTCCTAATTTTTGAGGTCAACAAAGAGTGTATTAGTTGGACATATTGATAAGTATATTTTGTAAACTTATTTAGGCCTTTAAATTAGAGTATTTGTTAGTGATTTGGATGAGTTATAACTTAATTTTGTGTTAATTATGTTTTTTAGGTTGAACTCAATGGAAATTGGTAGATTTGGAAGAAAAGAACGAAAAATGTACAAAAATGAAGAAAATCTAAAGTTTAGGGACCAAAGTGTAAGCATCCAATAGTTGACTCGGAGTACGAAACAATGGTTGAAGATCATATAGGATCAACTAAATACAATTGAATGTCAAAAGAGTGAAATATAGTGGAAGTATTTTCATAAATCAATTTCCATCCGAAAAAGTTATGCTCCAGATTGTTAACCTCAATTTGAGACCCATTTTTTAGATAGAAAATGTTTGAATTACAAAACTTATATCCTAGAATAAATTTATTCCTTTGAATTGTCTTTCGAACGCATTTTGAATCACCTCAATCAAATATCTATAGAGAAAGTTATGGTCAAACTATTGAGAGCTGCATAGGGACAAATAGAAGTGAACCAGCGCGCTGGCAAATCATAGCGCGCGTGGGGCACCCCATTTTCCCCAACCTGAGAGCCATTTGGCTCTATAGCACGCGTGGTAGTTATACCGATGAGCATGCGGGCCACTCTCACAGACAAATCTTGAGATTTCTTTCGCGATTCAAATTCTTTTGGAACTCAAATTGGACGAGATTTTGACTATTTTCTGACTCTTATAAATAGAGAACAAGGGATACATATAATGTTGTGAACAACCAAAATATCTCTTGTTAGAAGAAATATTAATATGTCGAATCTTTCATACCAATTGTTGAAAATTCAAGGATCACATATCGCTCGATACCACTTGATATGAAACTAACCACCGAATTGAGATTTTAAAGTTATATAGCAAAATATGAAGTATTTGATCACATGAAAGGGAATAAAAGAAGACAAGAAAATATGTTAGATGAATTATGAGATTTTATTACACCAATAATAATTAAGAAATATACAATTGATCTTAAAGTTCTAGTAATCTCTTTTCTCACACTATAAAATTATATAGAAAAACCTAATATTTATATGGAATATGTAGGGGACGTCCAAACTCGCTTGATATAGTTGTTGATGAAGTAGAATGCCAAAAATTCGAGTCCAAAATGAAAAAGGAAAGAAAAACGCGAAAAATCAGAACAGGCAAGTGGCACCATGGCGCCCACCTCCGAGGGTATTCTACCGAATTTTTTTTTTTTGTTTCCAAATTGTTTTCTCCATCCCAAACTCTTCTTCAAATCCAATACCAATTTTCAACTCCCAATAAATTTCTAAAATAGAATTTCAACTTGATATAGAACTCTAATAGTATTTCAAACTTAAATTCTCATTGACGTGCACTTCAATTAAAAAAATTCAATACTTCAAACAAGGAATTCGAGTCACACCCAAATTCTAACGCATAAAAAAAATCTCTTGCATCTTCATACAAAATATTATTATCAAATTCATCAAGAACAAGATGTCAATTACTATATTTTGAGAGGATATCAAAACCCAGCAAGAAATTGAATGTCAATTACATCAAGATTTTGAAAAATTCAACATTAGACTTAACGATTAACATTTTTTATTTATTTCATGATCCGAGTGATATTTTTCTATTATTCTTTTTATAATTTATATATTAAGATGTTATGCCAGATCTGCTTTTGTATTTGATGAAGAAAAAACTTATTTGCTTATTTGTTTTAATTCAAGATTAGTAGTTTAATTTATTTCTTATATTTCTTGATTAATTTTACCTACTCGTTGCATTATTTAAATGATTCGCCACCAATTAGATAATTGGTTTTTTATTGCAGTGTTGGGAAACCCACAATAAATTTAGATAGCGGTAAAATTAACATATGTGTAATGGATATTAGGAATGACATTATCACGTATGCAATCATATATATAATTTATACTATAATGTATTCTAATCATTCGAATTCGGGTTAGAAATGGATTCAGGTTATGGTTAGAATATATTTAATTTGTCTTTAAAAAGAAAATTATATATCATAATTTTACCCGTTGTCAAGAACGCATAAACGAAACTAGAGTACCAATCAAGAATTGAATAGATAGCAATAGGCAAATTCAAGATTCAATACAATCATCCATAAATTGATAAAAATCACATTTTCACAACTTTCTTAGATTAATTAAATATAAAATAAAATCAAACCCCTTTTGTTTATATAATTCAAATCACATAAAAAGTTAGTAAATTTGAATTGAATTTATTTTCTATCGGACGATACTTTCAACTCATCAATTCTATTATTTGTCAACGATCCCGTACGCTTACGGGTTTCACACGAATAAGTATTTGGCACCGCTGTCGGGGAATAATTTATTTAATTTGAGTTTATTAGTTATTTTTAGATTTGAAGTTTTTACTTGTTTTAGGCTATTTAGTGAATGAATAAAGTCTTTTGTTTTACTCTTTTTAGGAAAGTATAGTTTATGGAAGATTCTAATGAGATCAAGTTTCTTCTAATAGATCTCGAAATTAAAAGAACCTTCAAACAACGAAAAAGAGAACTGAGGGAAGCAAGGGAACTGGAAAATTAAAATCTGAATTAAGTTTAAAATTTATTACGACTACCTCAACCAATTTAGCCAGACCAGCCAATGGCAGTAGCAAACGATGGAGAAGTTTTATCGAGGGATTATGTGAATCTCATTTCTATTCCTATGCAACCACCTATATATCCACCATTTGGACAGGCTAACTTCCACATTAGACCCTACGTCATCAACTTATTTCAGAATCATCACGATATTAGGTTCCCTGAAAGATCAATTGAAAATCCTCATGAACATATTCAAACCTTCTTGATGTTGTGCGACATGATTAGTCACGAAGGCATGTTTGTTGACGCTTTTCGATTGCGCTTGTTCCTTCATACCTTAAAGGACGGCGCACGAGACTGGCTTACTAATCCTTGGGAGTATAGTTTCACGGAATGACATGGTTTAGAAATTCACTTTGAAATTCTTCCCACCGTCTCAAGTCTATCAACTCAAAAATGAAGTTCATTCTTTCAAACGAAGAGATCTCGAGAGCTAACCGAAGCTCTAGAAAGATTCAAAGATTACTTCACGAAGTTCTCTAATCTGAACATTCCTAAAAACTCTAAAATCCGCATTTGTATTTTTATTCCAGGAGCTCAGTTTAACTCTTCTCTGTAGGTGAGCAAGTTACACGAACTCCAGCAGCAATCAACCAGATCCGGTACTAAACAAAATTCAGCAGCAGCACTTCATTTACAGCAAGGCAGAGACAGCTCCAGCAGCCACAGTAGCTGAGTTTTCTTCTGTGTAGTCAGGGGTAGCATCTGGTATCCTATCAAATGGTATCAGAGCACTCCATTCCAGGGCAGATGGAAATAAAATTCAGCAAGGAATTGTAGGAGAAATGGAGCTCGATATTCAATCGATTTGATCAGATGATGCTGTGATAGATAAGAGGAGACCGAGCAAATGATTTTGGGTTATTCGCCAGGCCACTTCAAGATATCAATATTCTATGGGAAAAATCCAAATCTGTGGGTGTCTAGTGCGGAGAAGATTTTCTCCAAAAATCAACTATCGAAAACAAAGAAGGTAGAGGCTGCAATAACTTGTTTTGGCGGCAACGCATGGGAGTGGTTTCCATGGGTAAATCAACGCCGACCCGTGCAAACTTGGAGAGAATTGAAAGGGTTGATGATCGACAGATTTCGACCATCTTAGGAGGCGAATTTTCTGGAAAATATCAATGGGATTTGGAGATTTCGATGGAGAGGATCGAGATGATGGTGCAGGAATGGGAAGGACGGGAAGGAGAATGGAAGGAGAAAGGTGTTGCTGTCACTTCGCCAGATTCCACCCTTAACTCTCAAATTCTGCTAAAACTCCATGAGAAAGAGGTAGGCACCGAGGCTATGAATATGATTCGCCATGAGAAATCAGGGAGAGTCGAATTAGGAACCCAACAGCTGGAAATGCAGCTTTCTCTGTCGCCATCGACCATAGGTGCATCACTTTCCAAAAGGCTTATTGACGCGGATTTACAATTGAAAAGGGAGAAAGGTCAGTGTTATCATGAGAAGCACACACTTGTAGTTAGCTACAAATTTATTTCGACTCGTTGGGTTCAAAAATTGGACATTTTGCAGGTCGAAGCAACTGGATATGGAGCTGCTTTGAATGAATACTATACTTGTGATAGTTGCTCGGCTGAGTTTGTCCATCCACTTCAAAGGGTTGAAATGTCCCTCTTTTATGAAGACCATGGCTAGCTTTCTTGCAAAGGAAGTTGTGTGGTTGTACGATGAATTGACCAGACACAACAGCTTCCACCTTAGGGACAAGGTTAATTTCAAAGGGCGAGTAGAGATAGACCCCCACCTCCAATACAAGTTCTTTATTCATTCAATATTCTGGGTAATAGAAATATAAGTGTGTCTATAAATTTTATACGGGGGAAAATTGGGAGATTCATTCAATTGAGTAGTGTGGAATCAAGTAGGAGAGTTCAGGCTTCTCGAGTGCCTGGGAATTTATTATTTGAAATAAACCTTGTACATCTTATTTTCCATACAATCATCTCAGCCAAATTCATAATATATATCACTCATTTGTATTTTCATTCCAGGAGCTCAGTTCAACCCTTCTGGGGGTGAGCAGGTTACACTAACTCCAGCAGCCACAGTAGATTTTTTTTTTCTTTTAGTGTAATCGTGGGCAGCATCTGGTATCTATCAGGAATTTTATTCATATAATCTATAAATGAGGCAATGAGCAGCAAAACTATAACGTAATAAAGCATTAAATTATGCAAGTCATAATCCTCCAACAAGTTCATTGCGACCAAAAAAAACCCAAGATGCTCGTTTAAACAGAGTTCAAGCAAGAGATTCTAAAACAACCAAAATCAAAAGCCGAAAGGATTAAGCACTAACCTTTAAAATTTACAGCCCCAAAAGAAAAATAGCAGGAAAAACCATTATGAAGCCACAGCTAAACTGAAAAGAATATGGGGTGTTGCTAATTTGAACAGGAAGTCTAATGACTTATTAGTTAGGATTAGATAGCTAATAGCATAGATTTAAAATTAGTAATTTGTTAGACAAGGAAACCTGCACACTTCAAAATCGGGGCACTCAAGCAGCATCCTTTCTTATATATCAAAGGCAATAACATTATTGAATATAAGTTCAACTAAAGTGCTTCAGTATTCTAGATTGCACTCCAAGAACATTTACCTTGATCATTGTAGATTTATCTAAATAGAGCTTGTCTTACTATCATTCCATCAAGATTCAGTCTTCGGTTCAAACCTATGATTCTTAATTCATATTCATCTTAAAACAATTAATCAATAACTCAAAATGTTATTCTTGTGTATCAAAAAAAAATTCTCAATGCTTATTGAAGATGGAACACTAAACAAAGACACTGAAGTTCAGAACACTAAACAAATATAGACACCGCAAAATTTATGAAACATAGACGACTCACATTAGTAGCATCTCCAATCTAGAATCCAAGATATTGCATCAGGACCCCAAAATCAGAAGTTTGGGGGTGATGATAGACCCCCGGTCCACGCATGCAAGATGGAAAAAAGGAGGATAGAGCAGCCACGTCATCTGTTCTTCCAGAAGGTTCATTAGCCAGTTAGAAAGAGGAGGTCAAAAGTGTAATAAGTCAATTAGTTGCAGTAAGGGATTACTTATCAATGTGATGGGGAGGGGGATTTGAGTGGTTGAGAAAATAGTGGGAGAACCGAGGCTTCACAAATAGCCTTGGAATTGTTGTGTTAATTCTATGTTTCCATCCAAATCAGCTCATCAGCAATTGTTTTACATTAAGCATTTCAATACAATCATAAAAATTTAACCTCCATATCTTCAGTTCATCCAATTCCATTCGCAGAATCTGCTGCCTAACCAATTCCTTGATCAGCAGCTTCCCAGGTACACAGCTGTAGCATCACAGAGCAGCACCTCAGCCCACCGAAACATCAACAGCAACTTCCATCATATTATTACAGAGCAAGAGCAACAGCGGGCTCCAAAGCAGCATATGCAGCAGCAGCAGCACAAGGACCTATCAAATTGCTGGCTCACAGGTCCAAAGCATCTGTAGCTGGGACGTGGATGGCTCTTCTTCTTCGGGCCGTCTTCTGCTGGTTTTTTTTTCTTTCCTTTGAATTTTTTTCTTTGCTTTTCTTTTACATTCCTTCTTCTTCGTTTAATTTCTTTTGGTATTTTTGGACAAAGATTCGAACAAGTGTTGATGGAGTAGCTTGGAGAAGGAGACCATTGATATTTTCTTTATAAGTTTTTCTTTTCCCTAATTTATTTTCCATTAATGAATTGTAAGGATTTAATTGTTATTTTTGGGTATTTCATGGGTAACTAAACATATTTGTGATTGGGGGTGATTCCAAATCGGAATTATGATTTTCAATTAATTTGTGCTATGTTTAATCCATTGATTTATATGTTTATTTTACTCTTCTTGGTTGTTTAGATGTACAACTAAATGATTAAGTTTGTTCAATGAATACTATTTTTAGGATTTATAGTACGTAATCGCTATTTATTTTAAAACCTTGTGACAATTACATTCCAATGGATTATGAGAAATTTTAAATTGATTGTATGTGGATTAACACTTAAGTAAGTAAACCCCTCCCCCTCCCCATTTAATCGCTTTAGTTTATAAGTGTTAAATTCAATTTCTAGTTTGCAATTGATTAAATTGAAACAATCATTTGCGGGAAATGATCCTTACTTGCCATATTACTATTTAAGACGACACATTTAAAGTTAAGTAAGGAAATTAGTTGGTACATCATTTTGAGCGATATCATTCGTGAATCAAAATACTTATCAATTTAAAAAAAATATATGTAGTAAAAATTCAAATTCTTGCAGTGCAATTCCAGACTACATCACAGAAAAAGTTAGGTGTCTCTAAAATCTATGGTAAAAGTAAGAAATTCTAAATTTACATGCATATATGCACGTGTTGATGTTCTAGATTCATATAGAATTCGTGATTTTTTCTCTTCTTTCTATCAATAAACCTTAGAATTATAGTAATTATAAGGGCAAAATTCGCAAAACAAAGCAAAACTTAACAAGCGAAAATGAGAATTATTTTAATTTCTAACTGGAAAAACGATTATGTACTAGAAAGTTAGATGGGAATGTAAACCTGCATCGAAGAACTGAATCTCGGCTTCCAAGCAGTGACAATTCTTTTATTTTGTGCATTAACTTTCAAGTTTGTACTATCCATGAATCACCATCACATACTCGGATTTTCCGAACTAAAAATGTGATAAAAAAACACACCAGTAAGGCCCCAAATTAAATTCTCAAAACACATTTTACCCAAAATATTCTATAAAGACAGAACTAAGACGGTTTCTTCCTCCTGCCCATCTGTTCTACTTTCGTACTGTGGTTGAACCAAAAGATGAAATCATATAGAAATCTGAAGATCAAATCCACATAATTTTTCAGAAATCATAATAAAGTGCAGTCCGAAAACAGTGATAACGATGATTAGAACCTATAATCAGGGCATTTTTGAAAAAAGTAACACTATAATGACTGTAAAGCAGTGCCTTCGCTAAAATAAAGGGAAAAAAAACCAAGGAAAGGGAATCTGTAAATCAAACATCAGGGAGTACGTCGCCAAAATAATGATCACTCCTGAAATTGAACATAACGAGAAACAGCATGTGTAAAATCTGAAGCTAAGAAGACATAACACCAACAAGAGAAATTAGAAACCAAAGTTAAACATCTTTATAATCTAAACAATACCATTGTTAATATAGCAAATATATGAAAAGATCTGACAATATGAGCTCACCACTCCAAATATCCAATGTTATCGCAAACTAAAAGAAAAATGAAAAATCAGAATGTAGTTTCAAAAGGCTAATCCCAAGGATTACTTCGAGGAGACACTGGTTGGTAACACACTGGGCATATGGGATTCCTCAATAGCCAAGTGATAATGCATTTGGAATGATATGCATGTGAGCATGGCAGGAAGGATATTTCTTCTCCAGCAGCAGGCCTGTTCAAACAAATACAACATTCATCCCTAACTAGGCATGCTTGTCCTGGATTATTATCTTCTACTTTAACTTTCGCAAGAGAATCAATGAATGACCACTTTCCAGGCAAGAATGCAAACTTGAACTTTCGAGTTAACATGTCCAGCTCTAGATAGCCGAATGTTAAAATCTCCATCGTAATGGCCCTGTCCTTAGCAGCCTCAATAGTTTCATTCTCTTGTTGTACCGTGTAAATCTGAATGGATACATCTATTTGGAATGTGTAGCAGCCAGCATTCGCCGGATCAGCCCTCAGTTGATTGGAAAAATCACGAAGTTGGGATATCAACTCTTCTCTCACATCCTCCCGCACCCCATAACCGCCAACAAGCATATTGAAATCATACCTCTCAAAATAACGATAAGGCAACCAAAAGCCAGTCCCGGCATTATCGAGAATTTCGTCAGCACCTTGACCTGGTCCTTTTTTTAATATGTATTTTACATGGAAGATATAATAAACACCGCAAGTATGCTTGTTTTTCCGTTTCCGTTTGATTTCCCATTCGACATCCCGAGAAATAATGCGTTCGGGCTGGCACAGTTGGTATTCACAATGATATCTTCCGTATGAAGCCATGTTTCTGCAAAGATCACCAAAAAATACAAATTTATGAAAACAATACATACCTACCAATGTGTATTTATAGAGAGGGAGAGAAAACCTGCGCGTAATTCTCCAAATAAAAGGAAGTAAATAGACAGGAGAAGGAAATCTCAGGAACGAGAGTTTAAAAGGAAGTCCTAATTCTCCCAAAGGAAATAAATAGACAGGAGAAGGAAATCTCAAAACCCTAATTCCTATCACTAATTTCGGAGGAAATAACTGCAAATGGCCGAAAATATGGCATTTGACCGGTAAATACGTAAAAAATAAATAAAATTTAAAAGGTATAACCTTAGACAAGTTAAAGTTAAAAATACCTCCACTTTCTCTTCACAAGTTAACTGACAATCCCATTTTTTAGTTATTAATCCGGCCCTTCTATTAAAAAAAATGGTCTGTTAACAGATCAAATTTCATTTTTAACAGATCAAAATATTATTTTTCAACTTGTTATCAAATTCTTATTTTTTTTTTCATTTTAATACATTAATTAATTTAAAATTCTTTAATTAAATATCATTTGTAAATTAATATTTCATTTTTAAAAATACAATTAAATAAATATATATTGTTTACTAAATTTTAAAAAAATTCATTTTGTTTTAATTTTTAAATATAAAATAAAATAAATAATTTTAAATTGATAATTACCAAAATAAAATATTATTTTTTAACAAATTAGCAAATTCTAATTTTTTTTCTTTTAATATTTTAATCAATTTAAATTCTTTAATTAAATATTATTTGTAAACTAATCTTTAATTTTTCAAGTGTAAAATAATATTTTTATTCTTTTTATTTTAATATTTTTCTTTTGTTTTAATTTTTAAATATCAAATGAAATAAATAATTTTAAATTGATAATTATGAAAATGAAATGTTATTTTTTAACAAATTAGCAAATTCTTATTTTTTTTTTCCTTTTAATATTTTAATTAATTTTAAAAAATTTAATTAAATATTATTTGTAAATTAATTTTTAATTTTTTTCAAATATAATTAAATAATATTTATATTCTTTTTGTTTTAATAATTTTCTATTGTTTTAATTTTTTGATATCAAATGAAATAAAAAATTTTAAATTGATAATTACCAAAATGAAATATTCTATACAACTTGTGCCGATACTCAGAGAGACAAGAGGCTGGACGACGCTTACTTCCATGGATAGGGGATGATGGTTCTATTTTTTTTTTTCCTTTTAGCAAATTCTTTTTTTCCTTTTAATTTTTAATTTAAAATTCTTTAATTAAATATTCATAGTAAACAAATATTTAATTTTTTCAAATTTAATTAAGTAATATTTATATTCTTGATTTAATTTTAATAATTTCTTTTTGTTTGAATTATATATATCTTCTATATATTAAAAGTGGCTATGTGACGGAATTTTTTGTTTTTAATGAAAAAACTAACGGAATTTTTTATTTTAACGGACTATGTAACAGAATTTCTTGTTTTAAACTGACAGTTGCACCTTCTTTCAATATTTTTATCATAACTTTGTATTCCGATATCTGATTGAGGCGATTCAAAATGCGTTGGAAAGCTAACTCATCTGGCTACAACTTTGATTCAGACATCATTCTCCAATTTGATCACTTTCTATGCCAAAAATAAGTCTCAATATGAGACTAAAACATCGGAGCATAACTTTTCGGTTGGAAATTGATTTGTGATCATCTTTTGACTAAATTTGATTCCATTAACTTCTTCCTTTATCCAATTGACTCTGAGCACTCTCAAATCTTCATCGTGAGATTCGACACAACTTTTAAGTATTTACATTTTAATCCCCGAATTTTGGATCCCTTACAATTTAGCCATTTCTCCAAATTTGTCAACTTTTGCTTATTTTCTTCGATCTCACCAACTTACATCACAACATCAAAACCACACATCTAATTATTTATCAATTACATAAATATTACATCATTAATTATTTAATTAACCAAAAAACTTACATCTTTATTAATAACAAATTAATTCTTAAACAAAACTATTAAATATAAACTATGCAAACGAGCATTGCACGTTACTTGCACCTAGTGTGTGTATATATATATATATAATTAAATAATGAATTTGAAATTGATCATTACTAAAATGAAATATTATTTTCTGACGAATTAGCAAATTTTTTTTCCTTTTAATTTTTTAATTTGAAATTCTTTAATTAAATATTCAATAAAAATAAATCTTTAATTTTTTCAATTTTATTAAATAATATTTATATTCTTTAATTAAATATTCTTTGTAAATTTTTTTTCTTTAATTAAATATTCTTAGTAAATTAATTTTAAAATTTTTCAAATTTAATTAAATAATATTTATATTGTTTATTTAAATTTCATATTTTCTTGTTGTTTTTTTTATATGTATAATTAAATAATTAATTTCAAATTGATAATTACGAAAATTAAATATTTATTTCTTTTAATTTTAAATTTTAAACTAAATATTCATTATAAACAAATATTAATTTTTCAAATTTAATTGAATAATATTTATATTCTTTATTTAATTTTAATAATTTCCTTTTGTTTGAATATATATATACATACATATATATATATATATATATATATATATATATAATGAATTTGAAATTGATAATTACTAAAATGAGATATTATTTTTTGACGAATTAGCAAATTCTATTTTTTTTATTTTTAATTTTTTAATTTAAAATTCTTAATTAAATATTCATTGTAAACAAATCTTTCATTTTTTTAAATTTAATTAAATAATATTTATATTGTTTATTTAATTTTAATAATTTCCTTTTGTTTGAATTTTTTATCTGTATAATTAAATAATTAATTTCAAATTGATAATTACGAAAATTAAAAAAAAATTATTATTAAAAGTAAATAAAGAATCTAAATATTATTCAATTACTGAAATGAAATATTATTTTTTGACAAATTAGCAAATTCTATTTTTTCTTTTAATTTTTTAATTTAAAATTCTTTAATTAAATATTCATTTGTAAATTCATTTACATTCTCGCTGTCCTGAAATATCGATTGAATTCTGTGCGTCACAGATATGTCACGATGAGAAACAATTGTCTCGAGAATATAAGCGTCATCATAGCGAGCTATCTCTACTATATTCCAAAAATCATTTGCATTATCATCAGCTATGTTCATATATTTGCATGACAAAATGGAATTTGTAAACATTCATTCAAAAATTCAGCTTACGGTGGAACATAAATTTCTTAAAAACAAAAACAATCGAATTTTTGGCTTGTTTATACACATATTCGAGCTCACGATGAAGATTCGAGAATGCTATGGGTCAAATGGATACAACTAAAGATCAAAATAAGTGAAAACAAATCAATTTTCAACCGCACAAGGATGTCCAAATTTTTAGTTAGAGATTGAGATCCATTTTTGGCCCAGTAAACGTTCGAATTGAAAATGACCTATTTCTGGCAAAGTTGTAGCCATTTGAGTTATCTTTTCAATACATTTTGAATCACCTTAATCGAATATCTGAAGAAAAAGTTATGACAAAAATATTGAAATAGACGCAGAACGCAACAACCAAAACAAATGAAAATTGTCTGTTAACTAACCAAAAATGGTCTGTTAACAGACCATTTCAGTTGTTAGGGAGTGTTTGGTTTTATTTGTTTTATTTGTTAACTAAAAGAGTAGTATTGTGCAGAAGATTTATGTTTTGCATCATGAATAAATATTTGATTCGAATTTTGAATAGGTAAAAAAATTTAATTAGCGGACCTTAAATGCTAAATCCAAATGACTACTAAATTATACATCTTTAAACTAATTCTAGGATAGTTTGGAGTGATTGAGCTATTGTAGGGAAATATTGAGATAGATGTGGATTTCATGTGTGTTAAATTTTGTGAGGATTGTCTAATGACAATAGGATGAAAATTTTAATTTAGAGGTTGATTTTTGAGAAGAAGTATTTAATAAGGGGTATTGCACTAATCATTTCATGAAAAGTAGAAAATATTATCTTATTGTAACTTTTATGATTCGAGCAATTAAGTCTGCAAGAATATTTAAAACATGGTGCCTTATAGTCACCTAATTTGGGAGTTATTGGCCAAAAGCTTGCTATAAGAGTAATTTAGAAAACTTAATAGAGAGAAATCCGCACATAAGATGGAAAAAAAAGAAAAAAATATTATTACATGATTTGATTAAGCCCCAAATACTTATTTGAGAGAATTTAAACATTTGACAATGAATTATTAACTTAGTTGATTCTTAGAGGTTAAAACAATAAAAAATAAGAAGAATTCGCATTTATTGATGTATTGAACCGCAATTAGTAAGATCTAACCAAACTAGAAAGGGTGAAGAATAGTATATAAATTCAACCTTAGATCACATCATGAGAAAAGAGTGAAAAGAATAAGGTTGGCGACGTGAAACTCACGAGAAGAGAAAGGACAAATTTGACTGTTGAGGGTTGGGATTTGAATCACTTCATGAATTTATGATACTTGACAAGAATTTTCATACACACACGTTGATTTTGCATTTGATAAGTAAAAAATAATTTTAGCAATGTAATTTTGTAGCAGTTCATAGTTTTAATACATATATTCCAATTTTGTGATAAAAGGCAAATTATCTAACTATATGTGTGTTAAAAAATTTTGTTTAAGTTATGTTATAATTTTGTTTGAAAATAAACAAATATTCAAGTTTGGGGATGTTTGATAAGTGTATTTTGTACACTTATCTAGACCATTAAATTAGAATATTTGTTAGTAATTTGGATGATTTATAACTTAATTTTGTGTTAATTATGTTTGTTAGGTTGAACTCAATGCAAATGGGTGGATTTGAAACAAATGAACGAAAAATGTGCAAAAAAGAAGGAAATTCAAAATTTGGGGACCAAAGTGTAAACATCCAATAGTTTATTTGGAACACAAAACGAAGATTGAAGATCATATATGATCAATTGGATGCAATTGGGGGTCAAATGAGTGAAATATAGTAGAAGTATTTACACAAATCAATTTCCAACCGAAAAAATTATGTTTCAAATATTTAGCCTCAATTTGAGACCCATTTTTTAGATGGAAAATGTTCGAATTGGAAAAATTATATTTCTAAAATAATTGTATCCCTTTGAACTGACACGCCCTACCCTCGATAAAGTTAGTGGACCCGGAGTGTGACGTGTGCCGATGATAGATACCAACTAAAAGTTGGACCCACCATCAAGGCTACTACAATGTGAAACTTATAAAATATTTTAATGAAAATTTCATCATTATCTCCCCTGTATTTTGGACTAACCAACCTGTAAGCAATTTTATACAACTCCCAACATTAGCACCATGTCAATACCAACTCATAATTATATAACACAACATATAGATAAACTGAACTCTCACTACTTTGACTATGAAGATACATCAACTGTACATGTGGATACAAATACATAGTGAGTTCATCTAACTATTTACAAATGACGTGACATACAAAAATGAACATGTGTCCCAAAACACTAGCTGCATGCCCTAGAAAATGAGTCATACTAGCTCAATTCGTCGGTGGTCCAAAATCCAGGCTCAACTCCACAAGATGCCCAAAACTTAACTGCTACCTGATAAGAAAATAGTAGAAAAATATATGAGTTGATAGCTCAGTGAGTAGAGAAGTTCAAAAATAATTATACTTTCCATTTACACATATTTATCGAAAATCGAGTTTACATCACCTAACAGGTCACGATGTAACATCATATAATAATAATCAAGATAGAAACCATTCCTGCAATACGAAAAAAGAAAAAAAAAGATCATCTCACAGACATGATAATATCATCAATGTAAACTCGAAGTATTATAATTTGATTATCAGAAGTACATCCCCTGACAGCCTCCATAATCACAATATCACAATTGAATGGACCATCCTCCTGTAATCACCAGAGGTACATCCCCTGATAGCCTCCATGCTCACAATATCACAATCGAGTGGACCATCCTCCTTGATCACCAGAGGTACATCCCCTGACAGCCTCCACGATCATCCAGAAAGTGTCCCACCCCGAGATGCTAACAATCACTATATCACACAACACAAGCAAATGGTCAATCATCTCGTGATCACCAAAGGCACATCCCCTAACTACCATCGTGATCACCAAAGAAGTCTCACATTCCAATTCACAAATAATCCACACACAAGCTTTAAAATTCCACACCAATCATAATGAAGGAATATTTCCACTTCAATCATGTAATTGGACAAATAATTCACATAATTGCATAAAATTTATAATAATATAATTACTTATCAATACTTGAAAAATATTTAAGTTTTTCCACTCACAAACTATTTACAGGACGATAAGTTCGGCTGGTGAGCTGTCTCAATCTTTTCGCTGCCTCCTGATATGATAATAAATTTATTCGGGTCAAAACTCAATTCACAATTTTAATAATAACCAAAAATAGGATAACCATTTCACTTCTCTTTAATAATTTACCAACTAATCACCCCACATGTCAAATTCATTACTCACTCACTCTATACTTATACAATCCCCATATACAATTTAATTCAATACCTAAACTTCTATATTTATCATTTAGTCTCACTCAACTTGTAAAATTTGAGAAAAATCAAGTTTTGACAAAAAGGGCACTAAAATTCCATAATATAGAAATTTGTCACCTGTTTCTATATACTGAAAATTACCACAGCCTATTGACAGAATTAGCACTTTCTAGAAATAATTTCAAAAATAGCATATGTATATGATTTTGTCCAAAAATTGCTAAAACGTGAAAAATTCTAACTTCAAATCTTTAATTTAAGTATCTAGCATCATATACTCGAAAGAAAATCAAAGAATATGACAAACTCATTTCAAAGTTCTAATTCCTTATCAAATTTCGAATTTAGGGAAAATTTACATAAACCCTAAAATCTAATATCATTCTTAAATAAGTAAAATTTATGCTTACCGTTAATAATTAACAAAGAAATTGAAGATAGTGACTTAATTTCCTCACTTTTTCCTTTTCTTCTTCCCTTTTCTTTTCTTTCCTTTCTCCTTTTTTCTTTCTTCCTGGAACGTTCTCTAATTTTCTTCTCTCCAAAAAATGAGATTTTGAATAGATAAAGTCAAAGTATGGATAAATATAAGGAAATTGCAAAGTCAAGTCCCCAAATTTCATACAAAATTACATTTAGTCCTTTCATTACTAAGAGTGTGTTTGTGAGACATTCTTTTGAAAGAATGTATTATTGAATAGTAGATTAACGGAGAATGTGTGGTTAAAAATGAAAGAAAAGTTACTGATGCGATTGAAAATATTATTTTATTGAAAAATGTGTGGTTGAAAATGAGTAGAAGAATGAGAATGAAAAAAATAATGAGTACCAAACGGAGCCTAATAATATAATCATTACTAATAATATAAACTACCATCCTAGATTTCTTTATATATTACTTCTAGCCCTTTCACTATTAATAATTACCAATTAGACCCCGTAAAAAAATCATTTATTCAATTAAATTCTTATTTGACTTTGACTTTAACTTTGACTATAAGTGGATGAGGTGTAACAGAATAATATTTCCAACTTATTTTGAATCACCTCAATCGTATATCTGTAGAGAAAGTTGTAGTCAAACTACTGAGAGTTGCTTAGGGAAGAACAAAAGCGAACTTGCGCGTGCTGGCAATACGTGGCGCACGACACCTTATTTTTCCCAACCTGAGAGCCATTTAGCTATACGGCGCACGTGGGCCATTTTCGCAAACGAATCTTTAGTTTCCTGTCGCGATTCAAACTCTTTTAAAACCCAAATTGGACGGAATTTTGACATATTTTCCTGCTCTTATAAATAGAGAACGAGAGCTACAAAAAAAAAAAAAACCTCTCTTGCCTCTTCATACAAAATATTATCACAAATTTATCAAGAACAAGGAGCCAATTACTATATTTTGAGAGGATATCAAACCCTAACAAAGAATTGAATGTCAATTACATCAAGATTTCGAAAAATTCAATATTGGGATTGAAAATCAACATCTTTTGATTTATTTCATGATCCAAGTGATATTTTTCTATTATTCTTTTTGTAATTTATATATGAACTTGTTAAACTAGATCTGTTTTCGTATTGGATGAAGATGAAACATATTTGTTTATTTGTTTTAATTCAAGACTAGTAGTTTAATTTATTTCTTGTATTTCTTAATTAATTTTGCATACTCATTGCATTATTTAATTAATTGGTCACCAATTAAATAATTAATTACTTGTTGTAGTATTGAGAGACTCATAATAAGTTTATAATGCGGTAAAATTAACATATGTGTAATAGATGTTAGGAATAACATTTATCACTTGTACAATCATATAGATAATCTAGACTTTAATGCATTCTAATCATTCAAATTCGGGTTAGAAATAGATTCGGGTTGTGATTAGGATGAATTTAATTTGTCTTGTAAAAGAATATTATATATTATAGTTTTATAAATTGTCAAGAACGCATGAATAGAATTAGATTAAAAATCAAGAATTGAAATAGATAGTAATAGGTGGATTTGAGATTCAATGCAATCATCCATAAATTGATAAAAATCACATTTTTACAACTTTCTTAGATTAATTAAATATAAAATAAAATCAAACTCTATTTTGTTTACATAATTTGAATCCCATAAAAAGTTAGTAGACTTGAATTGAATTTTTTTCATGTGGGACGATACTCTCAGCTCATCAATTATATTACTTATCAACGATTTCATACACTTGCGAGTTTTGCACAAACACATACCTTGTCAAGTATATTCATTTTGGTCATTTTTCCTTTTGATCACACTTGAGTTATATATCAGAGTTGGTGATGTTAATTTTGTTTTTAGGTGTTACGGTGCTAGAATTATGGTGTAACCCAAATTGTCTTTGGAAGATAATCGGAAATTCTAATTAAAGTTTACTAAAGAAGAATTCTATTTAGAATACTATTTGAAGTCTATTTGACAAATTCTAGTTAAAATTCTATTTGAAAGTCCAATTGAGAGTTTGGAATTTGAGTTGGACTTTAAGTCAAGATATGGACAAAAAAAATTTAGACAGCATTACGAGCGCCTGGGCGCCATTCGAAATCAAAGGGATCGAATTCAACCCGAGATGCAGTGCCCCAGTGCTGTCCCTGCCATGAGCTAACCGATTGTCTACCGCTCGAACGACGTGCTGCACTAACTAGCCACCCGCTTGGCGCTAGTGTGCCGGTGTTATCCAACCCAAATTCGTTTCACATTGTGAGCATTCCATTTCATCTATAATTCTGTTTTCAAGGTTTGAAATATCCCCTATATATATTTAGTTTTTCATTATATTTTAGATTAAATTAGACAAATTATAAACACAAAATCGTTGTATTATTTCTACATATTTTAATGAAATCTCTTTTTCTATGCCAATTATCTAGTTTCTTGTACGTTTGTGATCAATTATTTCATATTGTGCCATTTTTTTTCTCGCCTATTATTACAACAAATTTGTATCTGTTTTATTCCTTACAAATTGTTATTAGAGCTAAGGTTTTATTCATACAAGATTTTGATTTTAGGATGGTAACCATGAAATATGATATTCTGCTTTTGGTTCGCAGAGCAAGATTTTCGTTGTAGTAGGTAAAGATGCGAGCAATACTCATTCAAATGGATTTAAATGATGCATTGTTGGGATTTGACAAGATGTCTACAACTTGGAGTCAAGAAGAGAAACAACGTAGGGATAGGAAGGCCCTATCACCAATTCATCTTCATCTTTAAATAATATTCTTCAAGACGCTTTGAAGGAAAAGTCTGTCATTGTGTTATGATTGAGATTAAAGTGATTATGCATGATGGAGAATCTAACTAGCAAATTGTACTTGAAGCAACGCCTTTATTCTCACCGTATGATAGAAACTACATCTTTTGAAGATCATCTAGCTGTTTTTAAGGACATTGTCGCAGATTTGGAAATCTTGGAGGTTAAATATGTTGAAGAAGATTTGGATTTGATTTTGTTTTGTTCGTTGCCCGCTTTATAAATGTTTTTTTAGAGATACGATCATATATAGTCGTAATACTCTGATCACTGAAGATGTCTATGATGCTCTATATTCAAAGGAGAAGGTGAAGCATCTCGCTAGGACTGAAGCTCATGGAGATGACCTTATTATTGATGGTGGTTGTGCAATGGACAAATTAAGGTCTAACTTTACAAATAAAATTTATAATTATTGCAAGAAAAATGAGCACTTGAATAAAGATTGCTATAAGTTGTAAATAAAGAAAAATTGGCTGCAACTAATCAGAAGGAAAAGCAATTAGGTACTCTAGGTGAAGCTAGTGTCGCACAATGATGGAGTGCTTTTGATTATTTCTGACGGCGACTCCAAACATGACGAGGATTAGATTATTGATATGACTTGCATTTTTCATATGTGTTACAATCGAGATTTGTTTACAACATATGAAAAAGTTTTTAGAAGTGTTGTGGTGATCGGTAATAATACACCTTGTCGAATAACTAGTATTGTAAGTGTCATATTTAAGTTATTTGATGGAAGTGTCAGAACACTTGATGCAATGCGACATATTTCTAAATTGAAGAAAAATTTTATCTGCTTAAGTACTCTTGATTTGAAGTGGTACAAATTCATTGGTGAAGTTAGAGTCCTAAAGGTTCGTAAAGGTGCTCATACTGTATTTTAGGGACAAAAAAATATCCTAATTATATGTCTTGTAAGGTTTTACAGAATTATTTAAGATCAATAGGCATAAATTTGGAGCTCGGTGGATTACGAGTTTGATTCAATACCGTCGGAGTTTTGTTTGAGGTCTATTTTGATTAATACGTTTAAATTTGGGGGAGAAAAAATCAAGATTTTCTTGTAATTTAATCTGCATGAATAAATTGTGTATGGTCAATCTAAAAGTCTAATTTTGAAAAAAAAAAAAAAAATCGAATTTTTTACAGTTTTATTTTGCATGATTGCGCGCGAACTTGACTTGAAAATTATGATTCGTATTCAATGGTAATATTGTTTCTATCTAGGATCAAAATTTGAATCAATTTTCAGTTATTACTTGAATTCCATTATTTTATACTTTGATTTTGAACAAATTGAGCACACACATTCCTAATTGGACTAATGGATAACTTTGAAATTAATTACCTTAGAATCCTTTAAAATTATATTATGTAATTATTACACTAACTTCCTCGATTAGAAACATATGAAATCTCAATTAAAAATAAGTTTGAGGGTGATTAAATTCATCCAAACTCAATACTATCATTACTTGATTATTTTTCGATTTTCTCATTAATCCAATAAAAGACATTGCACTCGTCCACGAAGAATGAGGTAAAAGTGGAGGAAGAAGCGACTTGTATCGATAATCACATAAATCAAACATCTATGTAAAAATTAAAATGGTGCTACTTACCCTAGAGTGGAGAGAAGAAACAGTAGGCAAAAGCGATTTGGCATTGATATCAATGCCTGAGCGAAATAACTACCTACATGTCAGAATTAAAAAAAGAATAATATAAAAAAATTCAGTAAGCAATATGATAAAAGTGTTAGTAACAGAAGACGTACTAATTCTTGGCTAAATCTTGGTCATAGAGTAAGTGTTGGAGAATTATTGAGTTGATGATGAAAATAAGTCCAATATCACTTGTTTAGTTCACCTAGGGGAAAAAATTGAAAAATCGATAGAGCAATACGTTTTATGAGAGATCAAATTGACATACTCGAGATTTTTTATTGTTTAGAAAAGTATTGTATTTGAAAGTTGAAATACATTATTTGCTTCAAGTAGCATCTATGGAATTGAAAAATATTGAATATACACGCTTAAAAGATAAATGTACTATATGCGTGTTTGGGGAGGATTAAAATTTGATTTTTAGTAGATTTTGATAGAAGTTTTTGAAATGTGTAATTGAAAAGTTGTGTGGCCCATGAAAGATATAGTTAATATTGATTGTTTAACTTTGATTTAGATTTTAATCTGAAACAAACGGAGTCCATATAAGAAGTTTCTGAAATAATTATTTATTATTGTGTTCCATTAACTTATTTCAATTTTGTGATTGAGATATTCACTTTTAGGAAATATTTAAATATAAACATCGAGTTGAGTACGTTTGTTTATAGTATAATTAACTTTATATTTTGTTTTATTCTAGGACGAATAAATGTTTAAATTTAGGGATGTTTAATAAGTTTAAATATTACACTTATTCTAGCCTTCGAAAGTAACATATGGGAGTGTTTATGATGAACTTGATACTTAATTGTGCTAGTTAATTGATTATTTTATAAGAAAACTCGGTATTGGACTAGAACGGATGAAAATGAACGAGAATCTATATAAAAAAAAAAAAGAATTAAAATTGGATGAAATCTAGAATTTGGGACCAAGATATCAAATTTTAAAGTTAAAGGACTTGCAATGAAAATAAAGGTGGACATGGGCTGAACAATTAAAAGAAATCGATCACCAAACTAGTAAACTTTTGAGCCACGATCGCAATGACAAAAAGAAAGCGCATCACAATATAGGTATTTGCAGTGACAATCCTCAATCTTTAGAACCTATGCAGTCGCAGTCCCTAAACCCGTGCAATCCTCAATCTTTAGAACCTAAACCCGTGCGATCGCATAGTCAAAGTCCAGGGACCGAATTACAATTCTCTAAAACTCCTAATTATGATCAAACTCCGATTCCTTTCACTTTTGTGCATGGAATAAGACTTAAATTAAGATTTATAAATATGATTATTGATGGAAAACAAAGGGAGAGACTAGGGATACAATCTCGAGTCAAAATTACACATTCAAATACATTAAAATTTTAAGTTTTGTATCTCAATTTGGGATTTGAAAGTTGAAAAATACAATTGATTGGAAGATATACATGCTTTGAGGAGGAGATTGAAGATTCATTGTTGGGAATTGTGTGCCAAAGAACAACAATCGTTAGGGTTATTTTCTTTATACGATGTATTAAATCGAGTGATTTTTTTTATATTTTTATTTTATAATTTCAATAATATGATTTGCTAAATAATTAGTTGTAGGATGGACGATATATATTAGATTATCATTTATTGTTTGTTTAATTGATATTCAATTGTTTGATTTAAGGAAAATATTGAGACCTAGAGGAGATTTGGTTGTCTAATTCGTGTAATAAGTGGCAAGTGGCATGAGTGTTGATAAGAGATCATGAGATGATTATAGCTTATATGATCATGACTGAATTACTATAATTGAATGATTTTATATATATATGAAGTTAATAGAGATTTAGTAAATCTGAGCATATGAATAAGGTCAATTTACTCCAGAAATATTATTAACCAAAATGAGTTAATTCGGTTATTAATACATAGGAAAAAGGGACTGAATGATGTTGGATTGAATAAGTATTAAATTGTATAAATAAATTGAAATTTCTAATCACTTAATCCTAAAAGTTCTACACAAATTAGATTAATTTATATTATCTTAGAATAATTTAGTTATAACATAAATTCTTGATTTTTTAAGTGAGTAAAACATTAATTCAGATTGAAATTAGGTAAAGCATAAAAATTGATACTAGGTAATTAGTTTGTGGGACGATATTCGAATTTAAATATTCACTTTACTACTAGTCACGATCCGTGCACTTATGAAATCACGAGAACACTAGTAAGATAAAATCTTACCATCTAAGAGCTTCTCCAAGATACTCTTTATTTCTAAGAGTATCTTGTACATAAATAAAGAGTGCCTTTATATTTAAAGAGTAAATTCTTTTAGACACTCCATTAAACTCTTCTTCTTCTTCTTCTTCTTCTTCTTCTTCTTCTTCTTCTTCTTCTTTTTTTTAGTAATTATTTATTATTTTCCCCTCATTTTCAATTAATATATATTTTTTAAGTGTTGACGACTATAATATATCTAATACAACCCAATAATTTAAGTAATAGAGCATTAAAACTTGCAATAATTAAAAAAAATTGTTATAAAATACAACTAGAGAGTGCATTTGGTTTTCAAAACGTAGAAAGTCAAACTCACTCTCTATTTTACGAAATTAAAGTAAAGAGTCTATTGAAACTGAATTTTAAGGTTTACTTTTTTAAATATAGAGCATTTTATATTTAGTCCATGTTTTGTGTAAATTAAAATCTCAAGTCAAAGTTAATAATTAATTTCAACCATATATTTTCTGGAACCCGCAACTTTGCAATCACATTTTATCAATTTTTATTAAAATCTATTAAAATTTTGATTTTTATCTACGCCAACTAGGGGCTTAAAGTTTTTTTTCTTGAAGATGTTCTAATTATTATTGAAATATCACATATTATCCCCCTATTTAGGCCCCCTTTTTGGGAGATAGTGCATTTTGGAATAATGAATTTTTTTGGAAAATGCGTGTTTAAAAATAAGGAAATTTTTTCGATAAAATACATAGAAATTGTACTATAATGAGTGAGTTTGGCTCCATATATTTTTAGAGGGGTAATTGGCGTAAAACATCCATACCTTTGATTTTTTGACGCATAAAGTCCCTACCTTTAAAGTTTTTGGCGCAAAAAGTCCCTACCTTTGATTTTTTGGCCCAAAAAGTCCCTACCTTCTGCATTTCTTTGCATTGAACATCCTTTCCACAATTTTTTTAATTTAAAATGACCAATATACATTCCTATGTAAATAGAACAAGAAAAGAAAGAAGAAAAATAAAGAAAAAATTGTAATTATAGGCCTGAACTTTTTAAAATATGCAAATAACCCACCAAACTTCACCTCCTTCATTTCTTTTCTTTTCTTTAGTTCATTTCCTATTTACCAAACAGGGTCGAAGTACACCTTATAGTAGAATCATCATTAAACAATGAGGGCCCTTGGCTAGACTCGTCACCTTCAACAACTCTAAAAGCATGCACATTCAGATCAGTATCCCCATACATTTTTCCAATAGGTCTCTCCCTAATCGTTGAATACAATGGAACCGCAGACTGTGGTGGCAAAGCAGAATTACTCATATCCTTCAAACTCAACAAAGCAGTATTCTCCAAAATAGACCCAGAGCCAACTCCCAACGGTACTGTACCAAACTGTACATCACCAAACTTGTGCTGATGTTTCTTCATTTATTCTACCCAACCTTGGAAGATGTATAACTGGAACTTTTTCCGCCCCTCCAATACAACACACACTTTTTCGGACTTTCAAGACTCCACCTGCTCCAAAGAACGTGTACCCTCTCGAATCCAAAGTACTTAGCGAGACGATGTTCTGAAAGTCTGGAATATGTCGAACCTGACCAAATGTTCTGATTGTTCCATCCACTAACTTCAATTTGACTCTCCCAATACCAGCTACCTGACAAGATTTGTTGTTTCCCATAACAACAACACCTTACGTCACTGTTTCATTTGATTCAAATAAATTCCGATTGGGACTCATATGAAATGCACAAACTGTATCCAAAATCCATTCATCATCGGGCTTGGATTCCACATCAGAAATCGTCAGAAATCTCATACACTTACAAGGTTATCTGCGATGTCTGCTTCACCTTAAGTCTCTGATTACTTTCCACGATTTGCAACTGAATTATCCTTACCCTGCAACTTCTCGCAATCGCTCTTGATGTATCCTTTCTTCTTGCAGTAAAAGCAGACCCTATTGCTGAAATCTAACCTCAACTTGCCCCTTCGTCGATCAACATAAAGCACAAGAGCTTACTCATCTCTGGAACCGCTCCAACCAGATGCTTCATCTTCTCCTTTGAGAACAAGGCATTATACACATCTTCAATAGTGAGTGTGTCACGACTGTACAGAATCGTGTCCCTAAATGATGAAAATGAACCAGGTAGCGAGCACAACACGATTAAGGCCAAGTCCTCTTCAAAAAATCATTTCGAAAATTGGCGTCATGTGTGCATCTTTGGTGGTGATAACTTGTCCTTATTTCAAGATTACAAATCTAATTAAAATCAAAGGCACATGTTTACATGTCTTTGATGCTACTAATAACGAGTACTGACATCAAGTGTGTTATTTTAATTTTCTATAGTAAGTAAGTGTTTTTTAGTCGTCCGTTGGTAAATACCTCAACCGCGTTGTGATAGAAGAGCAAAAGTCATACAGTTTCTTCGTTGTCCCCTACAACAACCAATTTTTTTCCACTCAGAGCCTTTCGAAGAGTACATTTCACCTATATTGAACCAAGATTGCAAACATATTGGAGAACGTAGTAGCATCAAGCGTTGTTGAGGTAGTATCACCTTAACATAGCATCTTTCACCACGTGGATATAAATGGATATGAGTATGCGAAAAAAAAGGAGATATTGGCATTGATGGGTGGCACCACGAATAGAGAATTTGCATTTGATCGATTTTTCTCCTTTTCTAATGAATAGAGAGGAGCTTTAGGAGGCTTCTTGGCCATTTGAATTCATAATTAGCAGGAGTTGTACACCCGATCATGTCACGGCGTAAAACCTAGTCTAGTCATATTAGGGTATTGTGGGCATTTTTAGAAAATATTGAATTTTTTTAATAATATAATAGATATTTTTCAACTCCAATTAGTAAAGTAAATTTTCGACACAATTTCCTCTATTTAATATACAACTAAATAAGACCGAAGCATATTTGAAATAAACTTTTGAATACTTTCTCTTCCTTAATAAAATTGAATATTTATTCAGCCCCTATTTCGTGGTGATTAAAATCAAAATTTTAGTAGATTTTGATAAAAAACCGATAATATATGATTAAAAGTTGTGAATCTCATGAAATGTATGGTTAAAATTAGTTTGACTTAAATTAAAATTAAAATTTTAATTTCTATCAATTATATTTTTAAATTTTTGCTTTTATAGTACATGGGTCCTTGATGGAAGTTAATTAACTTTTTGATGGGCAAATAGATAAAATCTAATTTATATTAAAAAGTTAGGGTGAGTTTGATTACGAGTATGGAATTTGTATAGAAAGAAATAAATTCTATACAGTTCAATTGCCTATAATTTATTTGTGTGAAAATTATTAATTAAATGTGTTTGATTGATTTAGTTTTCAATCTAAAAAATATTATACATGTTCATTTTTTATTGGTGGGTAAATGAGAGAAAAAGATAGAGTGAATTGTCTAGAAAATAAAAATCACTTTCTAAAGAAAATATTTTCCTTATTTTTTTAGAAAAATATGGTCACATGACCAAAATTTAGAAATTATTTTTCATGGAAAAAATTGTCAATCAAACACCCAAAAAGTAAAATTTTGGGTGAAAAATGATATTTTTCATGAAAAATAAAGTCAATCAAATAAACTTTAAATAAAAATATTATGAGAAAAGAAGATACAAGTAAGTTGACAATAACTAGTGTAGATTTTCACCACCAAATCGATTATAAATCAATCCTAAAATATTAGCAAGTGTCAAAGTTATTTGTAGAGATCCCAATTGTCAACAAATTTTGTTAGTGTCAAAATTTTAACTCTGACCAAAATTCATTTCCCTGCTACGAGGTTGGTGTCAAAATGTCTTAATATAAAGTTGGTGTACAATATTACTTGTCAATTTTTTTAAGTTGTTGTCACTTTATTGAATAGCTTCTAAATTTAAGTTAATATGTTAATTCATAGAAGTGAAATATAATCACAAAGAGACAACATGAAAAAGAAATTCAATCATCCCCTATATATATTCTAAAGTTTTGATTGGTGTTGAATATTATTTATCACTTTTTTGAGTGTTTGTCGCTTATTTTCTGAGTTGTTATCACTTTTAAATTTTTGTCACTTTATTGAATAGCTTTAAAATCTAAATTAATATGTTAATTAATACAAGTGAAATATAATCACAAAGATACAACATGGAAAAAAATAAAGGGAAAATTGCAGTTGTGGTCCCAAATATTTCCCTCTTTTGCATTACATCAACATTTACTTTATGCCACCCACGATTCCAAACCTTTCAAATATTCTCACCATAAGGACAAAATGGCAAAAATTGTTAATCGATCCGTTAGTTGACCAAAGGTCAAGGGTCTGGTCCAATTTTGATTAATTTTAAAAGGTAAAAGGGTAACTTTAGATTTCTCACATTAGAAAAATAAAATATATTAAATAAAAAAACAAAAAGAAAATAATTTGGAAAGTTATTTTTCGAGTTAGTCTATAGGTACAGAAAAAACTTACAGAAATTTTACAGAATTTTGAAATGGACGGCGCAGATGCAAAGTTTGGGAAAATATATAAAAACACAGACCGACAGGATGCTGCTACAGCAGCATCCTGTCAATTCTCAGGGAATTTTCCTTATTTTTCTTCTTCCACTACATTCCACCCCACACCCCACTATACCATCACAGAAACCAAAACCACCTGTGTAGTCATTATTGTAGATCCACCCTTCGACGCTGACAACTGCCATCCACACCCCTACCACATCGACAATCATCAACCCACGACACCCAAATTATCTCATGAATCCACCAAAAACACAACTCCACAATTTATTCTTCTCATTTTGGGTCAAACTCGAGCGTAAACAACAAAGCCAGTCAGAATTTCCTCCTATACTTGTAAAATTGACAAAATTCTAAGCTCATGGTGGATGCTGTTGGAGAATGGGATGTTAAAGAGACAAGTGTTTGGTGAAATGTCTTTTGCCGTTAGAGTTCCAGAATGGATGACTTCAAGGACGGGTGGGGATAGAGAAGGTACAAGAATCATTGGTGCCATAAAATTGGGGCTAAAATCTAGGTCCCAAAAAATGATGGTGTACAATGGCGGTTGCATGTGGTTGTGGGTTTTGGTTTAGTTGGTTGGGTGGGTGGGTGGGTGGGTAGAGTACCGGCATGGGCGGACCCAAGGGGGGTCCGGGGGGGCAGGTGCCCCCCCCCAACTTTTGAGATTCATTTTTTTTTTTTTTTTTAAATCACGTTTGCTATCGATTGAAATTTTAATTTTAATCTAAATCAAAGTTAACAATTAATTTTAATAACATATTTTCATGAAATTCATAACTATTTAATTTGTATCCAAATTTACTAAAAATTTGATTTTAATCTCTACCAAACATGAGTAAAATAAAAATAAATTTGAATTTCGAAATATACAAATTTTAAAAATTCTCCGACGATCGTACGCTAATCGAATCTACAAATTATTTGTATCATTTCGAAACTTATTTCAAAAATTACATTATGGACATATCGAATAGTTCAAACATATATCGAAAACAGTTAAAAATACGTTAAACGTGAACCTTTAAAAAAACGTCTAACTCGCATTTTTTTAAACAAAAAATCAATTATTTCATTAACATTTATTATTTTTGTGATACAAATTTCTCAATGTAATTTTCATCATTTTATTAGGAAATTGAAATTTTACATCCGAAAAAGTCATATCTCATATAAATTTTTAGATGTAAAATTACATGGAGTATGATTTTTTTGGACTTAAATTTTCGATTGTAAAAATTCTATCAACTTCTTTACAAGTTCGATTGTGCCCCCCCAACGTTAAAGTCCTGCGTCCGCCCCTGAGTACCAGTATGGATTGTTTGTAGTGGCGTTGGTGACGGTGCGGTGGGGTGGGGTGGTGGACTTCGGTGTGGAGGTAGCAAGAAGAAGAAGTCTCAATCTTCAAATTATATTCTTTTTTATTTTTGGTTTTTTTATTTAATATATTTTAATTCTTTAATATGAGAAATCCGAAGCTGCCCTTTTACCCTTTAAAAATGAATAAAAATTGGGTCAGACCATTGGTTAACTAATAGATTGATTAACGATTTCTGTCATTTTATCCTTACGGTGAGAATATTTGAAGGGTTTGGGATTATGGGTGGCACAAAGTGAACGTTAAGATAATGTCTACAATAATGGAAAGATTTGGGATCACGGCTGCAATTTTTCCAAAAATAAAAAAAATCAACCATTCAATTGCTCTATTCTAAGGTTTTGATTGGTGTTGAATATTATGTATCGTTTTTTTTTTTTTTAAAAAGTATTTGTCACTTATTTTAGTGTTACTTTTTTTTTATTTTTTGTCACTTTTTTAAATTTATGTCAATTTATTATATTGTTTCTATATTTAATGTCATAGAAAAGAGATGAGGAAAATATGATGAGGATTATGATACAGACAATGATTAAATGTCAAATCAAAGATATATATGATATGTTGAAGAGGTAGAGATGAAGATACATATGATGAGGCAAGGATAACTCGTAAATAGCATTGAAATATTCGATGATAAATGATTTGTATAGGACTGACAAACTTTGATTAACAGTGATGGTGTTTATACAATTTTCTTGACATTTATAGTTTTTGACCTTTTAAATAAAAAGTGACATAGCATGTTATACTACTTTTTAATTAAAATGTGACACTCAAATCATTTTTAATAGAACAATACATATTTGGATAAGCTTATAATTTGCTTATGAGAATTCTTTTTAGATGTTAATTTATTTTTTATTGTGTTAAATGTGAATTAAGTTTTCATGATAGATAAAATGACATTGTACATCACTCTTTAACATACTTAACTTTTAATTAAAATCGTACGTCACTTTTTAATTAAAAGTCTCACTTAATATTACACAATATTTTTTGCTTCCAAAACACTTTTCATTTGATTTTTCATAACATCCCTGATTTTAGAAATATTTTTGTAAGTTGCCTATTTAAAATTTGATATATCATGTGTTTTAATATTAATCCCATGTCAGATGTCACACATGACCATGTCACCTAAAACAGATGTAAATCAATTTTCATATGGGAATAAATTTTCTTGTGTCCAAAGAGAGAGAAAATAATACTCTTTATGAGAATGAATTTTCATGTGCCCAAAGTGTTGAAAAAGTTCTCTAAGTTTGACTGTAAACTTTTTTCTCTGTCTGTTGCAAAACATTTTAAATTGTCAAGTGAACAATCACCTAAAACATATGAAGAATTTGAAAGAATGTGTAGATTATTTTATGATAATACTATTGGCTCTATTATATACTTAATACTGTTGGTACCAAACCTAATTGGCTCATAACACAAGTATTCTGAGCAAATTTACGATAAATTCAAGTGAAACACATTGTATTACTATAAAATGGATGTTGAGATATCCTAAAGGTTCAGTTGAGTTAGGTTTGAAATTAAAAAGGTGTAATGAATGTATAATTTTGAAGGATTATACAGATTCTGATTTTACAGGTAATTTAGATAAAAGAAGACAACCTCTTATGTCTTTACTCTTTGTGATTGGTGCATTAGTTGGAAATTTCAACTGCAAAAGATAGTTGCCTTATCTTCTATAGATGTAGCTATATTGTAGTATGTGATGTTGCTAAAAAAGGGATTGTGGCTAAGGTGTCTATTGAAGGAAATTGGTTTTGTTGATGAAATGATTAGACTATATAGTGATAATCAAAGTGCAATTCATATTAGTAAAAATCATGTGTATCATCATAGAACTAAGCATGTTGATATAAAATTTTATTTTGTAAGAGACATAAATGTATGATTACATTGGTAAAGATTTCTATTGAATTTAATCCTTTTGACCTTGTTGCCAAAGTTATTGATATGATTCAAGGTACCGTTGGAACGATGACAAGTCCGAGGAAAGATCAATTGATAGTTGACGAAGGACCGATGACTCGATCGAGGGCAAAACAAGTGCAAGAAGCGATGGCATTGCTTGTTCAAGCTACGGTTGGCGATATGGCGATCGTGACGAAGAATTGAGCAAGTTCCATGCTGAGATCGAGGCCGGAATCGGGATGGATGAACTTAATTCAACCAGCTGAAGATGGAGGCCAAAAGTTCCATTATGCGAGAATAAGGAAATTCGCGTGAAATTAAGATTCTCGAAAAATTGTTCTCGACATGTTTCTGTGCGATCGCAAACCCAAAAGTATCATGAGCCTGCACAGTCTTGTGTAGAATTTCGTGCCATTTTCGGAATGTACTCATGAGCGAAAATCCAACAACCGAGAGCTGAAAGTTATGCCCATTTTCATTTCTTTTTCTGCGAATTTTTCATAGTTGCTAGAATTATATGTTTAGTCAATCACTTACCTTATTTATGAGATTATGCACGTTTTTACCTAATTTCTAGGGTTTGGTATAAATACCAAAAAAATTTATTGTATTAGGATTTCTGACAATTTATCATTAAGAGACTATTGCTTTCTTTGTTCTTCCTTGAACAATTAATCGTACTTATCAAAATCTAAATCTTATGGCGTTCAAATTATCAGATTGTGGATTCTTCATTGTGTAGTCAAGGGGTTCAACACATCTTTGTTATCATTGGGTTTTTTGATTCACTTCGTTGGGTTCAAGTCCAAAATCGGATCTAATTGACGTTCTTGGGTTATGATTCAATCTAGTTGTGAATTTCGTACTCACCGTTGTTACGGAGTTCACATCAATTATTCCCTTGAAGAGTGTAATAGAGCTAGACACATTATTATGTTTGGCAAAAAGTAGTTGAAGAAATTAATAAGAGTTTTAAATCTCATAAAATACGTAATTTAAATTAATTAATGACTTTGAACTCAACTTTTTAAATTTTTCTAAACAGCAAATAATATTTTTCTAAAATGAATGAGGTCTTCAATCTGAAGTTGAATTTACTTCTGATTTGGACTCAATTTCCTATTAACTCACTTTTTGAGAAACTAGAACTTAAATAAAAGAGAACTGCTACATGTATACCATGCTTGTACGTCATGGTGTACAGCAAACAACCGAATTATTTCCATTGTTTTCAAAATCCTCAAACCGAATTTTTTGTACAAGTGCGACGCTTTTTGCAAAAAGATTCAAAGGTTGAGAAACTAATAACTTAAATGCTTTTGGAATCAAATATTAAAAAAAAAACTATAATTAATTCTATCAATAAAAGAATTTTTTGTTGATCCTATTTTTATTTCTTTTCTTTTCCATAGAAATATTGAATAAAAAGGGGTTTAGCGTATATTTAATATTTACATATGTAATGGCCAATAATATTTCCTCTCCTTATTTCACAAAAGAGTTTACTAGTAGATTAGTCCATGTTTGATGATTATTATTTAAAAACTCTTTCATTCTTATACTTTTAACCACACATTTACACAATAAAATATTTTGTAGACAAAACCAAAATTTTTTCTTACTATTTAATCACACATTTTTCAAAAATTCACTATTCAAAACTCTATTTTCTTAAACGACTTGACCAACCCACAATTTTATATTGGTCGTGGGCCTCCCTTCTTGTGAGAGGTCTATGCACCGGGATGTGAACTTCGATGTACATATAACAAAACGCTTTCTCAAAATACCAAAAATCACTTATGTAGAAGCCTCTGGGTACATTTTTTTATTCTCCTCCGTAGGTTTCAATTTTAGGGCTATTTCTGCATACAGTTTCAAAACTAATTAATATATTATATAATCCAACAGTAGAGACCAATAGTCCATTGTCGTCCAGCGGTTAGGATATCTGGCTTTCACCCAGGGGACCCGGGTTCGATTCCCGGCAATGGAACCTTTTTATTTTCGGTCATAAATAAATGGTATCTTTTGGTGGGTAAAAGGTTTGAAAAATTCAGTTCATAAGCAGGGCGTGTAACGTAGGGACAGAAATGGTTCGACGGGCCTGCATTTTTTGATTACAACAAAACTATAAATTGCTCATTGCTCGCCTAGGATCAACTCAACTTGACTCATGTAGTCCACAAGAGCATAATGGGCAAGTCGAGCCCATTTTTCTTCATTCAGGCTAGGTGCATTGTCACCCATAGTGGGTCCCATTTTTAAGCACGCACATGTTTGGTTGTGCTTACAAGAATTCATTATTGTTTTTGGTTCATAATATTAAAAATAAAAAGAAAAAATGTGTTTTAGTGCCAATAATTGTAATTTGTAACTCACTTTATCTACTATTTAAAATAGCCGCTTTTAATTTAGGAAAATTCTATTTTGTACATATTTTTTTTATTGAATTGACAAGTGACGACAAGCATGATAAAGCAACTAACAGCACGAGAGAGCTCTAGACTTTGACTTAAATTTTAATAACAATTTGTGAAATGCATAGTTTAAAAATTACAGAACCTATAAAATATGTGATTGAAATGAACTATCGACTTAATTAAAATCTAAATTTTAATCAATACCAAACAAGAGACTAATTAAAAAATTCCAACATGTTACAGTTTGGCTGTTTTTCAAATCAAACAGTTTTATCAAGAAAGCCATAAAAGCCGATAGATCTCATGAAATACGTTGCAAAAAATAGATGAAAGTTATGTATCCAATAAAACTTTTTAACAAACAAATGCTTTATGGATAAGCACATGTTTCATATTAGATGCAATAAGCATTGTCAACAATGTGTTCGACAAAATGACTGAACCAAAGAATTACATCAGCACAAACCCTTCTTTAGTCAGTAGCTAGATTCTAGCATCATCGATATATTTTCCAAAATGTAAATGAATTTACATAGATTAAACGCCAGTGGATCCAAACCCACCAGTGCCTCTCACAGTTGAATCAAGATCAGCAACTTCAGTTACTTCAGGTGTGTCAATTTTTTGTATGATCAGTTGAGCAATTCTATCACCAGTTTTCACTTCAAAATCGACATCAGAATGGTTGAACAACATCACCCCAACCGGACCTCTGTAGTCGGCATCAATCACCCCTGCCCCCACATCAATCGAGTGCTTCCATGCCAAACCCGATCGAGGCGCTACAATTCAAAAAACAACCCATGAAGCGAATTGAGCACAAAATCAAATTCAGATGGAAAAAAAAGGGAATATCATGGGAAAAAGTTACCAATACGAGCATAAGTTCCTTCAGGTATGGCAATGCTAAGATCAGTAGGTATCAGGGCTTTGCCTCTCGCCGGAACCTTTGCCTCCGCAGCACTGAAAGATTAAAACAAAAAGACCATAATTCCTTTGATTCTTATAATGCAAAAATGATCTAAAGAAAAGCAAAAATACCTGGAAAGATCGTAGCCTGCAGAGAGAGGGGAGGCTCTAGAAGGCAAACAAGCCTTGTCGGAGAGTTTCTTGACTCTTAAAAAGGAAGTCATTTCATGGGAAACGCCATTGTTGTGAAGTTTTTGAATTTTTGGTGTGGGTTCTTTGATTTCGGGGATTCCATTTTGGTTTTCCACTGCTTGAGCCATTCTAAAGGCAAGAGAACAGATTTGTTCGAGATGGGTATGTAGATAATTTGCAGATGTAGAAGGATTTCAA
Organism: Fraxinus americana; assembly: GCA_035079005.1. Taxonomy (NCBI): domain Eukaryota; kingdom Viridiplantae; phylum Streptophyta; class Magnoliopsida; order Lamiales; family Oleaceae; genus Fraxinus; species Fraxinus americana. Next base: position 24,998,286 of record CM068720.1, read on the forward strand.
TTTTAATGGATTGAAGGTGCCATATGGTGAGGCTTAAATAGAGAAAACTTCGCAGGGAAATGGCGCCAAGAAATCCCGCCATTTTTATAGGCATGTTAAACCCTAATTTATTCAATCTATTAATTGGGATAATTTGCTAGGAGGGAAGAAAATATTTTACGGAGAATTGAATTGTTTAGAAATTGTTTTACTGTGAATTGTAATTAATTGTGTTTGACTGATATAATTTTCCACCTGAAAAATGTAGAATGTTTGATGTCCATTTGGATTTGTTTTTTATGAAAATTGTCCATTAAAGTGATATTTTTTTCTACCATTGCGTTTAGAATTTTTTTCAATTACCAAATAAAAAAAATTACTATACCGAATACCATTCATTTGACTTTGTTTTGCATAAAAATTGTCAATAAAAAGAAAATTTTTTTACCATTGTATCTAGAATTTTTTCCAAAAAAAAAAAAAAAACCAATTCCCACCAAAAAGGTGGAAATTGATGGTGGGAATTGGTTTTTCCTTATATCAAGGAAAGTGACACGTGAGAGCCACAACCAAAAAAACAAATTGCTTAGAAAAAAAGTTATCAAACATTCAAAAAGTGGAAGTTGGAATCCCTTTTCCATTTTCCGTCTTACTAGGGCCCTGTTTGGGCATGATTCTGGCCATGAAAAATTGATTTTTCAACCGTTTTCTTCTGACACATTAGACACAATTCAGCAGCTACTTTTCTCATTTTGTGACCGTTGCTTCTCTCAACGATTAGAAAATCAATTTTCCTGCCGTTTACAATTGGAACCAGACAAGGCCTAGGTGAATCAAACCTAGTCTTACTAGTAGGCATAATTTGATTTGAATTTGAGCCGTCCTACTTTTATCCTCTACGAATTGTGCATTATCGAAAAGTTAGATACTTTATACAAAAGTAGAAAAAATATGTTGTGTTAAAATAGACAACATATCTAATCTCTATGTAGAAAAAGAAAAAAAAGTAGCATAAGGAATGAGGATTTTTTATTGCACAAAAAAGCTAAATTTTTGAACTTCTAAAATTTCGAAAGCTTTTGAAAAGTATGTTAGCTAAACAGAAAGTCAACAGTATTCAAAGAGTCATCGGTGGAGACCAAAGTAGCAACTATATAGCAAATACTAGGAAAAAAAGTACCAAAAATACAAAACGGACTTCGTAGTCTAAGCATAACAATTGTTCTTGAAATTGGAATAACACTCCATTATACTTCTTCAACATTGAATGCGAAGTTATGTTCTTGAAATTGGAATAACACTCCATTATATTGAATGCACATCATTACTTCGCAATGATAATGCAAATAACTTTTTATACACTTCACATTTCATCTATTATTGAGCATAGGACGACTAAACTTGATCCGTGCATACAAATATGGTACATATTAAAATCCGAGACTGCAATAGAACATCATGTGCCTTTTAACCCCGCGTCAACTGTTTTTATTACTGCCTTTCATGTCTTCCTCAACAATCTCCTTGGCGTAACTTCATTCTTTGATGTACTGTAAAATAGAAAGTGCATAGAAGAAATTTATTATGCAAAGTTAAGTTGATGGTGTAAATTTAATGCCAGACGCGAAGGGTGACAAGTACAAAATTACAATTACAATTATAATTAACCATTCAAGAATTGTCTGAAAACAGATAATAACTTGCAAATCCATGTCCTTGCTTTTTTGTAATCAATAAAAAATTTTGAACTCAAGAAGCAAACGCATAGACCTTTGACTTCACAAACTTACTACCATTGTTTTTAGGAAATGAATACAGATATACGCACAAACACATCCACCAGAACAAAGATGATCAAACATAGCAGAATTTGGAAAACAATTGCACTGCCAAAATTTCGATCATTTTTGTTCTCAAAATTTCATTTATGAAATGAAAGTGCTATAGAATATGAGATTACAGATGGCATTTGTCCATATGAAATTCAGACAGAATCGGAATTGTGGAAAACATTCAAATCTGAATGTAATTTTTCCCTATGCTCCATATATACAACACGCACAACAACGTCAACATTATTCGACTATTTGGAAAACTTCCCTCTAAATATCGACTGTGTTTCTAATTCCGAAACATATTGAAGACAATTTCACTCTAACCACTTAATTTATTAAATGAGGTCATTTGACACAGTTTCATAACAGACAACAATGTTATGTTCAACTCCTGCATCCTTCTCATCTATGAAAATTGTTCATGTGTCAGACGTGTAATGTCAAAATGTATCCAGGCCTAAAGAGGGAGGGGGGGGGGGGGTGGTGTTGAAGCTCAAACCACTTAAATTTTTAGATGAGAGGATGCTATACCTGGTTGATTGAACAGGAGGTGATTCATATATATCCCTGGACAGGAAGGACATCCTGGCAATCTCCGAAATGGCGGCATCCTGGATGCTGGCAACCTCACTGGTCAAGTCCTGATAAGCTGCCTCAAAAGCTTCCCTCCAAAAACTTTGCAGCCTAATGTTAGTACTGTGACTGTAAACATCCCACATGTGTCTAACCATCTTTTCCCTTTCATCGAGATCCTACAATCAAAAAGTTCAAATTTTAACACATAAAGAGAAAATTAACCATGACACAGTATACACTATACATGACCAATTCCTGCATCCATTGGGGTAATTCTAAGCCGGATAGAGATTAAGCTGTGAATTGAAAGAAGTCCTTTTTAGATGTTAACGGTTTATCTTACTTGTACCAACTTTCTTTTTTTACGAGAAGAAACTGTTATAAATCTACAATTAGGATTGGAGTTTTGAATCTGCAATCTAAGTTATCCTAAAACAAGGATTGCAGTTTTGCCTATAAAAAGATCCCTTTGACACATTTTCTCAAACAACTGAGCTTCAATAGAGACAAAATTAGCTTCACTTGAGAGAAGTCTCCACTTTGTGTTCTTTAAGATAATTGCTATTGTTTTCTTTATTGCAAATTCTTTACGCCAAGATTTTTACCCCAAATTAAAATGACAGTTTCCCACCTTTTGTTTCGAATATCTCTCAATTTGGGCAACCATATATTTAGGGCTCATCAATCAACAACTCCAAAACAAGATCAAAGTAACCTATAAACACACAAAAAGTAAAATAACACTAAAATATGTACCAGAACGTCAAGATCGCCATGGATGGTTAAGTCCAAGGCATCTGAAGAGTGTTTAAGATTAACAGCAGACCACTTGAGAGTAACAGAGGTAGTGAACATAGACCAAAGTGCAAGCAATATTATTGCACCCAAAACCCAAATCTTGTATCTGCCTCTACCAAACAATCCACCGCAAAATCCCTCTTTCTGGGCAGTAGCATTTGGTGCTGTAGTTTTGGTTTCTTCATCTTTCATTGCTGCTCAGTCTAGTAACAAAAATAATAAGAATAAATTCAAGAAATTTTCAGTTGACAGAGGAATTGCAGAAAGAATGGGAGAATTCAATTGGGTTGTTGGATTGATTAAATACTGTGGGATGTTCGACTTCCAATGAGTGGATAAGACTTTTACAGTGCATGTATTGTGTATGTATAGATTGAATAGCAGCGGTGCACCGACACAATGGGCTCTACTGAGTAGAACTGTAGAAGGAATAATCTGTATCCTCCATTAAAAGCATAGCAAGTGGGCGATGAATAGGCTTCATAAATTGTGGCGGGCCATTTGATAGTGTTTGATCATCGTGCTGCCTACACAAATGTTGATTGATGTTTGAAAAATACAACGCCAACAGTCCTTAGCCCTTAGATGATTTTAATTAATTGTTCATCTTCAATGTAGGATCTAAGAAAACAAATAAATAAATGTTATATCACTACTTTTAGGTAAGCAATACTTGTGAATATCATTAGTCTTTGTACAATATTGTAAATGTTGAAAATTTGTTTACAAAGACCGTTCAATGATGTTTGATGAAGTCGTTATTGAAATTGAAAAGTTGTTTTTAAATTTATTTGGATAATTATGCACCCGAAAGACTCGTTGTGCCCACATCTAATGGGATGGGAGTTGCTTGCCTCGACGTGGTTGCGGAGCAATTTCAGGGTGGGAACACCTCGTCCTGATTATATATTTATTTTTAAAAAATTCTAAAAATGATTAGCCCACCCAAACGTGAACCCATTGCCCAAGCCCATAAACTTAATTCCCAAATTACCCTAGAAAATGAAAAAATATAAACGGGCTGTAAAAGGAACAGAGGCCTGCCCTCTCCCCATTGCCAGCCCTAGGTAAGATACAAGTTCGAGCTCTTTTTAGTAGCTCAATTTTTCTAAAGTGTGTTTATGAATTCAAATCATATTCCCATATGTGTGTATCCAGTGTTTTAAAATGTTCGTCTAAGCTCAAGGCTCGAAGAAAATGCCATGCCTCGTGCTTAAGCAAGAAAATGAATAGTTAATTCTACGTCGACTGCCTAAGGATGGTGTAGGCGAAAAATAGTGTGCTTTTTTTGGGCAAATTGTATTTTCTTCTTTCAAAATTTATGCTCAACAAAATGCTAACCATTGTTAACACTTAAAAATAAAATACATTCAACAAAAGATCACCATATCCTAAATCTAGCCTTTGAACATAGGTTTCGCTACCCACGAAAAAGATTATTGATTTATAGTATTTATAATTTTGAGAATTATATTTTTATTGAAAACTTAGAAGAATACATGTATTTTTATAAATTTTCAAAATGTGTGTTATTTTGTTTATTTATTGGTATATAATAATTAAAATTAAGAAAACGCTTCATTAAATTTAGGTTCGTAAAATTTGAGGTTTGACCTCCTAGTTTTGCTATACCTTACGCCTTTTAGAATCTTGTGGATATGTATGTATCTTGATCTCATGCTCGCAGTAGGAGGGAGTTATAATGTCCACTTTAGGTATGACAAATGAAACCACGCTTAAGCGGACACTTTAATTTCTGTCCAAATGTGGGCAGGAGATAAAACTAGATATATGTATGTACAGAAATGATCTAATGAGTACCGGTGCTCATCTTATCCTAAACACCGATAAGTTGGCACATTAATTCATTGGTGGATTGGAACTCACAAAATCTTTATCCACCAATGAATTAATGTGTCAACTTATCGGTGCTTAGGATAAGATGAACACCGATGCTCATTAGATCATTTCTGTATGTATGTATGTGTGTATATATATAATAGTTGGAGAGAGAAAGATGCCTTGGTTTATAGTTGTGGGATTTCAAAGAAGGGTCCCTTTTGACACTTGATTTGTCATGTAGTTAATTCAATAGAAAGATGCCTTGGTTTATAGGTGGGATTTCAAAGAAGGGTACTTTTTCACACTTAGTTTGTCAATGACAATAAAAAAGTCAAATGAGACTTAGCGTCAACATTAATCTTTGATGATACGCGCCTTGTTGGTTGCAATCGAAAAGAGACCAACTCATTTGAGTTGTTCCGTCTTGTTTATTTATTAATTAAATGATTATATTTCTTTTAAAAAAATTTGCTTCAATCTCATTCATCCATAAACACGGAAAGAAAATAGATAAAACAAATTGAAAGTAATGGGGCAGACAGTTGACTCCGCCCATCTAATTACTTTCCGACCAGCACAGCTGCTAGTTGCCATGGCAAGACTCGGCCACTTGCTTAAAGTCTCGACTCTTCTATCCTCATCAAATAACGTGAAATTACTAATCCACTCTTCAATGAGTAAGCACTAACAAAATTTTGAACCTATTTCATATGTTCAAATGGCAAAAACGATTTAAGGTTTAAATTCTTATATGCAATTTTACCCTTTATTATAAATAATATCATTTTTAATGTATGATTTAGGAAACTATAGTAGAACTCAATTACACTTAGAATGTTGTGTAAAGGAATACTTTTTGGATATGCTAGACAAGTTCAACAATGTTTTGAACTAAAATGTTAAATTGTTTTGAGTTCATAAGAACTATTTTATTGTAATTTTGGATTGAAGAATGAAATCTTGTGTATATTTAATAAGCATGATGATCAAAGAAAGAATGCAGAATAATCCAATCGTCAGATTATACAATAGAAATCACGATCATATATCAAATCAATCATAAACCATTTGGATCATATAAGCAATGTAAACAATACACGACAATACATTACCAATCCAATACAATATCTCTATTGAATTAGAATTTAGAACCACGATCATGAATCTCTCCCACCCGCCACCCTCAAAGGCACCCCAAGTCAAATCCTGCAGTCCCAAGGCCAAAAGGCACTCTAGTCAAATAAAGTGAAGAAACCCCGAGTACAATGTACCATAAGGGTTATCAGCTTCGGCAGGATAGCATTAGAGGATAAAAAGTCCAACAGACGAGAATCATCAGGACTCAACCCTGTTGTAGTTCAGCATCAGATGCCTGCAGAACTTCCTGTAGGAATCCTTGCAAGAAGACATGTTTGGCTAAGCTTAAAAGTTACTTTAAAGCAACACTTTTTGAAAGTATTTAAGCTTAGTTATACGTCTACGTTTGTTTGGCTAACAGAAACTGGAGAAGTTATGCCATCTTCAAAAAACTTGACATGACAGAGGTTTCCACCTGCTTCATCCGCAAACACTATCTTTTTCCTCTCCCTCTTAACTACATTCTCGGGTGCAGTGACACTATTCTGACTCAATTTCTGCAGTTAAGAGTGTGATGCGTCAAATTTCACTTATTTAGTTATAGATAAACTTATAAGTATACTTCAACATATATAAAGTAGAGAACACATACCATTATTTTACAAAAACGGTTGCAGTCCCTATTCATCATGGATAACCACTTTTTTGCTGTTTCTTCAACTTTGGTTGAGTTGTCAATGGCTGCTTTAACCTTCAAGATGAAATGGCATTATGGCATAAGTAGAAGTAGAAACATATCTAGGGCAGAGCTGGAGCTTCCAACCAAATCTAGTACATCCATAAACTCAAACATAACCACAGGTTAATTCCAATTCCTTCAAGGAATGAGAGCAAATGATGATGAAACTTTGGAATGAATGTAGAGAGAATGTTCTAATATTAAAATCTTATAAAATAAATAAAAGTTGCCTCAACTGAGATAATGTAAGCCAGACTTCCAAAAAAGAAAAACAATGCAAGTGCAGAGACTTTAAAAGTCCAAATTGAGATGCATAGTTATCAGTGTTTCATTGGATGTATTTCAACCAGGGGCGTTTTACATTCACACATTGGCAAGTGCACAGACAAATTGCATCTAGTTACATCTTTTACTGCTAGAAGAACTATTGTGAAGTAACCTGCTTAAAACCTTTTCCCGTATACCTAATTAAGTATCAGCTATGTTTCTTGTTTCATCTCTGATTGGACTATTAAATAAAAACTATTTGGTTTAACAGTAAACTGAAATTTGATTAATGCCGATTACTAACAGATGCAAAGGATTCAGATGTGGAACAAGGTATGAAAACTGAACATGGCAGCAAAGAGTAAGTTTTATGCCTAAAACAATGCAATTTGGATCTCTGAGATAACATGTTCATTATGCATACCTCTTCAGCATCATTTTTCAAAGAAGTGTTACGATATGCTTCAAAAAGTAATTTTTCTTCCACAATGTCCTTCACTAACTTCAACTCATTCATCAGTTTCATTGCAAGAGACTCAATGTCATGCATCTGCCGCTGTGAAAATGCAATAGCACTTTCTGAACAACCTTTAGTGGAGCAACCAGTGCTAAAGTTGGGTAAGGTACGAGAAAAACGAGGGCCCTCGAGATTTCCTTTAGGTAAGGAAGCTTTGAAATTTTGTGATTTCTTCAGAATCTGTCTGGGGTTTATGAAGACTTTTCTCTGGCTACGCACCACAGGTTCTCCTATACTTTCAGTTACTTTAGAATGCTCAATATCTGATCTCCCAGATGAAACATTCTCATTTTGTTTCTCTATCCAAAGCTTCCCCTTGCATTCTGGAAAATTGCAAACGAAAGGACCACCATCAAAGATAATTTGAAACAATTAAAGAAACCAACTGATAACATGATTTGAAAATTCAATGTAAAGAAATTTAAGATGGAAATTGATTTCCAAAGCCTCTCATGAAATAGTGATTATTTTTTTTCTTGTCAAGTTACACCCTCAAGATGATAGCTAAGCATGTAACTATCATGTGAAGTAAATACCCCTCAGAGGCATTTAGGGATGAAGGATCTACTTTTAAAAGAGAAATAAAAGTTAAAAGTAGTGTGAATATGATTTTAATGTGATCTCAAAACAAATCCCTCAAACACCACAGAGCTCATATATCAAGAATATACAGAACTTTTTAGTGCCCAGCACCAACATTAGTAGATAGATCTATCTACATTAACCTTTAGCAAGCCCTTTTTCCTTCTTACGTAGGTGAAGAAATATTGTGCTTGCTTTCGTTTATAGTTCTTTAAAACAGATGCACCTCTAAGTAATGCCGAGCAACAAAACGATCCTTCACATAATATCTGCATGGACAGTAAATTTACATGTGGTCATTTAGACCAGTTGAGGTATTAACTTACCGCGTTGGTCAACTTCGTCATGTAATTCAACTGAATTCATATTCAAGCACAATTGTTCTTGAGAATATGGAGAAATGACCTGCTGAGGTTGAACATCAAATATGAAATTGTTACAATAATTACTGTAAAACTCAACGTCGTGCAGAAAACAATATCTGACCTTTCGAGTTGAAAGGAGCCTTTGAGGAGGTTGATAGGGATCTAGTGTTGGAAGTGTATTAGCGATATCACAACCTTGGTAGTCAAGGGAGGGTTTTCTTTCTTTATAGGTGCCTGGAGTTTGCCTCTCCTTGCTCTTTGATAACTCATCATCCAATTGATCTCCAGAGTTCAAGCCATTCCTTGCCACGGCATCGGAAGTAAATTTCAAAGACTCTCCATCAGCCATGGTATTTTTCAAGGGCGCTGAATTGTCATTGATCTCAAAGGAAATACTTGCATCCCCTGAAGAGATACAGCTCTTGTCTGGGCTAGTCAAGGAACCATTTTTTTCATAAAGCAAATCTTCCTTAGTGTTATCAACGGACGGGTAAAAATTAACTTCTATGCAAGGTTCGGTGCGGCCAATGTTATTGTCAACAGCAGGTTTAGGAACTTGACCACTGGAATCTCCCCTATTTTGCTCTGATATCTCCTCCATTTTGGAAGAACTTCTGGTGCAACGCACATATGAACCATGGATCTTGGCAGGTGAACTGCTAGAAAGTACTCGCAGATTATCCTTTTCTGTCTCAATTATTGAAGGAGGCAAAACAAGAAATTCATGGCAATCCATTTCCTGATATTCTACCTTCACAGTCCTTTCATTACTTGGAAGAAGCATAAATGTAGGCTTAACATGCTCCAAATGGTCATAGGAAACTTCATTTGTAACACAGTTTTGGCATTCCTCTGCAAAAAACAATGCTTCTCTATTTTCACACTCCATTGAAATTCCATTTGATGCTACATCACCAAGCTTGGATTCCTCATTGAGGTCGGTGGATGAATCATCAGCAAAACAAGTTGGTGTTTGACACCCTTGCAGCTCAGGTTCAGGAACCTCAGATTTAACTCGGATAACTGGTGGTAATTTAGAATCAACTTGCATGGAACCTTCAGAAAGCTGATTCTGTTCAGATTTAATTGATGAGGAAGCCTCCAAAGATGTTACCACATTTTTGTTTGTGCATTTCCTCTTAGCCTTTGAGTTCTTTGCAAGCTTGGATTTCCAAATAATAAGTGGTTCGTCAATATCAGATTCATCTTCAGCCCGTTTTCGGTTTGCATCAGCCTGCTCTGGATCCACGCCAGTAGAACTTCCAAGCTTCCTTTTCTTTGTTTTAGACCTTTCCATAAGCTGTTTCAATGTACTGTTGTGATCCAAATCACTGTGAATGTCATCATCATTCCCACAGGGAACAAACTCATTGAATTCAAGTTTGACTTCCTTCAATGTTATTGTTTTAGACCTTTCTCTAAGCTGTTTCAATGTAGTATTGTCATCCAAATCCCAGTCTATGTCATCATCATCACCACAGAGAACAAACTCATCAAATGCTAGTTTGACTTCCTTCAATGTTCTTTCTACAAGTGGAAAACACAGAGTTTCACTTATCACATGATCGTAGTTAAAAACTGAACCTGCACTCAATATATCCTTGTCACTTGCAGAAGGTCTCCCTAGTCTTTTGGCATCTTCACTTTCATATACATCTTTTAAAGTCCTGAATGAAAGAGGCAGCTTTCCACGGGAATCTATATTGTGGACTTTTAACACCAAACCACCCCTTATAGCTTGAAAATAATGGGTATTACCACAGTTTCTTAGCTCCATTACTTAAAAAAATTAAAGAAGTGTTTCCTCTGACTATCTCGTGGATTTGCACCCGCAGAAAAAATTATAGCCCAACGGTGGTAATTTAAAAGGGTGTGCCTCCAAATCTGATCATGAATCAAACCAAAAGTTAGCCTTGTTCTGACCGGATAAAACCAGAGAAACTTAAGTTTACATTCTTCGGATCACAGGAATAAGCTTAATATTAATGCCCTCAGAAAATTGAAGCAAGCGCACAATTTATTATCCTTGAGGTGAAAGTTACACCGTATAGCCAAACAATTTACTAATCCTACACTTGATTGCAAAAGTTTTAGTCACTCCCACATTTATCCAGTCATGAAATGTATAACATATATGAAACACTCTTTTCTTCATTAAAAAGTGAACAAAAGATTTAAATATCACCCTCAAGGACTCCAATGTGCGTGCTCCATAACAAAGCATTCTGATTAACAGAATAAGGTAGCTACAGAAAGAAATATGCAGAAATCTAGGAAAGGTGGAGCAAAATATATGGAATTATTCTCTTCGTTTCTTCCAAACCCTAATTTCATCTGGAATTTTAATAAATTTTTCGATTACCTACCTTATCCACAGACGAATCAAAACGAAAGCAAATAAACAATCATCCAATTAGTCAGTATAACTAAAACCCATATGAGTAGATTTGGAATGAAATGCAGAATAAAAGCTAGAAAACAGATCTGAGAATGTAGAATACAAATCTGAAGCTCACCTTATTCGAAAATCTCGCTTTCAGAGAGAGAGAGAGAGATGAGATGAGGATGAGGGGAACTTGTATAATGTAAAAAATCTAGCGCCAAATCATATGGCGGGAAGGGTAATGTATTTTGAACCTGTTCAATTCAACCTCTAATTTTTGGGTTAAAAGAGAATTTTTTGGCACTAGTCTCCAACCAATGAATCCTATTGCAATTTTGTCCCTAACTTATTTTGTTCAGACAACGTTTGGTGGGGATAAAAATCAATATTTTAATCTAAATTAAAGTCAATAATTAATTTCGACTATATATTTTATGAAATTCATAACTTTTCATTCACATATTTTATCATTTTATTAAAATATACTAAAAGTTTAATTTTAATCCTCACCAAACAATAACTTAGGGCTCGTTTGATTCTCATTATTGTAGAATAAAAATGAAAAATATAACCGTTATTGAGCCCCATACAAGATATAGAAATTCAAAATTAATAGTTTGATGTGATAGATAACAGTTATATTTTTCATTTTTATAGATGAAAAATAATAAACAAACAGGGGGCTTAGATGAGTTTTGCTCGACCTAAAGCCGCTTTGGCTCTACGTGAAAAGTTAAGTCTTGACATGGACATTGTTCTTAGGGTTATCAGCACAAAACAACCTTATATTTGAAGATTATTGTGCAAAACGTTTTCACCTTTCATTTTTTTTTTCTGTATTTTTACTTTTTATTGCGGAAATAATCATTTTCATCAATTTTCTCGGTAAAAATGTATGAAATGATAAATGTACTCTCATATTTAAATAAAATAAAAAATTAATTGCAATCATAGTCCCAAATTTCTCAAAAAAAACAAATAAATTACAAATAAATAAATAAAAATCAAAACAAAAATCACTTCATCTTCTTAGACATATGTGATTTCACTCCGCCCATAGTTTGAAGTTTTTTTATTTTAAGGGCGTGTCTGGAAGTGATTTTTATCAATCCAAAATCAATTTTTGGGTTAAATCACAATGGCCCACTGACACTAAGACCTGTTGCACGGTTTGTAGAAAATAGGCAAGAAATGACCATGTTGTCCTTCATGTGCAAAGTTAACAACCTTGTTCCAACCTGTGAAGAGGGTATATTGGGAATTTGGAGTGTTATGGCATGACTTTGGTCCAGCAAAGTTGTCAGTTTTGTTCAATTAAAAATTCATTAACGGGCCGATTTTTGCTGTTTAACGGTCAAATTTTTGCTTGACCATGCGCCCAGACACGCCCTAAATTCCCAGTGCTCGGAGCAGACAAATTGTGCTCTTACTCTGTAAAATTTTGAATCTAATTTTTCAGTTTTCTTTTATTGCATTTGAGTGTTGTTATTCTCTCTCTCTTCATTTGCAGCATATCAATGAACACACTGTCCCTAAACAACATTTATCATCTGAAATCATTAACCTCATGCAGTTTTAGAACCACCAATGTTCGCTTTACTTTTTTTTTTTTTTTACTTTTTTCTGTCTTTATTTTATTTAAAAATTATATTGCTAATTCTCGCTAGTTTGTTTTTTGTTCACCCTTTGAAATGGTTAAATATCATTCAAAATGTTAACAATTAATAAAGGCTATCAGTGGAGATATCTGATTACAAATTTACAATCCTTGTTTTGGTTGTCTAACCTTCTTTCCATTGAAATGCTCACGAATGGGTTTCAAATTTCCATAAAGAATTTGTCTGGCATTCTTTCTCCAAGCATTTGGAACTTAAAAAATAATAAAATTATGGGTGGGGTGGGATGTTGTTTGAAATCACATATGGGTGTGATGAGATGGGGGAAGAAGTGATTTTTATTTTTTTAGTTTCGATTTTTAATTATTTATTCAGAATTCATTTGTAATTTTTTGAAAAATATGGGACTACTGGTTGTAATTAGTTTTTCATTTTTTTTCTTTTCTTTTTATTTAAATGGGAGTGTAAATTTGCCATTTCACACGTTTTTAGTGAGAAAATGGATGAAAATAATGATTTCCGCAATAAAATGTGTAAATAGGGGTGAAAATGCAAAACAAAAATAAAAAAAATGAAAGATGGTGACATTTTACACGATAATCTTCAAATATATGGACGTTTTGTGCCGATAACCCATTGTTCATGTCTGAAACATCAAAAGAACAAACCATTTTGGTTAAGTATAAAATTCAAATTGTTTTTTAATTCTTTGCGATCAAATTATTGCTCTCAAACGTTTTATTTTTGTAGCATGTGAACCTTGTCCATCTATCTATATGTATGTTGACATCAAAAAAGTGTAGCCCAAATTGGATAGTTCAAGGAATGAAGCCCAATTGAGAAATCCAGGACGAAGGCCCAACTGGACCATTAGTGAATGCAGTGGAGGCCTACGAACAAAGTAACATCATCGCCCAAACTTGCACGACGCCCAAAATTTGAGCGAATTGAGTATCTTACAGTCGTCCAGAGCGATGATCTCGTTCTTGCCCAAACCATCAAGTCGCCCAGGAACTGTACGAATTTAAGGTCTTATGGTTATCCAATATAGCAGTTATTGAAGCGATTATTGAGCAATCTTATCACACCTCACGATCCAAGAATCTAGGTTGCGGCAGTTAAACGACAAGAGTAATGGCAACATTTAAAGACGGCAGTTTTATGACAAGTCAGCCATCATGAAAAAAGTGGGTAGTTATAGAGTATCAAACAGTTTTCAAGTAGTTTTTCACAAAGAAACTATCAATTGAGTATAAAAAGGAAAAGAAGATATAGAAGAAAGGACCCCGAATCAAACACTCTCAACAGAGAATATATAATTTCAATTTCTTAACTTAACTTTAAAACACTTCTTTTTAGTACTCGTGTGCTTGTGCTCCTTGGAGACATTCTGTTTATTTCCAATTGGAACTTTCATCAATAAAGCACACTTTTTTGGGACTTTATCTCAAGATATTTGTTCCTTACACAATCGTCTGATCCTTTTTTTAATTGTTAGCGATAACCCGCGAGAAACAATGTCAAAATGTTATGCGATGCTCGTACAACTAAGTTTTTCTTTGTCTCTTTTTAAAACAAAACTCTTTAAATTTCATACTCATTTTCAACCACACATTCACATAATAAAATATGTGTGCTTAAACCAAAAAAAATTTCTCTACTTTTTAACCTTTCAATCAACAAAAAAATCACTATTTAAAATATCATTTTGCTCAATAATGATCATCAAACAGTGGTTAAATTTGTATTGTAATATGGTAAGTTGTGGATTTTAAATTTTGAAAAAAAAAATAATAAAAGAGAAAAGGGGAAGAAATAAGAATGAGACTACCCAAAAAAAAAAAAAAAAATTGGTTGGGAATGAGTAGTGGCATTCTCACCGATGAGCAAAAGGGGCTCCCTATTTTTCCTCTTTATTTTTAGGGATAATTACAGCAAAAGTTACAAACCTTAGAAACATTAGCAGACTTTTCCCAAACATTTGATTTGTTGTAGCTGTTACCCCTAACATTTTTCAAACGTTGCAAGTAAGGCCCTTTTGGATGGTTTCCGTCCATAATTCCGTCAATTGACCACTTTGACCACATTTTTAATATTTTAAGAGGGGGCAAAAGAGTAACGTTCCATTTATCACATTAAATATTTAAATAAGAAATAAACAAAAAAAACACACCCACCCACCAATGTATTCTTCCTCTACCACCGCGACATCCACCTCCACCTACCGCAATCGCAAACTCAAACCTATAATCGACGCGTTATCTTCCGACTTCTCTAACCCAAATTCCAATTCCACCCCTTCATTCGACTTCAGTCTTGCCTCTTCATTCGAGACTCCATCATTCAGCACCGTCGCCCCCTTCATGCCCCTTTGGTGTTTCCTCTCTGTTTGGATCCTTTTCTAATTCCGCACCCACTACTAACCTATTTATCTCCTTAGCATCCGGTTTCGGGCCCATATCCTCATCCTTCGATGCGGATGCTATTTCAAACACTTTTGGATCATCTTCTTCAAGTTCGAGCTCAGATCTAAATTTATTTGGATATTCTTCTAGTGCGACTTCTACTACGCCTAGTCCGTTTGGAACATCCTCTAGTGGTTCTGGTCAAACCACGAGCCTTGTTAGATCTTATCTTCTGGTGCAAATCCTACTTTAGGCCTCGTTTGGTCATGTTCTTTAGCTGGGACGTTAGCTCCTGCTACTTCTTCATCCCAGTTTAGCACATTCACCCAATTGGGGTCCCCTGCTCAGGCCTCTTCAAGCTTATTCTCGTCGGGTTTAGCTCCCACACCCAACCTTTTTGGATCTTCTTCAGGAACTTCTACCGGAGGTATAGGAAGAAGACACGGGTGGTCGGAGGTAGGGGAAGAAGACAACAGTGGGTGGGTGTGTGTTTTTGTTTATTTCTTATTTAATTATTTAATGTGATAAATGAAAAGTTACTCTTTTGCCCCTTTTTAAAATATTAAAATGTGGTCAAAGTTAATTTTTTTGTCAACAACGGAATTATGGACGGAAACCATCCAAAGGGGCCTCACCTGCAACGTTTGAAAATGTTATGAGTGACTGCTGCAGCAAATCAAAGATTTGAGGAAAGTCTGCTAATGTTTCAAAGGTTTGGGATTTTGTTGCAATTATCCTAAAAAAAGGATCAAGTAACAAAGTGAATCGGACCAATCAATAATGTTTAAAAGCAAACAGGTAGACTGATTAAATATAACAAATATACCACGTGAAATAATTGCTTACAGCTGCAAATTTTTCGGCCTGGGGTATTACATATATTACTGAACAAAGCATGACCAAAATAGGATGAACAAAGTTGACCAAAACATTCATCTACTCTTCGATAATTAATAGAAAGAAATAATATCAACCATATCTAAATGGAAAGTTCAAATTCTGCTACTGCAAGTGCAATTAAGTTTGAAATGAAAACATTTTATGGATTATATCAAACATTAAAATAAAACACATGGAGTAAAATACACAATATAATAAGCATTTCAAAATAATAATAATAATAAATAAAAATCATAAACATGTTTAAACAATGAAAAATGGATTAACCTTAGGTTTATAAGCTTGTGAAGAAACCCTTAATTTTTATTTGAAGTTCCTGTTGATATTGTTGTTCAAAACAATAAAAATGAGACTTGAAATGAGAAATTGATCTAATGGCCACACGAGTGAACCATGCGGCCGCATGGGTTTGTACCATGTGCCCTCGTGGCCTTGTACAGAGACATTTTCTTCCGGTATGTTTTGTACCATGCGGCCGCATGGTACAAATTTTCGACTGTTTTATAGCTTTTTTTACCGTTTGATTTTTTAACTTGGTGCCTTTTCACTTTATTTTTGGCATTATTTCGTGCATTTGGACTTGGCCTATATGTAGGACTATGATGTTCAAAGCTTAGGAGTTGAAAAAACATAACAAGTATAAAATTCATTCCAAAATTAAAAGAAACAACTTCTTTCTTCTTCCATATTCATATTTCCATCCTTGTGTTCTCAAGTTTGGGTAGAAATACTTAGTGTTTTGGCATTTCTACAACAAGGTTTGATTAATCCTCCAAACCATTTGCCGAAAGACCTTTAAGCACCAAATTTGTATCGGAGAGGGGCAAATATCGTTTGAGGACAACGTTTATCGTGTTTGAGCCTTTCATGTTATTAAAGTTCTTGATTACTTGTATTGGTTACTTTCAAGTCTTTGTGTGGAAGAGCAACGTCTACAAAAGGAGAGACTACAATATGCGTAAATATGAGATAAGTTTATCATCTTCTTTTAGTTATTTCCATTGTTAAATTTAAAGTTTCATCATGATTTTGTTCATTTTGTTGCTAGTCATAATTGTTGATTTCTTCTCCATTTCCTCTCTTAGTGAAAATATTCCCAACAATCTCAAACGATATTTGTGCAATGGAGAATGGAATCACCAATGCTTAACGAAGTGATGAAATCCGGTAAATTAATACTTTGTCTTCTCAACTATTTTGGTAAGTTGAATTCTTATTTCGATTTCATGATTATATATGGTACGTATTGATATGAATATAATATGCATATTATTGATATGATATCTTCAACATCCTTAAGATGGAATTTTGTTTATTGTGCATATATATATATATATATTTTTTTTTTATTTTGTTGAAGTTGAGATACGTGCATAGAGTATCATGTATTTGAATCTATGTATTATAGAGCATATATGATATCTAATGATGAAAATATGTCGATGAAGATCCTGTGTGCATATTGAATTATATTTGCAACAAGAATCATGATATTGCATTAATAAATTAATATCATACTTTTGATGTATCATGAATACAGTAAATTGTTCGATTGTAATATTTGAAGTAGAAAAATCATGTTTCATCAATTTGTTGAAAAATGCGTTAAAATAATATTTATGTTCGTGGGTATTGAATTTGTGTATTGTAGTGATTAAATGCACACAATAGATAGTGACTATATAACATGGTATATATGTATTGAAGTACATTCTTGAATTTTATTCAATAGTTTTATAAGAAATAATCATGAATTTTCATGACTATTTATTATATTGGAGTATGAAATTGACATGGTGAATTTGTTGATTGATTTCATGTCTTTTGAGATGATATTAACTTTAATTAATAATGATAGCCTCAATAAAATGAGATGATTTATGCAAAAAAAATATATTTGCATAAGAGTATATGGTGAATTGATAGTCATGATTTGACATGACATTTTACCATTCTGTGAAATATCAAATGATTGATAAATTGCATATGTTTTGAGAAATTGCAATTCATGTGAATCAAGATACTTAACACTCTTTATTGTACTATACTACAATACGTGAAACCAATTAAAGCTGGTTTATGATTTAAAAGTTTTATTGGTCTATGTGAAGACCTTGATCAAATTGTGATCCAATTAAATGTAATTGATGTACAGTATATTTTTTGCAATTGAAATATATTGTGAATTGACGAAGTACTTAAACTTTCTCGAAACATTTGATATAGACATTATCTATTTGATAATGAATTGAACTATGAAAGAGATGCTAAACTCTAAGTTCAAGTATAACCCAAAATGTGGGGGTTAACATTAATGTTTGTGAACTTATATGAGAAAGATCAAAACTTGTGGATGCATCTTTACTAAATTGCATACGTATCCTTATTAAGGAATTGTGGGGGTAACTTAAATTAAAAGTTACATTTCCTTATATCTTATAGTGATAGAAGAATGTCTATGAAGTGAAAAAGTAAGAGAGCCTTTGTATAATTATAAGGATGATATACACTAGTTTAAAATGGTTGTGATGGGTTGAAAGCAAATTATGACATTTGTTTGGGTATGCAAAAGCAATTAGAATACTTGGATAATATTCATAAAGTTGAAATGCATTACGATGTTCAATAAAATATTGAACACTCATGATTCTAAAATACACTAGTAAATATGATTGATTTGTGTAGTATTTAATAGAAATCATCAAATCATAAGTAGAAATTGATAAAGCTTTATATAAAGCTAGTGAGAAGCATATGGTTTCGTAAAAAGATTTCTTAGTGGGTGACAATTTGTTTATTAAATGAATCGATGATTTTCTAGCTCAATTTAATAAGATACCAAGTCATATGTCTAGACACGTAAGTCTAAGACATGATCACATAAGGAAATTAATCAAGAGGAATGATTTTCCTAACTCATGTAATGTCAATCGAGAACTTGACAGATACTTTATCTAAATCTCTAAATAAAGATATCTACTTTGAGTAGGATATGGTTGAAACTCTTAAACCAAAAGATCCACCAATGATGACAACCCTACCTGTCATTACTTAAAATGTAATCCACGGTTCAAAGGGTAACAACAAGTCATTTGATATGTGGATAGTTTCAGCATTATAAAATCCGCAATAACCTTATCCTAGTTATTATAAAGCTGGTTGTTACTGAAGTGATGGATAAGTTTTAAACTATTAATGAAGTTTAGCACTAAGTCCAAATATCTTTAAAAGTAATAAAGATATTGGAAGAACTTCACCCAAATAAACTTCGAGGTGGTGCCGCCTCAATAGAGAGTTAGAGTTTCTCTCTTAAAAGTTTGTTGAAAAGGGTGAGCGCAATGCCATATTAGCGCTAAGTGAGTTAAGGAACTTGAGAACATGTGATACTTGTGCGTGTGTTCTAACTGGTATTGTCATATAGAATAAATGGTTCAACGCTTCATGCTACCTCTGAGTCCGACATTATTTTGTTTGAATTGCACTATGATTAGATTCAAATCGAAAGATATCTAATCATTATGCATAAGTATTGTATATTTTTGAATATGAGATTTTATTGAATTTTGAACAAGTAGAGGATTGTTGATATTGTTGTTCAAAACAATAAAAATGAGACTTGGAATGAGAAATTGATCTAATGGCCGCATGAGTTAACCATGCGGCCACATGGTACAAATTTTCGATCGTTTTTTATTGTTTGATTTTTGAACTTGGTGCCTTTTCACTCTATTTTTCGCACTATTTCGTGCATTTGGACTTGGCTTATATATAGGACTATGATGTTCAAGGCTTAGGAGTTGAAAAAACATAACAAGTATAAGATTCATTTCAAAATGAAAAGAAACAACTTCTTTTTTCTTCCATATTTATATTTCCCTCATTGTGTTCTCAAGTTTGGGTAGAAATACTTAGTGCTTTGATATTTCTACAACAAGACTTGATTAATCCTCCAAACCATTTGTCAGAAGACCTTTAATCACCAAATTTGTATCCGAGAGGGGCAAATATCGTTTGAGGACAACATTTATCGTGTTTGAGCCTTTCATGTTATTAAAGTTCTTGATTACTTGCATTGGTTACTTTTAAGTCTTTGTGTAGAAGATCAAAGTCTACAAAATGAGAGACTACAATATGCGTAAATATGAAATGAGTTTATCATCTTCTTTTAGTTATTTCCATTGTTAAATTTAAAGTTTTATCATGATTTTGTTCATTTTGTTGCTGGTCATAATTGTTGATTTCTTCTCCATTTCCCCTTTTAGTGAAAATATTCCCAACAGTTCCTTCAACAAAACTTGATATCTTCATCCCCTTTGATTCAGTTTCTTCAGACATGGTTCAAGTTACTAATTGGTGGCGTCGCGTGGGTGGGACGTTCATCGATGGATAAATTTTCTATAAGTGACGGGTTTATGGGAGGTTTGGCAATTTTGGGGTTTTTGTTAGCGTATTAATACAGCTCTAGAGGTTTTAATTTTCTTTCTACTATTTTATCTAATTTGTTCCATTTTTAGAGTATTGGAACTAATTTCCTCATTTAAAAAAACTAGTACAGCGTGTTGCCTCTTTTTTAAAAAAATATATCCACACCACAATTTTTTGTTAGCTAAATCATATTTTGAGTACAATGAATATCCCTAAACTTTTCTTATTTTTACACCTACATTCTCATTTTTTAAAAATCTTTATAATCAATTCTCTATTAATTTTCACATCTTATCTATAGATACGATTTTCGTCCAAATTATTTATTATGAGGGCCAAAAAGACATCTATCTCTCGTATTTTTAATTAATCGAAATAAATAACTAATACAAAAGTTAAACAAAATACTTTCCCAATCTTTTCAATTTACGTTAGCTGAATATTCGAATGAAAATGGTAATTAGAGACAAATTATGTTAATGAATTGAAGGTTAACAATGATTGATACGACGAGAAAAAAGTTAAGGACATAAAAGTAAAAGTGAGGAAATATTGAAAAACCTTTCTTGTAATTAAAATGTGGTGTAGATATAGCCCCTTTATTACGACAATTATTCGAAAATTCTTTTCTCTACGTATTCATTTTCAATCACACAATAAAATATTTTGCACGAAATTCAAATTTTTTCATTATTTTTAATTACGCATTCTCATAAAAATCATTATTTAAAACTTTGTTTTTTCAAAATAATAATTGTCAAACAGGGACATAAAAAATTATTGTGTAAATATAATTACTTTTTTTTTTCCCCCTTAAATACCATTTTTACTTGATTTTTGTAATCGGCTTAGAACTGAGTCGACTTCAATATGGACCCGTATCCTAATCCAACAAATCGACATGGGTAGACCGGGTCATTTAGCCGTTGCTGGTGCACTTTCTGGCTTTGGATTCTTTATCTCAACGGGAAGAAACCTACTACCAAACAAAGGCGCTTTAACGACTTCCTATTTAACCTTCTAACCGACTGACATGCGACTTTTAGCCTAAACCCTTCAACTGCCACTCACCTTCCGTTTTCACTCCAATTCCAAATATACCCCCCCTTCATATTGTATTTTTCTTTTTTAAAAAGACCCTTGATATTGTATTTTGTTAACTTCAATGTAATTACATATGTTTAAGTTAACAGCTTATATTTGACCTAAGAATTGTTATGGGTCGAAATCTTATCCGACTACGTTTGTAACGTCTGTCTAGAAAAATAAAAGACAATAAGAGACACCACACCATATTTAATTTTGAGCATCACATATGTCCTTAACATTTTTGTGTCATATATCATCTGAAATAAAGTTGATATGCCTGTAATGTTTTTTTGAAGAAAAATATGATTTTTTTTTCCTACCAATAGTGTAGATTTATTTTGTGTTCTTGTTCGAGAATGATGAATGATGCAACCATCTCTCAATTACGATACACGTCTCGATTTTTAGTTGTATTCTTTGATTTCCTTTTTCTTTTGAATGTTTCATTAGTCAATTTAAGTGTTTAACGCACGTACATGTGAGCTTTAGTTAATAACAAATTTAAAAATAAATTCTTTTATTTAGAAATTTAATTTATACTACACAAATAGACTAAATTTTATTATCTCTACTTCTTTTTTCTCAAGTTCTAGGCATAACACATTCTCAAGAAAAGGTAATATATATCATTTGTATATCCTATAATAATGATATTGTTATATCGATATACAATTTTTTTTAATTAAAAGAGAGAAAAAATGTAAAATATATTTTTATATGAGGTTGTTAATGAATATTAGTGTATAGAAATAACAAAATATATTGAGAGCATGTTTGGCTAAACTTAAAATCCAATTAAAATTCTCATTCGTATAATAAAAGTCAATAATAAAGGCTAATTTTTCAATTTTAATCCCATTTTAATCTCTATCGAACAAATTTTATTTTATTTCTATATTAAAATTTTATTGTATTTAAATTTTTTAAAAAAAATCTAATAAAAGTAAATAAGGCGAAAAATTAGATATTTTAATCCTATCCCGTCTCTTGAAAATCTTCGGTGGGATAGGAAACACGAGAGGCCGTTCCGCCTTGCCTCGTTGTCTCTAATGATTTATCTTTGTTTAAAAATTAAAAGAAAATTCTTAAACAAAGAAATAAATGAAAAAATAAAAGAAATGAATTTGAATTTTGAACTTCGACAATGGCAAAATCGAGACATCACAAAAAGTTCTCAGCCTAATGTCCCTTTCAGCATCCCAAAACGGCAACTAACCACCTGACACGTCAGCATCACCACTGGCTATTACCGGTCACCATATCTGAACAGTTCCCGTTATTTATAACCCTCCAAAACGTTCCCCCTTTACACTTTCATCACTTCCCTGCAAACTTTTTCTTCCAATTCTACCCTCCACTTCTCGTCTAATTTACCCTTTCGCTCGCACCACTGTAATACAAACAATTTACTCTGAATTTCAGAGCAACCCAGCAATGTCTGCGGCCATTGAAAACCCTGGATCCGAAACCCGGCCTATACTTGCACCGACGGGTAACCGGGTTCGGGTCGTGGAAGAACGAAGGATGAAAAGGGAAATACAATCAAAGAACTCTGTGGAGAAGCCTAAAAGAGTAACCTCACAGACGCTACCGAGACGCAGCGACGGTGCTGCTGTTGCAGTTGTACTGAACAATGTTTCAGCTGATAGTTCTTCGGATTCTTCTTCTTCTTGCAGTGGCTCAACTGCAAAAAGTACAAAAAGTATGTGCTCAAAAAGAAGGAATGTGAGAAATAGTAATGGTATTGTTAAACCTCCCAAAATTGTGCCTAATGGAGTTGAAGCTTTGGCTATCTCTCCAATGGTTCCGGCTCCTCTTAAACGCTGCGATTGGATCACTCCGAATTCCGGTAATTTTTCATTTTTTTACTGTAATTTAAGGTTTTTTTTATAAGGTTTTACAATTTTACATTTTTGGAAGATTTTGTTTGTAAACTTTTCTAGTGGAGATGAAGAAAGTTGATTAACCCATGAAAATGTTGGACTCTGTGAAGCCTAATTCCTACGTGAGATACAGATTGATTGGCACGCTTTCACCATAGAAATCCTTTTTTGTTTGCTTAATCACTAACAAGTATAATATCTCGTTTAGATATCGAATTAATTGAATTTGCTGAAGTTCTTAGGTTAAGTTACTACCCTAGGTTAAGTGTGAGATTCATGACACTGTTTTCGTGCTATGTTTGGTTGCACAGAATTGGAATTTGTGAAAGATCATTTCAAGTTTAAATTTAATTCTAAGACCTCAATTCCATGCTAGTCAACACAATTTATATCAGAGAATTGATTGTATAATGATTTTACATGAATGCTGGTAAAACTAGAATAGAAGAACGAAAGAAGAATGAATGTGAAATCTATTTTATTTTGTTTTTCTTCTAACAAAGCGAGTGACCGAGTGCGAAATATATATGGGCATAATTAGTGGACGACTCTACTTGTCTGTTCATTGCAACGGTTGCAATTTGCTAACATAAATAAGATCTGGGCAACATAGCAGTGATCTGGTTACTATTGTACTATGTTGATGGCCATCAAACTTTGAAATTAAGCCCTTTTTTGAGCTCCATTTTTCTTAAAATTCATTTGTTAAAAACTCATTTTCAACCATACATTATTCAATAAAATAATATTACACGCAAATCCAAAACTTTCCTTAATTTTTAACAACATATTCTCCATCAATTTATTATTCCAAAATGCATTCTTTCTCCCAAAATGAAGCTCAAAAAAGGGCTAAATGTATGGAAAAGCCTCAAAAATGAATGAGATATTGAGACATAAGTGGATGTAAGGTTTTGGTTAATCTTGATTCTATATACATCAATCAATTTGCACATGTAATTTAACTGTTGTTAAGAAATTGCATTTTCAAAGTGACCTTATAAATTTATGTTTTGGTAGCAAGGTTTACTTCCATATCAACAATTAAAAACTATGATGATATGGAATATCCGTTGTTCAGTGAAAGTTCTCTTTAAGTTCGCATCTTTCTATGATTACAAATACGTACATCCAAGTATGTGAAGCATTACAAGTATTTCACGACTCAGTTTTGACAGAATCAAAATAAGATTTTGAAATTTGGAGCATATTTTCATTTCATCTTATGGGAGCCCTCATTGCCTGTTAGAATTGACACGATAGTCTTTCCTTATTTTTTAATCTGTCAGTTTGAAATTTTAATAAATATAACATATTGGTATCTTTATTCTAATGCAATTTCCAACTGCGAAACACGTATAGAAATGCTGTGAAAATATAGAATTAAATTCTTACATCTAAAGAATGAATAGTGCAAAGAAAAAGAAATGTAACACAATTAAAATTGCTTGTTGCTTAAATACCTCTAAGAACTACCTGCTCATTTTGATATTTTACCTTGCAGAACCACTTTATACTTCTTTCCATGATGAGGAATGGGGAGTCCCCGTTCATGATGATATGAAGCTTTTTGAGCTACTTGTTTTATCACAAGCATTGGCAGAACTCAACTGGCTGGCAATCCTCAGCAAGAGAGAAACATTTAGGTTTAACTTCCCATTTAACTTTTGCTTTTACTCCTTTGTGTATTTTTGTGTGGGTGTTTGACATCATAAATGAATTGCTTTTGTAGAAAGATTTTTGATGAATTTGATCCGTCATCAGTTGCAAACTTTGATGAGAAGAAATTGCTATTGATGAAAATGAATGGTAACACATTGCTATCTGAACCTAAACTTCGTGCAATTGTGGAAAATGCGAAACAGCTGCTCAAGGTAATAAAACTGTGTTCTTTTGATCCTCTTAAACTTGTATGTGGGATTGTTCAATCTGAACCGAACCGATAGGTTTACTTAAAAACCAAAGGGCAAAATATCAAAATGTTTTGGGTGGCTCTAATAGACCAATACAATCAAACTGACCAAAATTTGTCTAACACATACCGGTTCTTCAAAAATCAGATACCCAGTTTACTAAAATTGGATTGGTGGTCGAAATTCCTCCTCAAATGCCTAGAGCGTGTTTGGATCCTAGGACAGTAAAAGTGGCACATATTCTATGTTATTATTAACATGCATATCTAGTCTTGTGTAGAGAGACTTTCTTGTGAAAAACATTATAATTTCTTGTCAAAACATTAAAATATGAACCACGAGAATTTTCCTCACTTCCACATCCAATTTTTTGTTTTTGTAGATCCAGCAGGAGTTCGGATCCTTCAGTAATTATTGTTGGCGTTTTGTGAACCACAAACCTTTGAAAAATGGATTCCGTTATTCACGTCAACTACCAGTTAAAACACCAAAATCAGAACTCATAAGCAAGGATCTGATGCGAAGGGGCTTCTGCTGCGTCGGACCTACTATTGTGTATTCGTTCATGCAAGTAGCTGGGTTAGTTAACGATCATCTCACCACATGCTTCAGATATGATGAATGTAACATGGATTTCAAAAAGAATTCAACGCCCCAACTAGAAAAGACAGAAGTTACAAGGGAAGCTGAGACAACGATGTGCACATTCAATGAATCAAAACTCCGTGAACTGTAATTGTAGGTTTGGTATGGAGTATTTGACTTGACCCTTAACTGTATAATGAATTCCTTAATACTGTCTAGTACTATTCATTCGTTCCTACCAAACATGCTGTAACTCACCAGTCCTCAACACTTGAAGCTCAGTATGGAGGAGAAATCGAGTCTAGGTATAACTTACAGCCAACTCCTGTATGCTATTTTAATCTAACAGCTGAAAACACCGTCGTCTTTGTTGTTCTACGATCCACATTTAGTGTTTCTTGTGTGCTGGTATGGTAACTGAATGTTTTGCAGTGTTATGTTTTCTTTGTTCAAAATTGTAAAATTCTTTTTAGGATTTGGCTTGGTGTATATGTCTGCACTATGACTAATATTGGTGTAACTGTGATATGATTCTACATTTGTCATCTATTAGAGAATTACATTTGTTATTTGATTTCAATATTTGTCCTGTGCTTCTGCCTATTAGCAACAAAATGTATTTGTACTAGAAACAAGAGCAAAACATGAATGTATCAGAAGACTTGTAATTAACATGTTTATGCATCAAGAGAACTTGGTAAAATGTCTATAAAGTCGTTATAGATGTGGGCAAAGTATTCCCATTCTACAAAGAAGATGATGATTCTTGATTATAATATGATAAATCACTTAAATCTGTGTGTTTCCACTTCCCAGCGTGAGCTCAAGATCATCTAATCCTACCTCATGAATCCTCTCCCCTTCCCATGGCTTCGCCGCCACATTCACGAAGTCAAATTGCATACCTGTCTCCTTCTCCAACATTGCGTCCTTGGAAGGAACTCGTTGAGCCACTGGTCTCACAAGATTGAATGTTGGAGAGGGTGGAACCATGTCGGATGCATTTCCATAGGCTCGGAAGTTCATCCATTGGCGCAAAGCAGTAGTAGATGGGTTGGACTTGTCACATTCAGTTATAGTGGCTGGATGCAAACGCTGCCAGCGAGCAGGGCTTACCGGGGCTGATGTGGCGAAGAATGGAATGTTCAAGGCAGCCATGGATTCTTTGGGAAGAGACTCGAAATTGAAAGATTGGTTAGGGAGTCTAGTCGGGGATGACAGAGGTGGGGTTACGGGAGCACTATTTGATATTCGGAGAGGTGGGAGAGATGAAGGGATGGAATTATGTAGGAACGCAAACGAGGGTAACGACGTGTTAGCACTGAACCAGGATTGGCTCGGAAACGAAGATGATGACGGGCTCGGTTGGTACGATGGAATCGGACTCGCGAAATTTGTAGATGGTGGACTTGGATTTCTTGAAGAGATTGGTGTAATGTTTGTTGAAGTGCCTCCCATTTCCATTGGAGGTGGTTTGAATCCCTACATCACAATCAACTCATATTAGATTATCATCCATGAAATGTCAATTATTAGACTAATAAATTTGAGGTTGACTATACAAATAATTTTTCGTCTATAGATTCAACCGCTAAATATTCAAAACCAATATGAACTCCCAGTTTTTTTTTTTTTTTTTGCCTTCTCTTAAAAAAGTTCCTAATCTTGATTCAAAAAAAAAAAAAAAAATTCACATCTAAATCTATGAATCTAAACAAATGCAAGCAAAACCAAAAATAAAATAAAAACACAATTACCTGAACAAGATAGACCAATATGTAATAAAGAAGATTTAAAGCAAAAAAAAAAGGTAAAAAGATTTTACATTGCGATAGGTGGTGCCATCAGGCTCAACAATCCAACCAGCCTCATTACATAGAGCTTTCAATACTTGATTATTGTCCGAGTGTTTTGGCAGATTGTAATTCCCCTGTGCTCTTAACCCTCTGTATATTTTTGATGCTATTGCTCTTCTTCTCCTCTCTCTCCTCCTGTTGTTTTCTCTCTCTCTCCAAGATGGCTTCCTCCTCCCACCACTTCCGCCACCGTCAGCTGCGGAGGATGATGCTGTTGATCCTCCTCTACCTTCCCAGCTCATTTTCTTGGTTCTTTTGTCCTAAAGCACAAAAATATGCAACTTTTCCTCCTTCTCTCTTCTATAAGCAGATACATATATGGGTAGTTCCATGTGTTGTGTGTATGTCATATGGGGTGGGGTGGGGTTGGGGGTCACGAGGAATACGCTTTCAACAGCAGTGTGGAAGAATCTGTCTCTACTGCATTAGCGTGCATGTCTTTCGACAAATAAAGTTATTTCAAGAGGAAGTATAGGGTGTACAGCAATGTACTGAAACTTCTTATGTGAGTGGCGATGGAGTAGACTGGACCCACTCGACGAATCGATCTTTTAAGAGAATTCGGAAGAAAAGATGGTCAAGATTAACCGTGTGTTTATCATTTGCTACCGCGTCGTAATTACAAGTGTAAAAATAAATGCAATTGCTGTACTCAGACAAGGGTGGCCAAACATGCCAAGGAAAAAAATGCAGGATGTCTTTTTAATTAATTTTTCCCTTTATTAATACTTAGGGTAGGGTCCGTTTGATAGACAAATGTGAAAATGAAATCCAATTTCATGTTAGTTAGAAAATAAAAACTCATCAAATTCATAGGAAATCAAATCGTTTTCCATGAAAACAAAGACAATACAGTTTAAGGTGGATGTATCTTGAAAAAGGAATTCAATTTCCACGTCGCAATCAAACGATCAAAGTAGAATTCGTTTTCCTCGGATGTGACATTTGTGACAATCAAACATGGCCTTAGTTCTATTTGCTTCTTTCTCCTCTCATAAATGAAGAGTTCGATTAAAACATTACCTCTATTATTTCGTACATTTTAAAGTAAACGTACATTCTAGAGATACTCATTGCTCATCAAGAGTAGACTATTACCAAGATGCGTAGCGATCTTTGCTTTTCTTTTCTCATCGAGTTCAAGAAAATCAATTTCTTTGCCTGGCACAACTCCAATTATACTTAACTAATAAAACGAAAAGAAATATAAGGCTGCTAGAAAATCAGATGTCATATGCTGTGACAAAAGAAGTTATTTCTGGCAGAATTGGAGTAGGTTTGTCTCCTGGTGTTTTGAATCGAAATTGCTATGTCAGCAACTTGGTCCCCATGTGCTGCAATGAACCCACCTCTTTCTGTTTGGCTCCAAATCAAAATTTATACTTTTTTTCTTTTTTTCAGCTCAACAGTCCAACAAAAATAAAATCAAATTCCAAATAAAATCAAATTCCAAGGTTGCTGCAATTTTACTCCATATTTCTCGAACCTCTGGGCAATAGACATGTTGCTTTGCTTCATGATCCTCCGTAAGCGTGGAAGGAAGCTGCGTTGGGGGGGGGGGGGGGGGCGGGAGTGGGGAGGAAAGGCTAGAGAAAGATGAAATTTAGAGATTTTAAATAGAGACAATGTCTCTATACAATAGTCATTATATAGATACAAGGACGAACTAAAACAACTGCTGCTAGTAGATGCACGCGACGAATCAAAAACAATGGCAATAATAGAGCAACAGCACTCAGCATCATATTTTCTCATAAATGAGGTTTGATTTCGATATGTTACATGATCATAAATAACAGAAATAAAGCAAACAATTACAGATGAATTCCTGAGAGAAACTTCGTCAAATATGTCCTGAAGACCAAATGCATCCAAATGTACAGAATCCAGAACTTATAGCATCTTCAATGTAAACCACATGGATGAAGATAAAGACTGACTCTTCAAGGGTGGGGTTAGCTTACCCAAGTTGGTGCAGCATTTACACTATATGCAACGAGGGAAGAATGTTTGTCCCACATAGCCGCCAAACATTGCCCTTCTCACGTTGGATTCAAACAATTTTGGGTTCTCTCTCAACACGGAAGCTGCATCGGGATTGAGAGGATCCTCGTGATTGGGTTCCTACATAAACAAAAGCTCCACCATTAGAAGATTTGAAAACACTTGCTCACTCAATTTTCAACGAAGTATCATTTTAGTCCCTCAACTTCATTTATTGTTTCAATTACATCATCAAATCAACTTCCATCAGTTAACACTAACGAATTGTCCTGTGGCAGGTTTCCACCTCGTATATATGGTCTACCACGTTGGATTGCCAGTAGAATTACTTGCTGATGTAACTCAGAGAGAGAAAAGTTGAGTAACCAAGTTGGAACATAAAAAATTTGGTGACAAAAATAATCTTGCCTGAGTTAAGTGACCGTGTTTTACCTTTAAAAGCCACTGATTATAAATAATGTACACTAGAGGACGTAGGCATACCGTAAAAAGGTGATACAGGCCATAAATAATGGTGTTTATATTTAGCACAGGTTTCCAGTCTTCTCGAAGAATGTTTAGGCAGACATTTCCTTCCAAGTCAATGTTAGGATGGTAGACCTGCAATGAGCAAGATTAAGAGCATGTTTACATGTAAGTAAATAAGTTTTAAAATAAATAATATTTACTGTTGATTAAAGTTGGAAATAAGGTAAGATATTTATTTTCAAGATAAGGTAGGAGTTATTTTCAAACTTGGTATAAATACCAACAATGTTTACCAAACATTAACAGAGATTCACAACTAGTTAATAAAATGATCATTATAGATTAGAATCCTGAGTGTCATGGACCTTTGTTTTGCATTTGACCTTTGGCGCTTCATGAGGATAGATGGGAGAAATTTGGAAAGAGAAAACAAATGCACCACCCCTGAAACAAGACAACTGAATGAGATAATAAAACATAATGAATAAGCAAAATATATCATGACCAAAATGGTTGGTATTAGAATTCTATTTCTGAAGTAAGAGTTCCCAAAATATAACCCGGAAATAAATACTTACAAATAGTATCCTTCATCAGGCTGAATGGTAACTTCAAAGTTCATGAGGTCATCCTTTCCCTCAGGGAATGATATGCTACATGTTTTTGGCAGATTTAGTTCACTTACATCTACAACACCAAAAAGTTGAAAATAAATGATGTTATTACTTAACTCCAAGCAATATAAATGAAGGTGTACGAAAAAATCCCCTCACCAACCCACACCAAAGCAAAAAGGAAAAATTCAAAGAAGCTTAAGTGCCACTTAGAGAAAAGTAAATAACAAATTGTAGATTTTTTTCCAGCTGCTTGTTAGGTATGCTTCATAGACTTGTTTTAAAGAAGAATTTGCCTGCCAAGTCTGCTGTAATCTCTGATTAGTCCCATTTACAAATAAAGCTCTAAATTGCCTAAAAAGTAAGAAAATGTTCTCTCTGGGAAGTAATTTTTTGATGGAAAGGTAGAGTAACATAAACTCACTTCAAAAAAATTTGCAATCACCAAAATTCCTTCCAAAGTATAAATTTTATATAGTATTAGCAAAAAACAAAAACACGGAGAAAAGATTCTTATATGCATCCACAAGTATTAGGTGTTACATAGATAGTATTTCCTATATATACTACTGTTGCTTTTCTTCGAACTTACATTGCCCTCGTCCAAGTGAAAATCTTGTTAAATGAGACTGCAATCCTATAGTGTAATATTCACCTATGAACCTCTATCTTACCTTGTGCATGATAGACAAAACATTTTAACTTTTGGTCATAGAGGGTAGCAGTTATCCATAATGTTTCCTTAAGCATTTGTTAGCAGGAACTTTAATCACGAAAAGAAATACAACACAATTAGAATAATAAATTAAGTCTTGCCCCAACTATTTTTGGGCTCAACTACCTGAATCCTTTTTCTCACTCCATTGCGTTCATTGCCACACTGCATTGTTAGTAGGGGAGACCTCACTGAAATGTGCACAGGATTCATGTCACAAGAGTTTAAAAAATTTTATGCTTGCTTTCTTTACCTGAACTGGAGACCCACTATGAAAATGAACACACAAAAAAAGAAGCTAATGTAGATTGAAAACTAAACTATTTCACATCCTCTAGAGCATGGCACTCAGATAAAAATTAGGATTGAAAAAACAAAGAATAAACTGATGGTTTACGCGTAACCACTGCAACTACTCAGTAATTCGCAAATATTATCTGACAGTGTGTATCACAGGGCCATTTTGAATCCCCAAGTACAATTCGTGTAACCTGTAACTATGCTTCTTTATATTGATAAGTGATAATTACACCTACATATATAAAGCAACCATCCTATTATTCTTTGCCAGTAAGATATTCAGACAAGTCTTATATGAAAGCAACCTCATAGGAAGACAAAAGTGATAAAACTTTTTCTCTACCACATAATGAGAAAGTAGTTTCAATGTTTCGAAGTCCATTAATAAATTGCATTGAATGTAGAATATGCGCGTGCTGAACAGAATCCAGCAAGTATAATAATATATGTAATAATGAGATTAGACAGGGATGTTCGATATTTGTTTGTTGCAAGAATTAAATATCTGCCATAAACACGATTAGAAAGGAAAGCTTGACAAATGTTGCATTGTGCTGACAAGTGTCCAAGCCCAGAGTCCATCGTAGATTCATAGCATTTTTTTGACATCTCCACGCTTCCAATTCCCTTCCAAGTCTTTTTAAAACTTCGTCAGTGCCTTGGGGTGGGTGCGAGAGCATAAAATCCTATCTATACATTAAATAAATCCAGATACAGAAGGGAGGGAGACTTATAACCTTACCTGGATAAATACAAAAGGAGGACATTCTTGTTTATTACCTCCATTTCAAGTTATTAAGGTTCATTTTTCTTTTCCTGTTCATTCGTTCATAGGAATGAAAATATGATATTTATACCATAAACAGAAGCTAAATTGATTATGATTTCGGTAACTAGTGCACATTATATTAATTTTCAACTATACGAGATCCATCATAAGGATATCAGCAACTGATTCTATCTCTCTATGTATTTTATTTCTCTCTTAGGTGCGCAAGAATTAAAACTTCTGTTATATCTAATTATTCAATCACTAAATGGCAAAGCTCTATGGATAAAAAAGTCAGAAACAAAAACAGGAAAAAATGATAGATGTATCTGTAACAAGAAACAAAAAGGAAAAGTCCAAACATTCATAAATACTGATTATAATACCTTTATGAAGACGTAATTCTCCAGCACTTTGCTTCTTGACAGGAGGTTTCCCACTGGCATTTGCAGCAAGTTCTCTCTGCTTTTCCTTTACTTTAAACAGCTTAATCATTGCCCCTATACATATGATAAGAAGTATTACAGTTCAGCAATCTAAGCCTTATTACACTTTATTTCCTAAATCCTTTGCAGCAATATTAAACCATGTCAAGTGTGTTCCACCTCTCCCTCCAATAACATTTTCTATTGATAATGCATAATTGTTTTGAATGGGAACATTTTTATCTCCATACAAAACATGCCCCAATATCTAGGTTGTCTTTTCCTTGACATATCCTCCACTAGTGTCACCTTCAGTGGTCCACTATATATTCATTTCTTGTATATTCTAATTTATGTTATGTTCATCTTGTAGGCATTTTGTCTTTTACAATTACTCAGAATCCCCAGAGTACTATTGTACCATCCAAGTTGCTTTGATCCTGTGCTTATGTTCCTATTGAGTATTGTATTTCTTCTTGTCAATAATAGAGTCTAAGTACCTTATATAATAATAACCCATTCAAGCATGATCTTCCATTGTAATTCACCATGATCCTCCTCTAAACAGCTAATAAAGAAGTGAACGTTTTACTAGCTTATATATCTTCCCCTTAAAATAACCTTTTTGCAGCTAGAATTAAGGTTAAAAGAAAGCTATCATCCTAATAGCTTTCAAAACCAGTGAGTATATACGAGTATGACCTAAACCATTCAGATGATCATATATTACTACCAGGTAACTTAACAAACAAGAACAAGAAAATTGACAGACATACAAGGATTTTACACAGAAAAAACATTGGAATAACCGGCAGTAGCTAATTAACCTATCTAGAACACACAAAAACTATCGTTTATCAAGGAAACCTTCTCTTCAAAAAATGGCTATGTGAGTTTCATAAATTCAGGGATCACATTTCTTATCTGAAATGATGAGAGAGAGGGAGAAGGAGAGAAATGAGAAGGTTCCTAAAGAAGATAGAAAGATTATCTCTGTTTTGTTTAAGTTATAGCAAATCTATTTTTTTTTTTCACTAATTTTTGGTCAATTTTCAATTGCATTGTCCTTATACAGTTTCTTTCATTCTAAATCTCCTTGGATCATTTCTGTAAGCTTGTGTGGTTTATACTAAAATTGATACGACAAGCATAAGAGATAATCTTTGGCAGAATAAAAGTGGTACACATGAACATGAATTCAAGATTACTATATCCAAAATATGAATGCAATCACTTCTGATTCCAATTCTGAGGCTTCAATCCTATGCTACAAAAATGCAAACCTTAATTCTTTTAAAAATCAAATTTAGGTTCCGTCATAGTGAAATTCATAATAAGAAAGGTGATAACCAACCATCGGTTGCAAAAAATCATACCAATTTATTTTTTTATTTTTTTTTTAATTTTAAAGAAACCAATATCAAGCAGATACTTAGATGAAGAAGCGAAACAAATCGAATTCGCAATAGGTTTTCGCAACAGCATATTAGAAAACCAGCTAAAAATGGAACAATTTGATGAATAACCAACAGCATATAATCAACACATCCATACAGCATATACATACATCAGATAATACATATTTTATTAAATAAACAATAAATTAGCATGCGAACAGGTACCTGATTGATGAAAAACCTCAAAGAAGGTAAGAGGAGAGCTCTCTGTTATCCAATTGAAGGGAGAGAAAGAGAGAATCTGAGAAACGACACTGAAAGCGAGTCTGCTTGCAAAAAGTGATTATTTTTTATTTAATACCTAATAATCGATTATCCATCAAAACTGTACTAACTGGGAAAGTAGGGCAGTGTTTGGATAGTATGCATTTATGATTGTCGGTCGGCGGGCATTAGTGGAACCTAATTTTCCTTTTTCTGCCTCTAATTTTGTCTTTGATTCAATTAAAGATATAAGCTTGAGCTTGCAATTGAGTTATGAAAAAATGTGGGTATAAATTCATGTTGGATCGCTAGTGGGTCTATTTTGAAATAATCAATGGAGCTTATTTGTGAGGAAAATAGAAACAGGTCATCATATTAGGTCGACCTACTATACCCTTCTTAGGTCGAACTACATGACATGTCATTTGAGAACATCATCATGATGCGACTAGGGTGTCACAAGTCGAGTTGGCTGGCGAGTTGAAACTAGAGACTCAAGTTCAATTCGAGTAAAAATAGTTCAAACTTCTTTTGGAGGCGAACTTTTCTCAGCCAAAAAATTTAGACTCGATCCGAGCTTTCGACTCGAGTTTTATCCGGCCAAGTCGGTTCACGAATTTTTTTTTTTATAACATGATTCTTGCAAGTTGAAACTAGAGACTCAAATTCAACTCGAGTAAAAATAGTTCAGACCTTTTTTGGAGGCGAACTTTTCTCAACCAAAAAATTTAGATTCAATCCGAGCTTTTGACTCTAGCCTTATCCGGCCAAGTCGGTTCACGAATTTTTTTTATTTTATTTTATAACATGATTTTTATGCTTAGCTATTGTGCTACATGTAGCTGCCCAAGGCAGCTACAGGCAATGTGTACACATAGTTGCCTAATTTTTTTTTTTAACAATCGACTTGTCACGGGTTGAAAATGGCTCATGACACGAGCTAGCATGAGTTACATTGGTTGGCTCAAGCTCGGGCTGATGCCACAAAATGGGGCTCGTCCAGAGCCTCGATTCGATGCTAGTTGAGTCGAGTCAAGCCACAAGTCGTCCAAACAGATGAACCAAGTTGACATCCCTAGATGCAACAAGAAGAGTGTCCTCTATGATGGCAACATTTGTTCATTACAACCAAACAAGGAAAAAAGTAATGATAACCTAAGGCACAATCTAAGACCTATGTGTCATTGTGATCTGCATTGTCGAACTTCCCAATCAATGAAATATATCTAAATAGGCGATGACACACATGACTAGGTTAGACATGTGGGTTGACAAGCTTCGATCTTGGGGAAAATTACCATAAACAAGGTGTTTAGTTTTGACTTTTAAAAAATCAGGTTTTTAGTTTATTTAATCAAAAATCAGGTTTTAATTTTACAATTAATATTAATAATAATATTTTAAAATTAAATTAAATATATACCCACCCTACTACCTACCCCTACCATCTTCATTTAAATATAAAACCCTAACCAAACCAATTCATTTTATTTCATCTTCTTCCTTTTTCTACCGCCGCCTCCACCGCCGCCGTCTGCACCGGCCACCGCCCGCCGCCGCCTCTTCCCCTCCCCTTCTTTCCCCCTCCCTTCTTCCCCCCTCCCTTCTTCACCCCTGCGATGCTGCTGAACGGCAGCAACGTCGCTGCGACGTTGCTGCCGTTCAGCAGCGTCGCAGCTCGCCACCGCCCGCCGCCGCCTCTTCCCCTCCCCTTCTTTCCCCCTCCCCTTCTTCCCCCCTCCCTTCTTCACCCCTGCGATGCTGCTGAACGGCAGCAACGTCGCAGCGAGCTGCGACGTTCTTTGCCGTTCGGCCAGCCCGCAGCTCATCGCGACGCCGTAAGCTGCGACGCTGCTCACGGCGTCGCAGCGGCGGCATGCTGCCGATCGCCAGCGTCGGCTGCGACGCCGCCGAGCCGGCCGACGATGCAGCTGCTGCCGGTCGAGATCCAGATCTGGATCTTGATTTTGTTTTTTTTTTTTTTTTTACCTTCTACCAGATCTTGAGTTTTTGATTTATGGTGATATTGTGTTTTTATTGATTCTCAAATATTGTTGGTGATTTGCACATTGTGATTTTTTTTAAAAATGAAAATGCTTAGGTGGTGGTCGGAGTTTGGTGGTGGTGATTTTGTAGTGGTTTCTCGGTTGTGGTGTGACGGATCCGTTCGTGTGGTTGGTTGTCGACGGATCTCTCGTGTTGTTGTTTGTCGACGGTGTTATTGGTGGCCTGGCCGGTGGTTTTTTTTTTTTGGTCCGTGACCTAGCTTTTTTTGGTGTCTGTGACCTAGATATTGAACTGTGGTTGTCTTTTTTTGTGTCTGTGACCTAGGTGGTCGTCCGTGACTCACTCTGAAACAGAGTCGTGACATGTAAAAGTTACCATTTTTTTCAACCTGTGACCTAGGTGGGTGTCTGTGACCTCGAAATTGTGACTGTGACTCACTGAAATTCATAATGTGTCACTGAAAACAGGAATCTGTGACCTTAATTTTTTTCATCTGTGACCTCGAAAATAATCTGTGACCTATAAAATTTTAAATCTGTGACCTCGAAATAATTTGCGATCTACATTTTTTTTTATCTGTGACCTCGAAATAACCCGTGACCTACAAATTTCTTGTTCTGTGACCTCGAAAAAGTCGCCGGATCGGAGCAGTCGCCGGTCGCCAGATCGGAGCAGTCACCGGTCGCCGGAGTAGTACCGGAGCAATGGTGGTGGGGTAGGTGGGGTGAGGTGGAGTGGGGTGGGTTGATTTTATTATATTACAGTTAAATATTTAATTTAATATAATAATTATGAAATATAATTAATTAATTAAAAACAAAAACCTGACTTTTACAAATTTAAACTTGAGTACCTGATTTTTAATTTTGGTAAAGTAAATGCCTGATGCATAAACTTTTCCCTACATGTATTGATAATTTACATAATAGTTTACACATTATGTGGTGAAATATGATTGGATCGGAATATTTTCAACCAAAAAAAAAAAAAAAAAAATTCTCCACTCCTTTTTTGACACTTCATTTGTATGTTAACTTATTATGTATAAATAACATTATTTATACTTTTTAATGAGTATCTTTAGGCCTTTATTTTTTATTTTATTTTTGTTAATTTTTTTTTCTTTTTAACGTCAAACATTAATTTTAAATACATTTTATAGGATCCACAAATACTACACATTTATCCATTACTCATTTTTTTAAAATTGTAAAAACGCTAAACGTAAATTTGACTTTTCATTTTTCCCTTTTTAATATACATTTAAGTAATTTCATACTTTATTACGCTACCATAAATCTACATCATTATAGGCCAACAAATGGAAAAATATACAATTTTATGAGTAATGATATTTATTTAGATTCTAGATTTTCATAGATTTATGTGATAGGGGAATAACGGCACCATTGTTCAACGTCCGAAAATGCATTCAGATCTTATTGAATAATATGATAGTTACTCATTGTCAAATAGACTGATGGTTATATAGACTCTAGATGCATAGCGATTTTCCAATTTCATGAATTATTCCATTTGGTCAATTTGGTTGGTAAAGTCACATCTATTTCAAGTTTTAACTGAGTAACACGCCACTTTTTTCAAATCCACCACCGGATGTTATATGGATCTTGCATTATATATGCAAATATTTCAAAGACATGACCCCTTCTTGAAATATTATGGCTGTGGGGTCGACCGGTCGACCCTAATTAAAAAAAAAAAAGGAAAGAAAGAAAGAAAAAGGGATTTATTCACTGTTTTTATATATGTATATCGCTTTAAATCTATCTCTATTAAAATCTTAAAAAATAAAAATACTATAATCATCCACATTAAATTTCAATCATTATCCTGAATAAATTTATTCATTTAAATACTATATATCCATATCACTTTTATAAATCTATCCCGCTATAAACGGTATCTTCTACTAAACCCCCTATCCACCTTTTTTTTTTTATTGTTATGATTGTCTTGAATTAGATTGAACCCATTGAATTTCATAGTCATTGAAACAAATCCATTTTACAATGACGATCTTCCATTTTACACAATGCTTTGAATATGCAAGGCAAGCTGGGGTTTTCAGGTATAGCTACTCTGATGAAAATCCGGATTTGTACTTCGTTGGTGATTTGTATGAGAATGATATTGTTACTCCGGTTATGATTGCTGTTCTTCGCAGCCCAGTAAGTAACTCCTTTCTGATTTTGGTTGTCTTTACGAAGTTTTGGTTGTGTTATGGTATGTATAGTAATAGGTGTACGTTTAATAATGCAGGCAAAATAGGATATCCTCAAGAATCAGAAGCAAAAAAGGAAGAATCATACTAGGTGTACAACATTTTCTTACAATGTTGGTTGACAATCATATTTGTCAAAATCACATTCATCTATTTCAAAAAATATTTTTAAAATTAATGATCCGGAATTTGACAACATTAATGTTGTCATCCATCATTATCAAGGACAATTGTACGAGTAGATTAATCCAAAAAGAAGCAACGGCATGTGTAGTGTGTGATTATGACAGTGACATAAATCTCCTATTATGGTAGCGCCATTACCAAGACTACCGCCCAAGGCCGTGGATGAAGATTTATACAAGATTTCGTCAGAGCTCCTATGTGCACAAACCAAAAGGGTGCCCCATCTACACCCCTCCACCTCCATAGTGAAAATTAGTCCATGTTTGGCCCTTATTTTTTCAAAATTCATTTTCAACCACAAACTCTTTTATAAAATAATATTACACATTTCGCGGGAGGTTGCTCCAAGGATCGTCAAAATGGTATTTTCCGGGTTCAATTTTATGTTACCTTTATTTACCAAACAACCAATTCAAACGGCTCTAACCCACAACCAATATATATTCACATCGGTTGCTCCTCAATCTCACGTACAAAGAACAAGCTAATGCTGATGATTTGTAAGCCACAATGCACGAGAAAAATAATGGAAGAAACACGATATGGAGGTCAAAACAAAAAAAAGCCGCCGATTTCTTTCTCCAAACAAGCTACCGATTTTTCTTCTTTTAACACACAAATCACACACAAAACAACTAGGACAAAAACACCATATATATATAGGCTATCTTGGGCTTTAGTTGGACCAATAAAAGGCTTAAATGAGCCAAGATTCAAAGCCGTTAATTGTTGGGGAAATTAGACCCAGACCCTAAAAAATATACAAATTTGATTAATACTCTATTAGTTAAGTAAAACATTTAATAACGTATTAATTACGTTCAAAACTGTCAAAAAATTCCAGCTGTGCGAAATTTCAATGACCTTTTCTACAATAGTTTTCTTTTTCTCTTCTTCTCTTCTCTTCAATCCCAAACCTTTTCCACCCACCCACACCACTACTCTCTGCGTGCTACTTACAAGGTTTATTGATCTTACCTTTGCTTCATAAAGTCCATTTTTTCTTTCTTTTTTGGTGTAATAATAATAATTATATAGAATATCATGTTTGATTTTAGCGATGAGTTGATAATTGGGAGCTATAAAATCCCATGGCTAATATGGATTTCGCTTCTTGTAATGATTCTGTCTACTCATGCTTGATTATTGAGATTGCTACAATCACAATCAATTTAGAGATTAATCTTATAGGTATGTTTGGAGGAAGTGTGGGTATTTTTCCCTTTTCTTTTTCTGGTAATTTTTCTTTATGTTAATGATTTTGTTCTGTATTCATAATTAGCATTTTTCTTTAGAAATATGCATAAAGATGTGAATAGCTAGATTATGAGTTTATATTAATGCTCAAATTTCTTGCAAATATCAAAAATTCCATATCAGAAGCTGCACGGTGGACTTTTCGGCATGGTACCGGATGGTTTTCGGTGGGATTGCACAAATTGCCGATGCTTCAAATTTATCCCAATTGATAATGAGCAATTTTTCTTCTACTATTCTGGAAGAGATTGGTTTTTTAGGTAACATGATGGAATCTTCGGGTAATAATAATGAGTTTTCGGGGGTCATTAGAGAAGCTGGGGCAATAAGTGAGCTTGATCTTCATGACAATAAATTGTGGGGAAATTACGCCTAATGCTCTAAAATTGACCCAATTAGATTAATACCCTAAACTAATTAAACATCAAATAAATCCCGTATTAATTACGCCCTAAACTAAAACAAATCCCCAAAACTCCAAAATAAAAAGTGACAAAATTTGTTGAAGGTGTGGTTGATTTGTTTTATTTAGGTGTTCTCTAATTGCTTGAGGTCAAGTGGAAGGACATGAATCATAGCATCTGAGGAAGAAGATGTGCCGGTGGCTGTGGAGGAGAGTTATTCGGGAAACTACATTGTCGTTTTTGACCCTCTTGATGGATCATCCAACATTGATGCTGCTGTATCCACTGGTTCTATTTTTGAAATTTACAGCCCAAATGATGAGTGCCTAGCAGACGTTGACGATGTTGCCACGGTATATTGCAATTCTATATCGTTTAATTAATGACAATTGTGCATGTATTGGACATTTGATTGAGAAATGAATCTGATTGCCACTGTTTAACAGGTTAAGCTTTTATATAAAATGTGGTTCAATGTATTGTATTGAATTGATTTCTTATCGCATACATATAGGCTTGAGTTCTATTTTTGTACGGTAAGTTGAGACTGAAATAAGTAAAATCTAGCTAAAATAAGAATTTTGTAACTTCTGATTTGTTACAGCTTGGCAATGTGGAACAGAGGTGTGTTGTGAATGTGTGTCAACCTGGAAATAATCTTCTTGCAACAGGCTATTGCATGTACTCGAGCTCTGTGATTTTCATGATCACCCGAGGAAAAGGTGTATTTGCATTCACGTTGGACCCCATGTTTGGGGAATTTGTGCTTACTCAAGAAAAAATTCAAATACCAAAGGCTGGAAAGATTTATTCTTTTAATGAAGGCAATTACCAGTTGTGGGATGAAAAATTGAAGTACATTGATGATCTTAAGGATCCAGGCCCGAGTGGTAAACCTTACTTTGCTCGACACATTGGTAGTTTGGTTGGCGATTTTCATAGGACTTTGTTAGATGGTGGGATTTATGGGTATCCTAGTGACAAAAAGAGCAAAAATGGGAAGCTGAGGCTCTTGTACGAATGTGCACCAATGAGCTTCATCGTTGAACAAGCTGGTGGTAAAGGATCGGATGGGCATAACAAAGTCCTTGATATTCAACCAACTGAGGTGTGTCAAATGAAATTTGATCACTGTTGCAAATTGTTACATTATTGTCCTCAGGTCTCATCTTTCAGTTTTGATCTTTTGTTTTGTTTTTTTTTGTGCAGATACATCAGCGAGTGCCCTTGTACATTGGAGAAATTGGAAAAATATTTGGCTTAATTACAATGTAATTGTAGATAAGGTTTCATTTTTGCTCATATATTTTATTTCAAGTTTTTCAAGAAGAAATTCCTGTAAAATTTTGGAAAACCATGGATAGTCTTTCTTACAGTAAAGAGTTGATTCTCACGACAGCAATGTTCTTTCGCACTTATTTCCTAGTTCTGATATTGTTCATCAACTGCAGCTGGAACCTTATCACAAATAGAAAGAGAAAGCAATCCTAACTTTTGATATTTTTCTGACAAAACCCAAGGCGAAATATGATGCACAATGTCACAATAAGAATTGTCACTTTTTTTTGAATGTGTGCAACTTTTTTAATGTGTTATTTTTTAAAATTCGTCACTTTTTTAAAATTTATGTCACTTTTTTTTAGTGTTTGTCACTTTTTTCAGTCGTTTTCTTGGAACTTCAATCACTTTTTTAGTAACAAACATCACTTTTCAATAAAAGTGAGATTGTAAAAAATGACACTAAATTTTTAAAAGTGACATTGTGTCACTTTTGTTTTTTTAAAAAAGTGATAATTTTATCATTTTTTGTGTGTTTGTAAATTTTTTGAGCGTTTATCACTTTTTTTGCCGCTTTTCTGAATTTTTTTCACTTTTTATTGTTTGTTACTTTTTAAAAATTTTTATCACTTTTTTGAATAACAAACATGTGTTTTAATTGGTGTTTTGTCACTTTTTTAAGTATTTGTTACTTTTTTTAGTTATGTATCACTTTCTGAGTGTGTCACTTTTTTTGAATTTTGTCACTTTTTTTGAGTTTTGTGTCACTTTTTTAAAAAGTGACAATTTTTATAAAAAAAAGTGACATTGTGTTACTTTTTTATTTTACACAGTATTTTTTACTTCCTAAAAATTTTCATATGATTTTTC
Organism: Fraxinus americana; assembly: GCA_035079005.1. NCBI lineage: Eukaryota > Viridiplantae > Streptophyta > Magnoliopsida > Lamiales > Oleaceae > Fraxinus > Fraxinus americana. Next base: position 25,041,121 of record CM068720.1, read on the forward strand.
AAAATACCTCTAATTTTAAGGGTATTTTTGTAAGTACCCCCTAATTGTTTAAATTACTTCCAATGGTCCACGTTGTTTTCGGGTTGGGCCTTTGGACTTGATTGTTGGTAACAATTTAATCCAACGTTTATATTATATCCCGGGATTCATTAGGTATCAAAACTCAACAACACATAAATCAAAAATAATTCATCTTTCGTGTACACCATTGCTTACATTCATCCATATGGCAAATAGTGATTTGCCAGTTAAAAAAAATCTTATTTTTCAATCCAATCAATTTTTGACATTTATCAAAGTGTCAACCAAGAGTGTACAAAATCAATGTACAAATGGCAAAGTCTTTCTACCATTGTCTCCCAAAAACATTATCACATTATCTTTAACTTTTTTATTTCTCATATTGTAGCATTTGCCTAAGCAAAGCAACTGCTTTTAGGCTAAAACATCAAAACTTTTATATTATTCCTAGCTCTCTTTTACATCTGTATTGTCATTTTGTACTAGAGTCAACTCTTTAACCTCTCTTTTGCTGACCTTTGCAACCAGATATCCTTGCCATTGTATAAAATCTATGGCCGAGAACTTAAATTCTAACCTTGATTAAATTCCGTTCGCATTTGATAATATTCCTAGCTTCGTCCCCTTTATAGAGGTAAAAGTCATCCACTTTGTCATACAATAGTTATCCTTCGCTCACCTTGTAAGATGATGTTTCCATTGGAGACATCAATATTCTTCTCAGTGAAGAGAAGGTTGGGGAAGATAGTGACTTTGTAAGAATGTTTGGTAGCTGATCGTTAGCGGAGATTCAAGGGACAACAAAAGCATGTTTAGTAACATGATTACGGACAAAATGATAGTCAATAGATATGTGCTTCATTTTGGAGTGAAAACCTAGATTTATCCGAGGTCCTAAATCATAATATTTTAGCATATTTTCGATAAAATTCCACCTAATTTATGTTATATTGTGTTTTGTAAGTAAAACTTTATGTTTAATAAAGAATTGGAGAAAAGAATGCAAAAGTAGCGAAAAATGGCAAAATTCAAAGATGAAACTGTTGAAAAAAATATTACATTAAATGAGTTCGAGTTACATTGGCCTCAATAGACTTGCATTGAAAATTTTAATTGGAGGCCCATATTATATATATATATATATATATATGAGGAAAAAAGATCACGAGAGAGAAAAAAAAAAGGATAGAGAGAACTGCGACACTAGGAAGACAGAAGAGAGAAAAAGAGGAAGAAGCAAGAAAGAAGAAAGGAAGGAAAGAAAGAGAAAAAGAGGCAGGGGCGGACCCAGACGAAATGTCTTGTGGGGTCAAAAATGACTATTCAAAAAATGACTATCCAAAAATTTTCAAAACCTTGATCTGGAACTTCTAGGTATTACCGTATTAGGCGTTCGAAACTTGTCAAATAGCCAGGTGATAGCATTTTGGTAGCAACTATCATAGAGAAACCTGGAAGCCAAAACTCAGAATTAATTTGAAACTTTATCTCTTAGTATTTGACCACACCAAGCCTTCTGCTCACAGAATTGAATTTATTATGCACTTTATTAGAGTTGGTAGTTTTATCATTCAATAACAAAATTTAATCCAGTACCAATGTAAAAGATAAAGGTTCAAAAGCAATTCGTACACATTTTTTTTTTCACAATTTTAAGTTTAATGCTAACATTGAAAATTTAATTTCTAAATATCTAAATTATCCTACTTCGTAAGTTTTACTCTATCATCGTCTAGATAATCTACAGATAACCTCAATCACCTGATAATCTAATTTTTCCAAACAAAATCACCTATATTTGCCAATTGATAAAGCATAACTGATAAAAGAAAATGGTGATCAATGGCGACAAATGGTAAAAACATCTAATGACAAAAGAAAATAATGACAATAAAGAATAAGCAAAATGAACAAAAAATAAAAAAAATACATCCAGTTATCTCAATAAATTCCACACAGACAATAACAATAGATTTCTATCATCTATTAGAATCTACAATATTTGCTAAAAGCTATATGCAACATCTCAAAAAACAATATAAATCTCAAATAATTTAAGTAGCATTTAATTATTTGAAAGTTACATTCATCCAAACTAAATACAAGTAGCATTTAAATATTTGAAAGCTACATTCATCCAAACAAGTATTTAATGTCAAAAACATGAAATTAAGTTCAAAATATCAAAACATTATTTAAATTGTTGTCCTAATATATAGTAACTTAGATAATCATATTCGAATTTCAACAATACATATTGGAAGAAGAGGTATTTGGACTTGAACCTCATGTGATTGTAATGTTTGGCTTTGTAAGAACATAGGAAATAAAGGGATAATGTCTAGGTTTTTACAAGATATTCAAAAAAAAAAAAAAAAACAAAAAAAAAAAAAAAATAATTTGTGGGGTTGTGGGGTCATTTGACCCCACATGACCCCATGTGGGTCCGCCCCTGAAAAGAGGGCTACAGGGAAAAAAGATAGAAAAGAGAAAAAGGAAGTCAAACATTGTAGGTTGGAACTAAATACATACGCGTACAGAGAAATGATATGGCAGACACGAGCAATTTCACGTTTCGTCAATTTTTGGTGATATCGTTCCACTTTTACGTGTTTTTATTTTTACATTATAAATAACTAATTTTCATATTATGGCAAACAATGTAATTGACTACCCTTTATTTTTCTATTCAAGATTTCTGTAATTTATTTATTTGTTAGTTTTATTATGAGTTTAATGTATTAAATTATCTGATAAATTAGTATAACGTATAGAGATAAATTAGTATAACGTATAGAGATACATATACTAATAATTTCGGTCAGAATATGAATTGTTAGAACTAGTATTTCATTTAATTAGGGTTGATTCACATAGAGATATGGAATTGCATTAGTTAAATAGGCGCAATGAGAACTTGAGAGCGGTAAATTGAATACAATAGAAGAATTCGATCGAACACTATATTAAGTTATGAATCTTGAATTAAGAATTAAGATGATCAATATATGAAATTCTTATACCTAAATATTCTTCACATATTTGAATCTTCAATCAATTGTTTTTGCAATCTTTTTATACTTTCAACTAGTTAAAAGTAGATAGGAAAAATAATCACAATAATTATAATTATTTACTTGTTTTTATTAAATAGGAGTTAAAAAAATTTGATTAGGTCCTGTAATATAGTCTTCGTAGAAACGATATCCGGAGTCAAATGTCCACTATACTACTTGTTACGATATCGTACACTTGTGATATAAAAAACGCAATAAGTTTTGGCGCCGTAGCCCTGGACTATTTATTTTTATTTTTAGTCTTAATTTATTTTATTTTAACTGTTATTTGATTTGATTTTACTTTCTTTTATTAAAAAAAAGAGAGAGTTATATGCTTCGTACCCAAGACAACGATTTTGAACTGTTTGACTCGAAAATAGAATGTACTTTCAGACGAAGATACAATGACCACAAACAAGAACAACAATATCAAATGACCGACGATTAAAATATTCCTATTCCTATGCAACCAATTGGACAAGTAGCTACAAGAGTAGCGACGCTACTGGATCAGCAGCATGAGCGATGAGAAATAAACAAATGAGACTTGCCAGTATTAATGTTCTTATGCCAATAGTCGTGCATGCGCGCTCCAGTATTTTGTATCCAGATTGTGGGGTAGATAATTTTCAGATAAGGGTAGAGTGGATCAATTTGATGAGTCTTTCCAATTCTACGGGCTACCTCATAAAAATCCGAACACACATATCTCAAGATTTCTCAAAAATTGTCAAAACTTTCATGCTCTAGGGGTTAACGAAAACACTATTAAGTTGCGATTATTTTCATATACGCTGAGAGATGCTACATTAGAGTGGTTAGATGCCGAACATCATGGAAGCATTACTACATGAGAAGAACTTATCAAAAAATCCTGCAACAAATTCTTCCCACCTACGAAAGTAGCTAAAATCATATTGAAAATTCAAACCTTCCAACAGAATGATGGAGAGAGCTATCACGAGGTATGGAACAAATTCAAAGAACTGATGCGAAAGTGTCCAAATCATGGAATCACGATAGGTAATCGAGTGCAATATTTCTACACCGAACTCTTACCACTATTAAAATCTCAGGTGGAATCCTCTGTGGTGGATCGATCAGAGGAAAATTAGTACAAAAAACCATGGATTTATTTGAGTTAATTGCCGCTACACATTCAATATTTTCATCAGAAAGAGTGGTACCACCAAGAGCATCTGGGATGTATGAATTAGATAGCACATCATCTACCAACGAGTAGATAGCCACTTTGACAAAGTAAGTAGAGCTATTGGTGAAACCACAAACGAAAGGAGCACATGCAGTGATGAAAGGTCCATCATGCGAAAACTGTGGAGCTAACCATTTGACAGAAGACTGTATGTCTATAGGATTTCCCAAGGAACAAGTAAACTTCATTCAGAGTGGCTCTCGCAATTTTAACCCATATTCACAAACATATAACCCAAGATGGAGACAACACCCGAACTTCAAATGGTCAGATAATCAGCAAGAGAATGGTTCAAATAATGCCCAGCAGAAAAAATAACCAAGTTTGGGGGAGATGTTCAATTAGTATATGCAGAAAATAGACAATGTGTTCCAACAAATCGACATAAATTTTCAGAATTAGTAGGCATCGATTAAGAAGTTGGAGACACAAATTGGTGAGATAGTTCAACAGCTTGCGTTCTACGCCCACGAGGGACATTACCAGGAAATACAATGATAAATCCAAAGGAGCAAGTGTAAGCTATTACAACTAGAAGTGGAGTACAATTGCCAGAGATACATGTGAACGGGCCAAGCTAGAAAAGACAAAGAGATAGAAGTTGAAGAGGACCATAAAGAGGAAAAAACTGTACCAGTTTCAAAAGAGGAGGACGAGAGAAAAGAAAATCTACAGTAAGAGCACCAAGTCCCATAAAAGCTTATGTGTCACCAATTCTTTTTTCTCAATGGTTATAGAAAAAGAAGTTAGACAAGCAATTTGCCAAATTTGTGGAGGTTTTCAAGAAATGGCACATAAACATCCCTTTTGTAGATGCAATGGCACAAATGCCCAGTTATGTAATTTTTTGAAAGATTCTTTCCAACAAGAGGAAGCTGGAAGAATATGATACTGTCTGCCTGAACGAAGAATACAATGCAATTCTCTTAAAAAAGCTACCTCCTAAGCTAAAGGACCCAGGAAGCTTTACTATACCGTGCACTATTGGTTCTAATTATTTCAAGCATTCCTTATGTGATTTAGGTGCTTGTGTTAACTTAATGCGACTCTCTGTTTACTGGTCTCTTGGATTGAGAGAAGCTAAACCTACAACAATCTAATTGCAACTGACTGATAGGTCTATCAAAAGACTAAAAGGAATTATTGAAGATGTACTAGTCAAGGTTGATAAGTTCATCTTCCCCACAAATTTCATTATCTTGGACATGGAAGATTATTCAAATATTCTGCTAATCTTGAGAATACCTTTCTTGGCTACCGGAAGAGCACTTATTGATGTATATGATGGAAAATAATTCTTCGAGTGGACATGTGGCTGAGAGCCCTCACAGCCTAGGCACAACGACGCAATTCTCAGGGGAGCGCTAAGAGAGATGGGGTTTCTTTTGCTTTTAGCATAGTGGATCTCGTCCTAGGTTTTACAGGTCGAAAGTGGTGGTCCAACAATGAACGGGTCATATTCAATGTGTTCAAAGCAATGAAACACCCATTAACTTCAGATACTTGTTGCCAAGTGGATGTTCTTGATGAGTTTGTGGCCGATACATTTGATGTAACACATCCAACCATTCTATCAAAGGCAAATAATATAAAGAGAACATAATGTACTGTACATTTGACTGAACAATCAATTGGAAAGAGACGTTGACAATATAAGTCTCTTGGTTCCAGTCTCACACCACATGTACCTTCAGTGGAGAGGGCTCCAACTCTTGAGTTAAAACCTTTACCATTCCATCTCCATTATGCATATTTGGGAGACTCTACAACACTTCCAGTGATCATTGCAAATGACATGATAGATGAGGATGAAGATAAGTTATTAAAGGTACTTCGGAAGCACAAGATTGTAATTGGATGGACCATAGCTGATATTCGAGGAATCAGTCCTACTCTTTGTATGTGCAAAGTATTAATGAAGAACGAGTCTAAGCTATACGTAGAAGGTTAGCGCAGATTAAATCCACCTTGAAGAAAGTAGTGAGAAAATAAGTGCTGAAATTGAATGAAGCAGGAATTATCGACCCAATTTCAGATAGTTCTTGGGTGAGTCCAATACACGTGGTGCCTAAGAACGAGAACAATGAGTTGATTCCAAAAAGGTTAGTCACATGATGGAGAGTGTGTATAGATTATATGAAGCTAAATAATGCCACCAAAAAAGATCACTTCTCATTGTCCTTCATTGATCAGATGTTGGAAAGGTTAGCAGTTCATTCTCATTACTACTTTCTAGACAGATATTCAGGGTACAATCGAATAGTCATTACTCCAGAAGACCAGGAGAAAACAACATTCACATGTCCCTATGGCCCTGTGCAACATACCCGCAATCTTTCAGCGTTGCATGGTGGCCATATTCTCTGACATGGTGGAAAAGTACATCGAAGTATTCATGGATGAATTTTCAGTATTTGGAGGTTCATTTGATGGCTGCTTGGAATGTTTATCTTTCGTATTACGAAGGTGTGAATAAAAGAATCTGGTGCTTGATTACGCCCAAAGAATAACGCGATAGTTGTAGTGCAGCTTTGGGGTGTCGTATCCACAGGGAGATGGAAAATGTTTAAGGGTTCCAAAAATGGATGAGTTATCGTCTTCAATGTGTAGTGAAATTTAATGTTGAAACGTGAAATTAAAGTCAATAATTTGAGGCGGTGAAGCGTCGAAATTCCCTCAATTGGATTGGATCATTCACATCAATTATTTCATTTTTATAATACAATTAGATGATTTCATCCATCACTCTAATCGGAAGATATATCGTAAAAACCAATTTAATTTACAAATATAATCCTAGAATCTAGACTTATGACATATTCGCACAATTTTATTTTATCAAGATTAAATATCACCCATATACATCAAGTATAAGACAGTAATCAATCCGCTTATAAAGTGAAATTGAGATTAAAATTCAATAATTAGTTCAATCTAATGGTAGAAGAAGCATGACTGGATCTATAAAGGATTTAATAAAAGTTAAACTAATCTCAACAATAAGTAATTGAAATTAAAATTCAATAAATAGTTTGATTAAACAATAAAAAAAAAATATGACTAAATCCATGAAAAGTCTAGTAATTATTAAACCGATTTCAATGTAAATTCATGAAACGAAAAGTCTAAATCCTAAGATTATTTAGCATGAAAAGTTCAATTACATGAAATAAAAGATGTGAAATCACCATATCCAATTGAGAACCTTCCTTGCTTCACCAAAAGATTTAGTTCTTCATGAGTTTTTTGAGTAAAAAGAGATGAAATGATGATGAATAATGAGGAATGAAGCATTCTGGAACTTTTTTATGGTTCTTTAAAGTTGAGAAATCATACCAAAATAATTTACCATAAGTGTTTGAGTCGTAGAAAGAAACCAGAATTTTCATCAAGTTTTGGCTTGAGGCGCTCGCCTAGTGTAAACTAGGGTACGTGCCTTGAGGATTTTAGTAGCCTCAGTCGAAGCAACCTTGGTGTGAGACGTGCGCCTCTCCTGTAGGCTAAGGCACGTCCTTACATCATTTTTGGGCTATAACTTTCTCTTCTAATGTCCGATTGAGGTGATTCAAGATACATTGGAAAGCTAAAGGGGCTACAATTTGCTTCAGATATCATCTTCTAATTCAATTGTTTTCCATATCAAAAAAGGTCTCAATATGAGGCTAAAAATCGGTGCAAAACTTTTCAGCTTGAAAGTTGATATGTGATAATATCTTGGCTATGTTTCATCCATTTGACTCATTTATTCATCCAATTGACCTCTAACACTATCGAATCTTCATCATAAGGTTAGAAACAAGTTTAGAACATTTGCACTTTAGTCCCTTAACTTTCAATTTCTTCTATTTTGGTACTTTTTCACTTGTTTCTCCTTATGTCCGTTACATTCATCACTTGTCCTGAAAAACATAAATTACATAGAATTAAACTATATTTCAACATATTCATCAACCATTTTCATGTTTTAACAGTAAAATAAGTGTGTAAAATTGCATTATCAGAGCTCAATTGGGAAATGTGCCACTTTATGGTGAAAGAGGGTATAGTGCTAGGTCATTGAATTTTTTCGCGGGGTATTGAAGTCGACAAAGCAAAGATACACATGATTGAAAAATTGCAGTCGCCTACTTCAGTCAAAGAGATTAGAAGTTTTTTAGGGCATATGGGGTTTTCCGGACAATTCATCCAGGACTTTTCTAAAATTACAAAACCTCTGTGTAATCTATTGAAGAAGGATGTGTCATTTATTTTTTCTGATTAGTGTTTAAATGCCTTTAAAACTTTGAAGAAAAATTTAACATCTACAACTTTTATAGTGGCACCAGATTGGGAACTACCTTTTGAGCTCATATGTGATGCTAGTAATTTCATAGTGGGAGTTGTGCTAGGTCAACGAAAGGAAAATGTCCTGCATGTCATCTATTACGTCCACAAAACTTTGACAGATGCTCATATCAACTACGCAATAACTAAAAAGGAACTGCTAGCAGTAGTGTTTACCTTTGACAAATTCCGTTCTTATCTAATTGGTTCAAAGGTGATAGTTTATACATACGATGCAGATCTGAAGTATTTACTCGAGATGAAAGATGCTAAACCTAGGTTGATTCGGTGGTTCTATTACTGTAAGAGTTTGACATTGAAATTCATGATAAGAAGAGGACAGAAAACCAAGTAGCAGATTACTTATCGATGCTAGAGCAGTTGAAAGGGTCAAATAATGTAGATATCAATGAAATTTTTCCTGATGAACAATTATTGCAATTAGAAAAAGCTCATTGGTGCGCAGATATTGTTAACTACTTAGCGAGTGGGTATGTGGATCCAGACTTCACCTATCAGTAGAAGAAGAATCTTATCCACGATGCCAAATTCTATTATTGGGATGACCCAAATTTATATAGAAGAGGGCCAAACTAGATTATCAGGAGATGTGTGCAAGAGGATAAGATGAAATCAATCCTTTCAAGGGTTCTTGCTTCAACTTATGGAGGGAACTTTAGCCCAACTAAAATAGCAGCGAAGGTATTTTAAAACGGTTCTTTTAGCCAATATTTAAGGACTGACACAGTTTCTGCAGATCATGTGATAAGTGTCAAAGAATAGGTCACATATCGGCCCGTCACGAAGTGCTACTAGACAACATTTAGGATGTGAAATTATTTGATGTATGGGGAATTGATTTTATGGAGGTGAAACTATTTGATATATGTCGAATCGATATATCCTAATGGTCGTGGACTATATCTCCAAATGGGTGGAAGCGAAGGCATTACCTACCAATGATGAAAGGGTAGCAATAGATTTTATAAAGAAAAATATTTTCAACTGCTATGGATCTCCAAGAGTCATAATAAGTGATGGTGGAACTCATTTCCGCAATAGGTTATTCCAGGCGGTGCTTACTAAATACAAGGTACAATATCGAATTGTCACACCCTATTACCCTCAGATAAGTGGGCAGATTGGAACTTCTAACAGACAACTGAAGAGAATTTTGAAACTCACGGTGAATGCATTTCGAAAAGATTGGACTAAAAAATTGGACGATACTTTGTGGGCATATCGTACCGCTTACAAGACTCCAATTGGAATGTTGTCATATCGAATAGTTTTCGAGAAAGCTTGTCACCTACCATTTGAGTTTGAGCACAAAGTATAATAGGTATTGAAGCAGTTGAACATGGACTTAGAAAATACTGGAGAAACAAGAATATTACAGCTTCACGAATTGGAAGAATTCAGAAGAGAAGCTTATGAAAATGCATCATTCTACAAAGAAAAGACGAAGCAGTGGCATGACCAGAATATTCGACAACGAATTTTCAGAGCGGGAGATCAAGTGCTCTTGTACAACTTAAGACTTAAGTTGTTCCCAGGAAAATTGAAATCAAGATGGTCTAGACTTTTCACTCTATTCCAAGTATTTCTCTACGGTACAGTTGAATTACACCATCCAACAAAGGAAAATTTCAAGGTTAATGGACAACGCATCAAACATTACGTAGAGGATTTTCCCACCGCTAAAGAAAGCTTTGAACTAGCTGTCCCAGAATAATCGCGGTACAAAGTCAAGCTAATGACGTTAAAGAAGCACTTCTTGAGAGGCAACCCAAACTTTTTTATTTTTTCCTTTTTACTTTTATTTATTCTGTTTTTGAGTTTTAGGATAGTTAGTTTATTTGTGACTCATCATCCATACCTCATTTCCCCTTAAGTCTTCGATATGTTAGTTGATTTATTAGATGTTAGATATAAGTAACACTTGTTCCAATTATTTGATCTTAATGTTTTATTTGATTTTTCAGGAACATGATGTCATGGAACATTTAAATCAAAATTGACCAAGGAGTCAAAGGGACCAATAGAAAAGCTAGCCATTGAATTACAAGTCATATCAGGGTAGATTTTTCTTCACATTCTCTCGCACCCCTTTCTATGTGTATTTAGAATTAAAGATATTGAGGATAACGTCTAGTTCAAATTTAGGGGGTGGAAAACATGAGTTTTCAATTTTTTATGTATTTTTGTGTGCTTTTATTTTTTAATAAAAAGCAAGTTTGAAAAATTGAAAAAATTTCAAAAAATAAAATATTTTCTTTTTGTGCGCTTGTGTGAGTTAGTTGGCCTGATTAGAAATGCTGAATATATTGAATTATGAATTGATTTATGAATGGTGAATAAGTTGCATGCTTAGATTACTTTTTGCTTTTCCATGTGAAATTTTGATATATACGGAGCACAATGCATTAAGTTAAGCATTGTGTAGGAATGAGTTGATTTCATAATTGAATAGGTTGAAATAGTGGATCATAGATGTTAAACCCAAAACCACTAAATTTTAAATTTTTGGACCAAATTTAGAATAGTTTGGGGGGGGATTTCACTGTTGTATGAAGATGTTGAGATAAATTGAGATTCCGTTTTGTGAAATTAAAAATTTTGTGTGAATTGTGTAAGATCAATATAATGTAATTGGGTGAAAATCTCTAGTTAGAGGTCGTTTTACTTGAATTTATGTTAAATTAGAGACATTATAATAATCAAGGTATAAAAAAATATTTTATTAGAAAATTTCTCTTTGTAGTCTTTATGACTCAAGCAATTAAACCTGCAAGGATTTTTAAAATTTGGTGCTCTATGGTCATCTGACTTTGGAGTTATAGTGGAAAGCTTGTTACATGGGTCATTTAGAAAGTTTAAGAGAAAAGGTGCTTTAAAAAATCAGAAAAAAGCGGGTGCATGAAACAGAAGAGGAATTAAGCTTTGGTTAAGTTCCAAACACTTATTTAAGAAAGTTTGACTTTTGATAAAAGATTGTTAGTGTAGTTAAGTTCTACAGATTGAAGCAATTAAACTTAATGGATAATCCTTGATTATTGAAATATTGAACTGCAATTGGTGAAATTTTGCCAAACTAGAAAGGCGATGATAGTAAAAATAAAAAAAATAAAATCTAACATTAGTTTGCACACGGAAAAATCGTAAAAAGAATAAGTTTGGGGTGTGTGAATTTTACGAGTGATGAAAGAACATTTTTGACCATTGAAGGTCGAAAATTGAAACAACTTATGAATTCATAATGTTATGCTTAATTCTTCACACTCACACGTCGATTTTACATTGAAAAATTATATTTTAATTTATATATTGTGATTTTGAAATTGTGCATAGATTTGATAATTAATTATTAAATTTTAATTACGCATAATCACCTATTCACCCACTTCTAGGTGTAGTTTGAGTCAAAACTCGTTATTTCAAATAAGATTCCAATGTGATTAAGATTTACAGGTTTTTGAAATAAAAATAAGTTTAAATAACTGTAATCAATTATTAAATCATTGTTCATATTCGAAAATTTGCCAAATTATTTACGACCACATAAATGGACAAGTAGCCTTGAGTTGCAGGATGTAACACAACAATCTCCCACCTAAACAAATCTTGATATTGCATTTTCAGCCCTTGTTTGAGCTTTTTCCAGGAAAAATAAATTTTGTAAGATGATTTGTTTGAAAAATGTGAAAGTGGAAAAAAATAAATTAAATTCACATGTTAAATTATTTTATTGAAAAATATGTGATTGTAAATAAGTTTTTAAAACAAAATAATTTTTTGAAAAATGGGGTTGGCTTAACTTTTGTTTTGCATCGTTGACTTTCTTCAATTGTTTAGGGTGTGTTTGAACTACATTATTTTGGAAGAATGCATTTTGAAATAATAGATTGATGGAAAATGTGTTGTTGAAAAAAAAAGAAATGTTATTGATGTGATGAAAAATATTATTTTATTGAAAAATGTGTGGTTGAAAATGAGTAGAAGAATGAAAATGAAATTTTTAATATAACTCAAACAGGGGTTTAGTCACTAGCCTACCCATCACTTGTGGCACTAGTCCCTTGCACGTTATTTCTTCGCTTCTACAATGCAAAATGGTGTGGTCTTATCATTGATTGATTGCGATTAGGCCATACAATGCACAATCCTTTCACTTGTTACTAGTGTCCTATCAACTCTAAAACTCTTGAATTCTTGTCAAGGGGGTATTTGAGTCTCGTTCTATGTATAATGAAATAGTAAATTAATGAAAAATATGTAATTAGAAAAGAGGGAAAAAATATTGATTTTTGTGTAATATTATTTTTTAAAAAAATGTGTAATTGAAAAAAAACATATTTTTTTAAAAAAATGAAAATCAAACATCCCCTAAAACACAAGTTCATAAAAAATTTCCTCTTCTATTAGTGTTATTTGTATAGAAATAACTAACTTTAGTTGGACGCCACGTATCCTCTTTCATTTGTCTCCACCATATTTGCGCTTGGAACATTTCTAATGATAATGTAAAATAAAGATTTAGATCGTTAAAATGATCGCAAACCTCTCAAATGTATATATATAAATGTGATGCAAATTGCATTTTCTGACGGACAAGAGTCAAAAATTAGATTTAGATCTTTCAACCGTAACAGAATTTTAATTTAGATCCATCCGAATATAAATGATAATATAAATGTGATTTTAAATATATTAATTGACATTCAATTTTACATCACCATTGAAAACGTTCTTACGAACATTAATTTTCATAAAAATAAATAAAATAAATAAAAAAATGAAAATTTGAAAATAAAAATTTGGAAAAGTATTTTTTTACAGCATAATATATAATATAATTGATTTTGTTTGTTGTGATTAAGTATGAGTTTAATCAATGAGCTATAAAATAATTTCCATTGTTGACTTAGTTTAATCAATGAGTACTTAGTATAGGTGTATTCATATACTATCTGCACTGCATACACTATGATATTGTTAGTGAGACTCTACCGCGTGCGTGAGATTTGTGATGAAAATCACTTGTTAGTTAGTTGACTTCGAACATGAATTGACCTTATTTATTAGACATAAGCTCAAGTTTATCTCCGATAGTAAAAATATCAATACCTTATGTTTTTCGAAATCTATTTGACTTGAGCAACTAAGTTTGAGGGGTTTCTCATAATCTAGTGCCTATGGTCAATTAACTTGGGTTAATCGGCCTAAAACTCGCTACATGGGTCATTTTTAGTCGCTTAATGAAAACGGGCCTGCATTTAAGATAAAAAAATACTTATGCTCAAATTCAGAGGAAGAAAATGAAATTTCTATATAAAATGAGCTTTTTTGTATAAGTTCTAATATACTTTAAATTGTTTGCTGTCATAAGTAGAGGAATATACTTATTGGCAGTGGTGTTTATCATTTCTCACAAAATTAAGGTTTGAAGTCCTATTTCCAAAAGATTAGTGACACTTTACACATATGGGTCACTTATACAATTTACTTCACGTTAAATTGGATTACGTATGTGGAAAGGGGTACTGTCCATTGTTTATACTTATGCATGCTAATAGCTACATTTTTTGGTTATTGTATGTTAATTTTCAGTCCCTTGTCATTTATGACAATAAAGGGGGAGTAGAAATTTTGGTAGATGTACTTGAAAGTTTTTTATTATATGTTGAAAATTTTGTTTCGAAGGGGGGTGTGTGTGTGTGTATGTGTGTGTGTGTATTCGCTTTAGCTAGATTAAGTTTGATATTTAATGATATCAATGTTTCTTTTGGTATGTTGGTTTACATTAATATTGCATCTTAATTTGGTTGGTGTGATTTAATGCATCTAATTTTTAGCTGGTATGACTAATGATTAACTTTGTGAATTATATTTATTCATATTACTGTTTCACGTCCTTTTACACTGGGTATTGAGTTGTTTGTTTCATGAAACATGTTTACAAAGAAAAAGCACAGTTTAGTCAAGACGGTTGATTTGATAGTAGTAGGTGTTTTGAGTTTATGTTATTTTACTGCCTTGACTTTAGATTCGTAGTTTTGTCACAAAATGCCAAAGGGGGAACTTGTGGTTTTTTATGTAATTAGCAAATTTGTGAACAAAAGAGCCTAGTTTTAATGTGTTGTAAAAGTCAATGAGTAAGTTACAAATATTATAAATTGAGTTGTATTAGGTTTAGGGTTCGGGAATGGAAAATATGAAAAAACGGCGCCGCAATTTCGCTAGGCTGTCACAACTTGGCTCGAGCGTCAAAAACAAAAACATTGTTGCTAGCCCGTCGCCTAGCCTTTGCTCGAGCGACACACCGTTGCTTGCCTATCACCTAACTTTCACTCGAGCAAAAGGTTATCCGAAGAATCTTAATTCGTGTTTTTAAGGTTTTTATCCGACCCATTCATTCCTAAACTTACAGTATAAATACCAAAATACATTTGAACGTCTTTTCTTAAGATTGAACATTGATAAAACATTGATTAATTCATATTCTCTCCATCCATAGCCTTCAACCTAAATTTATTGTTTTGTCCTTGGCATTGGAAACACCAAAACCATTTAATCCAAATACCAAATTGTTGAAGATCAATGGAAGGTGACTAAAATTTCAGTTTTTGGAGAACGTGGAGTTCTTCATTGATCCATAGAAAACAGACGAATTCATAAAGTCGGGAGTTGGTGCAGGAGTGCACAATCTAGGAGGATTTTGAAAACTGCATTGGAAGTTGGTGCATTAGCACATAATCCAGGAGAGCTGTGGGAATTGCAGTTAAGATGTCAGAAAGTACTAGTGATAGTTGAGTTTGACGGACTCTAAGTTCTAATTCGATTACAGTAGATTGTTGACTGACAAAGTTCCGGAGTTTTTATTCAGTTGGAGTTTCTCCGTGATCATTCCTAGTGTTTATTTATTGCTCTCATATAACTACAATTTTTCAACATAGGAAAATTTGATTGTTTGATTAACCATTTAGAGATAATTAATAGTGACTTGTTGCTAATTAATTATTAAGTTTTAATTTTGCATAATCTTCTATTCACCCCCTTCTATGTGTAGTTTGGATCGAAGCTCATTATTTCAAATAAGATTCCAATGTAATTAAGATTTACATGTTTTTGAAATAAAAATAAGTGTTTAATAACTCTAATCAATTATTAAATCATTGTTCATATTCAAAATTTTGCCAAATTATTTAGCCTTGAGTTGCAAGATGGATGTAACACAACAATCTCCCATCTACACAAATCTTGATACTGTATTTTCAGCCCTTGTTTGAACCTATTTTGAGGAAAAATAAATTTTGTAAGATTATTTTTTTGAAGAATGTGAAAGTGGAAAAAAAGAAACTAAAATTACATGTTAAATTATTTTATCCAAAAATATGTAATTGTTAATAAATTCTTAAAGCAAAATAATTTTTTGAAAAATGGGGTTGGCTCAACTTTTGTTTTGCATCTTTGACTTTCTTCATTTGTTTAGTCCCTAGCCCACTACCCATCACTTGTGGCACTAGTCCCTTGCATGTTATTCCTATGCTTCTACGATGCAAAATGTTGTGGTCTTATCACTGATTATTGTGACAATTAGGCCATACAATGCACAATCTTTTCACTCGTTACTATTGTCCCATCAACTCTAAAACTCTTGCATTCTTGTCAAAGGGTATTTGAGCCTCGTTTTTTGTACAACGAAATCTTATAATATATTAAAGGAGGATAGCAGTAGCGTTCTTCTGCGCCACTGCACTGCACATTGTTCCCGCCCAACCCAGACAAAATTTTTTATTCATTTTATTTTCTCAATCGCTGTTCAAATTTTTTAAATGAACACTAATAAATGCTGCAATCAGTACCATGGCGGCCACGCAACCACTGTATCATTTTAAATGCAACATCACACTGCACTGCAACATCACACATTTAAACATTAAATGCAACAACTGTTTCTTTCAAATTTTTGAGAATATTTTCCTTACAACAAGTTCCTTGAGAATATTTTATATTTTTTCATTTCATGCAACAACTATTGAGAATATTTTATATTTTTCCATTTCACATTGAACAACTATTCAATCTTTCTTTAAAAAAATTTTGACAATATTTTTCCATTTTTTTGGACTTTGTTTATTCTAATTATAACTATTATTCCTCTCATAGGCACGCATGAGTTAAAAGTATTTCTTTGGTTTGCAGTAAGCAAACTGCTGTCTCATTTATAGTTTACTGCCACAGAAGAAATGGAGATGAGAATATATCGTGTCAAATTTTTTTATTCATTTTATTTTCTCAATGCAGGATATTTGCATGCTTTTTCATATCTCCATTTTTCAATTTTTCAACTCCCCCATGTCAGGATATTTGCAGGCTTCTTCACATCTCCATTTTTCAATTTTTCAATTCGTCCACTGTACTTCACTCCACCCACCTCACCCCTCCCACCCAACCCCTAACACATATACTTTTCATGATATTTGCAGGATTTATAGGATAATAAAATTTGATTGACACAATCGAAAAAAGCAAAACACATTTTAAATCCAATTTTATTCTCGCAAAAAGTGTTGTATATCAGCGTTTTCAACTCTCTCAGCGTTTCTCATATATTTTCATTCATCATTAGGCTCTTCTCTCATGTAAGCAACTGCCCTTTTTTTTTTTTACCGGTATCTACTTCATTTTTTGTTTTCGCAATCTAAGTTAAAGCTTAGCTTTTTTATTTGTATGTGCAGTAAGATGGCTCCTATAATAGATATGCTCACAGACATTGTTCCTACCAAAACCAAGTGGGCATTCTATGTTCGTGTTGTTCGACTTTGGAAAAATCCTACATTTGGAAAACCCGATGACATTTACAGCTTGGAGATGGTATTGATCGACAGAAATGTAAGTATATAAACCTCAATTATTCTTAATTCTGAAATTAATTTGTACTTGCATTTGAAAAAAAAAAGGAGAAAACAGAAAACTTGCATTTGAAATGAAAACAATGCGTCAGTACTTCTGTTATATAAAACAGTGCTTCCTTCTTGACGTGTTTGGCAGCGATGCTTCAATAAATCAGTACCTCCAGCATTTGAGAACCATGCTCTGAGAAATAGTTGTTATGAACTTATTAAAAGGTTTCATATTGAATAGTAACCACTTTGTTTACGTAATAATATTAACGGAGCTTTCAACCTAATATTAACTATTTAATCCTAGGTTATGTAGATTATTCATAAAGAATTCGATGTGGAATGTGTAATACTAGGGCACTAGAATTCATGCATCGATTAAACGCAACTTGATCAAGACATCCAAGCCCATCATCCGTGAAGGACTCTTATATCTTACGCGTGACTTCGTCATTGGTTACAACAATTCAAAGTACAAAGCTCAGAGTCACAGAGACAAGCTGAATTTCATGATGAAGACATACATCAATGAAGTTGAAGATAGTAGCTTTCCATACCATATTTATGATTTTATTCTGTTTGGTGATCTGTTGTCAGCTTCTGAAATAGATGAAAACAAGTTGATTGGTAATGTTTACTTTTAATATGTCATGTCATATTTTTTGGAGTTCCAATTTAAAGATAAATGGATTCATGATTTTTAATGTTAATGAGAATAGATCAATATTTCTTTTTTTAGATGTAATTGGAGAAGTTGTTGGCAATGATACAATCCACTCAAAGGAAATATCTGGGAGAAGTACAAGAATAATTGATATTTTACTATAGGATATTGAGTATGTCCTTCATTGGCAGCGTGTATAGTTGTTATCTAAGTATATGATTAACACTTACTAACATTTACCGCTTCTTATGCAATAGGAAAAATCGGTTATCCTGCACCATCTGGGGCGAGCAGGCTGATGAGCTTAGCAACGTCCTGGATACTGAAAATCCAGAACCAGCCATATTAGTACTTCAGATGTGTCGAGCTAAAAAGTTTAGAGGTCTATTTTTTTACACTATTACAAAACTGTGAGTGGGATTCATTTTGCATGATGATTATTAATATTTCTGATAAATTGTTGTAGGTGAGGTGAGGATATATAACACATATCATGTGACGAAATTATGTGTCAACGCCCAACTTGCGGAAGTTCAGACTTTTCAAGATAAGTATGTTATCGTATACCGTGGATAGACAATATATTTTTGTTTATTTTAACTGTACAATAGTTAATGTACCATCGAAAATCTATTCAAGGTTGTTCTCCGCACACGAGAGTCTGACCCAAAGGATAAGTCAGATATCCTCGAGTTCTATTTATGATGTGTCAGATGACTTAGCAGGTGGAGGTTGTGATGTCAAGAGTATTTATCAACTACTGGATTCGTCTGAGGTAATATTTGAAGACAAGTATATGATATATAATACAATGATTTTTGCTAAGGATTATATTATATTATGGAAAATATTTTTTCGGATGTATTAGGTTGGTCATTGTTGGATTTATGCTACTATTGTGGATGTTAAGAATGATCGGAATTGGTGTTATCTATCGTGTAAGAAGTGCCTAAAAAAGGTAAATCCTATAGGGACCAGATTCCATTGTAAGAAGTGTGATAGTTTCAGCGCTGATGGAATTCTTAGGTGAATAATTGTTACCTTCTTCTTAGGTCAATAATCATTGCAGAAAATGTAGTTGACAAATCTTTTTTTCCATTTAAGGTTTAAGGTTCAATTGAAAGTAATAGATGGAACAGGGTAGTGCATCTCTTCTGATGTGGGATCGTGAATGCTTACAACTGATATGGAAGATTTCTGCTACTCTAAATGAAGATATGGTTCAGGTAAGTTGTAGTATATATTTACTACTTCGATAATTATTTTATAATTAAATGTAATTACATGTGACCTGAGAGATTTTACCTTCTAGCAGAGTTCGGAAGATTTGTCTTATCGAAACGATATCGAAGCATTGGTTGACAGGAAAATACTATTTAAAGTTCAAGTTAGGCAACAAAACATCGAGCAGCACATTAATATATTCACTGTGATGAGTTTACAGTTGATGATTCTTTAATATCCAAGTACGTTATATTTTCGAACGTAGAAAGCCAGGTTAGTTAAATTAATTATATGGTTAGCTCAACTACATAACTTTTGTTTATTTATTTTTGTAACATAATATATAATATATTGATGTAGTTCACTCAATATAATTCTCATTGTAGGGTTATGATATATTTTTGAAGTCTGACAAAAATGCTAACGAGGAGCTAAATGTCTTACATTTGTGAATCCTTTCTAGATTGTGTTATATTAATTTCAACTAATTGTTGATTTTTCTTTTGACTCATTTTCTGTATTAATAGGATTCTACATCTGATAATGAGGTTAACACACCAGCAAGAGGCATTAGAAGCCACTTTCCTTGGACGAGCTCGAACCCAGTAGCAAAGCTAAGAGAACGTTGGACATATACTCATCCACGCAATTGTCAAGTAAAATGAGCCGAATGAATATAAAGTAGGAGAAGCCTTGAAAGGCTTGCTAAACAATTGGAACTTTTTGAAAATATTTTGAAACTTACTGATGAAGTGGTGTTGAGAAACTTATTTAGCTGAACAATTGTAACTTTTTGAATTTCTTTTGAAGCTTAGTGTTGCTTGCTAAACAATTGAAACTTTCTGAAAAGATTGTGAAACTTACTGCTGGGTGCTAATTTTGACAACTCGCAACTTATCTTAATATGCATTAGTCCACATTTCTATGATATTTGTCCACAAAATATACGTAGCTAATATACCATCTCTATTTCAAGTAACGATCTTACCAAGTGAAATTTTGAATTAGAAGGATGTTTGTTTGATGATATTAATCTAGATGAAAGTAAATGAAAGTGAATGCAAACATGGATAAAATATATAAAGAATGGTTAAAGTTTTTAAAATATCACGATACCACTTTTCAATCCAAAATATGAAAAAAAAAATTCGAATATAGGCAAAAGATAGAATAAAATCACTCAAATTGAGGATTTGGAAGTAGCGAGTGAAATTGAAGCTCCGTACACGGGAAAAATTAAACCTCCGCACACGGAGGCTTCAAGCCTTCGTGTATTCGAGGTTTGAAACCTCCGCACATGGAGCTTGCTGCACACGGAGCTTCAAGCTCCATGTGCGGAGCTGCATACGGGGGTATGAAACCTCCGCACACGAAGCTTTCAAGCCTCCGTGTGCGGAGGCTTCAAGCTCTGCTCGAGTGGAGCTTCAACCTCCGTGTGCGGAGCTACATACGGAGGCATGAAACCTCTGCACACGGAGCTTTCAAGCCTCCGTGTGCGGAGGTTTAAAGCACCGCTCGCGCGGAGCTTCAAGCTCCGTGTGCGGAGGATATTTAATGATTAGTGTTAAATTAAAATATATATAATTAAAATTTAAATTAAATAATTGTGAAACACTAATAAATGCTGCAGTCACTGGTGAAGTATATGGCGGCCACGCAACCACTACATCACAATCACATTAAATCCAACAATATCACACATTAAATGCAACAACTGTTGCTTTCAAATTTTTGAGAATATTTTATATTTTTTCATTTCACATTTAATGCAACAACTATTGAAAATATTTTATATTTTTCCATTGTTTTGGACTTTGTTTATCCTAACTATAACTATTATTCCTCTCATGGGCACGTATGGGTTAAAAGTATTTCTTTGGTTTGCAGTAAGCAACATGTTGTCTCATTTATAGTTTACTGCCACAGAAGAAATGGTGATGAAAATATACCGTGCCAAAGGTGATATTTAACGAGGGTTAATCATTGAAGCCATGTTCATTGCCGGATGAGAAATGGAGATGAGAATACTTTGACAAAGGTGATATTGAACGAGGAAGCGTTAAAAATTGAAGCCATGCACATGAATAATTCAAAATGTCAAAGAATGATAATAAATGAAGGTCAGTAAGCACATTTATAGTGTGTAGTTGCTTCTACGATTTTTACACATCGATATGCTGCTGCAAAGCCATAATTTATTGCTGTGAAAATTAGTTGACATTAATACTTTTCATGTATGTCTAACAACCGGCGGCAATTAATTATTCTCATACAAGGATAATTTTGATAGGAATTTTAGAAAAATTTACGATCGGACTTTGAAAAATGTCATACATGGTAGTTAATATATTAAATGTTATAGGAATTATAAATTATCTTAGGGATTTTAGACTTTAAATGTTAAGATTTTATGTTAATTGACCTGATTATAATTTTTTATTTATTCATGTTTATTATTTCGACATTTATATTTTAGATTTTAGGTAGTTAAACATATAAATATAATATAGGAAATTAATGAAATGAAATAATGTATAAATTGAGCTTCCTAGAACATGTTGACTTCAATATTTTATTGTATGTTTAATAAAGTAGGGTAGGGGGTATTCCCAAACTTGCACGTCAACAAGGCAAAAATTGGAGTTCATAAAATGTCTTTGGTTAATTAGCAAGAAATGAATGGTTTCGTAAACTGAACGTTGTTTTAATTCTTCATTAATGAAAATGAACGTGTAATTTATTAATTTTGGGAAGGTACAGATGAAGACTATGGACATGACCTAGATATTACAGCTGAATGCTCGAGAACGCCATTATCCAACATTTCAAATTGTGAGATTTCATTTCCCTATTAATTCGTCATATTAGATTTATATTTGTATTTGAAGTACTTGATTATTGCCAATTTTCCATATTCTCATTTTCATTTACAATCTTAATGAATGACCACAAAAAACTTGAAATGAAATATGTTTTCAGTGTCTTTCACACGAAGTCAAAATGGCAGAACCAGACTATCACATACACATGTGCTGCCCTCTGGGAAGCACATAATACGTAATGGTGTCACTGAAAGTTCTACAAACTCACAGTCAGTTCGTTCTATTAAGGAAACTCTATCAGTTAATCTACAAGGGACATTCGTGAACTTCATGAGTGGTGAGCGATATGAATGTTCAATATTAGAATTAAAATATTTTTCATGGTTCTAGCTAATGTTTTCATATACAGTCAAAATACCATTTCTATGTAATGTTTTATGACGAGTGTGGAATGTCGTATTTGCATACAGAAAATACTCGAGCTCAGGAAAATGAGAATGGTCGCACGAATACTTCTCCAATTCCCTCACGAACACCGTTGTACAATGTTACGAATGGTACATGTTCCATATTTAACTATACGTATTTAATTGCAATCTAAATTTTGATAAATTTCAGTTAAATCATTTTAGCAATATTTAAATTACAACAGTCTTATCAAATCTTTATTTATGTTATAGGTTCTTGGGATATATCAAATTCTGTAACACATGCAAGTAAACGTAGAAGACTGCGTAATCTCTCTTCGGGAAATACAGAATGCATGACCGTCTAATTGAGGGACTTAGTAACTCAAGATCAAATTCCATAATTGATACTTGTCATCTGAATGTTTTAAGACAAATTAGCTTTGATTTGAGTAATGGTTAGTTTATTCATTTTAAGTACATATTAATATTAATATTAATTATTTATTCAGGCTGCCAGTGGAATGTGCTCAAAATTGTATTTTTTCCCTCCATTTGTTACAGGAGAGGATGCTACATCTACAAATTCTTTCGTTTTCGTGACAATAGTCACTGAAGTGTCTATTTTTCTTAGATCTCTTTTTAACAATCTTTTGGTTTGTTTGAAATTGTTGTCAATCATGTTAGTTCTATGTTGTTCGAATATATTTGAATAGATAAATAGACACTTCGAATAGATAAATTACAGCAGAATATATTTAAATAGATAAATTACAGCAGATAACTATCGTAAGAAAACCCGCAGAAGCATTAGATTCACAATTGTGTACCATTACGTTTCAGGTGGCATACCATATTTTTAACTTGTGCATAAGATTAAAATATGCACTGTTGATAGTATAAGCTGTATAGGGTTTTACACAAGGTTAAAGAGTAAACATGATGAAATGTAGTAGATAATTTAAACAATTTCATATTCAATCACGGGATGTATCAAATCTAGGTAATTAAGTGTAGATTAAGCGTTTATCTATTTTCCTGTTGTGTATAATATGCTCAAATTTTTAATTCTTTCCTTTTTATTATAGGTGAGGATGTGGAATCTAAAGTTTTTTTCAAATAAAGGTAACTTTCCTACCTTTTCATGATAATAATATTGCTTTACGTATCTATTATGAATTAAACCTTTGCAGTCAAATATTTCAATCAAATAAAATATCAGGAAAAATTGCTCAAGTGATATTTTTTTAGGCAACTCACAAGCAATCAAAGACAGCATAATAATAATAATAATAATAAATTAATTAATAATTGCTACAATGTTACAGGATAGAGCCTTATTTTGACACATTATATCTGAGTAATTGAATTTATATTAGATTCAACAAATATATTCACAGTCAAATAATTATTGTGTATGGATTATAAGCTTCATATTCATTTTAGGTTTTCACGGAATTGAATATATACATTTAAATACAAGTACATTATATTACCGTTTGAACTAATACCACGAACTATTATGCAAGAAAAATAGACCCATGAATTTATAAACAACAATTTCTAAATATGTGTGTAGACTGTCATTACATTATGTTTACAGTAACTTGCAAGACTTTTCCTATACGAATTTTTATGCTAATACAAATTTTATGCAGAATATTGGGATATTGGAGATCCTGTTTATAGATGTGAATATTGTCGGACTTCATTTTGGTATGATGAGAGGATTGGGAAGCATTACACAACATCGAAGCCAAAATTTTCTTTGTACTGTATGCAAGGAAAAGTGGAGCTACCGAAGATGCGAAATCCTCCGCAAACCCTTCGTGATTTACAACATGGGGCAAGCGAGAGAGGTAAACATTTTCTTGAAAACATTCGATTGTATAATACAATATTTTCTTTCACTTCCTTGGGTGGAAAGATTGATTCAACTGTAAATCAAAGCAAAGGACTTCCTATTTTTCGGATGCACGACCAAAATAATCATAGGATTGGAAGTTTGTTGCCTCCTGAAGGTTGCCCACCGAAGTTTGCTTAGCTCTATATTTATGACACAGACAATGAAATTTCAAATCGAATTCAAGCTGTTTGGTAATTATCATATGTAGCGTTCTGTAGTTAGAATATTTTTTAGAGTTTTATTTTATATAAATACTAAAGCTCTGTATTCTTTTGTCAGCCCAGCCCAAACACAGAAGTCAACAAGATTCATGCTGAGATTGTTGCTAACTTGAAGGTGATGCTTGATGAGCACAATGTGTTAGTAAAATCATTTCGAATGGTGAGGGATACAATTCGTCAAAATGTGTCGTCCGATCTGAAATTGAGGCCCATTGGAAAGAAAGAACAAGATGGTCGAAGGTACAATCTTCCATCTGTCTCTGAAGTTGCAGCACTAATTGTTGGAGACTTTGAAACATCTCCAACTGATAGAGATAATAGTTGAAACAAAAACAGGGCAACTAAAGCGAATTAATGAGTTGAATGCTTCATATCTAGGTCTCCAGTATCCCTTACTTTTCCCATATGATGAGGATGGATATCGAGAGGATGTTCCTTTAAGGTATTCGAACATGACTCCTTCGATTAGAAGAAAAAGGATAACAATGAGAGAGTTTTTTTCGTACAGATTACAGGAAAGGGAATCTGAGTCTTCGAATATTTTATGTGCAAGAAGGTTGTTCCAGCAATTTTTAGTCGATGCATATACAATGGTTGAATCTTCGCGTTTATCATACATACGTACTCATCAGAAAGAGCTGAGATCCGATATGTATAAAGGATTGACCGAAGCAATTCTAAGATGAGAAACTGATCCTTCTTCTCAAGGAAAGCGTGTGATTTTGCCCTCATCTTTCACTAGTGGAGCACTTTACATGGTCCAGAATTATCAAGATGCGATGACAATTTGCAAGTGGGCTGGATATTCTGACTTATTCATTACATTTACATGCAATCCCAAGGGCCAGAGATTGTGTGTTTTGTCAAAAGTAGATGTTTGCAACCTGACGATTGCCCAGATATTCTTTGTAGAATATTCAAGGTGAAATTAGATCATTTGTTGAGAGATCTTAGAGTAAACAAGATCTTTGGAAGAGTCAAAGCAGGCACTTTGCAAAATCTATTAATTTTGTTTTTGATATTTCAATAAATTAATTCATATTTAATAATATTAATTAATAATTAATGTTAATATAATATTTACCTTATATTGCAGTTATATATACAGTCGAGTTCCAAAAACGTGGTTTGCCACATGCACACATTTTGCTTTTCATGTATCCAGAAGACAAATATCCCTCTGGTGAAGATATTGACAAGATCATTTCAACTGAAATTCCTTCTGAAGCTACTAATCCTGTATATTACAATGCAGTGAAAAATTTGATGATACATGGGCCTTGCGGCAACTTTAATAAAAATTTCCCATGTACGTTGGATGAAAGATGCTCAAAGCATATTTCGAAGAAATACACATAATGTCCTATCGTTGACGAAGATGGGTATCCAATTTACCAGCGGAAGGACGATGGTAGAACAATCAAAAGGAATGAGATTGACTTGGATAATAGATATGTGGTGCCACACAACCGCTTCTTGCTTCTGAAATACGGTACTCATATTAAAGTTGAATGGTGTAATCAGTCTCGGTCGATAAAGTATCTCTTCAAATATGTCAACAAAAGACATGATCGTGTTACTGTAGCATTTTATCGAAGTAGCAAAGATACTGATGTGCAAAGTCCGGTTGACGAAATAAATATGTACTATGATTGCCGGTACATCTCACCATTTGAAGCTGCTTGGAGAATATTTGGTTTTGATATTCATTACAGAGATCCTCCAGCTGAAAGATTGCATTTTCATCTTCTAGACGAGTAGAATGTTATATTCTCAGATCATGATGCTATAAATGATGTCATGAGTAGGCCGACGGTAAATTCGTCAATGTTTTCAGGTTCGATGGAAGTAAACCGCAACTATCCAGAAGCAAGATCTTTAACATATGCATAATTCCCCACTAAATTTGTGTGGAAGTCTCAATTGAAGGAATGGCATCCATGTAGGCGTGGATTCTCAATGGGACGTATTTTTTATGTGCCTCCTGGATCTGGTGAACTATATTATTTGAGAATTTTGTTTAACATAGTTAAAGGACCAAGAAGTTATGAAGAGATAAAATGCATAAATGGTGATCAATATAATTCATTTAGAGATGCTTGCTACGCTCTTTGTTTATTGGATGATGACAAAGAGTATGTGGATGAGATTGTTGAAGCAAGCCACTGGGGATCTTCGAATTGTTTGAGAACTTTGTTTGCGACTTTGTTATATTCGGGTTCTCTTTTAAGGCCTGAATTCGTATGGGAAGAGTGCTGGCGGTACTTATCAGATGACATTCTGTATAGACAGTGCAACATTTTGCAACATGAAGGTATTAAAATCCTACTTCATTTGTTAGATACAAAATAAATAAATAATTACTACTGTTACATGTTATGTCATCTTTTTAATTGTAATTTTTTATATGTTATACCATACAGATTTAGAGCTCAATGACGATGAATTAAAAGATTATACACTTGCAGAGATTGAAAAAATTTTGCGTAGTACTGGCAAAAGTTTACGTGATTTCCCAACGATGCCTTTCCCATTTATGGTTGATATTTCGGTTCGCCATAACAGGCTAATTCAAGATGAGTTGCGTTATGACAGAGATGTCTTAATTGACAAACATAATAGATTTGTATCAGATCTAACAGATGAGCAATGAAACGTCTACGAAACAATAATGCATGCAGTTGATAATGGTAAAGGTGGAGTTTTCTTTCTTTATGAGTATGGAGGTACAAGAAAAATATTTGTATGGAAAGCACTATCTGCAGCAATACGATCGAGGGGACAGATTGTACTAACCCTTGCATCAAGTGGTATAGCATATCTTCTTTTACCGGGTGGTAGAACAGCTCACTCCAGATTTGCCATTCCTCTTATTCCCACGGAGGACTCAACTTGCAACATTAAACAAGGCAATCCTCTTGCGGAGCTAATCATCAAAACTGATTTTATCATTTGGGATGAAGCTCCTATGATGAATAAGTATTGTTTTGAAGCTCTGGACAAGACTATACGAGATATATTAAGATTTAGCAATCCATTGAGCTTGAAACAAACATTCGGAGGTAAAACCATTGTTTTTGGAGGAGATTTCAGACAAATATTACCGTCATTCCTGATTACGCCCAAAGTGTTACGCGGTGTTGTAGTGTAGCTTTGGGGTGTCGTATCCACAGGAAGATGGAAAAATATTTAAAGGTTCCAAAAAGAATGAATTTGTCCTCTCAAATTTGTAGTAAATTCAATGTTGAAGTAGTAAAGTTAAAATCAATAGTTTGGGGTAGTGAAGCGTCGG
The DNA here is from genome assembly GCA_035079005.1 of Fraxinus americana. Lineage (NCBI taxonomy): Eukaryota > Viridiplantae > Streptophyta > Magnoliopsida > Lamiales > Oleaceae > Fraxinus > Fraxinus americana. The sequence goes on from CM068720.1 coordinate 25,069,179, forward strand.
AATTCCCTCAATTGGATTGGATCAATCACATCAATTATTTACGCATTTTCTACTCAATTAGAAGTTTTTGTCCCAACTTTCTAATCGGAGGATTTAACAATACAAACTAATTTAATTCTAACATGATCCTAATGGTTAATCTTTCATATGCAATGTTCACACGTGGTTTATCGAAATCAGATTCAAAATCGACTATATACTAAAGCATAAAGCAGTAGAGAATCACACCAATAAACTAAAATAATTAAGATTAAGATCTAAGTAATTACTTCAATCAATACATAGAAAGAGCATGACTAATCCTATGACCAATTTAATAAAACTAAGCCAATCTTAGAATACATTCATGATAAGAAGAATAAACGATTAAATCAATGTAATTTACAAATGCAATTCTAGAATTTAAGTTTCCTAAATCATATTCCCACATTAATTTATTGAAATTAGATTCAAAGAATGACTATATATTTCCAACATATAGCAATAATTAAATCACGCCAATAAAGTATTTGAAATTGAAACTTAAACAAGTATTTTAATTGTTCAATGGAAGAAACATGATTAAATCCATGAAAAACTTAATAAAAGTTAAGTAAATCTCAAAATAATTAATAAAGAGTGGAAACATAAACTCTAGAATTGTTTAAACAACGAAAAACACATTACATGAATGAAAGATGTTGAAATCCCCAATTCCAATTGAGTTCCTTCTTTGGTTCACCAATGTTTTTAGGCTTCCATGGAGTTCTTGATGTCAAAAATGTGAAGAAAAAGTGTAAAAAACGGAATGCCAGCGTTCTGGGGCGTGTTTGGGTTTAAATAGGGTAGAAAATTAGGTTTCCAAATCGAAGGGCAAAACCTAAAAAGTCGCTCCAGATTTACTCCTTGCGATCGCAAGAAATAAACCCATGCTGTCACAAGGAACAAACAATTTCAGGCATTTGAGTTGCTGAAGGCTTCCATGCGATCGCATGGATTTATAACCATGCGATCGCATGGTTTTAACTTTTTTTCCGCCGGACAGCATTTAGTATTTTGGCCATAACTTCTCCATACGATGTCTGATTGAGGTAATTCAAGATGCGTTGAAAAGCTAACTTAAAGGGTTACAACTTATATTCAGATGTCAACTTCCAATTCGATCATCTACTATGTCAAAAACCGGTCTCAATAGGAGGCTGAAAACCGGTGCGAAACTTTTCACCTTGAAAGTTGATATTTGATAATGTTTTGGCTATCTTTCACCCCTTTGACTCATTGCTTCATCCAATTTACCTCTAAGACTCTTGAATCTTCATCACAAGGTTAGAAATAGGTTTAGAGTATTTGCACTTTAGTCCCTGAACTTTCACTTTCTTCCAGTTTGGTCCATTTTCGCTTGGTTCACCTCAATTTCGCTACATTCATCACTTTGTCCTGCAAAATATAAATTACATAGAATTAAGCTATATTCCAACATTTTAATCAACAATTGCTCATGTTTTGACAGTAAAATAAGTATGTAAAAACACACTTATCAAACTCCCCCAAACTTGAACTATTGTTTGTCCTCAAACAACAATATAACTCAACTCTAGAACCAACATGGTTTAACAATATGCCGTGTCTCAGGTTTCGAATTCGGTAATCAAACAAGTGAATAATTACAACAGTGTAAAAATTAAATCAGTCTCCACCTGTTACATGCATAACCTGACGTGTGTGTGTGAAAACTCATGTCAACATCTTAAGATTTGTGATTGGTTCAAGATTTGTCCCAAAGTAGTCCAATATATCATTTCTTCGCTCGAGAGATTCACACACCCCCAAACTTATGATTTTCACTCATTTTTCCCGGGGTGCATCCTAGGTTCAACTTTTCAGTTCTATTCCTTACTCTCTCATAGTTTGGATAGACTTTACTCTTACAAGTTTACACTTCAACAAATCGAGATTCTCCTATATTTTTGATTGCTGCTACCATTGAGACTAGACTAAGTTGCTTGCTTCTCATCAAAGGTAAAGTTTTGTCAACGGGATGCCTGGGGCATAATCAATGTATTTGAATGGAAATTTTTTTAATTAATTTTTTTTTTCATTTTCATATTTTTTTCATATATATATATTTTTTTTAAGTATCTTCTCATTTGCTTTCTGTATAACCCATGTAGCGAGTTTTAGGCCGATAATTCCCAAGTCAGATGACCATAGGGTACCAGGTTTTAAATGACCCTCACAGGCTTAATCACCCGAGTTATACAGGCTCGAAAAGATGCTTTTATGTATCCAAAGATTAGTGCAATGCCCCCTTTTCTTTCAGACGTCCAACTTCTAAAACAAGCCTCTAACTTAAAACTTTCACCTCGTTTTCATCTCAATAGGTTTCAGACAATCCACACAAGATTTTCACGCATGGAATCCCTATTCATCTCAGTGTTTCCCTGTAACAGTTCAACCATTTCCAAACTAGCCTATATTTGGATTTATGGAATACGACATTAGAGGTTATTTGGTTGTATCACTAAGTTCCACTATCCTCTACATACTGAACCGCATCACTAACTCAAAATCCTAACATAAGTGTCGTGCATAGAAAATGTCAAGTTGTACATAAACAAGTATAGACTAATCCGATAACACACCATTTTCTTCATTCATAACTGACACCTATTCCATTAGTCACATCATAGCTGGCATAATCATTAAACTCACACAAGCACACAAAGCAAGAATTAAAGTCTAATGCTAAAAGATAAAAACTAGAAAGTTTTTTTTTTTTTAAACACACAAACATTCAAAAATTGCAGTTAAAACGATGAATGAAATGCTTATGCTCTACCCCCAAACTTAAGTAAAACATTGTCCTCAATGTAATAACAATAGTTCTAATGGAAGAGAATGAAAGATATCACCTGAGTATTGCAGTAAACGCACAACAGCCGAAAAAAAAATAGAAACCTGAAAGTACTCAATTGAAATGGTAATGCAAGAAATGAAAGAACCTAACATAATACAAAACAAACTAAAAAGAGAAATTAAAAATCGAAAATACAGAAAAGTAAAGTGATGGACGGACATGAAAGGTGTCAAGGATGGTAAACTGGGTCTGCAAGAGGAATTTCTTCCTCTACAGGCACCTGTTGCCCATATGCTATCTTTAAACGTTGTCCATTCACTTTAAATACCCTACCATCTTTAGGGTCCTCGATTTCAATTGCCCCATGGTTAAAGACATGTTTCACCACAAAGGACCAGACCACCTAGAACGAAGTTTCCCTGGATGTTTATGGAGTCGGGAATCATACAAGTAAACTTTCTGACTTGGTTCAAATGTTTTTCGAAGAATGTGTCTATCATGAAACGTTTTCATTTTTGCTTTGTAAAGTTTAGCATTCTCGTATGCATCATTTCTCAACTCCTCCAACTCAGTTAACTGAAACTTCCTAAGTTTACTACCTTCTTCTAGATCAAAGTTAAAGTGTTTGATAGCCCAAAAGGCTCGGTGCTCGAGCTCTACAGGCAAATGATAAGGTTTTCCAAAGACAAGTCTATATGGTGACATTCCTAAAGTGGTCTTAAAAGCAGTTCGGTAGGCCCAAAGTGCATCATTCAATCTCAGCGACCAGTCCTTACGATTAGGGTTTACAGTTTTCTCCAAAATTTGCTTGATTTTCCTATTGGCTAATTCAACCTGTCCACTGGTCTGGGGATGATAAGCAGTTGATATTTTATGAATGACCCCATACTTTTTCATTAGAGCCTCAAACGAACGGTTACAGAAATGTGTACCCCTATCACTAATGATAGCCCTTGGTGTCCCAAACCTAGATAACCCATTTTCCTTAAGAAATTTCACAACTGTTTTGTTGTCATTGGCTCGACAAGCTGCTGCTTCGACCCATTTAGATACATAATCCACAACCACAATGATATACATATACCCAAAGGAAGGTGGAAAGGGGCCCATAAAATGAATACCCCAACAATCAAAGACTTCTATCACTAAAATGGGGTTTAATGGCATCATGTTACGTCGAGACAAAGCACCAAGCTTTTGACACTTCTCACAAGATTTACAGTAAATGTTAGTGTCTTTGAATAAAGTAGGCCAATAAAAACCACATTGCAAAATTTTTGCAGCAGTCTTTTTCATGGAAAAATGACCGCCACAAGCATGTGAATGACAAAAATCTAGTACGCTAGGTATCTCTTCATTAGGCACACAACGCATCAAAATCTAATCAGGACAGTATTTGAATAGGCATGGGTCATCCCAATAAAACTTATGCACCTCAACTAAAAACTTTCTCTTATCCTGTGCACTCCACTCTCCTGGGATTTCACCTATAGCTAGGTAGTTGACAATATGAGCAAACCAAGGTAAAGAGGAAACAGAAAACAAGTGTTCATCTGGGAAGTCATCTCTAATGGGCAATTGATTCACATTGTCCTGAAAAGTTAACCTAGATAAATGGTCTGCTACCACATTTTCTACCCCTTTTTTATCTTTAATATCAATGTCAAATTCCTGTAGGAGTAAGATCCATCTAATCAGTCGTGCCTTAGCATCCTTCTTGGAAAGAAGGTACTTAAGAGCAGAATGGTCTGTGAAGATTCTGATAGGAGAACCAATTAAATAGGATCAAAACTTATCTAAAGCAAAGACTACAGCTAGTAGTTCCTTCTCAGTTGTGGAGTAGTTCATTTGAGCACTATTTAAGGTCCTGCTAGCATAGTAAATGACAAAAGGTTTACCCTCCCTTCGTTGCCCAAGGACAGCACCTACCGCATAATCACTAGCATCACACATAATTTCAAAGGGTAATGACCAATCAGGTGATTGCATTATGGGTGCTGAAGTTAGCTTGTCAGTCAAAGTTTTAAACGCCTCTTGGCAAGATGGGGTCCAATCAAAGGTAGCATCCTTGGCTAAGAGATTATATAGAGGTCTGGATATGGATGAAAAATTTTGTATGAACCTTCTATAGAACCTGCGTGGCCAAGGAAAGATCTAATATCTTTGGTTGTCTTAGGTGTAGGCAGTTTGGAGATCAATTCAACCTTAGATTTGTCAACCTCTATCCCCTTAGATGAAACAACATGACCTAGGATAATACCTGAAGAAACCATAAAATGACATTTCTCCCAATTTAAAACCAAGCCTTTCTCCTCACATCTAGTTAAAACTCTCTCCAAGTTCAACAAACATGCATCAAAAGAAGTACCAAAAATAGTTAGGTCATCCATAAAGATTTCCATACAGTTTTCTACCATATCACTAAACATACTCATCATGCATCGTTGAAAAGTAGCAGGAGCATTACATAATCCAAACGGCATCCTACGAAATGCATAGGTACCAAAATGACAAGTAAAAGTGGTCCTTTCCTGGTCCTCCAAAGCTATCTCAATTTGATAGTAACCAGAATAACCATCAAAGAAACAGTAAAAAGGATGACCAGCCACACGCTCAAGAATTTAGTCCAGAAATGGGAGGGAAAAATGGTCCTTCTGTGTGGCAGCATTCAACTTCCTATAATCAATACACATGCGCCATCCAGTCACAGTTTTTGTAGGGAACATCTCACCAAGTTCATTTTTAACTACTGTGACTCCTGACTTCTTAGGGACTACCTGTGTAGGACTAACCCATTTACTATCGGCAATAGGATAAATGATTACTGCATCTAACAATTTTAGCACTTCATTTTTCACTACCTCTTTCATTGTGGGGTTCAGCCTACGTTGTGGGTCTCTTCTAGGATTAGTTCCCTCTTCCAGGTGAATCCTATGTGAACAAATTAGGGGGCTAATACCCTTGATGTCAACTATAGTCCATCCTATTACAGATTTGTACTCATTCAGAATGTTTAAAAGCTGTTTACCTTGAAAATCATTTAATTCTGAAGAAATAATCACAGGAAAAGTATCACCTGGTCCAAGGAACACATGTTTCAGTCCTGGGGGTAGTGGTTTCAGCTCAGGTGTTGGACTCTCAATACTTGATGGTTGCTGCCCTCCAGTTCTAGCTGGTAGTTCTTCAAACTTTGGTTGCCATAGTCTTGTCCCATAACCCTGAAATTTAGCAAAAACAGCACAAATATTAGCATATTCTTCATTATGGCAATGTGCAGGAATTTCAGAATTTGTAAGAAATGAGTTCAAAGGATTGAAATCAATGGTTGAAGGTGCATCCTCCTGAGTGAGTGCATCAACCTTGTACGTTTGATGACACTCATCATCTTCCAAAAGCTGCTTAGTGATGTGAAAAATATTGACTTCAAGAGTCATATTTCCAAAAGATAGCTTCATTAGACCATTCCTGCAATTGATAGGAGCATTAGCCGTAGCAAGAAAGGGTCTACCAAGAATAATAGGTATTTTGGAGTTCACATTCACATCAACTTTCAAATCTAGGACTAGGAAGTCAACAGGATAGTAAAACTTGTCTATTTGCACCAAAATATCCTCAACTACTCCTCTAGGTTTTATAGTGGATCTATCAGCCAATTGTAAAACTACGGTTGTAGGTTTAATCTCACCTAGGACTAGCAGTAGATAAATGGCATAAGACATAAGGTTAACACTAGCTCCTAAGTCAAGAAGGGCTTGTCCAAACTCACAACTCCCAATGATGCAAGAAATTGTTGGACAACCAGGATCCTTATATTTCGGTGGGACTCTTTGTTCAATCACTGCACTCACTTACTCGGTCAAGAAAGTAGTTTTCTTGACATGATGCTTCCTTTTCACAGTGCACAAGTCTTTGAGGACTTTTGCATATGTAGGAATTCGAGAAATCACATGCAAAAGAGATAGGTTGATTTTTACCTGCCTAAGGTGTTCTAAGATCTCATCATGTTGGCTATTAGCTTTCACATTAGGCTTTAGAGCTTGAGGAAATGGTGCTCTAGATAGATTTTCCACTACCTTATCACTGGGCTCACTCTCTTCAAGATTACTAGAGTCTCTCTCATTTTCGTCTGCTTCCCTAGGCTTAATGATTAGTTCTACAACCTTCCCAGATCGAGTGGTGATAGCATTTATCTCTTTAAGGTTGTTTTCTACACCTAAAGTTTGAGCCATATGTTGTCCCTTAGGGTTGGGTTGAGGTTGAGCTGGAAATTTCCCACGTTCCCCTATTGTTAAGGCATTAGTCAATTTGGTTATATGGCTTTTCATTTCTTTACTCTCCTCGACAACTTGATTGATCATGGTTTCAAACTTCTGATTTGTTTTCCCCTGAGCCTCCGTAAAAGCATGTAGGGTGTCCTCTAAGGAATTCCTAGAAGTTGAGGATTGATGTGATGGTGTATTGAAAATTCTAGGTGGCTGAGTAGGTTGCTGGTTATCAGATTTCCAACTGAAATTAGGATGATTCCACCACCCCTGATTGTAGGTCTCAGAATATGGGGCATAAGGCTTTTTGTACACACCTAAAGCATTACAGTGTTCATCATAAACCCCCCTCATCTCAGATAAAGCTAAACACTCTTGCACTGGGTGATCAAGTCTACCACACACACCACACGGTCCAGAAGACTCAACACGAGCAACAGTAGATGTAGGCTTTAAACTACTAGTGCGTAGGTTCTCAATTTCTCTAGTCAGGGCTTCTACCTTAGCTCTAAGATTGTCTTCTTCCCTAAGATGATAGATGCCTGCACTAGAAGGATTTCCTACGGCTCGTGACCTATTGGTGCTATCAGTGGCACTAGGGCCAGTCCAAGTATGAGCTTTTTCTGCTAGTTCATCTAAATATTCTATAGCCTCATCAGGATCTTTCTGTAAGAAATCACCATTACACATCATTTCAATAAACTGACGCTCTCTAGATGTTAACCCCTCATAAAAATAGCTCACAATGCGCCAACTCTCATAACCATGGTGTGGACAAAGAGTTTGGAGTTCTTTATACCTTTCCCACGCTTGATATAAAGTTTCACTCTCCTTTTGGATAAAAGAAGAGATCTGTTTTTTCAAAGCAGTAGTTTTGTGGTGGGGAAAGTATTTGCTAAAGAATACTTGGGTCATTTCAGCCCAAGTGCCAATCGACCGTGGTCTTAACGAATACATCCAACTTTTTGCTCTATCTTTAAGCGAAAAAGGAAAAAATTTAAGTTTGAATGTATCTGTTGTACCATAGTGATTGTGGAAGGTCGCAACTACCTCCTCAAATTCCCTAATATGCACGTATGGATTCTCATTTTCGAGTCCATGAAAAGTGGGAAGAAGTTGAATCATTCCTGGTTTAAGGTCCATACGTGGCATATTAGGTGGAAAAATAATGCATGACGGTATGGATGTGCGCGTGGGATGAAGATAATCATGTAAAGTCCTAAAAGGTACATCATGTTCATTATCAGACATTGTGTTATGTGATGTGGTGTTTGTGTCACTAGATGTAGAGTCAAAAGCAGGGTTAAAAGGGAATTCAAACTCTATGTCAGGTCTGTCAGCGGATCTTCCTCGCTCTCCTCGATACCTACTCATGAAACACAAGTAAAAAGAAAATAAAGTGAAAACAAAGAATAACAAAGAAAATAATAAATTGAAATAAAGGAAAAGAAAGGGAACGAAGTCACCCTTTTTAGTCTATCCCTTAGTATTTTATACCGTCCCCCCGGGCAACGGCACCAAAATTTGATTACGCCCAAAGTGTTACGCGGTGTTGTAGTGTAGCTTTGGGGTGTCGTATCCACAGGGAGATGGAAAAATATTTAAAGGTTCCAAAAAGAATGAATTTGTCCTCTCAAATTTGTAGTAAATTCAATGTTGAAATAGTAAAGTTAAAATCAATAGTTTGGGGTAGTGAAGCGTCGGAATTCCCTCAATTGGATTGGATCAATCACATCAATTATTCACGCATTTTCTACTCAAGTAGAAGTTTTTGTCCTAACTTTCTAATCGGAGGATTTAACAATACAAACCAATTTAATTCTAACATGATCCTAATGGTTAATCTTTCATATGCAATGTTCACACGTGGTTTATCGAAATCAGATTCAAAATCGACTATATACTAAAGCATAAAGCAGTAGAGAATCACACCAATAAACTAAAATAATTAAGATTAAGATCTAAGTAATTACTTCAATCAATACATAGAAAGAGCATGACTAATCCTATGACCAATTTAATAAAACTAAGCCAATCTTAGAATACATTCATGATAAGAAGAATAAACGATTAAATCAATGTAATTTACAAATGCAATTCTAGAATTTAAGTTTCCTAAATCATATTCCCACATTAATTTATTGAAATTAGATTCAAAGAATGACTATATATTTCCAACATATAGCAATAATTAAATCACGTCAATAAAGTATTTGAAATTGAAACTTAAACAAGTATTTTAATTGTTCAATGGAAGAAACATGATTAAATCCATGAAAAACTTAATAAAAGTTAAGTAAATCTCAAAATAATTAATAAAGAGTGGAAACATAAACTCTAGAATTGTTTAAACAACGAAAAACACATTACATGAATGAAAGATGTTGAAATCCCTAATTCCAATTGAGTTCCTTCTTTGGTTCACTAATGTTTTTAGGCTTCCATGGAGTTCTTGATGTCAAAAATGTGAAGAAAAAGTGTAAAAAACGGAATGCCGGCGTTCTGGGGCGTGTTTGGGTTTAAATAGGGTAGAAAATTAGGTTTCCAAATCGAAGGGCAAAACCTAAAAAGTCGCTCCAGATTTACTCCTTGCGATCGCAAGAAATAAACCCATGCTGTCGCAAGGAACAAACAATTTCAGGCATTTGAGTTGCTGAAGGCTTCCATGCGATCGCATGGATTTATAACCATGCGATCGCATGGTTTTAACTTTTTTTCCGCCGGACAGCATTTAGTATTTTGGCCATAACTTCTCCATACGATGTCTGATTGAGGTAATTCAAGATGCGTTGAAAATCTAACTTAAAGGGTTACAACTTATATTCAGATGTCAACTTCCAATTCGATCATCTACTATGTCAAAAACCGGTCTCAATAGGAGGCTGAAAATCGGTGCGAAACTTTTCACCTTGAAAGTTGATATTTGATAATGTTTTGGCTATCTTTCACCCCTTTGACTCATTGCTTCATCCAATTTACCTCTAAGACTCTTGAATCTTCATCACAAGGTTAGAAATAGGTTTAGAGTATTTGCACTTTAGTCCCTGAACTTTCACTTTTTTCCAGTTTGGTCCTTTTTCGATTGGTTCACCTCAATTTCGCTACATTCATCACTTTGTCCTGCAAAATATAAATTGCATAGAATTAAGCTATATTCCAACATTTTAATCAACAATTGCTCATGTTTTGACAGTAAAATAAGTATGTAAAAATACACTTATCAATTCCAAAGGGTACCAGGCAAGATATCGTTCTTGCAACTATTAATTCTTCCTACTTATGGTAACATTGCAAAGTTTTGAAATTGACTAAGAACATGAGGCTCCAAAGTCCGAACTCAAACATTGATCTAGGAGAGTTAAAGGCGTTTTCAGACTGGGTTTCAAATATTGGAGATGGTACAATCAGTGGGCCAAATGATGGGCATGTTTCGATTGAAATACTTGATGATTTACTGATAAAAGAAAAAGAAGATTTAGTTCAATCAATAATGGATAGTACATATCCCAATTTATCAAAAAGAGTCAGCGACCCTTTGTATTTACAAGAAAGAGCCATCTTGGCCCCAACACTAGAGGTTGTTGAAATAATCAATGAGTACATAGTCTCTCTCAATGAAACAGTGGGAACAACTTATCTAAGTTCCGATACATCTTCCAAATCAGATTCCAATATTGATTTACTAAATGATCTACACACTCCGAAATTCTTGAATGGAATAAAATGCTTGAGCGTTCCTAATCATGAGCTGAAGTTGAAGGTTGGCACTCCTGTTATGTTATTAAAAAACATTGATCACTATGCTGGACTGTGCAATGGGACTAGACTAGTTATAACAACACTTGGATAGCATGTTTTGGATGCTAAGGTCATTACCGAAAGAAATACAGGACATAAAGTGTTCATTCCAAGAATGACGTTAATTCCATTAGATTCAAGATTACCTTTTAAGTTTTAAAGAAGGCAATATCCTTTGATAGTGTCATATGCTATGACTATTAACAAAAGTCAAGACCAATCACTATCGCATGTAGGACTTTATTTAAAAAGTCCGTTTTCAGTCATGGCTAACTTTATGTTGCAGTGTTTAGAGTTACAAACCGTTCGGGATTGAAAATTCTTTGTTGCGATCGAGATGGAGTACCATCCAATTCAACAACCAATGTTATTTTCAAAGAAATTTTTCAAAATTTGAATTAGTTATGTGGTGTATATATAATTTGAAGTTAATTTTATGAAGTTTTGCGAATTGGAAAATCAATTAGCATATGTTACTTAACACTGCATATGTTACTCATCACTACATTGCACCATGCATAACTGCAAATGCGGCCACATTTTCCCGCCCAAAGAGAAGGGAAAAAAATGAAGAAAAAGAAAGAACAGAAATTGTAAATAGTTGTACTATTTTGTACTTACAGTAATTAAATGATGACTATTTATGAAGTCAACGTAAATATATATTATCTTCTTCCTTCTGCCAAAATATCACATATTTGCAAATCACAAGTCACACAACACAAATTTGCAAAGCACAGATCGCAGCACAGCACACTAAAGGTATGAATTTTTAAATGAAAGGCAAATCTCCTTCCAATTGCCGACGTCTCCGCCGGAGGCTGCTGCCTCGCATGCGGGAGACCCAGACCTCTGCGTGCGGTGGCTGCTGCCTCCACATGCGGAGTAGCCTTCGCACGGGGAGGCTCTAGATCTCTGCTCGCGAAGGCGGAGGAGGAGACATTCCTCCCTTTTTTACTGGAAAATGATATTATTGTAACGTGTTTTTTTGAGGTGTTATGGTTATAAGGAGACGATACGGTGTTTATGATTTATCTGCTGTAATGTTGTGTAATGTTGTTTAATGGTAGTTGAATTTATTAAAATGGTGTTCAATTTAGATATAACAGTACCTTTCTTTTTTTCCTATATTTATATTTATATAGGATTTATATATAAATAATTTATTTTTAATTTGTGCAGATGTCTCTTGAATATATCCTTCCACCAAATCGATGGTTCTCTACTACCATCACCCAATTTTCGATCCATCAGTATATTAAGGATTTTATTGAACTTATTGACGAAGATAAACAAGCTTTAGTATTGTCCAATAATAGCAATTTCTTTGGATTTATTTATGGAGCTATCTATAGAATGGAGCAACAACAATGCTGTAGCAAATTGATACACGAATTTATATTGAGAATTGTTGACTCTGGAAAAACAAATAAAATATGGATAAGATTAGGTGATCAATTTGCCAGATTTGGTATGCAAGAATTCTATCTCATCACTGGATTACCCTGTCATGAAGTGTCTGCCGAACTTGACTCTAGTGATGACCGACTTAGGATGGTTTATTTTAACGGAATGAGAAGAATCACTATAGCAATGCTTTCCAAAACATTTCATATGTGTGAAAATACGGATGATAAATTTAAACTAGGATTGGTCATGTTGGTGGAGTGTATTTTAAAACCAGTTGGAAGGTACATTGATCACAAAACACTGGGTATGGTTGAATATCTTGAACAATTTCTGATGTATCCATAGGGTCGCGTATCATATTTTGTTCTGTTGAATTTGTTGCGACGATCGCACAGAATGCAGCAAAACCAACAAACATAACGAAAATATTCATTGCATGGCTTTCCACTTACATTTCAGGTATTTAATTTATATATTTTAATTCTATTTATCTACTAAATAGTTTTTTAATCTAACATTTATTCACAATTATCTTGCAGTGTTGGATATATGAAGCATTTCCAATGATTGGACAACAATTTGGCCGTCGTAGACACAGAACATTACAATACCCAAGAATGCATAAATGGAAACCAAATAAATTCTTAACTAAAAAACCAGTGAGAGAATTTTTAGTTTTTTGACCACTGAAGAGGTATTTCACAGTCCAATATACATTTAATTCTTCAATAATATGTATTTATTAAATTGTTTGTTTTAAAAAAGGACAGTATATAATTTCAATATTTCTTTGTGATTATAGATTAAAATAATTTCAGTACTAACGCCCACAGAAGAAGAATTAGAAACAATGTGGTACACTACACTCTCGCTGCCTCTAGATAATCAACATCATGTATTAGATTCTATTATCAGTGGGAAATTCCACAATATAGCAACAGAAATCCCACCTGATACCACACATGAACATCAGACAAATGTTCCAGGTACTTCATTTGAATTTCAAGCAGGATCTTCTTCTTCTCAGTTTGGTTATGTCACTAAAAAACACATGGATGAACTTTTTAGTATCTATAAGCAGCAGTTAGTATCGAATGTGTCTACTTTGTTTGATAATTACAAAGCACACATGGTTGAAGAATCTGAAAAACACGAAGCTAGATACCAAACAATTCTCGACAACCAACAACAACTATTTCAACAACAACGACAATGGCAACATGATCACCATGAACACATCCAATCCATGCGATCATATGTAGATACCAACATAGATTCAATCAAATCTTATATTTATGAACAGAACAAGAACGTGCTGGATCAATTTTCTGGTTGGAAATCCAATATGGAAGTTATTATAAACTCTCTTGATAAGTACGTTTTACATACTTATTTTACTGTCAAAACATGAGCAATTTTTGATTAATATGTTGGAATATAGCTTAATTCTATACAATTCATGTTTTGCAGGACAAGTAATGAATGTGGCGGAAATAATGAGAAATAAGTGAAAAATAATCAGAATGGAAGAAAGTGAAAGTTCAAGGACTAAAGTGCAAATATTCAAAAATTATGTCAAGACTCACGATGAAGGTTCGAGAATGCTAAGGGTCGATTGGAAGCAATTAGAAGTCAAAAAGGAATGGAATATTATCAAAATCAATTTCCAATTCGCACAAGATATATTCCAGATTTTTAGCCGAAACTTGAGACCCATTTTTGGTATAGTAAAAGTCCTAATGGAAAAGATGTATTTCTAACAAAGTTGTAGCTCTTCGAGTTATCTTTCCAACGCATCTTGAATAATCTAAATCGGATATCAGAAGAGAAATTTATAACCAAATTACTGACTGCTATGCAGAGACAAAAAATCCACGCACGAAAGGAACTTTCCTTATTCGATTAGAACTCTTTTGAAAACCAATTTGGACGTGATTTTCATCTAATTCCCGACCCTTACAACTACTTAACAGCAGAATACATATGGAGAAGGCCCCCATACACCATTCTTCTCCTCTTTGACTCAAGAAACTCATGGAGAACTAAAACCCTTGGTGAAGCTACGAAGGAACTCGATTGGAATTGGTGATTTCATGTCTTTTATTCATTTAATTTGATCTTTTCACTATCAAACAATACTAGAATTTAAATTTTCATTCTCTTGAATTCATATTGAAATCGGTTTAATATTTACAAGATTTTTCATGGATTCAGTCATACTTTTTCCATTGTTCAATCAAACTATTTATTGAGTTTCAATTTCAATTATTTGTTGTTGAGATTGGTTTAAAAATTATTATATTTTTCATAGATCCAGTCATGCTTCTTCTATCATTAAAACTAATTGTTGAATTTTAATCTCAATTTCACTTTATTGGCGGATTGATTACTGCTTTATGCTTGATGTATATGGTCGATTTTTGATCTTATTCGAATAAAATTGTGCGAATATGTCTTAAGTCTAAATTCTAGAATTACATTTGTAAATTAAATTGATTTTCACGATATATCTTTCGATTAGAGTGTCGGGATGAAAGCCTCTAATTGTGTTATAAAATGAATAATTGATATGATTGATCCAATCCAATTAAGGAAATTCTGATGCTTCACCGCTTCGAATTATTGATTTTAATTTCACGTTTCAATATTGAGTTTTATTATACATTTGAGAGAACAATTCAGCCTTTTTGATCCTTTAAATATTCTTCCATCTCCTTGTGGATACGACACCCCAAAACTGTCCTACAACTACCGCGTTATTCGTTGTGCGTAATCGTCTCTACAACAAGATGTTCATATCCATAAGAGTCCAGTTCATGGTGATCAACCTATTCATCCTTCAAACTCTCAACAAGTTCATCAAGTTCAAAAATCAACCACAGACAAAGAAAATAAAAGGGAAAACAGCCAATTTTCGTCATCATCCAAAGATCATTTAGAAGACTATCTCATGCATAGATACATAACTATTACAGATTGAATACAGAAGTATCAATCTGAGTAAGAAATCCATTTCCACTTTATTCATTCACATATTACAATTTTCATTCCATCTTATTCAAATTAATTCACCTTTCGCCTTGCAGTCAGCTTTGGAAAGATAGAAGTGGAAACGTGTACGGACGAGATATATTACAAGATATACAGGATACATCCAAAAATATCCATATTGCAGTTAGTTAAATTTACGAATGATAACAATAATTACAGTCTATAGTTAACGTATCTAATTTACACTATCTATTTCATTAGATTCTTAACACATAGTTAATGTTGTTGAGAAGACTTATTCATAATGGATCCCCTGGTGTCTCTAAAGAGTATGCAATTCTAGATTTTTCATTCGAATGTGAATGTGCTCGTCATATGATATGACAAGATAGTGTGACACAAGGAATTTCAAGTGACAATCAGCCAAACTTTCAGGTTCTCCAACAGTACGTAACTGGTGTATTACCTGTAGGTGGAATTCCACGGATGACATGCAATTATCTACTCATACCATCTTCAATCCCAGTCAACAATTGGTATCTTTATCTCGTGGATATACGTGGGTGGAAATTTCAAATATATGATTGTAGTCACAGTATCCACACACCAGACCAAGTAAAACTACATGCAAAATCAACATTCAAATTAGTTCAGGGGTTAGTGCAAAATCTTCTGGGATGTTGTCTGTTAGAGACGAGTTTAGAAAATCTTTAAAAAAGATATGAAGATGCACATTATGGCTTCTCGGCCTTGCATAAATAGTGGGTAAGCATTTACATACTAATCACCATGGTATTAAATTTATTTTCCAATTTACTTTCGTACTAACAATACTAATATAGTCTAATACTATATTGTTTCAGGACTAATTGTGAAGTTTTTTTTATTGAAGTACATAGAATCTTTCATTTTAGGACAACCAATTGAATCAATTTCGTTCGACAAGATGTGTGGATACAGACGAAAATTTTTAGTCGATGTTGCTTTTAATGAATATTTCCTAACTCCTAGTTAAATGTTTTTACAGTTTGTACCCAATTAAATGTTTGTACAGTTTATACTATAACTTTGTGAGTTAAGAAATTTATAATTTGTGCATCCACTGTGCATGTACGGGTGAAAGACTAGTAGTAAATTAAAGAAGAATATGATCATGTTTGTCATTCTTTAAAAAATTAAATTGTTTACTACAATATCATTTTTCTACCATAAATTCCCACAATGAAATGTTCTACACACAAACCAATAAAGTTTTCTTACTTTTTAACCACACGTTCTCCAAAAAATATTATTTAACTCATTATTCCCAAATAAATTCTATCAAACAGACACTATGTAATTACAAAAGATGGGAAAATTTTGATTTTTGCGTAAATATATATATTTTAAAAAATGTGTAATTGAAAAAAAAACATATTTTGAAAAAAATGAAAATCACACATCCCCTAAAACACAAGTTCATAAAAAATTTCCTATTCTATTAGTGTTATTTGTATAGAAATCACTAACTTTAGTGGGACGCCATGTATCATCTTTCAATTGTATCCACCATACTTGCGCTCGGACCAATTCTAATGATAATGTAAAATAAAGATTTAGATATTTAAAATGATCGCAAACCTCTCACATGTAGATATACAAATGTGAAGCAAATTGCATTTTCTAACGGACAAGAGACAAAAATTAGATTTAGATCCTTCAACCGTAACAAAATTTAAATTTAGATCCATTAGAATATAAATGAGAATATAAAAGTGATTTTAAATATATTAATTTACATTCAATGCTACATCAACTTGAAAACGTTCTTACGAACATTAATTTTCATACATGTGCTCTTAGATAAGCTCCAAACACAAATAATATCAAATATTAAAGTCGGTTTCATGTTCGATAATTTTGAGAATAATCGTCCAATGAAGTTAGCCGAATTATTTTACGACACCTGTAATTGGAAGATTAGCCCATCCTGCAAAATGGGTGGAACCCACCACCGCCCCCACGCAACCCCAACAAGAATCCAACTCTCTTGTAAGAGTGCACTTTGTCTAGTGCTTCTCATCCAAAACCCTATCTACTCGTCTGATTTGTCTATGTTTACTTTCTTTTTCAGTTTTGAACCTCTAAAATTTACTGAACTAATTTTTCCACCCAGCTTCGGATCTGTCTTCTTTTTTTCCTTTTTGAAGCCTAGAATAGAAATCAAGAAGATGAGATCTATGGATCCATGGGTTCAAACTTGCTCAATTTTCAACCGTCCCTCCCCATATAAATCCTTCAGTTTTATTGGCTTTATTAATAATCCTGTAATCAAAAATAAAAAATTTGAACAACATTCGCTGAAACACAAGAGGCCCATTTCGTCTCTCTCTATATCAGCCATTATCACCAAAGAAGAAGAAACAATGGAGACCCACAAGGAGCGAAATACCTTCAATTTCAAGGAATATATGATTGAAAAGGCCAATTATGTGAACAAGGCAATGGATGAAGCTGTTTCGGTGAAGAACCCACCAAAGATTCACGAAGCAATGCGGTATTCTTTGTTGGCAGGTGGCAAGAGGGTGCGCCCAATGTTATGTATCGCCGCTTGTGAGCTGGTGGGAGGCCACCAGTCCGCCGCCATGCCTGCCGCCTGTGCGGTGGAAATGATCCACACTATGTCACTTATTCACGATGATTTGCCCTGTATGGATAACGATGATCTTCGCCGTGGAAAGCCCACTAATCATAAAGTATTCGGCGAGGATGTGGCGGTTCTAGCCGGCGATTCCTTATTGGCCTTCGCCTTCGAATTTATCGTCACGGCTGCCAATATGGTACCACCAAATCGGGTTCTGGAGGCAGTCGGAGAATTGGCCAAGGCCATTGGTACAGAAGGACTGGTGGCAGGCCAAGTAGTGGATTTAAGCTGTACTGGGAACAATACAAATGTTGGTTTGCCCCAATTAGAATTCATTCACATTCACAAAACTGCTGCTTTATTAGAAGCATCAGTTGTTTTGGGTGCAATTCTTGGGGGTGGATCTGATGAACAAGTCGAAAAATTACGAACATTTGCCAGGAAAATCGGTTTGTTGTTTCAAGTGGTGGATGATATACTGGACGTGACAAAATCCTCAGAAGAACTGGGAAAAACTGCAGGGAAAGATTTGATGGCTGATAAGGCAACTTATCCCAAATTGTTGGGATTAGATCAGGCTAGGGAATTTGCTGAGAAATTGAACGAGGAGGCTAAAGAACAATTGGCGGAGTTTGATTCGGATAAGGCAGCTCCATTGATTGCTTTGGCTGATTACATTGCTCATAGGCAGAACTAGAATGATGCTGCGGATTCTTACAATATTGTACTTTCGTGTTTGTTTGTTGTAGCAATAGCTTAAATCCGAGATTACCGGGAATAAGGTTTAGTTCATTGTAAAAATTCTTGGATTTTAGGTGCTATACTTCTGGATAAAGAGGAATAGCATTGCAATTTTTGTGGCAATGGGCAACAACACTGCAATTTATGTGTATATTTTGTGCAATTTTTGCTTTCATCTGCAATTCTTCAACTGTGGTTTCGAAGTTTTCATTTTTCAAATTTTGCTTGTTGTAACAAGTTACTGAAATTCGTGTTTAGCAAGAATTCGGTTTAGTTTGTCCATTTTGTTGTAACAATCCTTGGATTTTTGGTGCCATAATTTTGTATAAAATGGAATTGCACTGCATTTTTTGGAACAATGAGCAACAACTCTTCATCTTCTTTGTATATTTTTCTGCAATTTCAGTGTTCTTCTACAATTCTTTAATGGGGTTTTGAAATTTTTACTTTCCTTGTTTGTTGTAACAAGTCGCTGAAATTTGCGTTTTTTTTTTTTTTTTTGGAGGAGCGTTGAGCTACATTGCATTGCAATTAATGGAACGAGCCTTGTTGAATCAGTTAACTACAGGATCCAAAATAATTAATTGGGCTTCTGCAGATTTGATGTGGGTGACCCATGATTTTTGAAGCCACAGTTGAAGCAATTTCGCAGGAAAATGAAACCCCACAAAAGGAAAACGCCGTTGCCGGGGATCGAACCCGGGTCACCCGCGTGACAGGCGGGAATACTTACCACTATACTACAACGACTTGTTGTTTAAAGCTCGAATTATAAATAATATAATACTTTAATTATTTGATAGCACTTGTACATCATTTACAAGATTCCAGAGCTATCAACGCTAGATTGAAGTCTCGTCTTAGTTATTTGCGAGTATATATATAAGACTTGGACCCTGTTTGAAATGCATTATTTTCTAGGGGAGCAGGAAAATTTTTTCATACAAATTAGGTGTTTGATGGGATAAATTTTCTGGGGAATTTGTTTTCCTAGAAGCACATTCTCCCACCCATTTTCTAGGGAATTGGTGAATTGATTTTCTTGCTTTTTTTTGTAGTAAAAGTTTTTTCAGTTTTTTTTTTTTAATTTGGTAATTGAAAAAAATTCTAAACACAATGATAAAAAAAAAAAAATTCATTTTTATTGACAATTTCCATGCAAAACAAAGTCAAACGAATGGTATTCGGTATGATAATTTTTTTTTTGGAATAAATTCTAAATCCAATAGTAGAAAAAATTATTACTTTAATTGACAATTTCCATAAAAAACGAAGTCAAATGGACACCAAACTTTCAACATTTTACAGGTAGAAAATTATACCAATCAAATACAATTAATTACAATTCTCAGTAAAACAATTTTTAGGCAATTCAATTCCCTGTAAAATATTTTCTTTCCACCAATTTTTCAAAATTTACATTCAAACGGACCCGTAGGGTTAAAAATTGATTCTTGTGAGTGCAAATTCGCTTAAAAATGGATGAACAATTAAGCCCCTGTTTGACAGTCATTATTTGGGTAAAATAGAGTCTTGAATAGTGATTTTTTTTCAAAATGTGTGATTAAAAAATAGGAAATATTTTAGATTTACGTGCAAAATATTTTTTTGTGGGAATGTGTAGTAGAAAATGATTATACGACAAAAAGAATTTTGAAATAATTGTCAAACATGGGCTAAATATCACATATATTTACAGAATTACAGTAGTCCCTCATTTTAATCCCAATAAATATAATTAAATAATTTTTATGTAGCGCACAGGGAATGCGTGTTACTTGTCTCATTTATATTCCCATTTTCTTTATTTAGTTCATATCATTATAATTATTTGTGGGTTTGCTATACATTTGTTATTTTGCTAGCTTAGAATTTTGATTTTTAGGGATTTCAGTTAATTAGGAATTAGTTGAACAATGTTTTAGAATAATTTAATCCATTTTAGGCTCTGTTTGAGTCCACTTTCTCTTAACGATAAATGAGTTTTGTAATAATGATTTTTTGGACAAATATACGGCTAAAAAGTAGGGGATTTTTTTGAAAAGTGTGTGATTACATTTTTAAACTATATCATTGACGAAACCACGCTAACAATTATAAAATGTAACTAATTTTGCTTACTGTCTTGATTATGTCAATAGTGACTTTGATTTAAGTGCTCTAAAAACTTTAATAAGAAAAAGAATAATGTTAGGTAATATCGCTGATATTATGACACCTGTTTAAGTGGAATGCAAGGGATATTTCATTTTAAAAATGACTTATTTTCTTGTTTTTAAAACAGTCTATCAATTAATTACACTTTCATGTTATTTATATTGATGCTTAGCACTAATAATACTAAATAGTACTACTCAATAAGTTTTCTTAATCAAAAAATAATTGAATTACAATAAGTTTTCTCACTCGAATGCGTTGTTTTCTAGAACTCAAGATAAAAGATTGAGGGTTAAACTCCAGGACCGAAGATCACAAAATCGAAGGATCCTAGATAGATGCCAAAATGTATCGAGTCATTACTCGTCATGAAGTGAATTGACATCATGTTTGGAGCTCATTTTTAAGCCAGAAGAATGCATTTTATTATCGTTATTGTACCAAAATCAGCCCCTTTTTTTTACTTTCCTCTCACAGTTGGGACCCTCTTAGAAGACTACGATAATTTTTTTTCTATTAATGAGTTGCAAAATGAGCTTCAAACAGGGGCTGAAAAATTGCATAAAAAGTAGAACTAGGTCATGGTGCAAAACTCACAATGTTATCTATGTCATTGTGTTTAAACCACGTCTAATCTAACTATATATAAAAGAGTGAGTTATGGTTACTGTTCACAAACCGTGAGCCGAGCCGAGCCGAATGGCGTTTGGCTCGGCTCGGTTTGGTTTTTTTAAATGTTTGATTCAATATTTTAAGTTATAGATATTCATTTTAAGCGATTTAAAATTCGTTGAAAATGTTGAAGTGCGGTCATGATAAATATATGATCGATAAATTTTAAATATCAAAAATTGAAGTGAGGCCTAATAAATATATGATCGATAAATTTTACATATCAAAATAATTTTACATTAATTGTGAAACGCAAAGTCGTGATTATTTATGTTTCTTTTCAATCACAACAACATTCTAATATCCTTTTTTTGAACTTTATTTTTTTACAATTTTTCGTTTGATACGATATTTCACGATATGAATACCCGTTTGAATCGATTTCAATTTTTTTAAAAAAACTTCAAATGTGATAATAATAAATATATTGTCGATTAAGTTAAAATATAAAAATGGCTTTATACCTCGCCTTGACTAAGCCTTTTTTTTTTTTTAATTAGTTTTTTTCAATTTCTTTTGGTTTATTAGTTATTTTAACCTTTTTGTCCGATTAAGTTAAAATATCAAAATGACTTTACGGCTCGGCTAACATTTTTTTTATTAGTTTTGTTTACTATTTACCATCCAAATGGCTTGACGACTTGACTCAGCTAAGTCGTTTTTTTTTTTTTTTTCGTTTGATTCAATATTTTAAGTTACAGATATTCGTTTTAAGCGATTTAAAATTTGTTGAAAATGTTGAAGTGTAACCATGATAAATATATATTCAATAAATTTTAAATATCAAAATAATTTTACATTAATTTTGAAACATAACGTCGTGATTGTTTATATTTCTTTTCAATCCCAACCTCATTCCAATATCCTTTTTTCGAACTTTATTTTTCTACAATTTTTCGTTTGATTCAATATTTCACGACGTGAATATCCATTTGGATCTATTTCAATTTTTTACAAAAAACTTAAAATGTGATAATAATAAACTTATTTATTTTGAGTTTGATTTCCCTGTTCTTTTGTTTAAAAATTAATTAAGGGTTTATGAAATAAATGACAATGTCTGAATATCGGTGATTTGTGAGAATACATTTTTCGATAACTGGAGGATGTAGTGGAAGGTGAGCATCAACTTCTTCGATAGCCGTGGGTGTGATTTTTTTAATCTCCACATTTAATGTTGCCTCGAAACATTTAGCAACTTATAAGAAAATTTTATGTAACTAATATTTGACATAAATATTTGTTTTTAATACCTACACTATTACGTACTCAACTATATCATGGCACATGCATTACACATGCTTCTGACTAGTATTGTAGATAAAGAGGACTCATCCAGAAGTAAACCAAAGCACCCAGAATTTGAAGTGAAAGCAAGGAAAATGAATGATGAAGCTATTCGTGACTATTAACAGCGCCAACCCTGGCCCAAGGCTAACTAGGAAAAGGTGTGGGGCCTCAATACTTTAGGAGCCTCATAAGAAAAAGCAGCCCACTTATTTGGTGCACTAGGGGTCTCATACAAAAAACCCAACCCACTCCTTTTCGGTGGATTAGAGACTTTGCCCCCGTTTCGATTAAAATTTAGTTTTTATTCTAAATCAAAATTAACAATCAATTTTAACCTCATTTTTCATGGGGTCTCACAATTTTTTAATCACACATTTCATCAACTTTGATCAAAATCTATTAAAAATCTGATTGTAATCCCTACCAAAAAAGGGGTCAGCCGACCTTACAAAATTCTTATTTTTTGTATTTTTTTTCACATTTTCCCGTTTGGACGAATTTTTTTTCTCTACTTTCTGCATCCCAATTTCTCTCAAGCTCCAAATTCACTTTTCTTCGAATACTCACGTTTGTCATTTTCAGCATATAATTCTCATTTTTCATCGTCTAGAGTAACGAAATATCAAAATATTGTCTAGAGTAACGAAATATCAAAATATTGTCATACCATGATTTAGTGATACGATATAAAAAATAATTTCAAAAAATGAGAGAGAATGGATAGAATTCTTTTTTGAAAATATATCATCTTTCTTGTAAAAAGTATTTTTAGCAATGAAGATTATTAAGAATCAACTAGATGATTGAATTGGAGATTGATTATCCAATGATAGACCAATCATGTATATTAGGAACGATATATTTTATAATATTGATAACGATATAAACATAAGATATTTTCAAAGTATGAAAACAAATAGGTAATGTTTGTACTAATGTATTCAAATGTTTTAATTAATGTTATGTGTTCGAAAAAAAAAAAACTTAACTTTATTTTTTATCATTTAATGAAGAATGGCTAAATTCGCCACTAGCCACCACTAGCTACTGTTGATTTTGAAGATAATTTATTTATCTTTATTTGTTTGTTTCTAATTTTGAAAGGTTCTTGTCAGGAGAAATTGAGTTTATGGAGAAAAATGGTTACCAGAGATGGAGGTAATGAGGAAGCAAAGGTGGATGACTTTGTTGTGAGATTGAGGTTGACCAAAAATATTCATCTCTCTTGTCCACCCAACCTCAAATCCTAACCCTAATCCACAAATGGAAGAAACCTCATTTGCCTTGATTGATAAGCCTCAAATATACACCATCGCTTGAGCTGCAGTTACATAAGCATTTGTTACAGCCACTCAGGGGCTGACACAAACTTTAAAAGTTAGGGGACACAATCGAACTTGAAAAGAAATTGGGAGAAATTTTACAATCGAAAATTTACGTCCAAAAAAAATCATACCCCATGTAATTTTACATTCGAAAATTTACATGGAATATGATTTTTTCGGATGTAAAATTTCGAAATTTTTTGATATCATATTCCATATAAAAATTTTTAATAAAATGATGAAAATTATATTGAGAAATATCGTTAAAATAATAAATGTTAATGAAATAATTGAATTTTTTTTTAAAAAATGAGAGTTAGACGTCTTTTTTTTAAGACTCAAGTTTAACATATTTTTAGCTATTTTGGATATATGTTTGGACTATTCGATATGTCCATAATGTAGTTCTCGAAATAGATTTTAAGATGGATAAACAATTTGTAGATTTGATTAGCGTACAATCGTCGAATTTTTTTTAAAATTAGCATGTTATCGAAATTCAAATTTATTATGATTTTGCCCCTATTTGATGGAAATTAAAATCAAATTTTTAGTAAATTTTAATAAAATTTAAACAGTTATGGATTGTATCAAATATGTTATTAAAATTAATTGTTAACTTTGATTTAAATTAAAATTTAGATTTCGATCGATACCAAACATGATTTTATATATAAAAAAGAAAATCTCAAAAGTTGAGAGTGCCCCTAGGACCCCTTAGGTCTGCCCATGCAGCCACTACATCATCTCCTCCACCTCTTAGGATCCCAAATTTTCATTTCCATTAACTTCATTTCCTTCTAACGAAGAATCTTTAAAGTAATAGAAAATAAATAAAAGATTAAAAAATTATCTTCAAAATCAACGGGTTCGGTAGATGGGTGAATCAGAGAATATGAATATTTTTATCAACAAAAAAGATTTTGGGTGAAAATAGTTAGAGGTCATTCGAACGCACCTTTATTAAAATTTGGCACACATGCTCTTCGAGGGTTTGGAATTTTAGATGCAGTTTCTCCTTTTCAATTAGTAAAAGATGAAAATATCATTTTACCCTTTTCAAGAATTTGTTAATTTATGGTTAAATGCTGACTTGATGAACTAACAAATTTTTGGACGAAAATCATCTATAGGTCCTTTTGCCATGTAAGCTTGAAAGATTTGGGACCACTACAAATCAAAAATTGGGATAAAACTTGAAAAACTTAAAAAATTTTGGATGATGATTGCAATTATTCCTTAAATTAAACTTCAACAAGGAAAAAGATCGGTGTGAACCGACTTGACAATGTAGAACTATGATTCGAACAACTTAAAATTGTCGACCAGATTAACTTGTATCCAACCTATATTTTTATTTAATTTTTTCTCGAGAGAGCCTAACATCCTTCATTATAATACATGTGAAATCAATTACAATCAAATCCCAACACTATCTACCCATAAATCATATCAATTTCACATCTTATAAAGAAGAAGGTTGATGATTCAAACAACTTCTTGCACCAACTATAACCCTTATTCGAGCGGGATAAAGTTACTTGTACATAATTTCTTGTACACAAGGGTGTCCACCCTCTCACATGGGGTGGACCCCACATGAATAAAATTCTTTTTTTAATCATGAGAGGTCCATCTCATGTGAGAGGGTGGACACCCTTATATACAAGAAATTATGTACAAGTAGCATAGTCCATTCGAGCCCTATTTTTTAGAATATAAAAGTAAAAAGTAAGGAGAGTTTGGATGCAAAATTAAACGATAAAATATATATATTAAAATGAACAAAATTAATGTGAAAGGTCATTCTATGGAATTTCGTGCTGCACGACATTTGTTCAACCCAGTCAAGCTCAAAATTGCTTTACTTATGTGATCTTTGTATTGGTAAAGACTCGCTCGCTACCCTTTCAGCTTTGTGATCATTGCACAATTCCTACCACTTCTCATGAATCCAATCCAACCAACGGATTTCAGCCGAAACCATCCAACGGCTCATGTTACTCAGTTATGGCGGGAAACATTTTCATTATTTTATTATTAAAATTAGAGAATTATTATGGAGATAGATAGTTAGATACAGATACATACATATATATATAAATATAAAATAGATACAGCAAATTGTATGATAAATAATGGGAGACAGACAAGTGGGCCCATATTGGATAAGACAACACCGACGGTGGGTCCACTCCATTAATTTCTGGCTTCCGTTACGGTTCTACTTTGTAACCTCCCCTGGCGCGCCCTCTGTTTTCATAATTTTACTAAAACACCCTTCTTATTTTATATCTCTTTTTAACTTTTGTATTTTTTTTTAATTCGTTAAGAGCTTATTTAATAACATAAGGATAAAAAAGAAAATCATGTAAAATCTTAGATAGTAAAGGAAGGAAGCTTCTAGAGAAGACAAGCTATTGGGAAATACCTAAATCTTTGATTAGAAAAATCATATCTATACGCTCTTGCTAGCTTACAAAATTAGAATTTTTTAAATTTAACGAACTGGAAGTTAAAGAAAAGGAAATTCACAAGGATTAAAAAAGAGAAACACGTAAAATTTTAGTTAGTAAAGGAAGGAAGCTTCCAGAGAAGACAAGCTATGGAAAATACTTATATCTTCGATTAGAAAAATCATATCGATTAGGCTGTTATAGCCTACAAAATTTGAATTTTTAAAATTTAGCGAGTTGAAGGTTAAAGAAAAGAAAACTAATTGAGACGAGTTAGAAGTGATGGACAAGGCATTATGATAGATATGTCTTTCATTTGAAGGACTATGAGTGTCAACTTATTTTTTGATATTTTCACTTTTAAGGATATGCATATTTAAAAAATCAACCAAGTTTAAAAGATGAAATTGATATAAAAAAAATTTAATTTTATTAAGTTTAATTGAAATTATTACCTGCCGAATAGTTGATTACAACCAATCCAAGTTTATATACTCAAAAGATGAAGGGAAGATTGAACGTTAATCTCTAATACATGTATGCGAAAAATTGTACAATAACTTTGACGGAACCTCATTTCAAATTCACAAAACAAAACTAGAACTTCATGGCTAAAGCTATAATGTGAATTGTTTACCATAATCAACATTTTCAATCGTTAAGAATTTAGATAAAGAAAGACATCGACAACAATTTTTTATTGAGACATGTTTGTGTCCAAATGAAGAAAATATCTATTCATCTTGACGATGGATAATATTACTCTCATACTTAATTATTGTAGTTCTAGATATGTGGATCATATTATGATTATAGTAATTATTAACATTTTTGGATACGAAGCCAAAACTAAACCCTTGTTCGAGAGCGATTCTTACAAGATTTTAAGCAAAATTTTAACCGTTGAAAATATAGGTGGGTCCCTATGCTGCCGTAATATTGACTCAACATGAATCAAATTATCATAAATGCCCTTCTCTCAATTAGAATGAAGAATAATGCTATGTGTACACAAACTTTCATACAATCTTTTACACCCCCTTCACATGGAGGGGGGTCCACACATAATAAAATAATCGTGGGCCCCCCTCCATGTGAGGGGGGTGTAAAAGATTGTGTGAAAGTTTGTGGGTATATGTAGCATGAATTAAATGTCAAAAGGGTACATGTACAATTTTGCTATAATTTGGTCAATAAGTACGACTTTTAACATTGTATAACGGTACAAAGTTTGTTAAAAATCTTCCCAAACAGGGGCTAATTTATGTGGGGGAAATAAATTTCATAAAAAGAGTAAGAACAAGAAAACAAAGGGCAATTTAGTCATTTCACAAGGAGTCAAACAGTCAACACTATGTAACTCACCGTGTAGTGGTATTGCATCATGCCGCAACGCAAGCCTCTATTGCATGATTAACAAGCCATTTCCCATACGTGGCAGCTTCTCATTGGTCCATTTCAGGTCTTCGGGATTCATAGCCTTCTCACATCAAACAATAATAAAGTTTCTTTAGTAAAAACACACACTGGTCACTCTCACTCTCATCCTCTTCCTCTCTGTGTTTTCTCTCTCCAAAAAATCCCAAATTTCACCCCCAATTTCCAACACCCTTTAACCTGAAGACTTCATTTTTGGACTCATCAATGCAGGATCTTCCGATCAGGCCTAAATTCAAAGCCTGAGGTTGCAAAATTTTGTTGTCTTTTGTGGGTTTTTGAAAAAAATTGGACATGCTGGAAGCTGCAGTAGAGAGTAATATACACAATGGAGGATTTTCTTCACACTCTTCACAGTTTCAGAGCTGTGGTGAGAGCAGTGAGGAGGAGCTCTCTGTGCTGCCACGTCATACTAAGGTGGTGGTGACTGGAAATAACCGCACCAAGTCTGTACTGGTGGGGCTTCAAGGTGTGGTAAAGAAAGCTGTTGGGCTTGGTGGATGGCATTGGCTGGTAAATTCTTGCAAAAGTTTGAGTCTTTTGGGATAATGAATTTGAAGTTGTATTAATAATGTAGGTTTGTTCATTTGAAGAAAATGTGAGATAATTTAGTAAATTCTTGTTTTATTTTATTTTTTGAAAATTTGAATGGAACTATATGTAATTTGAGTATTTCTTGAATTTTAATGGTAATAAGTTCCATTTTGCGTGTGAATTTGAGATGGGATTTTGTCAAATTTTTTCTACTTTTGATATATTGGATTACAATTTTATTCAAAATTATGAAGCTAGATACATTTTTAGAGTGAATTTTGTTCAAAATTTTCTCTTTTGATTTCTCTGCGCGTGCGCTAAATTTGGGTATTTCATAATGGAGTTTGTTGCATGTGGGTTTTTGTGAGTGGATCTGCTGTTATCATATATACTTTTGAATCTGGGATAGTATAAATAATTTGTGACTTTTTAATTAATTGGATATTAGGATTTCTTTCATTGCTGCTTCAAAGTGAGATTGATTTCTTCCATTCATAATGTAAGATTTATTTCAACAAGATAATGGGTTTTCCTTTGTTTGCTTGGTTGAATTTTAAATTATTTTAGGGATTGGTGGTGGAGTAATTGATTTTTATTTCACCATTTATAACTGGGAGTTGGAAATGACGATGGTGTTCATTTATTTGCAATTCCTTCTGGTATAGCATAGACTTAGAGCTTGTTTGGTAGAGATTAAAATCGAATTAAAATTGAAAAACTAGCCGTTGATTTTTATTTGACGAGTGGGACCCAATAACGGCTATATTTTCAATTTTAATTGGATTTTAATTGCTACCAAACAAGCTCTTAATCAGGGACTGCGAATACCAAATTCTTTCGACTCAACTGGTTAATTTTCCTTGACAGTCTATCTGAATTTGATTTTAACATAAAATGTTGCTTATTATTGCCTTTCTTTATTTTTTATTTTTGTTTCTTACTTTTCCCTTTGGCAGAAAATTAGTCTTTTTTGTAATGCTTATTTGTAATTTCATAACTAGCTTGAAAATTCTTGGTTCCGAGAAGTGGGCTTCAATTTTATCACGAGTATACTCATTTGTAGGTTCCTACTTTATTCTGCCATTTGATTGTTAAATATGGTTTCTCTAAAATGCAGGTTCTTACCAATGGCATTGAGGTAAAACTTCAAAGGAATGCTTTAAGTGTACTTGAAGCTCCTACTGGAAACGAGGATGATGATGACATTGAATTTGAAAATGTGCAGTGGAATGGATCCGATATGGGTGAGTTCGATTTTAAAAATATAGTTGTAGTTTTGCTTCTTGCTTGATAAGTAAAAATAATAATTTATATTTTAAAAAATAAGCACATGTACACTTGTTTGAAACCTAATAACCATTTTTGGACATGTAATTTTCTCTGTTCCCTGAATCTATGTATATATTCAGACCCCTCCCTTACTTGAATTTTGTTGCAAAGCAACAGACACAAGTTTAAAAGTGTCCTTGACATGTGGTCATGGCCCAGAAATTGTTAGGATTAAGCTCTAGTCCCAATCTTGAGAGCAATAATAAACAAAATGAGATACAGAAAAGCACAGGCGAAAACACAATGATTTATAGTTGTTCATCCTCAATGTGAATCTATGTCTACTTATTGCCTCTGATTTTTACTGTAATGAAGAAGGGGACATACATGTTTTTTCTTTTAAAACTTCTCTTTTCTCGTACTGAAAAGATGATCCCTCGTATTCCTATTTATAAAGTAGGAAATTAATGAAACTTCAACATAAATGCTGTCCTGTGCCTTGTACTTCAGTGGCTTTAGTGAAAGATAAAATAGATTTTTCTTACTTTTTTTTTTTTTGTATTTAGTTATTTCAATTTAATTTATAGTGGAAAGGTTTTTGAGGTTGTTTCTTAGGATGCTATGTTATTGTACACCTTTTATTCCAGCAAGCTCTGCTTGTTGCTTTACTTTATTCTTGTTCTTTAGGCCCACCAGAAAATGTAATTATGCTGTGCATTCTTTTTTTTCTAGCATCCGATGAAACTCAAAAGTCTCATAGGTCAAGGCATCGAATGCACAGGCCGACTGGGTCATCTCACAGGACTCTTAGCCAGTCTCTCTCATGTGACTCACACTCTAAAGGATCTATTTCTACTCCAAGGGGGTCCATGGTGAGAAAAGCTTTACACTTTTAGAGTTTATCTGTTATCATTTTTGCCTTTTTTTCTTTAATGAAGGTTATGACAATGTGTACAAATTTTACTTTAAAACACCTATGTACAGAAAATTGACCTTAGCAAACTTGAGATGGCTGCATTATGGAGATATTTGCGGCACTTTAACCTTGTAAGTGGGTTTTTATGCTGAGGAGACTTATTTATATTTTTAGGTTGGGTTAAATACACAGATTGCCCCTAAACTTTTAGCAAAATTTCATGTTGGTTGCCATTTTGTTCTAATTTGACTTCAAAACTTAAACATGTTACAATTTGGACACTCCGTCCATGTTTGTCAGTTTCGCTTATGATCAAATTGTAACAATGTTTAAGTTCAATGACCAACTTGGTACAGATTAAATCTATTGACGAACCTAAAATTTCATCAAAAGTTCAATGCCCACTGGTGGTTTTAACCCTTTTAGGTTTGATAAAAGCAACTTTAGTTCTAGCACTTAATGCTCTGAAATTTTTCGTCAGGTGGATGCCATTCCTAACCCGTCCAAGGAGCAACTCATAGATGTTGTTCAGAGGCATTTCCTATCTCAGGTATTTGCCGATGTCTCTCTTTTTTTTTTTCCCCAACTGATGATCTTGTTGCTGATCAAGAACGAGATTATTCTCAAGATATACCATTATACTACGTATATTTGCAGTTGGATTATTGATTGGGTGTATTGTCTTCTGTTTATGTAGCAATTGGACGAGTTGCAAGTCATTTCCGGGTTCGTGCAGTCTGCGAAGAGACTGAAAACTGTTTGCAAATGACATTTGGAAGATCATGAATAGTCATCTGCTGACTCTAACAAACTATGATTTCCGGTCGACCCTTTCTGCTCTGGTCGAGTTTGTAATATAAAAACTCCGGTGTTTATCCCTTTAGTTCTATAGGCCATTGTCCAAGTCTATGGAGGTTATCGCTTCTTGTTAGCTGTATAGTTATATGCGAACCAGTTGACTAACTCTAAGAAGCTTCTTGGCCAAGCTTTGGTTGAACGTATGCTAAATGTATAGTCGTATGCCTAAATGATCATTCGATCATCAGAAGCTTTACATGCTTATTTAAATTAGAGATTGAGAAGCTGACCAAATTAATACTTGTTAACTGTACTGTACAGTTATTATTTCTTGTTCGAAGTATATATGCATCTTTCCAACCTGTAAGGTGATGATCAAGTTGTTTCAAGAATGCGATTGTGTTGCAAAACTCGGTAATTTTTATCTATAACATCGATATTTGGTTGAAAAGTTCTCGAATAAAAGTTTATGACATGTTTAGTATGTTAAAATGGATGGAGTTGAACTATACAAGTAACAAAATTTTGAAATTCAGTCTGGTCCAGTGTCTCGATTTGTTTAATCTTTTAATTGTCATTGTCGTTTTTAGCAAATCCCAACTTTCACGGCGTAATTAGATGAAATATATGTTGAAAACTTTTACTCAGTGACCAACTAAAGTCGAACAAAAAGAGAGCACGCAGGAAAAGCTTGGTTGGTGGTGGATTTTCTTGCATAATTTATCCGATTTTCTACTGATTTATTGGGTTTGGTACAATCCATATATTCTCACTCCACTTATAAATTTGACTCCTTGAACACGTATTCACAACACTAATGTTTCGCTAAGACAAGTTCCAACACATGACAATGATTTGGTCCATCCCAAAAACAAGGATTGGACTAATCCTTGTTTTCGTAACATTTACTACCCTAATTTCAGCTCAATCGCACTGTTATATTTCATCTTACGATCAAAATCGTCGATCTCCGCCGTGTGTGCATAAGCCAAGCTCATCACCACCACCTCAACGAAGAAGGTTGCACAGACCACCACCTCCGCCTCCTGCGTGGTTCTACTATTACTCTCCTCCACCTCCTAGTCCATACTTGCCTCACCATCCACCACACGTAGCCTTGTCACCACCACCTCCACCTCCTGCATGGTTCTACTTTTACTCTCCTCCACCTCCCAGTCCGCCAAACTTCCCTAACCATCCACCAAATGCACCCTCGTCGCAACCTCCAAAACGTCATCTCCGGCGAGCATGAAAGAGTTGATCATTTGGCAGCATTACTTCCCATCAACAAAAGCAACTAAGGGAGCCACTTTGATTGCATTATCGGTTTATGGTTTAAATTTTGTTTCTTCTTTCTTTTGGAAATAGCTATGGCATTTCGGCTAGTTACAGGATAATTCTATGGGCCGAAAAAAGAGAGTAGGAAATGTGGTTTTGGTGAAGCAATTTTAGTCAATTTTCATTTACAAGAGCGACAAGATACTAATAGAACGTTTGAACAACTCCCACTGAAAAGCATATTTTGACCAATTCAAGGCCCTCAACAAATATTTATAAGCATGACGTAGGGTTGACAATGAGCCGAACGGTCAACAAGGGAGTTGAGCAAGAGCTAGCTCGCCTGCCAATTTCCGAACTCAGTTTGCCCCATTGGCTCGCCTATTAGTGGGATGAACCGAGCCAATTCAGGAGCCACTCCTGCCCCTTCATTTATTTTATTTTTTCCAAGAGCTCAATTTATTTTTTATTTTGTTGCAGTTAGAAAAATTTTGGAAAACAATACTAATAAAATCATCCAACGGAGTATTTGTTGGTAGTATATATAAGTGGATAAATACCTTATTAGCAACTTATGAAAAGAACAGAACAAATAATTTTATTTACTGCAATAAAATAATAGAACATATAATTTATATTTCCGTAAAAGAAATTCCAAACCGAGGCCTGTGCGAACACAATTTCCTTAAAACAGATTTGCCCTCTCACCGTACGTGCTTGAAGTTTAATTTGAGCGTCTGTTTCACAGGATACAACTGTAAAACAGTGGAGTCTCAGCACTACATATTTTACTCTGACGAACTGATTTTGTACCTGAACAATATCACCACCAAGAAAATCTAAACCAAAAAATTCGGCAGAGACACAGTATTGTAAACGATGCAGATGCATGATGTAAAACAGTGATTTTTTCTCCTTCCTCTTCGTGTATTTGAATTGTGGAAAAACAGTTCTCATATATAGACCTTTAACTCATAGAAATCTATCAATTAACTCATTGGTAATAACCATAGGAGTTTCAAACGTTTATGGAGCTTTGGAAAAAAATTCCAAAATGTAGGCCCTCATAAGGGGCATTTTTTTGTCAATCCGGTCCAACATTTGTGTGCGCAAGTCGCGCTCGCATATGAGTTCAGGTCCGAAGCCTATTTTGATCTGTGATTTGTACCCCCTGCGTGTGCATGTGGAGCGAGTCTATATGATCACACCATTCCAAAGTATAATCCTATATAAAGTGATTTTTGCTTTCCTCATTTTCCTACGTGAGACAACCATTAATTGGTTTCCTTCCAAACAGATTTCTTTCAATTGGTACATTTTGAGCTCCAATTTCTCATTCACCCGAACATCATTTTTGACAAGTAAATATATGATTTCGATATTCTCACGGAGGAGAATACAAATCAACTTTCGTACTCCAAAATGAACAATCGGGTCCCATTCAAATTTAGCTCCAAAATCAGTCATAAACCCATTTTTCCAACAGTATTTGAACTACGGAAGAATTGGTGAAGATGCTCCTCATTTGTCATAAATTTATGGCAATCTATTCGAAATAAATAGTACAACGTAGCAAATTGAAACTCACCGCAAAGTCTTAATAAGTGTCTTTAATTGAAATGATACGTTTAATGTAGAAATATGGAACCCATTTTAAATGTCCTCTCACTTTACAATCATATGCTTGGTTTGCACCAAAGTTTGGGTTTGCGACAATTTTTACAATTAAAAAAAAAAAAAAGAAAAAACAGAGTTTTCCCTCCAACAATTTTTTTTTTTTAATAAAACAAAGACAATATCAAAGATGATGTCCACTTTGAAATGTACACACACATTCTCCATCATTTTATGGCAAAAGGTGACAATGGGGAGGTGATTAGGATTAATAAAAAACCCATTTACCTCTGTTTACTTGTTTATTTAAATTTTAAAAATATTTTTATTTTTAAAATTCAATTTAGAATTATAAAACTTAAAATCAAATACAATAAAATGAAAAAAAAAAAAAAAAAATACAAAAGTTGGGAAACCATGTTCCCCGTTCCCACCCTGGTTATTAAATTGGGCAGAGATCCCCACCTTTTTCAATGTGGAATCAGATTATTTTTCCATCCCTATTTATGGCACAAAATTGTCACCTACACATTGTTTAATACAAATTGTGCTCATAGCATTTCTTTGAAATAGATTAAGTGAATTCTGAACCATAGATTAATTGGATTTAACCTCGTGATCAATTTCATTCTACTAGTCCTGTCTCTTTCACTCTCTATCATAGTATAATATTTGAATTATGAATTCTAATGTCTTGGTCCTTTTAATTGGATGTATATTCACTTGGAGCTAGCAAACATGAGAGAAAAGAGAGAATAACTACGTGGTGAGACTCGTCCTAGGGCAAAATTTCTTAGCTACCTCCGGTGGTTTTTCTAGATTATCAATTGCTATTTCCCTTGGATGATGGTGCTTTGATTCAGTGTAGCAAAAATCTGAGCTCAATATCATATGACACATCGGTGGTGAAGTTGAAGAAGATTTGAGTCGATTGATTTGGATTTTATACACTTTGAGAGTTTATTTTTCACATTGTAATTATAATAATCATTATTACTCTACAAATTGTACCACGGCTTAGGCTAGTTATGGAAAATGTTAAACAACCTAAAAAAGGGATTGGAAGTCGAAGGGGGTTAAGGTTTGGTCGAAAACAAGTTTGCTCAAAACTTTAAACCTATATTCCGTAGGATCTACGTACCTAGTTGACAAACGACGAGCACCACCAGACAACTAGCAAAACCCGATGGTACTGTACATGAGGGACACGAGCTAACGAAGTGGAGGCTCACGAATCAAATGTGGAGCAGATGAATAGAGCGGGTGAGAGCGTGTCGTAAGAAATCCAATGATGGTGAAAAAAGACAGCTTGTTCCTTGTGGAATTTTTGACAACCTGGTGATGTTGGTTTATTGTGTGGTGCACCATGGAAGCAAATATTGACTCAAGCAACAGAGTAAAGATGACATAGCTTTTTTGTTGGTAGTCCGATAGTGTTTCATGTGGTTGTTGCAGCTGTTGGAAGATTTAGGGCGAATAGCGGTGGCCCTAAATCTATAAAAAAACTCACATCCCTTCTTAAAATTTGAACCGACAAATTGGTTCACTTGATTTGCTATTCTAACACACTCTCTTGAATTCACAATTTGTGAGTGATTATTTGCTACCATATAATTTTGTGATATTGTCTTTGTTACTTCTTGTGATACCATCATTAAGTCATCTTGAAAAATAATTTATACATAAAATGATTTGAGTTTGCATTTGTGCGTGGGTAAATACTTTGATTAGAATCTCTTCTATTTTTTTTTTTTTTTTGTTGCTATTATGGTCTCTCGAGTTGAATTGTTATAATTCAATGGTAAGGGAGATTTGGAAGTAAAAAATGAAAGCTATTTTAATTCAACAAAGAGTTTCTAAAGTTTTTGACAACCTAGAAAAATATCTTGATGCAGTGAAGGTTAAATCACATGAAATTGTTGAGATGAATGGAATTGTACATAGTTCAGCTGTGTTTCATTTATTCGATGATATGTTAGGACAAGTTGAACAACGTAAGGCTGCCAAAAAATTGCAAAAAGCATTTGACAAGCTATTTTTGGAAAAACCTTTGCCAAACAAAATTTATTTGTTTCAAAAACTTTTCAATTTTAAGCTAGATCTGGAAAAGGATCTTGAATCCAATTTGGGTGACTTTAACAGACTTGTCAAGTGTTCAGCCCACAATGATAAGAAAATTGATGATGAATATCTATGGCCCTGTTTGATTGCTCTTTCTTTTCCATGGGAGATGGAAATTAAAATTCATTTCCACCCTTTTGCATGTTTGATTGACTAATTTTTCATAGAATTGGTTTTCCACATTTTCTTGATTTTTAAGGAAAAACTTTTCTAGACAACTTTTTATTTTTTCGGTAATGGAAACAAATTCTATCCCTTTAATGGACAATTTCCATAAAAAATAAAGCCAAACGAATAGCAAAAAATTCAACATTTTAATATTTTTCAAGTGAAAAATTATACCAATCAAACACAATTAATTGACAATTTCTAGTAAAACAAGTTCTAGGCAATTCAATTCCTTAGAATTCATTTTCTTTTCACCCAAATTCCATTCTTGCAATTAAACGGACCTTAAAAGTTATACTTTTGAATTCTACTCCTGGATCCTATCGAGATGTTAGGGATGCTATCACATATGCTAGTGGATACTTTGACCCAAGACATTGTAACTAATGCTTTGAGGGTTAAGGAGTTAGAGTTTAAGAAAGAGTCGATGTGTAGCTCGAGAGAAGATATTTTGTTTGTTAAAGAGAGACATGATATGAGGGAGAACTATTTTCAAAGTAAGAAGGACAGAGGAAATTCAAAGAGTAGGTCTAAGTCTAAAGATAAGAGTGGTAAAGAATGCTACCATTGTGGTAAGTTAGGGCATTTCAAGAGAGACTGTAATGACTTTAAGAAGAAACATATACTGCAACAGAGTGATGATCAGAACTTAGTTGCTGTAAGTGAGTCTCTCGATTGTCATAACATAATGTTATGAATGTTTCTAATATTGATTTTTACAATGAGTGGATTTTTTTACTCAAGTGCCACTGTTCGTATGTGTCCTATTAAGTCTTGGTTCTATAACTATAGAGACATTAATCCTAGGAAAGTATACTTGAGGAATGACCGTAATACACTGCGAAAGGAGTATGTGATATTGTTATTAGGATGCATGATGGTCTCATCAAACCTTTTATAGGTGTTAGGTATGTCCCAAGCCTTGCTAGGAATCTTATTCCCTTAGGTATTCTAGAAGATGATGGTAATGAGCCCAGATCTCATTTTAGTACTTTAAAGATTTGTAAAGGGTCTCCAGTGATTATGAAAGGTCCCAAAATGAATGGTTAAGTCTTTCAAGGTGAAGCCTTACATAGCAAAGAGTCAACATTATCTTTTGTCTGTGAAGATAGATCAAACCTTTGGCATAAGAGGATGGGACACATTGGGAATAAGAGGTTGAAATATAGTAGTAACTAGAATTTACTTGGTAAGGATTGTATTACACTTTTGAACTTTTGCGAGACTTATGCTCTAGGAAAGTCACACATGTTTAGCTTTAGGATAGGTGAACACAACACTAAAAAACCATTAGAATACATTCATGAAGATTTGTAGGGTCCCAAAAAAATTCCACACATAGAGGAAACATATTTTTTCTGTCCACTGTTGATGAACATTCGAGGCGAGGGTACATCTCCTTAAATCTATATCTGAAACTTTTAGTAAGTTTAAGTCTTGGATTGACTTAGTTGAAAACCAAATGGGAAATGATTTGAAAGCTCTTAGGACAGACAACGGTTTAGAGTTTTACAACATTAAATTTGATTATGTAAGGGAAAGGGTATCGTGAGGAACATGACTGAAGACATATCCCCCCAACAAAATGGGGTGGTTGAGTGAATGAATCAGACTTTAATAGATAAAGACTGATGTATGATAATTAGTTCAGGGTTGTCTAATGGTTTTTGGGGTGACGCCATGTGTAAAGCTGCCTATATGATAAATAGGTCACCTTCTAGTTCTGTAAACTTCAATACTCCCCAAAGTTGTGGTACGAAAAATCTCTCGATTTGTCACATATTAGAGTGTTTGGCCATGTTGCCTATGCACATCAGGTTGAGGGTAAATTGGACCCAAGAACTACTAAGTATGTCATGTTAGGTTATCCGAAGGAGTGATAGGATAAAGATTGTGGGTTTTAAGTGTGAAGGGCTTAAGATAATTAATAGTAGAGATGTGAAGTTCAATAAACTTGATATCTTGCATTAAAAAACATAAACTTGATAGTTTGCCTTAAAAAACATAAACAGTCTGAAGAAATAGACCACGGAAGGAGAATATTCTACTAGGAAGAAGATTGAGTTTGAGTCAAATAGATTAGATGATAATCCAAAGTAGTGGCGGACCCAGCACCCAACGAGCCCTAGCGACTGCACGTGCTGGATCCACCGGAATAGTTTTTTTGACAATGAATAAACGTTTCAGATTATATACCTGGTAAATTCTTTTATTTTCATACATTTCTTGTAGCTCAACTAGCTAGAACTTGAATATTCACATGAGAGGTCCAGTGTCGAATCCATTTCCCATTTTATTGTGAAATATTTTTAATTTTACAAGTTTTGCCAAAATTAAATGGAATAAGGGAGGGGATTCGAACCCCTGACTTCACGGTAAGATATTGAACGCTTGACTATTGTGGCACTCATGGAATTTGATATTAAATTTATCAGAATAATATATATTACATTTTAGCTGGTTTTAATGCAATTGTAAAAATTTTAACACGTGCTCTTCCTTTAAACTATACAAAATTTGATCACAATATCATTTGGTGAATATTGTTAATTTTTACAATAAAATTATATATGTTCAGTTTGAACAATATAATTGTTATATTTAAATTTTAGACATTGTTTGATTTCCCCTTTTTTTAAAAATATATTTTTCTCTCTTCTTTCAGCCGCACATTTTTCAATAAAATAATATTACATGCAAATTCAAAACTTTTCCTTATTTGTAACCATAAATTCTCCATTAAATCACTATTTCAAAATGCATTTTTTTGAAAAAAAAAAGGCATCAAACGGGGCTTTTAATATTTGATTGCTGACAACGGCCGATGATCTATGGTCGCTCGTGCTGACTCAAAATCCTGGGTCTGCCGCTGATCCAAAGGATAGTGAAATCCAACCTCAAGTAGAATCTGATTAAGAAGCATAGATAGAACAACCTGAATTTGACATTCTTGAAACCGTTGTCACTAACCAAGAACCATTTGTAGGTACTAATTTGGAGAATTGCCAATTACTAAGAGATAATAGAAAGATAGGGAGAGAAAACAAGTGAGGCCCAATTTGAAATACATTTCTTCAAATTTGATGGAGTTTGTCTTAGTTTCAGATGAAGCCTTGGAGTCAGTTGAACCTGCTTCATTTGAGGAAGCGGTTAACTATAAAAATTGGAAAAAAAGCTATGAGGGAAGAGATCCAGTATTTGAACAAAAATGAGAATGGAAAGTTGGTTGAAAAGCCAAAGAATCAAAAGTAGTCCATCGTAAATGGATCTAGAAGTTGAAAGAAGGAGTAGGACATAAAAACCCTTAACATACAAAGATATGTTGGTTGCTAAGGGATTTATTCAGAGAGAGAGAAAGACCATAATGAGGTATTCTCACCCGTCATTGAGTATAAAACTATCAGTTTAGTTTTAACCTTAGTTGTTTAGTATGATTGGGAGTTGGAGCAACCATATGTTAAGACGATTTTTCTTCATGAAGAGTTGGATGAAGTTATATATACGTTTCAACCTCAAAGGTTTGACATGGGAGAAAAGTTTGAACTTGTGTGCTTAGTGAGAAAGTCCTTGTATGGTCTTAAGTAAACTCCTAGGTAATGGTATAAAATATTTGATGCTTTCGTGCTTAAAATTAGTTTTAGAAAGAATGGATTTGATGCATGTTTGTATTATAATAACTTTGAAATAGTCTGAAGTTTATTTATTGTTGTATGTGGATGACGTGTTGCTTACCAGATCCATTAAATTTGAAATCACAAAAATGTAAAACCTTTTAAAATCAGAATTTGACATCAAAGATTTAGGATAGGCAAGACATTTTTTTGGCATAGTTATTAAAAGAAATGGGGCTAATGATAGAATGACTATTAATTAAGAGCCTTATTTGGATAAGTGATAATTAAATTTGGTATAAAATTTGCTAAGTCCCCCAATGTACCATTAGCTGCACATATGAATTTGTCTTCTGCACGATGCCCTAAAGTTGAAGAAGAAATGCAAGAAATGAGTAATGTTACTATGATAATGTCATTGGTTAGGTGATATATTCAATGATTACCACAAGATCGGACTTCACATATGCAGTTAGTTTTTTGAGTAAGTTTATGCCTAACCCAATTAAATCTCATTGGACTGCACTTAAATGACTGTCAAGATACCTGACTGGAACTGTTAAAAGGGGATTGGTGTTTGAAAAATGGAAGTGATAAGTTAGAGCTAAAATGTTATGTAGATTTTGATTTTGTAGGGGATAAAGATCACATGAAATCTACTACTTCATACTTTTTCACTTAAGGTGATAATTGTATCACACACAGTTGCAATTTATAGTCACACCCTCCAGCACTGAAGCAGAATATATTGCATTAATTGAAACTGTAAAAGAATGTATGTGGTTGAAATGTTTACTATGTGAAATAAACTTCTTGAATGAAAGTGATGTGATTTTTTAGTGATAGTCAAAGTTCATTGATACCGTGTAAAAATCCCGTGTATCATAAAAGATCTAAGCATGTTGAGGTAAATTATCACTTTATTAGCGTCTGTTTGGCCCCCTTTCTTCCTAATTTTTTTTCCTCAATTTTTTCAATAGAGGACAGCAGGTGGTAGGTGAGGCTGACAGATTCCTGATAGTGACGGTACCACCCACAAGAATAAAAATGGTGTGATAAAAGTTATGGATTTCTTTTCCAAAACTGCCCTTGGATTTTCATCTAGTGGGGCCCGGCTTATCATTTCATTCACATGCTACACTTCCAAATGATCATTGATTTTGAAGACCATTTCCAACCGTGGTGGTTTTAAGCAAGCAGTTGCCGGGCATGTGAAAATAAAAATGGGAAATAACAATATACGTTCCAATCTCGTAATATTTTCCGCATACCGTGACCAAATCGAAATTGTTAATTCCTCATTTTTTCCGATTCACCGCTATAGGGAAATATTTTTTTTGCTGGTATTAGATTCTCGTACACTAACTTCGAAACTCGTAATAGTTTGATAATAACTATATCTAAACAGTTAAAAACTCCATGATTTACGTTATTAATAACCACACACACGTACTTAGTGACATACTTAATGACAAGAATAAAATTGAACACAAAAACTAACGTATAGTTTGTGCCATATAATCACGCAACTGTTGCCATGGAATATCTTCTTCGACTATTGCATCTTCCTCGGCGGCAATCTCATCCTCGGCATCAGGTAGGTCTATCTCAACTTCGTCATCGTCCATTTCTTCGGCTCTCATAAACCCCTCATCCAGTTGACCGTTTCTTCGTAGAAAATTGTGTATTCCCATAGTGGACACCACCACGGCCACTTGCACTCGCATACTGTACGCAGGCATTCTATCAATAATCTTCCATCTCTGTTTCCAAACACCAAAAGCACGCTCGATAACATTGCGACATGAGGAGTGATGGAAATTGAGCCTTTCGCGTGCATTTCTAAAACGACGACTCTGTCCACTCCCAGCGCTGCCATTCTTGGAAATGATATCTAATATCAGAACCCTTATATGGCGCCATATATCCAGGCCTATGTGCGAACCCGGAGTCTACCAAGTAATATTTTCCGTTCGCAGGTTGTGGAAAATTTACGTCTGGACTGTGCATAGCACGTGCCAATATGCAGCTGTCATGTGTGTTGCCAGTGGTGCCTGGCAACACAAACGTAAAACAAAGGTTAAAATCACGTGCTGCCAACACATTCTGTGTTGGAATCCCCTTCCGGCCAATGAAACTCTCTCGTAAATTTCTGGGCAAGACAGCTCGTACATGGGTTCCATCGATTGCGCCTATGCAGTCCTGAAAGTACAGATAACGCTCTGCATTTGGTCGATGGAATGTTGTCCCTTCGTTGTACCTTGGATCTGGTTTTATCATGTTCCCCGAGAATGCAAGGCATGCACGTAGTACCTTCTTAAAATAATGCCCAATTGTTTGCAACGAATGTCCAAACAAAGTTTGCACTTGTCGATAACCTTTTCCGTTATGCGTGAAATGCATAAACATCGGTGGATACATGCTGAACTCTTGAAAACAAGTTTGCGGATATACGAGCAGATTCTGAAGCATGAAAATGTGCCCGGATCTGACTGTAGGAAACAAGTACTGCCGCACAGCACCTAGCGCTAGATACGTTCGCGTAATGCGCTCGGCGATTCTACAATATTCGAGCCATGTGATCGTGTCCGCTTCCAATTGCATCAACACATCGTCATCAGATCTGTTGTCGGATTCAGAAATATGCTCAATGTTAAAATCTCTATCGGAGAAAGAGAAAAGGGTAGAGTAATCCGACATTTTCTCGATGATTTTATCAATACAAAAAATTTGTGAAAAAATTGTGTTCGGATAATGCAACGGAACAAAAGCGAAATATACAAAGATTTTTTTCTATTACTGCACTGCAACTATAATTTTGGCAATTGCATTTTTTTATAGGAAGGCTTCTGCAGCAATCATATGTTGTTGACTATTCCCCATTTAATTACTTTAAGTTGGACATTGCTTTTGCATTTGCAGGGAATATATTCCCTGCAAAAGTCACACAATTTTTATATTGCATGCAGTTAAAGATATGAGCATGTGAACCCTCCTAGATTTTTATCGGTCTGACACGTCCACGTTTTGGATTAATATAAAAATTTGTTTCCTATAAGTAATGAGTAAAATACATATGATATAGGAAAAATATAATCCTTTAATAAATCCTAATTTCGGATCATTAGGCAGTATTCCTAAGTCCTCTAGAGTGAATCATAAAGGTCCCTTTGTTTGAAGGATTTTGTAAATTAATCATAAACCAAATATTATCACTAGAGGGTTTTACTGAGACAAAGTGTTTTTCATTTTAACATGAGAGGATTTCCCATTCCCCATCAAATATTCTCAAAACATGAGAGGATTCCCCATTCTAGAATATAAAAGAAAACCCTTTCACAGATAAGTTGTGTAATCTAAAATGAGAAAGGCAGACAATTCAGCAATTCAGACAGAGAATTCATACGGCTCTTCCAGGTAGTTCTGCCCTCTCTTGTTCCACTTTTCTGCACGACAAATAAATAAAATTGCTTCATTCTAAAATTAAGACTTCAAACTGTAAGGACACATGATCATAAAAACATGAATTACAAACTAAATAACAATCTCATTAGCACAAAAATAGAAGACAAACAGCATAATTGTCTAATGTTAATCTTCCTTCTTAAACAAAACAACATTTTTGACCAATAAATAATGTTCATCACAATTCATAATCAAAGCCAGGGCAAATGCAGCATTCATTGATATTTCCGGGTTAGAGGCATCAAAGCCGAAAATATTATCACCTGCAATTCAATTACACTATGTGACTGATTGTGAGAAAGATCAACTTAAGCTCAAATACTGGTAAAATAGGTCCGATACATGAAGCAAACGAATAATGGTAAAATAGGTCTACAAATAATGGTACAATA
Source organism: Fraxinus americana (assembly GCA_035079005.1). Classification (NCBI taxonomy): domain Eukaryota; kingdom Viridiplantae; phylum Streptophyta; class Magnoliopsida; order Lamiales; family Oleaceae; genus Fraxinus; species Fraxinus americana. The sequence goes on from CM068720.1 coordinate 25,113,343, forward strand.
GGTCTGATACATGAAGTCTACAAATACAAATACGTAAACAGAGAACGAAGGCAAATCGCTCAACCCTTGGGCGTGATATTCCCGTTATCGCGCCCGAAGCAATACTCGATAAACTTGTACCGCAGGTATGGTGTCTTGGCAACACGGAACGAGTTTCGATTTTCTTTCACACGTAGGAACCACAGAGCGAACATGTGGATCGGCTTGCCTTCACCAATATGTCCAGAAGACAGCAGCTCACTAATGCACTCATTGAGCGACATGTCCATCTGTTGATGAGATCTCCAGGTCGAGGCAAGATCATTTCCAACGGTCGCCAATTGCTCCAGCGAAGCTGAAACCTCTCTGGCACCATATTTTTTTTCTTCCCGAGCTCCTTACCGCGTTTGAATTTTCTTTTGTCCCCACTATGCTTCCCGGAGATGTTCATCGATGAGCTACCTCCGACCGACGGGGCCGTCGCTGGAATCCGTTCCTTCTGCGTTTGAGGGAAACTTGTCCACTCGATCATCCCTATCACTATTTGTGTCCAAGTCGAAACCCCGCTGAGATAGCTTAGACGGTGACAACGCATACTTTGTCGAATCTCCAGTGTCGCCAAATAATTTACCGTATGTTTCGTAGATCTCGTTGCAGTTCATGTCCTTGTACTTGGCATACTTACGGTTCTCCTGCATGAATGAGGGACACAAGAAATTAGAACCTGTGATTTTCTGGGCAAAACAGAACAGAACAGTGTATAGCTTACTCGGTACCTTGATTTTATTAACCCACCAGTGCTCCGGTGCGTCGATAGAACCTGTGACGGGGTTGTATCCAATACCAGTGCACCGTAGCAGCTCAAAAAAGTGTTTGTACTCGGTCCGAAGTTTGCTCCAGTAGTTTTTTAGCTGAGAGATAGTCCAGTTCTTGTGAGCCTTTCCGTTGAAAATGGCACAAATACATTGCCACCCAGTTGCCGAGAAGCATTTGCCTCGTCGGTGGCCTTCCGAAATGACAATTTCGCAGGTGGAAATGAACAGTTGTGCTCGGGCGGATCCCATTTTGCGGACTTACGGAGAACGGGTTGGGTGTGTTGCGGGGGCGAAGAGGCGGGGGCGGAAGGTTCTAGGAAGTTGACGTTGTATTGCTATGCAATACCCAAAATGCAAGCATGATAATCTCAGTTCATTTTCAAGTGACAAAATTGGGCAATAACAGCATAGAAATTCACATCAACCGAAACATAAACGGGATTACATTCATGCAGACCGAAGGGGAAACTAATTAAGTGCATATCGTAAAAAAACGAAACAAATTCACAGCTAATTTACAGAAAACAAATATGCACTGGATGTTTAATGTCGAGCAAACAAATTTGAAAAATCGGGGTGAAACACATATTCGCATTTGTATGAATGAAGTGCATGTACTAACAAATGGGCAGGGCAGTCCATTTTCCATTGCAGAAATGAGATTAAATTGATTCCTCGGCAAACATTAATTGAAGGGCAAGTAAGCAATGAATGTTGTTAAAGAGCCAAAAATATGCCAAGCACAAGAACTTCGAAAAATGACAAACAACATGAATAGTACGTAGTAGACAGGGACGATTCTACTTGCCATGTGCTCAGGGTAGTAATGTTGATGCGATCTGTAGTCTGCAATGACCCGTATTGTTGGGGAAGACGGCGTGCGACGGACGTTCGTGGTTGTAGTGGGTGTAGTCGGCGCAGAGGCGGTGGAACAAGGTGAATTTGACAACGTTGATGGGCTACTTCCCTTTTTTTGTACTCACTGTCGACGAAAAGGGGTGGATTTAAGGTCGTAGCAAACGGCATTGCTCAAATCGGAAATGGGTCGGTGCAAAGAGATTACTCACCGACAGCAGGAGGAAGTGAATGCATTTCTGAAGGGCAGTGAATTGGGGGAAAGAAGTGGTTGAGGGCATAACCGTAAAATTGCAAATAAAGTTAAGGGCAAAAATGTATACTTTTACAACGGTTGTGTTGGCCCTGGCACACCAAGTTCTGACAATTGATTTGAAATTGGGTAGACTTACTGTAGGAAAATGAGAAAGGGTTTGAAAAAATGTATTAAAATGGGCTCAAACACTAGCTTAGGGAGAAACTAGCTTTTCGCGAATTTATACAGTTTAAAATTGTAACTAATGATATAAGTTCAATAAATATTTATCAATAATGAATGTTGATAATAGTTAATTATTGTGCAGGTACTGAGTTCGAGTGAGCGACGATATGGAATAAGATTACACTAAGGGATACAACTTGTAACTAGAGAATTAAGCAGTGGATTAAATATGATCCAAGGTGAAGACTTGTGGGTGGATTGGTTAACCACCTAGCACCTGTTTATTGGACTAGAGAGTTTGGTGAGGATTGTGCAAGTTTAGGCGAATTGTGAGCCATAGATAAATCCAATGGTTGAATTTAGTCTTGTGGTCAATTTCACTCTACTAGTCTTGTCTATTTACAATATTTAAATTTTGAATTCAAATGTTTTGGTTCTTTTAATTGTATGTGTATTCACTATTTCACTTGATTCATTTGAAGTTGACAAACAAGATAGAAAAGATAGTAACTAGGTGGTGAGACTTGTTCTCGGGTGAAAACTCTTAGCTACTTTTGGCGGTTGAAGAAGTTTTGAGCCGATTGGTTCTGAGAGTTTATTTTTCACATTGTAGTTGTAATAATTATTATTTGAGGTACAATATTAAAATATTTGATTAAATCAAATTAGTTGTAATATTGATTGAGATATTTGAAATTGTTTCTCATTTTTATTTTTCACCATTGCAAGACCCTTTTTATTTAATTCTTATAGCACGCGTTTTTATTCCTTCAGTTTTTTTTTTTTTTTTTGTGAAAATTATGATCAGAGATGAAAATGTTATAATAATTTGCAATTCCATTTCACGTGGATCAATTAATTGATTGATTAACACGGCAACATACTTGTTCATGTAGAAAATCAATTAATAATTTTAAGCTTGGCCAAGTATATGAAATCAAATAATCCAGTAGTAACTTACTAATTACAATAGTTGATACTTGTCCATTCCGAAAACTATTATACGAGAAAAACGAAAAAAGCTAACAATTGAATTAAATTATCTTCATTATCATACTCTTAAACTTAGCTAAGCACGTCAAATGAAATAATACAGAAATATCTATAAAAAGTAACACAACACGATACTTTTCTTACACTATCATAACAAGAAAGAAGAGAAGGTTTGGACTTACATCTGAAACCTTATGTTAATTACCATGCCTATTGCCTAATTGCAGATGGATAATTGTTCTGCATAAGCTGCAAATTCTTGGCTATTCCATTACTCTTTCTCAAAGATTAATGGGCCTTTTTATCATTAAACAAAATATTATTTAAAAAGAGGTGTCTGAAATTGGTTTATGGGCACCCAAGCAATTAAGTTAGGCATATCACTGAATAAAATAGCAAGAGCAATGATGATAAAAAACATATCGCATCTCTAAAGCAAAAGTACATTAAAAAAAAATCTTGGAAATTTTGTGCAATCTTTTTTTATTTTGATAGCATTCTTTGTTGTTATAATTTTGGTTTTAATAACATTTTTTAATTGACATAGTTACATCTTCAATAGCATTCCTTTTCCATCATAATTTTAAAATTTATAGCATTTGTTGAATGCAATGCATACACTTTCAACATCATTTCTTGATTGTAATATATACATATTAAATAGCGTTCATGATATGAACAGAAATAATCTGGCCAATAATAAATTTCAAAAGATGCATCAATGTTGTTTTGTAGAATTACACAAGTTTAGCTATTCAGTAGAAAAAATTAGATATGTTTCATCTACACATCAATTACTAATAGCAATATAAGCTTGAAAATGTAGTAAACAAAATCAAATTAGAATTATCTCGTTACTAAGAGCAATATTCATCCCCTATATAGATGCATTTTAGAATATTAAGTCCATGTGTGTCTTCCTTTTAAACAAAACTTTTTAATTTTCATCCTCATTTTTAACCAAACATTCACACAATAAAATATTTTGTACGTAAATTCAAACTTTTTCCAACTTTTTAACTGCATATTCTCCAAAAAATCACTATCCAAAATATCTTTTTTCCTCAATAATAATCATTTCTTTCTCCAACTTTTTAACGATATAACTGAATATTAAGGTTTTGTGGTTTACTTTGTTCAAGTATTTTTTTTCACAGATAACGTCAATTTGTTGATAATAGAAACCAGATCAACAAATACTACTCACCTAGTTATGACTTTCACTTTTTAAACTCAATAGTTTTGATATCCAAATAGGAGTAAGAAGAGAAATAGATATTTGAGAGGGAGATATTTGAAGAGTTGAGAACTGCTGTCCATTTTTGCTGACAATTTGTTGTCCATCCAATTGTAAATTAACACATCATGAAAATTTAAAGTTATCATAAATTTTAATTTTTCATGATGTGTCAATTTGCAATTGGATGGACATAAAACATGGACAGCAGATCTCAATTCATATTTGAATTGTATGTGTTCTTCTTCAAATGAGAGAGTATTTATATATTTCTCTCCAAGCGTTGGGATACTTCGGTCATTTTAAGGGAATTCTAGATGGTGGATTTTTATTGACTTTTTTTATAATTGATTTGGTTAGGAATCATGCTTTATTCACTTGCCCACATGTTCGTTATTGACAGCCTGTAGCCAATCTGGATATGGAAAATTAGTCGTAATCTTTGAGCGAGCATTCTGCGTCTTCGTTCCCTTTGTTGATAGCTAGTCGGGTTTGTAGATTTCATTTCGAGAGCTAACATGTGTCTTGGTAGCTGTAATTATATAGTTATATGTGAACCAGTTGACTAACTCTAAGAAGTCTTCTTGGCCGAGATTTAGTTGAATGTATGCTAAATGTATAGTCGTATGCCTAAATGATCATTTGACCATCAGAAGCTTTGCATGCGTATTTAAATTAGAAATTGAGATGCTGACCATACTTATTAACTATACTGTACAATTATTATTTCTTATTCGAAATATATATGCATCTTTCACTTATATATTGTGTACAAGTCATTTAAATGTATCCTTTTAATGTTCGAATTTTATGAAACTTTAAAACTCAAGAACTTTAAAACGTAATTACTTTATTTCCATTGTCCTCCATGTCAAATCATCAAGAGAATCATAAAGTGCGGAACATACCTTAATTCATTGGAAATTATTCTTTAATATTGAATTTTGATTCTGAATCTTGAATCTTGAATACTGACTCTTTTGACTCTTGAGTTCTTAATCTTGATTGTCTTATTCTTCAATTTGATTCTTTATTAAGGGTTCTTGAATTTTTCAATCTTTGTTCTTGATTATGGGTTTTAGATCTTCCTATTCAATATATATATATATATATATATATATATATATATATATATATATATTTTTTTTTTTTTTGTATTCTTGTGTTGATGAGATGATACAAAGAATGAGAATCACACGTGAATTGTGGACCATATCCCTATATATAGTTTTCATATGTATTTGGCCCATCAATAAATACAACCCGAATGGATACGATCTCTGCACATATAATCTAGCCCACACTTTTTTTAAGTGCCCTAAACCCAATAACTTAAATTCCTTATTAGATCACTTTAATTTTAAACTTAATTTTAAGATAGTCTTTATACACAATTAATTAAATATGTAGGCCCGTATGAAAAATTGATATTTTTTCTAACAATCTCCCACTTGGACCATATATGTTACCTTATAAATGTGTATAACCTTATGAGCTCAAAACTTTTACTATCATAGCTAAAAACATCTCCAAACAATCTTGTCCATCAATTATATTACTATAGAATCAAAGTGGTATTCGTATAAATATCATAACTAAACTCTCAATAGTCACATATATCAACACAATCAAAAGATATAAATCAAGTGTGGACGTGTAGCATGAAAATTACATGTAATGTGATCCAAACATGCATATTTCTAACTGGTCCTACCTTAATTTTTAACGAGTTCAATCTAAAACTTTTAATCAGAGTGCAATTGAATTGAATACTTTAATTTTCAGAATAACTTGAATATCTATAAGCATAAGATGTATCTGAATCAGACAACAATCAAATACAAACTACCACCAAACTACAATATCATCAAAAGTTGCAACACCCATATGAGTAGTATTCTTATTAAAGACCATGTGTGGTAGTTCTTTACTATGTGGATCCGCAATCATGGAGTTTGCCCTAATATGATTTATAGAAGTCTGACCACTCTGAATTCTTTCCTTAACAACTGGAACTTAATGTTTATAAATATGGACATTATCATGCTCCTGTTGGAATACAATATTACTACTGTCATAGAATAACCTAAGTGTCTTTCAATTCCATCCAAAATGTGCAGCCCAGCGACAAAATTCCACAGTCATATTCCATTATTAGAATACAATATCCAATGATCTCCAATTTGTCCGATTTCCCGTATATGATCATATAATCCTTAGTTCTTTATAGATACCATGACCAGCATTTCAATAATGAATGCTATATTCGGATGTGTGCAAATCTAAGCATACATTGAACTTCCAATTGTTGAAGTACAAAGAATTTTCTATATTTTCTTTTCTTTAATTTATCCTTAGGGCATTGCTTGAGACTAAAGTTTCTCCCTTAGCAATAGGGGTATCACCTGATTTACATGACTGCATCCCAAATCTTTTTAGAACTTTATCGATATAGCTATTTTATGATAATCCAAAAATACACCGAGAACAATCCTGATGCATATGTATCCTTGACAAAAAAGATGTATCACCAAAATCTTTCATTCATTCCATGATAGAAATATCTTGGTTTCGTATAATAAGCCTATATCATTGCAGGCAAACAGTATGTTATCGATATAAAATATCAGAAAAATATGTATACTCCCATTGTACGTGTCATATACAAAACCATCAACTGTATTCATCTCAAAATCAAATGAGATAATTATTTGATGAAATTGTGATACCATTGATGGGAAGCCTACTTAAGTCCATATATTGATTTCTTTAATTTATAAACCATCAGATGTACCTCAAGATCAAAATGTATCACAAGTGTTATAATAGTCCTAAAAAGATACTTTTGTAAAAATCGAAGAGAATGTCTCTTTAAATTCAATACTTCCCTTTTGACTAAAGCCATTTATAATAAGACGAGCATTTTATCTCTCCACATCACCATTCGAATCCCTTTTGATTTTAAATATTCATTTACAACCAATAGGCTTCGCACTTTCATGCAATTGGATAATTCTTCTATTTTGTTTCTCAGTAATACCATTCGTGTTTGGGGACTCTGACATGGTGTATTGTGGGACAATTTCACATTCTTCTAGGAAGTTTAACAAAAAGCCCTAGACATTGTTATCCTGATCCGTCATATCTGTCAACGTATTCACCACCACGACTAGATCTGACGTGTTTTATTCTTTTGTTGAGTTGATTTTCAACATGAGCCTTGTATGCCTTGAATATGTCCAGTGATTGTGATTTCTCATAGATGAGATACATGTAGCCATAATGAGAAAGATTGTTCACGAACGTAATAAATAATCGTTGACCATTCCTAAAAGTCGAAGAGAATGGTCCATAGATATCCGTATGGGCACCTAATCCCCTTATGTTTGTTTGTTTTCCTTTAATATAATTAATATAAACACTTAAGTCAATAAAATTAATGGAAACCAAGAATTTCTTCTGACACGAGCTTTTTCATTCTCTTTTTAGAGATATAACCCAATTGCTTGTGCCATAACGAATCACAATTCTCATTGGTTAATTTATGTTTAATAGCACGTGAATTCACATGCAATGTTTCATTACAAAAGACAATTGTATTAAGATAATATAGGTTATTATAACCAGATAAAGAACTGGTACTCATAATATTTGAATTAAGAAAAAGATTAAACTGACTATTTTCACGTAAACAAGAGTAACCAAATTTGTCAAATGTAAAATAGAAACCAAATTTTGTCTAAAATACGGTTTCCCAAATGTCAATTTCAAATCTAATTAATAACCAGTCTTTAATAATAATAATAATAATAATAATAATAATAATAATAATAATAATAATCTAGAAGTCCTTATAGCATCAACTTTAATTGATTTGCCATTGCCTACATAGATGAATCTTTTAGTATCAATTGACTTTTAACTGATCAACCTTGCATAAACACACTTATGTGAGTAGTGGCACAATAATTTATCCACCAATTATTTCTTGGTATTCAAACTAACCTAACCCTAAAACAAACAAAAGTGAGAAGTACATTTTTTTACACGCTAAGCGTGGTATTTAGAACAATCTCTCTTTATATATTCCATATTTTCACAAAAGTAACAACCATATTATTTATCTTTTTTTTTTTCAAGCTTTTGCTATTTCTTTTGAACTGGACCAGATACAGCTTCCTTATCCTTTAACTTGTTCTTAGAGGTACTTGCCAAGTGAGTACTTTCAGTTCTCTTTTACTTTATACTTTTTTCTTCTTGCATACAATATGAAATGAGTTCATCAAGAGTCAACTTTCCTTTTTAATAGCTGTAGCTGACCTTAAAATAACTGAATTGTGTGGGAAGAGAAATCAAAGCCAAATGCACGAGCAAGTCATCAGACATCTCAAACTTTAATGCCTTTAGTTTTGAAGCAAAATGAGATATATACATGATGTACTCCCTTATGTTTTCTTTAGCCTTATATTTTAGTGAAACCAAGTTCGTTAGAAGCGTACTAGTTTCAGCCTTATCGCCTTTTGAAAAACGTTTTTCAATCTCATTATGAATTATTATTTAATACCGGCTTTTGATTCTTGATTTTGAATCTTGAATATCGACTCTTTTGATCCTTAATTTCTTTATCTTGATTTTGGCTTCTTACTCCATAATTTTGAGTGTCTTATTCTTCAATTTGATTCTTGAATTTTTCAATCCTTGTTCTTGATTGTGAGTTTTTAATCTTCCTCTTCAATATATTTTTCTTGTATTCTTGTGTTGATGAGATAACATAGAATAAGAATCATACATGAATTGCTGACCATAACCATATATATAGTTTCAATAAGTATTTGGCATATCGTCAAATGCAATCATAATGAATCTGATCTCTATACATATAATCTGACACCCACTTTATTTAGATACTCTAAACCCAATAATTTAAATTCCTTATTAGATCATTTTAATTTTGGGCTTAATTTTAAGATAATTTTTATACACAATTAATTACAAATATTGGTCCACATGACAAATTAATAATTTTTCCAAACATTTGAATTATGTTTTGACCTTGTAAGGTGATGCTCAAGTTGTTTCAAGAAAACTATTGTGTTGCGAAATTTGGTAATTTTTCTCTATAACAAATTTATTTAGGATGCTTTCATCGATTTTTAGAAAGTCATCGAATAAAGGCTTACTAAACGTGTTTGAACAATAAATTTTTTTTTATGAAATTCTGTCCGGTCTAATGGCTCAATATGTTTATTCTTTAATTGTTATTATCATTTTTCAGCAAATGCCCATCTTTTAAGACGTAATTAGCTGACAAATATGTTGAGTACTTTTACTAAAAGACCCACTAAAATCGAATAAAAGAGACCACGCGGAAAAAGTGTTTGGTTGGTGGTGGATTTCTTGAATAATTTATCCCATTTTCTAATGATTTATTGGGTTTGGTGTAGTGCAAATATTCTCTCTCAACTTATAAATTTGTCTCCTCAAACACGTATTCATCACACTAATGCTTCGCTAAGACAAGTTCAACACATGACAATGATTTGGTCCATACCAAAAACAAGGATTGGACTAATCCTTGTTTTCGTAACATTTACGACTCCAATTTCAGCTCAATTGCACTATTATATTTCATCTTACGATCAAAACATCACTCCGAATATAAATCATTGTATTATCAGCAATAGGAGTCGATCTCCGCCATGTGTGCATAAGCTAAGCCCACCACCACCACCTCCGCCTCCTAAGTGGTTCTACTATTACCCTGCTCCACCTCCTAGTTTATCATACTTGCCTAACCATCCACCACATGTAGCCTTGTCACGACCACCACCACCTCTACGAATAAGGTTGCACAGACCATCACCTCCGCCTCCTGCGAGGTTCTATTTCTACTCTCCTCCACCTCCTAGTTCGTTATACTTCCCTAACCATCCACCACATGTCGCCTTGTCACGACCACCACCACCTCAACGAATAAGGTTGCACAGACCACCACCTCCGCCTCCTGCGAGGTTCTCCCTCTACTCTCCTCCACCTCCTAGTTTATCATACTTGTCTAACCATCCACCACATGTAGCCTTGTCACGACCACCACCACCTCTACGAATAAGGTTGCATAGACCACCACCTCCGCCTCCTGCGAGGTTCTATTTCTACTCTCCTCCACCTCCTAGTTCGTCATACTTCCCTAACTATCCACAACATGTCGCCTTGTCACGACCACCACAACGAATAAGGTTGCACAGACCACCACCTCCGCCTCCTGCGAGGTTCTCCCTCTACTCTCCTCCACCTTCTAGTTTATCATACTTGCCTAACCAACCACCACATGTAGCCTTGTCACGACCACCACCACCTCTACGAATAAGGTTGCACAGACCATCACCTCCGCCTCCTGCGAGGTTCTATTTCTACTCTTCTCCACCTCCTAGTTCGTCATACTTCCCTAACTATCCACAACATGTCGCCTTGTCACGACCACCACAACGAATAAGGTTGCACAGACCACCACCTCCGCCTCCTGCGAGGTTCTCCCTCTACTCTCCTCCACCTTCTAGTTTATCATACTTGCCTAACCAACCACCACATGTAGCCTTGTCACGACCACCACCACCTCTACGAATAAGGTTGCATAGACCACCACCTCCGCCTCCTGCGAGGTTCTATTTCTACTCTCCTCCACCTCCTAGTTCGTCATACTTGCCTAACCATCCCCCACATGTAGCCTTGTCACGACCACCACCACCTCAACGAATAAAGTTGCACAGACCACCACCTCCGCCTCCTGCGAGGTTCTCCCTCTACTCTCCTCCACCTCCTAGTTTATCATACTTGTCTAACCATCCACCACATGTAGCCTTGTCACGACCACCACCACCACCTCAACAAATAAGGTTGCACAGACCACCACCTCCGCCTCCTGCGAGGTTCTACTTCTACTCTCCTCCACCTCCCAGTTCGTCATACTTGCCTAACCATCCACCACATGTAGCCTTATCACCACCATCTCCGCCTCCTGCATGGTTCTACTTTCACTCTTCTCCGCCTCCTAGTTCGCCAAACTTCCCTAACCATCCACCACATGCAACCTTGTCTCGACCTCCAAACATCATCTCCGGTGAGATGAAAGAGTTGATCATGGCATACTAGTGAACCAAATTTGCAGCATTATTTCCCACCAGCAAAAGCTACTAAGGGAGCCACTTTGATTGCATTATAAATTGAGACATGACAAAAATAAATGCCATAATGCTTGGTTTATGGTTTAAGTTGGGTTTCTTCTTTCTTTTGGCAATAGTCATATTGCAGTTCGGCTAGTTGCAAGACAATTCTATGGGCCGTGAGAAAGAGTAGGAATTTTTTTTCTTTTTTGATCAAAGGATGTTATTTTTGGTGAAGCAACATTTTAATTTGAGAAGAATTGTTGTGTTTTTAATGAAAATCTCTTATGCAGTTTCATTTTTCTTGCCTACGAAAAGAGAATATGGTTACTTTCGTTCACTGATGAGAATTTAAATGCTATATTTTTCATCCCTTTATCTTATGCTTTTGTGATTAATTGATTTCCAAATGTACTCATTATTCTTATATTTTGATTTAGTTGCAAGTGAATGAATATTGTGAAATTTTGAAGGAACAAACGAACAATGACTAAAATGGAAGAAAATCAAAATTTAAGGACCAAAATGCTAATAATCGAAAGATGACCCGGAAGAGGAAATGAAGATGTGAAGATGTCGAGGTCAAATTGAACAAAGAAATGAAGCATTGGAAGAAGAAAAATGAGAAGAAATCAAGAAACAAGGAAACAAAGTTCAAGGGCCAAAACGCAAAAATATGGAAGAGTCTAACGCTTTGCGATTGCATATCACAAAAATCTATGTGGTCGTGAAAGGTGCTGCAGGAAATTCAAAGGCTAAGCTAAACTCTTCTATGCGGTCGCATATAGAAGAACTACGCGGTCACATAGTTATTTTCCGAGGCAAAAATTTTGGTTTCCGAATTTAAGTCAAACTCTTATGGAAACAAATTGGAAAACGTATTTTAAAACCCCAGGTCGGTCGAAAACGCATACCGACGGCTCCATACCCCTTTGCTCTCTTTTTGCTCTTAAAATTCTCATGAGTAGCTAAATTTTTGTACTTGCTCGAAGGAAACTGAAGTCTCGAAATCAATAAAACTATGAGATCTAACTTATTTTCATTCTTTAATTTATGTTTTGAGTATTGAATGTTCTTCTACTCTTGTTTTCATGATTGTTGTATTTAATTGCAAGAAGACATACTAGTTTATTATTTGTTACAATCTATAACTAAGTTAAATATCAAATCCGTAATTGTTTGATCACTTTAACTTATGAAGCAACTACAATTTAAAGATTTGCTGCGTCAGAAATTATTAAATCTTGGGAAGAACGTTTAACTAGATTAAATACAACCACTTGTGCTTGTGTTATTTAGCTTCATCAATCTTTCTAATTATTAAGGCTGTTACTAGATTAAATCTATAGCGCTTGTCTTGGGTTGTTTAGTAATTAGAGTTAATTGGATAGCTTGTTTTCTAATTAACTACAATTAAGGAGAGATAGGAAAATAATTCCAACGGTAAATATTCAAAGTGTGAATTGATATATATTTGCATCTATGATCAGTGTAAAATTTAGATGGTGGATGTGGATTTAAACCAATTATTGTTCTTTTGATTGCTTTCGATATTTTAATTTTAATTTTTCATTAGTTAATTTCTTTAAAATTGTTTGTATATAATCAAACCCCCCCAATCTTTGTTTACATAGCATAAAATTAGACTAATCACTTTTTGTGGAATCGATCCTTACCTACACCACTACATTTGTTTTCAAAGGTAAATGTTTTATTTTTGGGTGCTTGGGACAGCATACCAAATTTTTTGGAGAGTAATTCTAGTTGACTTTTGTGTTTTTTGTTTGTTTATTTCGTTCTTTAGAAAAATCATTAATGTTCGATATTTTCGATTTTGGCAGAATTTTGACTCTGATTGGATTAAGCCTTTGTATTTTGAAGGAAAATGGCATTTTGAGCAAACCAACCCCTCTCGAAATCAAATTCCATCGTTTTCTAGGGGTTTTAGGCATCTTATTATTTTTTCCTGTATTTTAGCATAAAATTTTTGTTCGTTTTTCTTTTACTCTAGCTTTTCCTTACTTGTTTTTCATGATTTTTTTAGAGTTTCCTTGATTGAGTATGATTGTAACTCAATCTTCTAATCAAGGTGATTTGCAGTACGTTCAAGAAATGGAGAGACCTATGTGCATGTTAAGGATTGGCACAAGGTAAAATTTTGAAGAGAGCGATTTCGATCCTGATCTCCTATTTGCTAACTATTCTAATTTGGAGGAAAAGGAAGTCATGGCTGGAAATCGAACTTTGAAAGAGCTTGCAACCCCTAATTTGAATCGACAACCTTTATGCATAACGTTTCCTACTTTAGATGCTATTACTACCTTTGAACTAAAATCTGGACTAATAAATCTCTTACCCACTTTTCATGGTCTTGCAAGTGAAAATCCTCATAAGCATATAAAAGAGTTTCATGTAGTTTGCACGAGCATGAAACCCATGGGAGTGACTGAAGAGTAGATTAAATTAAGAGCATTTCCGTTTTCTTTGAAGGATTCGGCTAAGGATTGGCTCTATTATCTACCCTCCAGGAGTATTACCACCTGGGATGAGATGAAGAGGTTGTTTTTGGAAAAATATTTTCTAGCTTCAAGGGTAGCCAACATTAGGAAATAAATTTGTGGCGTAAGACAAGACAACAGAGAATCCTCACATGCATACTGAGAGTATTTCAAGACATTATTTGCAAGTTGCCCCCATCATCAAATTAGTGAGCAACTTCTCATCCAATATTTTTATTAAGGCCTTCTATACACTAATAGGAGTATGATTGATGCTGTTAGTGGAGGAACTTTGGTAGATAAAACTCCCGAGGGTGCAAGGAGCTTAATTGCAAACATGGCAGCCAACTTTCAACAATTTGGCACTAGACTTGACTTTCCTTCTAAATATGTTAATGAGATAAATATCTCATTCATTGAACAACAAATTACGAGTCTAACTTCTCTTGTTCGTCAAATAGATGTAGGTAATATACAGACAACAAAGGCTTGTGGGATTTGTTCAATAGTGGGACATCCAATCGACATGTGTTCGATTCTTCAAGAAGAACCCATTGAACAAGTTAATGCAGCATGTGGCTTTCCTGGACAACTGCAAAGCAGATATGATCCCTATTCGAATACATATAACCAGGGATGGAGGGATCATCCTAATCTTAATTATGATCCCTATTCGAATACATATAACTAGTTGCAGTGTTGAATGATTTTCCCCGGCTATACCAGTCTTGTAACGTTCTTTATATTACGTTACCAGTTTCTAACGAGAGACCCGTACCCTATATTTTGCAAGCTCCTACTCCAGATTTGAAGCCTCTCCTTAGCCACCTCAAGTACGTGTTCTTTAGAGATGGAGAAAGGTTACCAGTGATCATCTCCAGTAAACTTAGTGCACCGTAAGAAGAAAAGCTTGTGCAAGTCCTTAAGGATCATAAGATGACTATTGGTTGGATAATTGCAGTTATTAAAGGAATTAGCCCATCTACATGCATGCATCGTATCTTACTTCAAGATGGAACAAAACCTTCCTGTCAACCACAAAGAAGATTGAACCCGTCCATGATGGATGTAGTGAAGAAGGAGATCCTCAACTTCTTGTAGTTGTAGTGATTTACCTTATTTCAGATAACACTTGGGTTAGCCTGGTTCAAGTGGTTCCTAAAAAGACTAGAATAACTATTGTGAAAAATCAGAATGATGAATTAGTTCCTATCTGTGTTCAGAATGGGTGGCAAGTTTGTATAGATTATAGAAAATTAAATGTTGTAACCCGTAATGACCATTTCTCTTTATGTTTTATCGATCAAATGCTTGAAAGGTTAGCTGGTCATTCTTACTATTGTTTTCTTGATGGTTA
Source organism: Fraxinus americana (assembly GCA_035079005.1). Taxonomy (NCBI): domain Eukaryota; kingdom Viridiplantae; phylum Streptophyta; class Magnoliopsida; order Lamiales; family Oleaceae; genus Fraxinus; species Fraxinus americana. The sequence goes on from CM068720.1 coordinate 25,128,658, forward strand.
TTCAGGTTATTTTCGAATTGCAATTGCTCCGGAGAATCAAGAAAAGAAAACTTTTACATGCCCATTCGGGACTTTTGTATATCGCCGCATGCCCTTTGGACTTTGCAAAGCTCCAGCCACTTTCCAAAGGTGTATGGTCAGTATATTTTCAGATTATATTGAGCATATCATAGAAGTTTTTATGGATGATTTCATAGTCTATGGAGACTCATTTGATAATTGTTTGCATAATCTTACGCTTGTTCTTCAGAGGTGCATAGAAGCTAACCTTGTGTTAAATTCTGAAAAATGTCACTTTATGGTTGAACAAGGTATAGTTTTGGGACATGTTGTTTCATCTAGGGAAATTGAGATAAATAAAGCTAAAATTAATATTATTCAATCTTTACCTTATCCCACTAGTGTGCGAGAAGTTCGTTCTTTTCTTGGACATGTAGATTTCTACCGTAGATTTATCAAAGACTTCTCCAAAATAACACTACCCCTATGCAAGTTGCTACAAAAAGATGTGGCTTTTGAGTTTGATGAGGCATGTAAAAAAGCGTTTGATAAGCTGACGGAACTATTGACATCTGTCCCAATTATCCAACCCCCTGACTGGAACTTTCCTTTTGAGATAATGTGCGACGCAAGTGACTATGCAGTGGGCACAATTTTGGGTCAAATGATTGGAAAAGCATCACATGCCATTTATTATGCTTCCAGAATTTTGAATGATGCCTAGAGAAATTATTCTACAACTGAAAAAGAACTTTTAGTTATTATTTTTCTTTAGAGAAATTTCGATCTTATTTGCTTGGTAATAAGGTCATTGTTTACTCAGATCATGCAGTTCTTCGTTATTTGATGACAAAGAAAGAGGCAAAATCAAGATTAATAAGATGTATACTTCTCTTGAGTGAATTTGATTTGGAGATCAAAGATAAACGAGGAACATAAAATAGCGTAGCAGATCATTAGAGTCGTTTAGTTCATGTGAAGGATGAACTTCATTTGCAGGAAACATTCCCTGACGAGCAATTGCTCTCTGCGAGTGTGACATTACCTCGGTATGTGAATATTTTAAATTATTTGGTTACTAATATGTTACCTTCGGTTTGTCTAGGGCTCAAAGAGATGAGGTCAAGAGTGACGCTAAATACTATGTGTGGGATAACTCATAGTTATGGAATCATTGTGCAGATCAAGTGATAAGAAGGTGCATTCTTGAAAATGAAATTATTTATATTCTCACCTTTTGTCATTCTTATACTTGTGGAGGTCACTTTGGAACTAAGAGGATGGCGAAAAAAGGCTAGAATGTGGTTTCTATTGGCCGTCTTTATTCCGAGATTCATATTCTTGTTATATGTCATTCGAACATTGTCGAAATATCCCGAAGGAATGAGATGCCACAAACACCCATACTATTTTGTGAAATTTTTGATGTTTGGGACATCGATTTCGTGGGACCGTTCCCTGTATCTTTCGATTATGTTTACATTTTGCTTACCGTTGATTATGTTTCAAAATGGGTGGAGGCTAAGGCCATCAAGACTTATGATTCTAAAGTTGTCGCGGATTATATCAAGTCTAACATATTCTCTAGGTTTAGAATCCCAAGAGCACGAATATGTGATCGAGGCATTCACTTTTGCAATCGAACTGTGGAAACTTTGCTGAGAAATTACCATGTGACCCACAAGGTGTCGATTGCCTATCAAACGCAAATTATTGGGCAAGCGAAAGTGTCGAACCGAGAGATCAAGTCCATCCTTGAAAAGACGGTCAATCTAAGCAGAAAAGATTGGAGTTTGCGCTTAGATGATGCCTTGTGGGCATATAGGACCGCATACAAGATGCCCATTGGTATGTCACATTATCGGTTGGTGTTTGGGAAACCCTGCTACCTTCCAGTTGGGTTAGAACACAAGGTTTATTGGGCTATCAAGAGTTTCAACATGAAGATTGATAAAAGTGGAGAACATAGGAAGTTGGAACTACAAGAATTAGAGAAAACTTACAATGATGCCTATTAGAGTGTAAGGATTTAAAAGGAAAAGACGAAATCTTATCATGACAAGACGATCTCTAGGAAGGAGTTTAAAGTTGGTCAGGGTCCTTCTATACCATTCACGAATTCATTTGTTTCTGGGTAATTTGCGCTCTCGCTGGATTGGACCATTTGTTGTTACTAATATTTTTGCTCATAGTGCAGTTGAAATTCAAAGTTTAGCAACTTCTAAAGTGTTCAAGGTTAATGGCCATAGGCTCAAACCTTTCTCTGAAGGTCTCCAAGTAGAGAATGTGATAACATTGGACCTCGATGATCCAATTTATACTGGTTGAAGAAGGAAGTGTTGAGCTGAGCCAATGACAATAAACAAAGGCGCTGCTTGGGAGGCAACCCAAGGAGAGTTTGTTCCTTTATTTTTTTATTTTTGCATTCATATTATGGTTGTTTTTGTCATTTTCTTTGCATTTCACCTTTCATTGAGGACAATGTAAACTTTAAGTGTGTGGGGGGAAGGGGGGAGGGGGATTTAGGTTGTGTTTGAGTTGTTTTGATATTAATGTGAGTTTAAGTTTTGAAAAAAATAAAATAAAAATAAAAATTCAAAAAAAAAGTGGTGATTTTCAACGATTTTTGGTTGTGTATGCTATTTGCTAGATTCAATTAAGTTTTTGAAGAACTCATAACATGATTAAATAAGTAATCTCCCAACTTTGAGTTAATTAGCCTAGTTATTTTCTTTGAGGATGGTAGTAACTGAATTTTGTAGACAAAAGTCGGTGAGATTTTGAGCTTTTAGACTGACACATCCATATCAGTCTCACTATTTTCTTTCATGAGTGATATTCTTTCATGTATTTGTTTATCTAGAACATACATAGATTCTCTTCAAGGCCATATTGATACATACATGCATGAACATGATTAAGGTCGTCTTAGTTATATAAGTTAGTTACCTAAACCAAATAGCCTACTTTGTAATTAATTTTTCCTTTTATTGAACCTTTTTGAGCTTGATTGCCTTTTTTTTTTTTGTAAATCCACGTTACAAGCTTTAACCCGGAAAAAAATAATGTATTTACCCAAGTTATAGAGTTAGTGGAGTATTGTTCATCATTATGATATGTATAGGTATGCAAGAAATAAGTGTGGGGTGTCTGAATTCAGGGTAGGGCTATGACTAGTGAAATGGAACATGTTTTCGGTCTCAATTCACAAGTTCTATTGTTGGTTTAATGTTTTGAAAAAAATAGAAGAAAAAAAAGAGAAGAGAAGAGAAAAAGTGATTGAGGAAATGACTTTTAATGTTACAAATTGTCCACGTTCATAATTCTTCTTGAAATTTCAAGAAAGAGATTTATTTATGCGGGATAGATGCAAGTTGAAAGAACTTTTGAGTGGAGTGATTGACTTTACATGTATTATTTATTTGAGTTTGAGTTAATTCATTTTTACTCCACTAGTTTCGATGACTTTTAAACTATATTCCCAAATATTTCCCACCTTGACCCTAAGCCCCGTTATAACCTTCGAAAAGCCCTTATGATTTGTGTTATGCATGTGGTGTAATTGGTGGAGAATGAGAAAATATGCAAGCATATGGTAGATCATCTCCATTGGAATGAATTTGAGTGAAACACATACCCTTCAAACACATGAGAGACGAGTGCTTATGTCCATAAGGGTCTACGTGTTTGGTTTACTCCATCTTCCTATGAAAATGCTTGCTAATTGATTATAAGTTGTGTGAGAATATTTATTCATAAATTGTTATGTGTTTTAAATCGTTTGGTTGTTCTATATTTATGGCGTTACAACCTTGATTTTTTTGGGAAAGTAAAAATTGAGTTTTGCCCGAGGACGAGTAAAAGCTAAGTGTGGGAGAATTTGATGAGAATGTAAAATGCTATATTTTTCATCCCTATATGTTATGCTTTTGTTATTAATTGATGTCTAAATACGCTCATTATTCTTTTATTTTAATTTAGGTTGTAATTTGATGAATATGGTGAAATTTAGAAGAAACAAGTGAAAAATGACTAAAATGGAAGAAAATAAAAGTTCAGGGATTAAGATGCAAATAATCGAAAGATGACCCAGAAGAGGAAATGGAGATGTCGAGGTCAAATTGAGCAAAGAAATGAAGCATTGGAAGAAGAAAAATGAGAAAAGAAATCAAGAAACTAGAAAACGAAGTTCGAGGGCCAAAACGCAAAAAAAAATGGAAGAGTCTAATGCTATGCGGTCACATATCACAAAACTCTATGCGGTCGCGAATGGTGCTGCAGGAAATTCAAAGGTTGAGCTGAACTCTTCTATGCGGTTGCATATAGAAGAACTATACAGCCACATAGTTATTTTTCGAGGCAAAAATTCTGGTTTCTAAATTTAAGTCAAACTCTTATGGAAACAAATTGGAAAACGTATTTTAAAACCCCAGGTCGGTTGAAAGCGCATACAGACGCCCTCTTACCCTTTTGCTCTTAGAATTCTTATGAGTAGCTAAACTTTTGTACTTGATCGAAGGAAACTAAAGCCTTGGAATTAATAAAATTGTGAGATCTAACTTATTTTCATTGTTTAATTCATGTTTTGAGTATTGAATGTTCTTCTTCACTTATTCTCATGATTGTTGCATTTAATTGTTAGGAGGCCTATTAGTTTATTATTTATTACAATCTATAGCTAAGTTAAATATCAAATTCGTAATTGTTTGATTCCTTCAACTTATGAAGCAACTATGATTTAGAGATTTGTTGCGTTAAAAATTATTAAATCTTGGGAATAATGTTTGACTAGATTAAATACAACCGCTCGTGGTTGTGTTCTTTAGTTTCATCGATCTTTCTAATTATTAAGGCTACTAGATTAAATTTATAGTGCTTGTCTTGAGTTGTTTAGTAATTAGGGTTAATTAGATTGCTTGTTTTCTAATTAACTACAATTAAGAAGATATATGAAAATAATTTCAACGGTGAATATATATTTGCATCTATGATCAGTGTAAAATTCCGATGGTGTATGTGAATTTAAACCAAAGATTGTTCTTTTGATTGCTTTCGATATTTTAATTTGAGTTGTTCATTAGTTAATTTCTTTAAAATTGTTTGCGTATAATCAAAACCCCCAATCCTTGTTTATATTGCATAAAATTAGACTAATCATTCTTCGTTGGATCGATCCTTACTTCCACTACCACATTTATTTTTAGAAGTAAATGTTTTGTTTTTGGATACCTGCGACATCACTCCATTCTCCGTCTAATATTGCTTAAGTTAATAATTTGAAGTAAATATTAAGAAAAATATTGCTTAAATTCGTACATGTCTGACCGGTCCCTCGTGTACAGACCTTTTTATTTATGGCCCTGATAATGTGTAAATGGACTTTTATGAGCTTTTAAAACATATTTTAGGCAATGACCAATGTCTCAGTTAGTCATTACATGTAAGTTGCTATCATGAATACAATTAAAATAATCAAATGGTCGGCCTGCCAGGTACTCCACTGAGAAGTAAGAAATATTGAACATTTTGACCAATTCAAAACTCTCAACAAAATATTAAAATATAGGTGGGGTTGGCAATAGATCGAGCCAAGCCCGTTAAGCCGAGCCAATTTAAGAGCCACTTGGCCCCTCAATTTTTTTTTTTTTTTTTTGTTCAAATGGTCATTTTTATTTTTTATTTCGTTGCAGTTTGAAAATTTGTGGAAAACTAGACTAATAAGATCATAGATTGGAGTGTTTGAACTACCAAGAAATTGGGTGAAGATACTCATTGTGCATAAATATGCTATAATCCATTCAAAATAGAGTAATGCAATGTAGTAAAACTGATATTAACGACAAGTCTTTTATTTGTAAGTGTCATAAATTGAAATGACACTTTAAATGAAGAAATATGGATCCGATTTAAAGTATTGTATTAATTTATAGCAAGGATGAAAACGCAGAGGATACGAGGATTAAAAATCCCGATGTACTTGTTTATTTAAAATTTCAAAAATGCAATTTAAAATTGTAAAACTTTAAAATAAAATAGAATAATATGTAAAAAAACACCAATAGTTGATGTAGAGATCATATTCTCCATTCCTACCCTATTTTTAAATTGGATGGGGTCGAATAATTTTGTCGTAGAAAATAAATGAAAATTAATATTCAGTAAGAGAGCATTGAGAAGTGAAAGAAATAATTGTGAAAAATAGAATAACTAAATGAACCATTGCAAAGTTATATCGATAGAAAACGGAACATAAAATTTTGGAAGAAAGTAGCTAAGATGAAATAATGGTTTGTAAAAAGTCTATTTTTCAAACAAAAAAATCGAAAAAAAATAAAGGAAAAAATTGGCTGCCTATTTGGTGCCATCAAAGCAACAATCTAAGCGAGCTGCTCGTATGGCTGACTCGAACCTTGCAAGCGGCTCGTGAGGCAGTCCAAATGGCTAGCCCACTAGTGGGACGTGAAATGATGTGGGCCATCCTCGTTGAGTTTAATCAATCATGCTCCACAAACGGCTCAGTGACAATGATTAAAAACAGAAAGACACGTGACGCAACATCATTAGACAATTTGAAAGGAAAAAAAAAAACGTATCCACTCAAGTGCTGCCAGTATAGCACCTATCCCTACCCCTATTTGCAATCGCTATTTGAGTAGCATTATTCGAGTTTAATTGACTCATTTTAAAGGCTTGACTTGACTGTAGGTGTTGAAAGACATTTTGAATAGGGAAACAAGGACAATTATAGGAGGATTGAAAAAGGATGCGTTCCTCAATCTGGGCAATTGTTTGGCGTCGATTAAAATTATAATTCATTTTCTCGATTTCTCTTTATTAATCATATATTCTTCAATAAAAAAATATTACTTGTAATTTCAAAATTTTTTCTTTTTTTTTTAACCACACATTTTTCAAAAAAAATACTACAACCATTAAAATTTCAAATAATAGGAGCCAATCGGGGGCTTGAGAATCATTGTAATGGATAGATAATGTTGAGAATTTTCACAAAATGTTGAGAAAATGAAGAACAATTCACTAGCAAAAAATTTTGCTTTAACGAGGAAAAAAAAAAAGAAAAGAAAAGAAAAGAAAAAGAAGAGAACCGGAACCGATTTAAATTGCGAACAAAAATTCTTGTAAAGTGTTTTTTCTCTTTCCTTCAATTAGGCCCAGTTTGATGGCGATTATTGAAAAAAAAAATGATGTTTTAAATAGTAATTTTTTTTGAAGAATGTGTGGACAAAAAGTAGGAAAAAATTTGAATTTACATGCAAATATTTTATTGTATGAATATACGATTGAAAATGAGTATAAAAATTTTAAAAAAATTGTTTAAAAGGGAAACAAATAGAGGGTAGGGATGTTTTAGAGACTCCAAATAAATAGCCTTAGCGGATTCTCTAAGCCTTTATTCGGATTACAAAAGCACAAATGAAATCCTGAAAAATGGAACAATGAGAAGTTTAAAAACGAGTAGCCAAACATACACTTAAATTCAACGGATTTTGATTGTGAAATCCATATTTGATTTTCCTTATTATCGGATATTCGATTCGATAATCCGATTCAAAATTAAAGAAATTAGGAAGATAAAAATTATTATTAGTCAACTTTAAGCATTAAATTAAAAGGCTTAGATAGTTTTTTACCCAATTCTTGGCTCACCTATTTATAGTTTGCAAATCATCTGATATTCTAATTAGTATTCGACATGGGAAGTTGGAAATAACGAAAGTAACTGCAACTGTTGGCCCCTTTGGTTGTTTAATTTATAAAATAAATTAATTATTTTTTATCTTATTTTAGTTAATAAAAATTTCAAAACTCTTCAAATACTTCAATTAACAATATTATACTATTATCTAATATTATTTATTATTTGAAAATTATGTGTAGAGTATAATACAAGTTTCAAAATGAAAAAAAAAAAAAGTGTTATAAATTATAATATATAAATTATATTACATTAATATAACAAATCGGATTGAATCGTTATAGGAACGGATTGATATATATATCCATATTTGCTTCATTTATTTAACGGATTATTAGATCCAAATTTTGATCGGGTTATCGGATTGAGACCCTAAATCCATCTCCCATTAATTTTATAATCACTATCTACCCCTCGAGACATAGCTCAGTGCTGAAAAAGATATGAGTGAAGTAGTTTCATTTGAGTTGGCAGCAGCAGTGTGAAGGTTCGATTCCTACCTCTTACAAAGTATGGAATTGGACTCTTGGTGGGCATCAATATGATAGCTCTTGTACCCTGATCTGATGAGACACATTCCGCGATTTACCTCATCTACAATGCTCTAGGGATGGGGCGATGGGAGACCCTCATGGTTGTGGTTCAACTTTTTGTTTTTTTTAATAATAACTATCTAATACTGACAGCCTTAGGAACGAGGAGTGCGTGCTCCAAACTTTCCTTATATATGTACTTTAACATAATTTGAATTATCATTAGGGATACTTAACCATTAATCTTTGCATGAAAACCATTAATGTTAGCATCATTGCAAGAATCTTTTTTTCTTTCTCCAATATTTTAAAGCCCCCATTTCATTGGTTATCCTCGAATTCAATCAAAGCATTTTTTAAGAAATGACAGTTTCTACCGCTAACACTTAAAGCGTGTTCGATAGAGATTAAAATTGAATTAAAATTAAAAAAATTAATCTTTATTGTTGACTTTTATTGGACAAGTGAGATCCAATAACGACTATATTTTCAATTTTAATTTGATTTTAAGCTTAGCCACACATGCTCTAAATAGAGCAACGTGTATAATTAAGTCCCTATTTTGTTTGAATCAAGATTAAGATAAAATTTAAAATCAAAGTCAACAATTTATTTTAATCACAAATTTCATGTGATAGCAACTTTTGTTCATTAATTTTATTTAAAATTTATTAAGAATATAATTTTAATCTACACCAAATATAAGCTAAATACAAAATCATGGCTGGTTCCATGTTAAACCTTTGTTTGATTCTTATTATTTTCAAAATGCATTTTTTTCTTTCTTTTTTTCAACAACACATTTTTCAATAAATAATATTACACGCACACTAAAGACTTTTCTTTATTTTTTATGCACACATTATCTATCAAATCACTATTTCAAACAGAGACGAATCTTGCGGGGCCCGATCTAGCCCCAGCCCCAGCCCATTCAATTTTTTTAGTAGAATTTTTTTTGTGTCATTTTTTTTAACGTATTAACCCGACTTGTAATCTGATATTGGATCGAGTTAATTAAATCATCAATCACCCACATTTGGCTTTGGTTACTACTTGCTCACCCAAAAATAAATGGTTACTGAATGCTCACCCACTTTTCGAAAAAATTACCCGTCCATCACCCGTTTCACTTTCATCCATCCAACTCTCTACGTGGCAGACGGAAATATTACGTGGCAACTAACACCGTAAAAAATTGACTACGCGGCTATTAATTTAAATCGTATATCTTTTCCAATTTCTTCTCCCCAAACTCTCTCCCCATTCCTCAGTGCATTCTCTCCATCCCCAAATCATCCCCAACCCTAGATTCATAGAAATTTTGAATTCCAACACGATTTCTTCTCCCCAATGAATAAGATTGTGGAAGCAGACCATTAATTCTTGCAGGATAGTAATAATTTCCCATTGCAAGATATCAGAGGGTCGCAAGGCTTACGGGGAAGAAAGACCTGCAACTTCAAGGTTCCCTTCTGATACTCGCAGTGGTTTCTGGGATGGACCATCAGTAAAGAGCCCAAAGTCGAAAAATGAAAGATGGGGAAAGAAAATAGTTGCTGCTGATCCGGTTATTGGCCATGGAAAAGGCAAAATTATGTCTGAACATACAACAAGTCAGGCTGAAGATTATTATCAGGAATGGATTGCACTATCAAATGGATGAGGGATAATAATGGGCTTGTTGCATTTTATCCTACTGGGCCTCCAATCCCATTTATAATGCTTCCAGTATACAATATTCCTCCTGAAACAGGAATCTTTGATCAATCAACTGACCATTTTGGAGGTGGTTTCATTATTGTGTGTTTGTTGATTTTGTTTGTTGAAAGGTAGGTTGTTGTTTGATGAAATGCTAGAGAGAAATGAATATGCATGGACCATAATGATCGCGGGGTATATCGAGAATGGGTTCACTAAATAAGGTTTTAGGCTTCTAAATGAAATAGTGTTTGCTTTCGGATTTTGCTTGGATTTAGCTGCTCTTTGCTCGTTATTATAGGCCTCTGCTCAGTGTGGAGATGTTGTGATGGGTAAATGGCTGCATGTATATGCTCTGAGAAGAATGGAGTGATGTTAAACATTAAGAATTTTCTTCGTATGGAAACTTTTTGTTCTTTGTTTATTGGCTTGGTCAAGGGTAGTTGGTAGGTTGGTGGTTTTGTAAGTCGTATATTGACAGTGTAGGAATGTGTGTGGTGTTCTGTTTCAGCTCAATGGTTGTAATGGTAGGTGTATTAGTGTTGATGGTTGTGAAATCATCAAAGGAAACCTGATGTATTTTACAGTTTCAAATTGAATGGGTTCCTTTTATGTTCATCTTAGTTACAATTATGTTTAGTTTTATGTTGGTTAATGCCATTTCACAAGGAAGCAAAATGTATAATTAGTTTGTGAAAATAGTATTTTGGAATTCGACTATGATTACCATAACAACAAATTAATAACAAAATCTCATTCTAACTGCATAATCTTTCTTCCTCCTTTTTTGATCAAAATTTGCTTCCTCAGATCAGTATAACAGAGCTTAAGCGTAGGCCATTTAAACCATACACTATGAACCTAAGCACCTTTCTCTCTAGCACTTTGAGCCATCCAATTACCGACTGGCTCTCATGATCAAACATAGTCAACAACCTTTTGTTAGTGTGGAAAGTGTATGACTCGGCTAGAAATTTAAAGGCAGAGCCACGGCTCACAGTAAAAACAAGGCTATATTCATTCTCAGGGATGTTCAAATAATCCATTATCCGAGTCTTCATATCATGTTCCACTGTCCCTTCATACACCCAAATTTGCTTCTTCAGTGCCTGCCATTAGTGGATCTTGTGGGTCACTCCTGTTCCTCTTCCAAATTTGTCTCCAAATTTGCTTCTTCAGTTACAATTTGAGGGCGATTTCAAGTCATTTTTTTGCTTGTGAAGATTGGTTTGGAAGGAGAGATTGTTTCTTGATTTTAATAGAAATCAATTTGTTGGAGGAGAAGAAATAGGTTCACAGTTGGGGCTCGGTGTAAAGAAATGGGTGTTGGTAATTTGAAGGGAAAAACGTGAATTCAATGTCCATGTGGCAATAATTAGCGGAGTTAGTTGACACATCGAATTTTCATCCGCCACGTGTATTTTTTTGTCCACATAGGTGGATGGAAGCAATCGGGTAATGGATGGGTAAATTTTTGTAAAAGTGAGTGAGCAATCAGTAACCATTTATTTTTGGGTGAGCAAGTAGTAATCAGAGCTAAATGTTAGTGAGCAGTGATTTAATTAACTCATCTTGGATCCGTCTCTAATTTCAAAATGCATTCTTTGCAAAAAAATAAGAATAAGGGCTCAAACAAGCACTAAAGAAAAGTCCAATACATATTTACAAGATTTACAAGAACAAACGGTCAAAAAATCTACTTGTTGGGATTGAAGGAACTATTTGAGACATAAATTTACAGTTTGGAGACGCACTATTACAATATTTTAACTTGATATAATTAGACAATAAAAAACGAACACCCAAAAGTGAAATCACATATTAAAAGTCAAGACTTTTGAGTAAATATTAGGATTGATCCAAATTGCAAAGAAATGCCCATTTGATGATAACAGATTTAGGAAAAAAAATCATATCTACCCAATAAAAAATAATAATATTTCATGCTATACTGCATATTAAGAGCTTGTTTGGAAATTATTAAAATCCAATTAAAATTGAAAATATAGTCGTTATTGGGTCCCACTCGTCTAATAAAAGTCTACTCCAACGACTATATTTTCAATTTTAATCTGATTTTAATTCCTCACAAACAAACTCTAATTTATATATCTAAAATAACATTATAAATACTATTTCCTATAATTACTCCTATTCACATTTTGTAACTGAAATAAACAAGAACGCACAATACACGCCTGCATTGATTACATTTCTATATCACAGGCATTTCAAAAAATAATAATAATAAAAATCAATGGAGAGCCACAACAATGGGGTTGAAGGTCTGATTGAGGCTTTTTCATTATCTTGAAGAATCACACACAATGTTTTATTGTTTTTAGATTTGGAGATTTCTTCTGGTGTTCGGATATTTCACAAATCAAGGTCAGATCACAGATTGCGATATGATCAAATCGTTGATGAAAATGTTAATTTTTAGATCTTGTCCTTCGTTGATGTGAACTTCCTTGTAATGTGAATGTCTTATATCTAGATATCTACTACAATTATCACATGAAACTGAATTTTAGATTCAAAAGAGTAAACTCGTACACTTGTCTCGACTTAAGATTGTCATGGAAGCATTCCTCAAATGATATAACATCATCATTGTTAGAAATTGGTGCTCCAAACTTCAAGTTTCCAGACTCAGTCTCAACCAATCGACACCACACTCAACAAATCTAATCCTAAAACCAAACCCCCAATCCCGATTGCGCCAAGGTGCCCACAAAGGGAAGAGAGTGTGAAGACTATAGCCCTCAAATGACAGCCACAAAGGCTAGAGAAGAAGGAAAAAAGAAGGTATAGTCAAGCACAAAGCCAATACCAAGAAGCATGAAGCAAGGGCCCTGCCTTCTCTCAAACACACGGCTACTAATTTTCACACTCTAACCACAACAGTAATTGGGCAAATACATATAAAGGGGAAATTAGGTATGGGCTAAAGGTTAGAAGAGTAAGGCCCAATAGGTAACAATAAATGGGCTATCAACTCTAAAGCCGTCTAAAGTAATATCGAGCCATGAATAACACTAATGAAATTATGTTACTTCAAATGCCCCAATAGGTTGTAGGAATGGTTTGTTCAATTGTGATGTCGACATTTCACTTCACTCATCGGCCGAGGCCTGGGAAGTATAATCCAATAAACCGATTTAACATCATCGTCCGAATTTATTGGATATCAAAAACTCAACAATCATGAATTGAGGGTCGAGTCCAGGGGCGGATCCAGGCACGGGCTGGCTCGGACTACAGTCCGTCCTCGCCCAAGCCCAGATCCAGTACTCCCCCCCTTTTTTGGTTTAGCCCACTAATTAATATCGCCAGTCCGTGTCCATTAAAAAAAATATTGAAGAGTCCATTCCGATTTTTGGCCCAAACAAAATGTAACAAATCAAACCCACATAATCAATCGATTGAATTCAAACTCAAACCTGATTTGTAATTGGGAAAAAATAAAAAATAAGGTGTTCAAATTTCTAAATTCAAAAATCAGGTTTATAGTTTAAAAATTCAAAAATCAGGTTTTATTTTTATTTTTATTAAATAAAGATAATAAAGTCACATTTTTGTGATTAATGGTCACATATTCATAGTTATAAGTCACGAATTTATTTACTGGTCACATATCGTCAAATTTTTTGGTCACAGATCCAAAAATTTGTACGTCACAGATTATTTTGAGGTCACAGATTTTTAAATTAGTTGGTCACAGATTATTTTTGAGTCACATTTGTTGGTCACAGATTATTTTTCAGTCACATTGTCAAAATTTTTAGGTCACAGATAACCAAATACTTGGTCACACACCACCAACAATAACCACCAACGTCGTCGTCCCCGCCACAAAATCGCCACCGCCATAGATCCACCAACAATAACCACCAACGCACAGCACACCACTCAATAGCAAAAAAAAAAAAAAAAGAAAGAAAGACAACAATCCAACCACCAATAGATCCGCCGCTGCCACCTCCACAACACACACCCACAGCACCACCACTGCACCACTAGAGAACACAGAAGAAGAAAAAAAAAACTAAAAGGCAGCGAAATCGCTACCGGGAAAGCGCTTTCCCGGCTCTGCTGCTGGGGATAGCAGCGATTATCTGCTGAGGGAGGGAGGCGGAGGCGCGGCGACGGCGGCGGCGGTGAGGAAGAGGTAGAGGCGGTGAGGAAGAGGGTAGAGAGGGAGACGAGAATGAAGAGGAGGAATAGAATAGAAATGATTTAGGTTTTGTTTGGGATTAGGGTTATGTTTTAATATATTACCTGATTTTTGATTAAACAAACTTTGCACTTGATTTTTAAAAAGTAAACTTTAAACTCCTGATTTTTTATAATTTCCCTTTGTAATTACTATTCCTCACTTTCCCTCTACTCTTTGGTCGATTCCCCTTTCTCTCTCTAACATTGCTGAGGAAATTGAAGTTTTGAGGTCAGTAATTACTAATTACGTATTCTTAATCTTAAGTTTCTCATGTTGTCGTGTATTTCTGGACATTACATTTATTTTTTGCTTGTGATGTCGCTAAATGAGTTATTTTTATGGTTATCGCTTGTTTATTGTCCTTTTCTGTTTTTAGTTTGGGGCTTGGGTGGTTTAAGGATGCTAAGCTATTTGATGTTATGTTTCCATGTTAATCAGGTATATTAAGATAATCAATGTGAGATCAGAGACCTTTACAGATTACACATTGACTGGGGATTATTATTTTAGAAAAGAGATATTGGAATATGATGGCTGAGTTTAAATACATTTTAGGAAAAAGAATTTTGAGAGAAAAATGTGTGAAGAATACATGATATCTGGGTTGAATAGTTTAAATATTTATGAATTATTGAATCAGTGGTCCAGTTTAAAAATGCACTTAGGAATTAATACTTGAAGCGCCACTAATTTAGTCTTACTTAGATGCTGCTAAATGCTAAATGTGGTTTAGTCGTAAACAATTGAGGTTCAATAGTAAATTTGTGGCTTCATCGATTGTGGTTGTTGATGTAGAAAAAGTTCTTTCTAAAATCTAATGCGGAATTCTTTTCATTGTCAAGAGGGGCTTTTCTCAAGAGTAAACATGATTAATTTCACATACATGTAAGAAAAGCAAAAGTTTGAATACACCATAGTAAGTCAAATTGGTCATCTCTCTGCTTATTGTCTTGTCGGAAAAATATTGAATTGAATGTTTTCGCCTACTTGTCTGAGTTGTTTTGTTGAAATGTTGCCTTATCGGCATAACGATTGTTGTTATTGTCTTGTCGGCATCATGAATTATTTTTGTTGCCTTGCCGACTTACTAAATTAAATTTTGATTGTCGTTAGAGCACGGGAACAACTTCAAATGTGCGAAAAAGTCATGGATCCGCCCCTGGTCGAGTCCATCCTTTAATTTGCATGCTTTGAAGCAATAGTTTGCTTAGGAACTCACGTGGAGTCAAGGAATGCCAACCATAGATTTCAGAAACAGTTCAAGTTTGTGTTGCCTTTTCTGGAGAACTAATCTGTAGAGATGCAACGACAAAAAATGGGTGCGAGGTTTGATAAGAATTTTATTACGAATCATTATTGTAAATCACATTTTATCTTGTATACGGTGACCAACATTTTTCGTGGCTGCAATTGAAGGATCAATGTCTTTTTTGGGATTGAAGTTGAACTTCTCCGTGCGCATTTCTCCTACACCAGAAAGTTTTTTTTTTTACGAAGACTAATTCTGCAAGGAAATAAAATGTATGTCACTATGTATAACATACATAACTAAATACAAAAATCATAAGATGAGTATTAAGACATTGACACTTAGCAGAAGTAACGGTTATAAAATGTGTTTCTTCTTTTGATAAAGATTCTTTGAATGTCATCTCAAATAGACTCTTACTCCTCGGGGAAGTATCTCGACGAGGAGAATCGATGATTTTCTTATGAACGTTGTTACTTGTTACCCATGTATCTGTAGGATAATTGTTTCAATATCAAATACCGGATTTACACACTGGATACCGTATATGCAGATTGGATACCGGATTTGCAGTATGGATACTATATATGCAGTGGCAGATACACCGATTTTGCATAACAGATTAAATTGTACATATAACAAATCCAATGATTCGTTGCAGTAAGAAATAACAGGTAAGTTAAATAATTACAAAAATGCGAATCGAGCAAGAACAAGTAATTAAAACTGTATAAAACTTTTAACCCGAGACCTGTGTTACACACAGTTTCCTTAAAACGGATTCGCCCCCTCACCGTACGTGCTTAAGGTAGTATAAGCGTATGCTTCCCAGGATACAACGGAGAAACCAGTAAAATCCGAGCACAGCAGATTCTACTCCGGCGAACTGAACAAGTGTCTGAAAAATATCACCACAGACTCGAACAGAAACAGAAATGCAGAAATGCGAAAAACGGCGGACACAGATGAATTTGCAGATGAAAATTCGTGTGTTGAACTGTGGAAAACCGAGACACATATAAAGACTGGCTGCACATTCATTTCATAGCAATTAAAACAGGAGTTTCAAAACGTGGACACTCAGAGGGGCCATTTTTGCTCTTTTCGGTCCGACATTCGTGTACGCAGGTCGCGCCCGCACACAAGTTCAAAGTCCGCAGCCTATTTCGGTCCAAGATTTGCACCCCCCCTGCGCGCGCACGTGGAGAGAGCCTCTATGCTACACATGATTACACCACTCTAAAGTGTAATCCTTTATAAAGTGGTTTTAATTTTCATCCACTTCCTATATGGGACAAACATTAACTTTTTTAGTTTTCCCACCAACAAACTCCTTTCACATGGCATACTTTGAGCTTCAATTTCTCATTCACCCGAGCATCATTTTTGACAAGTAAGTATATGATTTCGATGTACTCACGGAGGAGAATACAAATCAACTTTCATCTTTCAAAATAGCCAACCGGGTCCCTCTCAAAATTAGTGCCAAAGTCAGCCCACTTTCCAGTTTTTTCCAACAGTATCATCACACGAAGTGAAGGAGAAGTGATTACAGTATACCAATTTTCATGACTTGTTCATCCCTTGCATCGTCAGGCACATCATCCCAAAACACTTCCAAGAACAATTTTTGTTATAATTGATTAATTGGGAATGATTGGCCCGGTTTTTCATCCGGTTCTTGGTTCTTTTGGTCGAACAGGCTGGGCTAGGCCGATTTTGACAACGTTGGAATTTTGCAAATTTTTAAATATTTTTTTATAATTGTTCTTGGAGTTGTTGTTGAGTTAATGCAATTATCGGTATCCAAGTATTCTAAGTGAATTGTTTGGGTTCCCATAAAACTATTTCAAGCATCTCTTTTTTATGAAGATTTTGTGTTATTTGTTTGGTTATCATTTTTGAAGAACAATTCAAGTAAAAAATTCATTTTTATTTTTTGTTGGATTTTGATACTCGATCCGAAAATAACTTGGACCACTAAAAGTAACTTAATTAAGTTAAGAGGAAGTTACACAAAACCAGAATTTTAAAGAATCAATTTCAAAAATCAGATTAAAAGTTTCACTTTTCAAAAATAAGATATTTTATTTTTAAATATTAAATATTAATTGTACAATTTTCATCCAAACCCTAATCAATTTCATCCCAATTTTCTCTCTCTTCCGCCATTCCGTCTACCTTTTTCTCTCCGCCGCTCTCTCTCTCTCACTCACTCTCCTCCGATATCAAAAAAGGACTTTGATAAGGTGCTCACAAGACAGAGACCTACGGTGAGCAAAGCTGACCTTGATGTTCATGAGCGTTTCACAAAGGAGTTCGGTGAGGAAAGCTGACCTTGATATTCAGCACAGTGCTGGGAACTCTTTTTTTTTTTTTTTTAACACCACTAGGTGAGCAAAGGGAGAAATCTGAGAAATGAAACTCAGATAGTACAAAAGAGAATCACTAAAGAAGAAAATGTCAAAAAAGATTGATTCAAAAGGCAATGCTTATGGTTGTGCCTTTTTTTTTTTTTGAAGGAAATAAATTATAAGCAGAAATTTGTTTAGAGAGAATCAATTCTTTTCATGTACACTCAACCTTCTGTGTTTAAATGGTCAAATTAGGGAGCTCTTAAATTGGAACTAACTGGTGGCAATTAGGGGTGTTCAAAAATTCCGAACCGAATCGGATTGAACCGAATCGGAACCGAAGCGAGTGGTTCTTCATAAATTAAATACCCGAACGGGTACCCGAATCGAGAATCGATGTGTTTGGGTCGGGTCTAAACCAAGAATCGAATAAGAACCGAAACTAAATAATTTTTTTTTATTTTTTATATTGAATTAATTAAATTATTTTATTTTTTTTTATACAAATCAGCAAATTAATTAAATAAATCAGATTATTTCATAATTTTAATTTTAGAGCTCAAATCATTTTTAAAACCCATTAGCCTATTTTAATTTGAAGCAAATGAATATACTTTATATAATTTTGCTGTAATATTAATATCTACTTTTTGGTATTTGTATGCATTTAAGTAATCTTATTGGATGGCTAGTTATTTATATGTTTTTGAAATGTGCTACGTTAATTTGTAAAAGTTATAAATGAAATGTCATTAGTTGTATTTACGTAGTGTTACTGTAAATATTAAAAAAATTAATTATGGTATGAAACCGAACTGAACCGAACTCGAACGGTTCCATAATTATATTTGGACCTGACGGATCCATTTATTAAATACCCGAAAGTTTTGGGTCGGTTCGGGTCTCTTCAGAATCGAACCGAACCGACTCACGGACAGCCCTAGTGGCAATTCATTCAGTCATTTACTTCCTGTCTTCTGTTCATGAAAATTTACTTCAATTTTCTTTTTGATTTCTGAAATTTACTTCCTCTCCACCGCTCTCTCTTCTCACTCTCTACTCTCCTTCAATATCAAAAAAGGACTTTGATAAGGTGCTCGCAAGACAGAGGCCTATGGTGAGCAAAGCTGACCTTGATGTTCATGAGCGTTTCACAAAGGATTTCGGTAAGGATGGCCCATTTGGGATAGGTGGTGGTGGTGGTGGTGGTTCCAGCGATGAGGGTTCGTTTGTCATGCTCTTGGTGGCAGTGGTGAGGTGATGGTCACAAGTTTTGGTGGTGTCACAGATTATTTGGTCATTTGTGACTATTAAATTCATTAATTTATGACCGATAAACAATATGTAACCAATGAAACATATAAATTGTTACTAAGAAATAATGTGTGACCTAAAAAATTGTTATTTGTGACCGATAATTTGACAATTTGTGACTGTCTACTAAATTCTAATTTATAATATTTGTTATTTGTACCGATAAATAAGTTGTGACATATAAATTTTTTTATTTGTGACCGATGAACAAATTGTGACTTATAAAATTTGAAATTAATGATCGTAAATTAATTTGTAACTTATAAAATTTCTAATTTGTGATCGATGAACAATTGTGACATATAAAATTTTTGAATTGTGACTGTAAAATAATTTGTGATATGTAAAATTTGTGATTTGTGACCAATTATACAGAATTTGTGACCAAATTATATAGATTTGTGAGCTTAAAATATTTAATTAATTAATTTATAAATAAAATTTTAAAAAAAATCTGATATTTGCAATTTTAAACCTTATCCCTTAAATTGGAAATGGGTGAAATTAAACCTCTTACTTATGAAATTTTCCCTTAAGTTAATGTTGCTCGTGGTCCAACATTTTGTGAATTGCCTAAGTTATGGTAAGTGTTTGACATTGGATTGGTGGCGATATTGTTAGCCTATTTGTTTGGTAAGTTGGGGCTTTGGTTAGTTGGACAATTTGGTGGATTGATTTTTGGCCCAAGGTGAAATCTAACCTACCTATACATCATTTCCCTTCCCTTTTTCTTTGTGAATGAGAGTGCGTGTAATTGCGAGAGTTTGAAATAGTTTGAGATCTATCATTGCTACCTTTTTGTTTTCTCCTCCCATTGTGGCTACAATAATCACCATTTCCTTCTCAGTACTTAGGTGTAAAACTTTGTGGCAACCAAGTTATACAAGTTGTGGGTCCGCCTCCCTAGTTGGTATTCGTTTGGTTGTAAAATTGAGCCCGGTTTCAAGAATTCTGAGGATTCCGCATACAATATTGTTTCAAAAACTATAACACATCTTAGAAACTAGATGATCAGCCTGCTTCCTTTCTCTTTGCTTTATGAATACCCTACTGGAAAATTGGATTTGATTAGTTGGTTTGACCAACTTTTCACCAATTATTTTAGTGGGTTCCATTAGTTGGACAAAATATTTCTTTGGCTGAGTGTGTTCTATTCTACAAGTAGATTAATGTAATGTATTTATTTTCTCGAAACTAATTTTAAAGTGAATGAGAAATTAAGGCCAAAAGATGATCACTTGAAGTTGAAATAAAGTGGAATAAAAATTGGTGGGAAATTGAAAAAGTATCAATCCCACGTAGGAAAGCTAGGAGTATATAAACCACTTTATATTGCTCAAGTTTGAGACTTGGATTTGAGCCCTAAGGGGTACCAATAGTCTTTGAAAGGGAGAGAACCTACATGCTAGTAGGTTGGGCCAAAGCCTACACACGCACGCCGTCGTCCCTGTCTGTCAGACCGATCGACTCGCAGGACACAAGCACGGGCACGGGTAACGGATTGTGGGTCGTGGGCTTGGATTTGGACCAAGCTGATATATATTTTTTAGTAAAATAACATTTGATTTATATTATTTAAAATATTAAAATATTATTTTTTCCCAAATTTTCTATGTGTGACACGTGTATTCTTCTAGAAGAATAGTTGATGGTGACGGTTGAGTTGGTCCAAACGATTTGTGTATGTTGAAGACACAACTTTTCGGCTATTGTGTCTTTTGAACACAACCTTTCAACTTCTATAAATTGGCCCCCATAACCCGATTTTCATTCACTTCAAACTCAATTCTGATTTATTCCCCTTCCGAAATTATTCATTCGCCTCTGCATTATTCATATTTTACAATCCAGTCTCGAAAAATAATTTTTGTGCATTTTAGTCCTCAAACTTTTAGAGAGATCAAATCGTGAGTAGGTTCGTCGGGTCTTGTAATTTGTAGTGCTATTATTATAAGTTGAGGTCATTGTATCTTGAGAGACGGGTGCCAGAATATCGTCAGTACCAGTGCGGGGCATTATCGTCATAAGGAGAAAGAGTCGAACTCTTACCTCGACCATTAACATTTTATAGTATTCACTTTTTCAAGACATTATTCTTTCCAAGTAAATTCACGGTGATATAATTGGCCAAAGAAGGAGACGGAGAGTTCTCGTCTACAGCCGGAGATGATATGGTGGAGAAATCTGACGACAAACGTGCTGGAGGAGAAGAATTTACTACGGAAGGGGATATCGAGAGAGTAGCGGGAGATGGGAGAGTTCGTCACCAGCAGTTTGGGGGAAGGGTCCGACGAATCTACGACGATTGTATAGTGAATGATGGTGTCGAGGAGAGTTAGGGAGAGTGAGAGGCTTAGGAGAGCAGAGACGAGAGAAAAAGTAAAATTAGGGCTAATTTCTTGAACTGATTTGATTTGAAGGAGTCTCACTTTTAGCAACGTTCATAAAAATGTTGCAAAATTCTTGCCATTGGATATTTTAGAAACGCGCATTTGAACGTCGTAAAAAATTTCACTTTTCGCAACATTCATTGACCGTTGCGAAAAATCTCACTTTTCGCAACAGCCCATGAACGTTGCTAAAGGTCATTTTTCGCAAAGTTCATTGACCGTTGCGAAAAATCTCACTTTTCGCAACGTTCACAACGATCACGTTGCGAAAAGTGAATTTTTTTGTAATGATCAGTGAACGTTGAGAAATAGCAACATTTAATTAATGAATGTTGCCTTTTAAGTATTGCCAAGCCCATTTTTGTTGTAGTGTTTGTACAATTTTCATATGCTTAAATTTGAATAATCATTACTTCATTCGGGATTCTTCATAATCTAACTATACAATTTTCCATTAATGTTAGCATCATTGCAATAAATTTTTATGTCTCTTTTTCCAATCTTTTAAATCCTTCAATCAACTAGTCATTTGATAATACCCACATTTCAATGGTTATCCTTGACATACAATCAAAACAACTTTTAAGAAGTGACAATTTTCTTTACATAATGCTCATTGTGACATCAATTAGTCTAGTGTCTTCCACTAACACTAAAATATAGCAATGCATACAATTAATTAAGTCCCTGTTTGATTTTGATTAAAATTCAATTAAAATTTAAAATCAAAGTCAATAAATTATTCTAACCATACATTTCATGGATCCACAATTTTTGTTCATCAAATTTAATCAAAACTTACTAAAAATTTGATTTTAATTTGCATCAAACAGGAGCTAAATACAAAATCATGGTTGATTTAGAAGAACAAATCGTTACGAAATCTACTTCTTGGAGTTGGGATTGAAGAAACTATTTGAGACATAAATTTACAGTTTGGAGACACACATACAAAGTTACTGTAATGTGAAAACATTTTAACTTGTGATAATTTGGTAGTACCAAACGAACAATCGAAAGTACAATCACATATTAAAGGACATGACAATCGAAATTTGTGGTTGAAAATGTCTTTAGAAAAAAATGAATTTCAGAAAAGTGGTCAAATAAGGTTTAATTTTTGGACACAAACTCATTGAACATTAGAAGTAGGGGTGGGGCAAAAAATCGCCCAACACGCTCAACCCGCCCGACCTAAACCAAACCGACCGGGTTGGGTCGATTTTTTTCATTTTTTTGGTTGGGTTCGGGTTTGGGGCATTGAAGGCGGGTCGGGTTGGGTCGGGTTGCGGGTTAAACCAAAAAACCCGACCCAACATGACCCGACCCGCCCTTCATATTAAAAAAAAAAAAAAAACTTAAAACCAAACCAAACCCGATTTTTCACTCCACTCCTCATTTTCTCCAACTCCCTTCATTTTCTATGTCTCTGACTCCCTTCATTTTCTCCTCTCAAATTACCGATTTTAGGACTCATGGAGATAGAGTGAAAGGGGGATTCCAGATCTCGTTTCAATTTCTGGTTTATAGGGCTGAACTGACGAGTTTCCTTCTCGATTTATGTCATTTTGTTAGCAAAATTTTAATAAAAAATCTGCTGCTTCTTTTGTGCTTCATCTGTTTACATCTTGTATGCGAGAATACATATATGAAATAAGTTAGTAATTGAATTTATTCGATACAGAAGTGCTTATTTACACATGGGCGTAATGAATTCATGGCGCTGCATTATGATGGGCCCGCTGAAATTGTACGTCTAAACCCTAAATCTTAAATGATTACAGTGGAAATAAGATGGAAATGTATTTCTAGTAGTTGTAATTAGAGATTTAGAGTTGCTATATACACAGAAAAACGTACACTATTGGGAGTATTTACAAAATTAGGAGTTCTTTGTCTTCATTTTGTGATTACAAAATTATAATTATCAGAATGAAAAATTCAACATGTGTATCTGAGTTACTCCTCTATTTTGCACGTTTCCAGGTATATTCAAGAGCTTCTTTAGTGATGTTTACATTATGTAAATGTTGTCAAATATGTTATGTGTTATCGAATATGAACTTTATTGATATTGAAAGACTATTAATGTTGCTTTATATTCAGTATTTTGGTAGAAAAAAATCAGAATTTTGGAACTTTAATATTTGTTGAAAGGTTGTTCCAACCCGACCAAATCGACCCAACCCGACCAACATTTGGTTGTGTTGGGTTGGGTTTCAATTTTTTCGTGGGTTGGGTTGGGTTGGGTTGAATTTCGATCAAACCGATCGTATTGGGTTGGGTTTGGGTTGGGACAAAAACCGATCTAACCCAACCCACGTCCACCCCTAATTAGAAGTATTAGCTGGAAAAATGAGTATTTAACCGAAAAATATTAAAATTTGAGTAGTTTTTAATGAAAACAAGCATGAAAAATTAATGGAAAAGAAAATTTATGTGATTTAATTTAGAATCGACTTATTCTTTAACAACAAAGATTCAGCCTCCGTTTGGAAAATTTATAAATTATTTATTTAAATAGGAGCGATAGAATTTTTTTTACATAATATGTCAATACCAATGAATACTAGTTATGAAAGTACATTGAAGTGAATGTTATATTTTATAAATTAATTTATTAATTATATCTAAACGGAGGCTCAATTATTTTTGGTCAAAGATTCATGTCTTGATCCAACGTTGTGGGCCACTAGCTTTTCTTGTTTGTACACAAATGGAACGATCCTAAACCACTCTCATACTTCATAGTTGATGCAGACAAGTAATTTATAATTGCACCGTGATCTCTATATGGCGAGATATGCAAATGATAGTAGGAAATCTCAATACAATTTTGACCTACAACGGCTATTCTAAAAGTTACTCAACCTAGGAAAAAAACTTTAGCTCGAACATAAATTTGAGAATGTCATTTGCTCAACAGAGTTTAAGAATATTTTAATCAATTGATCTAATATGTCGCAACTTGACCGTGTGGAAACGTCCCTTCTTTTCTCATGGCCATGAATCCATCAAGAATAGTCTAAAGTTATGATCACTACAAGTCCTTTTGCATATGAAACTTCTTAGATTTGGATGGATCAAAAGCACTATATGGATGTTGGGGTATGTTATTTTTCATTGACCGCTCAAAACTTATAGTTGGGATCCAAATCTTTGTCTTTTCATTTTTGGTCCAAACCTTTTAATTTTGACACTGAAGTTCTAAACTTATGCCATTATGTGCACAATTGATCCTTTTGAATGGACTCCATTCAAAAGAGTATACTTTCGTTTAAGGGTAAATTGTATATTTAACCTAACTTTTGGCAAAGTAGTGCTCATATCTCTAATCATTTATTTGTCATATTTTTGTCCCCTACCTTTGAGGGATTACAACTAAGTCCCTCTTGTTGCTCTTGCTCTTTTAATAGCGGCCAAAATTATCAATTCTTTTACTTTATTCTAAGAGGATAATATTACGTTGAATAAATTAGATACCATATTTTAATTGCATGATAGATCATTTAACTTTATTCGCCGTGACAATTATGTTTTCAACTTTTTTCATTATATTCTTATCTTCAACCTTACACTAATAGCTCATCTTGTAAAAAAATTGTCCAAAAATTTGTCAAGAGAAAGTAAAAAGACTTGTTCTCTCTTTGTATTTTTAAATAAGCAAAAATAAAAATAAAATATGAGATTATGAATAAATATTTCCCCTCATTTTTAAGAGCATTAATATTTGGACGAGAACCCTTACTAGGGATAAGATATGCTATAATGAATTAAAAGTTAAGAATAAGAATACGATGACATAAATATATCAATGAATAAATATCAGAGACCTTTAGTACAAATAAATGTGGTGCATTTATTAAATAATATAGTTTCATGTAATCAGTGTTATAAAAAACGTAAAACATGGCAAAACGGTGAAGTCTATGTGTTAAAAAGCATAAAAAAACATTTTCTTATTTTAAGTTTTTAAATCAATCTAAAAATTATTTAATAATTAAAAAAAAGCATAACAAACCTTGAAAGGCATGAAAAAAAAGAAAGCGCCGAGCATGCTTAGGCGTGAAAAAAAAAATTTAAAAAGCTCGAATCGAGATGTTTTGCTCCCTATTCGAGTTTAGACAATGCTACATTTTAGAACACTGCATATAATACTCTTGATGTTAATATATTTTTAAAAGAAACGCATCTCCTTCAACTAACCCATAGTGTGATGGATTTCAAATTTGATGGTGGTGCATGCGAGCGTTCACAAGTTACAATGTCAAAAAATTAAACACTATATTATCAAAATAAAAAATAGTGTAAGTTACAATTTAAATAAATTACATATACTAGGTAAGTTATGATTATTGTAACTAATTAAGTCACTGTTTGGTGTAGATTTTTAATTTTTTTTAAAACTCATGTTCAATTACACATTTTCTCAATAGAATAATTTTATACTTGAATTCATTACCTTTTCCAACTTTTCGACTATATATTATTTTTAAAAAAAATCACTTTTCACAAAATTTATTATAAAAGATTCTACATCAAATAGGCCTTAAATGTAAGGATTCCCAAATTACTTTGCAAAAAATTACATACATAGAAAATGCTATGGTTCTTACACATAATTTCTTAATTTATTCAGAAGTAATTCGCGAGATCATACATCTCTCTTTCATAGTTATAAAGGAAAAAGGTTCAGCTAGTTGGATCTCGAACTTAATAATATGAACCGCATTTGAGAAGTGATACTAGATTTACAAATGAAAATCTGTCATTTTTTATCGGTGTATGTAAGGGTAATTAGCAAATAACGATTTCAAATTTCACCGGTACTGTGAAAAAAGTCATTACTTTTTATTTTTTGGCATTTTTATCCTTATTTCTACCTTTCATTGCGCAAGAGTCATTTTTATCTATTTTCTCAATTAAAAATTATAAATTGATAACGATTTCAAATTTCACCGGTACTGTGAAAAAAGTCATTACTTTTTATTTTTTGGCATTTTCATCCTTATTTCTACCTTTCATTGCGCAAGAAGTCATTTTTATCTATTTTCTCAATTAAAAATTATAAATTGATGAATATACCCTTCCTTTTAAATAAAACAAAAGGAAAAAAGAAAAAGAAAAATTGCAAACATAGTCCCAATGTTTTTTGAAAAGTGCAAAAGAATCTCAAATAAATTATTAAAATGGTAATTAACACATAATGTTCATACATTTCACTATTATTGCAAAAAAGTTCATACCTTTTATTTTTTTTGACATTTTCACACTTAATTACACATTTGATAGCGCAAACCATCTTTTCTATCTATTTTCATCCAATTTCTCAATAAAAGCAGTGAAATGACGAATATACCCTCTTATTTAAATAAAAAGCTAAATAATGAATTGCAATCATAGTCCCAATCTTTTTTAAAAAAAGTACAAATGAATCCCCAATAAATTATTTTTAAAAAATTATTTTTAAAAAAAAAATGTGCAAACGAGCCCAATTAAATTTATTTAAAAATTAGAAAATACAAACAAATCCCAAATAAAATATTAAAGAAATAAAAACTAAAAATATATATTTTTTATTTAAATATGAATGTATATTTATTATTTCACAGTTATTTATTGAGAAATTGGATGAAAATGATAGAAATAGTGGTTTGCACAATCAAATGTATAATTAAAGGTGAAAATGTTAAAAAAAGAAGAAGAAAGGTAGGGATCTTTTTCGCAGTAAAGTGAAAGATATGGTCATGATGTAGTAATTACCCTTTTAATAATTTATTTGGAACTCATTTGTTCTTTTTAAAAAAATTTAGGATTATGTTTGCAACTAATTTTTTTTAAAAAGAAGTGTATATTCATCATTTCAAAAATTTTAATTGAGAAAATAGATGAAAATGACCTTTTACGCAATGAAATGTGAAAATAAAGGTGCAAATGCCAAAAAATGAAATATATGGACGTTTTTCACAATAAAAAAAAAAATATGGACGTTATGTGCTAATTACCATTTGATAAAGTCATACTTGATATAATTTGTGTTATTTTATTTTATGATGTTGCACAGTGATGCACATTCCTCCATAACAAATAAACTAATAACATATTTTTGATGATTTGACAATATATATTAAAATAGAGAGACTCGAGATAATTAAATTTGTGGAGTCCAACCCTAAATTTTCCTATTTATATATTAATGATATACTACTTAAAAACAAATTAATTAAAGAATAAATATGTACAATTTTCAAATACATACATTTGAATTGTCATCAGGGAAACTTCACAATCTTACTGGCAAAAATCTTTTTCTTTTTCTCCAATATTTTAAATCTTTTAGTCAAAAGTTCATTTAATACACCCATTTCATTATCCTTGACATTCAATCAGAGAACTTTCAACAAAAATTGTCTTTTTTTGAAATAATTCTCAGTGTGGAATTAATCAGCCTACCACTAACACAATAATATAGCAAAGGTGTACAAACTAATTAAATAACAAATCATGGTTAATTCCATGTTAAATTCAAAAGAAGAATTATAAAAATAAACCATTTCAACGTCTACTTGTTAGAATTGATTGGACCATCGATCTTAGACATAAATTTACAACTTTAAAACGCGCATATGCAGAGTTAATATGAGCGTGAGAGATTTAACTAATAATAATCCGATGGTACATAATCAACACCCAAAAGAGCAACAAGACTAGGGCCCTGTTTGAGAGAAATTTCAATCAGGATTTTAATCAAAAAATCTAGTCGTTAACTATCAAATCAGTCACCATTTTTGACCTTCCCTCTCACAGGTGGAGCTCACGGGTTGACTTTAACGACTATAATTTTGATTAAAGTCCCACAAAAATTTCTCCCAAACACACTAGATTTTTGAGTTAAATATTAGGATTGCTCAACCAAATTGCAAAAAAAAAATGCCCATTTGATGATAGAGAGATAAGAGGCCTAATTGATGGAGATCTCCATTGTGATTCCAAGATAATTTTTTTTTTTTTTTACTCCAACAACAATAGAACAAAACAGCAGTCAATTATAACCAAATCAATCACTATTGTGAGCTTTTCCCAACTTTTTTTAAAAAAATAGAAATATATATGTAACAAAAGCTTTATACTTTTTTATCTTTGCTTGATTGGCACATTTATTGCAAACTATAATTTCACGTTATGTATAAATTTTAAATTTTATGACAACTAAGACTGTCACGGAACACTTGACGTATTTAAAATATTTTGGAATCAAGAGTCACTGACTATTTTAACACGGCGCCACACAAAGTTGGAATACCAATGGTTGTGGAACACTTTAGTTAAAATGTATTTCTCGCGATAATCTCATGAGGATGAGAGCCAAATCATCGTTACAAGGCATTTCTCGTCGAGATTTTATTTTATATAAACAAATCAGTTGTCATTAAAAATAATAGAATAATTGATTGATATATAAATATCTGGTAAAAATATATCTAAGAGAAGAAAGTAAAATGTCCCTAAAAGGTATAGTTACGTAAATATTTCGTAGGTGGAGCCGTGGACAATTTTAATATTCTTCAAGATTCCGAATTTAGGACAAAGCTCATTGAACATTAAAGTATTATTAATAAACAACAAAGATTCAATTTTGTTTTGGTCAAAGATTCATGCTTTGATCCCACAAATTGCGCCACTAGTTACAAATATGCTATAGCTTTTCTTTTCTTGCACACAAGTGTTCCTAAACCATATTCACAATTCATGGGTGATACAAATAAGTAAGCTATTGTTACACTACGATCTCTACTTATCGAGGTACTTAAACGACAGTAGGATATCTCGATACACTAAGTCAGAAACTTGTATCAGGAACTTAAATTTGAGAGTGTTGTTTTCTCAACAGAGTTTAAGAATCTTTTAGTCAATTGATCTGAAGTGCCTGAACCACGTATTATATCTTTACCCAAGAGTAAGGAGGGATTACAATTATTGCCATTTGTCAATCCAAGGCTTCCTTCTCGAAATGTTCGATAGAAAAAAAAAATTCTAAAATGTTTGACATGGTTTCACAATCTTTGATTCAACAATAATTCTTGTTTATATGAATTACTTCTTCCTTCCTACCATAAACTTCTTTTAGTGCTTTCATTCATTCCCCGGCCGTGTGGATATGTCTCTTCTTTATCAAGAACTTTTAAAATTTCCACTTAAGCTTGCCTAAAAATAACAAATCATATTGCTTTACCCTTTTGAAACAAACGTTTATTCAAAGCACTTATGAAAGGGTTACATCTTAAAGTATGTTTGAAAAAGCTTAAAAGTAAGTAAAAGAAAATTTTATATATTTTAATTTGTAAAAATATATTTATATAAACTAATTGCTGTATCTCTTATTTTAAATAAAGAAAAAGTTACCCACTTCAAATTTAATTTACTTTCGAATAAAAATAAATTACTTATCTAGTTTCAACTTTGGCAGAAAAATATTGTAATTTAAAATAAAAACAAAGTCATGTTCAACACTTGTGAATAAACAATTCAGAAAATATAAATGAGAACTGTGCTGACGATTTTGTAACGGTTATTTTCGGTGTTCCAAAAAGTTCGTCTAAGCGGTGCCTAGGCTCGGGCAAAACACGCAATGATCACCTAGTGTTAGTCTAGTTTTTACATTTCGAAAACTTGAAAAATGTATTATTGACTAATTGTAGGAATTAAGAAGTAAATATACTATTTTTTATAATTTAGATGTTTTGTATATATTAATTTAATTATTAAATAATTTTTAAAATGATTAAAAATTTAAAATAATATTAAAAATAAGAAAACGTTTTTTTTACATCTAAACTTCGCCTATACACGTAAAGCTTGAAACTTGGCCTTCAAGTCTAGTCATGTTTTATGATTTTTAGAACACTGGTTATTTTGATGAAGATAACGAGAAAATGTACATTTCAAAATTTATATTCAATAAATTAATTATTTACGTGAAGAAACTTTGACACAACATCTACTACGATGCAGTTCAACATATTTGAGTTTATGTTTGGTTTAGTTACAAAAATTGATAAAAATTAAATTCAAAGCTAACAAGTAATTTTAACCACATTTATCCATGTTTGATGACCATTTTTTTTTTTTTTGGAAAAACATTGTTTTGAATAGTGAATTTTTGGAGAACGTGTAGTTAAAAAGTGGGAAAAAGTGTTGGGTTTACATGTAAAATATTTTATTGTATAAATATGTGATTGAAAATGAGTATGTAGAAAAAAAGAACTTTTAAAGAATGAGAGATTTATGTCATTCACAATTTCTTAAAATTTTTAAATCATAAATCTCATCAATTTTTATCAAAATATAATAAAAATCTATTTTTTAAAGGGTAATTAGCACATAACGTTATCATCTTTCACTACTATTGTGGAAAACGTCATCATATTTCATTTTTGACATTTTCATCCTTATTTCCACATTTTATTGCGCAAAAAGATCATTTTCATCCATTTCCACAATTAAAAATTGTGAAATGACGAATATACCATTATCTTTAAATATAACAAAAATAAAAAGCAAAAACTAATTGCAACCATATTCCCAATTTTTTTTTTAAAAGAGAAAATGAGTCCCAAATAAATTATTCAATGGGTAATTAGCACATAATGTCCATACCTTTTACTATTATTGCGAAAACGTCCATACCTTTTTTTTTTTTTTTTTACATTTTCACCATTTTTTACACATTTGATTGCACAAGCCATCATTTCATCCAATTTTTATCTAATTTCTTAATAAAAAGTTGTGACATGATGAATATATCCTTCAATTTAAATAAAAAGCTAAAGAATTAATTGCAAACACGATCCTAATTTTTTTAAAAAAGTGCAAATGAGTCCCAAATTAATTATTAAAAAATTATAATTTTTTTTTAAAAAAAGAAGTACAAATGAGCCCCAAATAAATTATTAGAAAATTAGAAATTAGTCTTTTTTTTATATATAAAAAAAAAGTGAAAACGAGTCACAAATAAATTATTAAAAAATTATAATTTTTTTATTTTCCTTTTTTTAAAATGAGGGTGTATTCATCATTTCAGAACTCTTTATTGAGAAATTAGATGAAAATGGATAGAAATGATGTTTGCATAATCAAATGTGTAATTAAGGGTGAAAAATGCAAAAAGAAAAAAAAAAGAAAGAAAGAAAGATATGGATGTTTTCCGCTATAATAGTGAAAGGTAGAGACATTATGTACTAATTACCCTTTCAATAATTTATTTGAAACTCATTTGTACTTTTTAAAAACAATGGGACTATAATTGCAATCATTTTCATTTAGTTTTATTTAAATAAAATGTTATATTCGTCATTCTACAATTTTTAATTGAGAAAATGGATGAAAATAACATTTTGTGCAATAAAAGCTGGAAATAAGAGTGAATATACCAAAAAAATGAAAGATAAAGACGTTTTTCACAATTATAAAGAAAAGTAGGGGAATATTATGTGTTAATTACCCCTTTTCTAAAAACAAAATCAAATAGAGCTGAATATTCTTCAAATATTCCAATACTATTATTGTCTATCCAATATTAAGTGCACTAACTAATTTTCGTTTCCCTTACGTTTGGTTTAGGGCATTTTACAATTGTGAATCATCTTTTTACTTTTAAAAATATTACATGGGTTATCTGACTTTCCATCTTCATAGGTAGTAATCTATGACTGACTTAAAAGATATTATATTAAAAAATGTAACTTATATAGATAATGCTATTCCCACAACTCTTCACTTGAGTATGTAATCTGCAAGCCATAATGCTATCCTCACAAATCTTGAGTATATCGTTTTATTTAATAAATGCAATCTCTATTTCTTGAAAGTTCGATCTTTTCAATTACAAAAATGCTGAATGTACAGTCTTTTTGTACAACATTTTTGACAGCCCCCTCACATGAGGTGGAGCCTCTTACAAGGTATGGAATTTGATTCTTTGTAAGAACTAGTATGGCAGTTCCTGTACCTTGATCTGTTGAGACACATCTCGCGATTTACCTCCTCCACAATGTTCTAGGGGCGGGACGGTGGGGGACCCTTAAGGTTGGGGTTCAACCTTTAAAAAAAAAAACAAAAATACAAAAATGCTTTCAAGGACATTAGTAATTATTAATACATGTCTTTTGTACATTGTAATGAAAGACATACAATTATGGAATATTTAGTACAATAAAAAAAATGCTTGCAGTGACCGTTTTGTGATTTTCAGATAACTTCAATAACCGTTTGTGAAATTAACCCTATTTCTTTTTCAGGAAAAATATAAAGCAAAAATTTATTAACAAAACAACCGGCAATCGAACACCCCTACAAGCAATCAATGGAAACATAAATTTGACGATGGAATAACATCAATGAAAATACCCCAAATACAAATCAATGCAAACACACGAGAAAGTAGTCAATGGAACTTTGTGGCGACGAAATAAAAATACAAATTCTTCTAAATAGTGCATCTCTAAATAATAAGCAAAGGATTTTGATGTAAACGTCGTTTTTTAAATTAAACTATTCCTAGCATTTTTCTTTTCTTTATTTCCACAAGAAAAAGATAGGTCCACCAAAACGGCAAATGAAAGGGAGCATACAAAAGTCAAGTCTCCTTACCTTTTTGAAACGTAAACATTTGTTTGGACTTAGAGGACTGAAAAGGAGTGTAACCTTTGGAAACGTTTAAATTTTCTTTTTCTTATTTTACATAAAAAAAAAAACTTATTTTGAGTTTAATTTGAAAAAAAATATTTATGCAGTTTAATTTGATAAAAAATATTTATGCTTTATTTATCTACTTTTGATTATACTTACTTATGAATAGTGTTCTAAAAAGTGCACGTAATGGGCACAAAACGTATCGCCTCGCCTTACACTTTTTCATGCTTTTGTTTTTCTTTTTTACATTTTTTTCGAGCCTAGAAGAGTTTTTTTACAATTTTTTCTTTAATTATTAAATACTTTTAGGCTATGTTTGATAATAGAAATTTTCCTTCGAAAATGAAAAATGATTTCCATTTCCATCCATTTGCATTGTTTGATAGACATAAATTTCTAGGGAATTGTTTTTCCACAAACCTCACTCACGCACCATTTTTCCTATTTTTGGAGGAATTGGATTTCGCACCATTTTTCCTACTTTTTGGTGGGAAATTTGATTCCAGGTTTTTTTTTTTTTTGGTAATGGAAACAAATTTCATAATTAAGTGTAAATAAAAATTTTACGGGTGGAAAATTATACCAATCAAACACACTTAATTAACAATTCCGTACAAAACAATTTTTAGGTAATTACTTTCCCTGGAATTCATTTTCTTTCCACCCATTTTTCACTATTGCAATCAAACGGGCCCTTAGATTGATTTAAAAATTATATTAAAATAAGAAAACATTTTACTATGCTTTTTTATGCATAGACCTCGTCTAGGACAAAGTTTTGTTTCCACTCTTTACGCTTTTTATAATACTGCTTATGAGTAAATTTTTTAAGCGTAACCAAACATGCTCTAAGTCATACACCGAGGAAGTGAACACGACAGACAACAAAAATATGTATATGAAACATGTATTCAAGAGTACCATTAATTATGCTTATGACGACAATTATAATTATTAATTGTCTTGTGAGAAAAGTTCTTGACGTTAGGTTTTTCAATACCTTTCTAAACCAGAAAAACTTTTTTAAATTAGATGGATCATAATGAGATTCTATCATTAAATTAAAGAGATTCTATTTTGATACCACCAAAAATAAAAATTAGTAACAATATTTTTTTCCCCAAAGAAAAAAGATTATTTTATTATATTTTTTCCAAAAAAAATGATTATTTTATTTTGTCTCTCCTCCTCAATTCCGGGAGCGACCATATATATCCCACATCGTAACAACTCACTCCCCCGCCGAGGAATCATCACTCTCCGGAACCACCGTGGCACCACACTAATTTTGTCTTTACACCGTCATTAATGGCGGCGCTGCGTAAGGCCTTAGCGAAGCGTCTTCTCACCGGCACCCCCAAAGACTCAACCCTTGTACTCTCTAAACACTCAGCTATTCCTAACGACGCTAAAGCTGAATTCCGCCGTGAATTCTTCACCACGTCAGAATCCTTCGCCACAGGATTCCTCCGCCGCTTTCTCCAGCGCCGCGCCATTAACAACCACTCCTCCCCCACCTTCCTCACCCTCCCCGTCGGGGACAAGCTCAGAGATAAAATCAAATCACTAAACATCGCCGGAGACCACCGTGAGGCTCTTAACTGGATGAACCCACCTCCATCACCCTCGCCGCAGAAGGAATCCGACGATTTCGTCGTGAAAATTAAGGATGTCAAGAAAATGCTCAGGTTTGTTCAGTTGGAGAAGGTTAAACAAAGACTAAGGAACATCCCGGAGAATACAATTCCGTACGGCGAGTTCGTACGGATTTGCGGTGATGTTTGTGGGAATGAAGAACACGGGCTCGAGTTTTCAAGAGCCTTGGATGATTCCGGCGACGTCATCGTCCTCGGTACCGTCGTTTTTCTCCGGCCAGAGCAGGTAAAAATATATTCTCAAAATCAATTTTTTTAAATATCCTGAAATTAAATGAATATTAATCAATTTTAGTTTTCATTTTATCTTTTTTCATAAATAAATATTACTTTAGAATTTTGTTTTCCTATATGTGATAATTTTGAGATAAAGAATTTACACTAATAGCCATCTGAAAAGTTAAAGATTACACGTACCAAACACAGAATAGACAACAATTAAATACACTGGTTGCACTTAACATGTGAAATGAGTCTTATAAACTTGTTTCTCAACGTGAATGCCATTTTTAAAGAGCGAGAGATTTCGTGACATTTTTAGGTCAAATACACTAACAATACTTATCATGTGAAATGAATCTCATAAACGTGTTTCTTATAATGTGTTCTAAACATTGATGGCATTTACAAAGAACGAGGGATTTCGTGACATTTTCCTGTTAGCAGCTTCGCATTTCCAACGAGTTGTTT
This sequence comes from Fraxinus americana, assembly GCA_035079005.1. Taxonomy (NCBI): domain Eukaryota; kingdom Viridiplantae; phylum Streptophyta; class Magnoliopsida; order Lamiales; family Oleaceae; genus Fraxinus; species Fraxinus americana. Next base: position 25,164,171 of record CM068720.1, read on the forward strand.
ATTTAATAGTTGTATCCATGAATCAAATAAAATCATATTAGTGTGTGTTTGAGACACATTCTTTTGAAAGAATGTATTATTGAATAGTAGATTGATGGAGAATGTGTGGTTAAAAATGAAGGAAAAGTTATTGATGTGATGGAAAATATTATTTTATTGAAGAATGTGTGGTTGAAAATGAGTAGAAGAATGAGAATGAAAAAAGTAATGTGTACCAAACAGGGCCTTAATCTAATAAAAAAATGGAAATGTGTTCTTGATTAAGCCCCTGTTTGGTCCCCATTTTGGGATGTTGAAAATTTTTGGAATAGTGATTGATGAGAGAATGTGTGGTAGAAAAGTAATGAAAAGTTTTAGATTTGTGCGTAATATTATTTTATTTGATGAATGTGTGGTTGAAATGAAGAAAAAGAAAAAATTAATGTAATGTAATAGAAAAAAATGGAGGCCAAATGGGGGCGAATATTGTTCAATACTGTGTAATTCAAACATGAAGCGAAGATTATAGCTCCAAATCTCACTATTGCTTTTGCAGGTGGCGAAAAAAATGGAGAAACTAATTTCCCAATCTATAATAGCCATGCCAAACGACCCAAGAAGGAAAGAACTGGCCCATCTAGAAAAGGAAAAGTCCATAATAGACCAAAAGGCCCATTCTCTGGTTCAAAGAGAACTCTACTTTGGGCTGGGCTTTCTTATTCTCCAAACATTGGGCTTTATGAGGCTAACTTTTTGGGAACTAAGTTGGGATGTAATGGAGCCCATTTGCTTCTTTGTGACATCAGCCCACTTTGCAATTGCCTATGCTTTCTTCTTGAGGACATCACAAGAGCCCTCCTTTAATGGCTACTTCCAGAGACGTTTAAAAGTCAAGCAAAAGAAGCTTATGCGAATTTACAACTTTGACCTTGAAAGGTACAATGAGCTTTGTGAAGCATTTTATTGTAATAATACATATAAATAGTGATGTAGATTAAGATGTCAAATTTTGAAAGTTGATATTTCAAGTTGCAGCTGTGGGATTTTTTCTTCTCTGTGACAAGATATCATTGTAGTTGTATATTAAACATAATGAAATTCTCTAATCAAAGAGCTAGAAATTACTTATTAGCCCTTGTTTGATCTTCATTTTTTTCAAAATATATTTTTCTCTCGCTTCTTTTCAATCACATATTCTTCAATAAAAATAATATTGCACGCAACCCAACACATTTTCCTTCATTTTTAACCACATATTTTTCATCAATCTACAATTTCAAAAAGCATTCTATACTAAAAATGGGACTCAAACAAGCTCATATGTCTTTCCATGTAAAAATTGAAATGAATTATAAATGAGTAATTATTTCACTTGGGTATTGTTGGGGGTTTTTCATGATGAAAAATTGTTGATGATATAAAAAACAAAACAACCACGTAGCATAAAAGTAAAAATCGAACACAAGAACACCAAGAGATGTTGACCCAATTCAGTCAATCGGCCTAATCTTGGAGCTAGGGGTGGGCAAAAAACCACCCAACCCGCCCGAACCGACTCAAATCGACCGGTTTGGGTCGATTTTTTTTAATTTTTTTGGCTGGTTTGGTTTTTTTTTTTTATTATTATGTCAGGTTGGGTTGGGTTACGGGTTGGTCCACAAACTTGCCCGACCCGACCCAGAAAGGGGAAAAAAAACAGAAAAAATGGGTGACTCTTTTCTCATTAGTAAGGCAGTAGACTCCCAGGTCCCAGCTCATTTCTAGAAAGTGGAAATTGGAAAACAAAGCTCCCGTCCAAAAATGATACAAACTCTAGAAAATCTCTCCTTCTCTCCTACAGCCCCACTAAAATCTTCGAGGAGATTCCTCTTGCTCCTGAGGCAGCTTGTGTTGGACTTGAAATCAAGGTTGTGGGCAACGATAGTGGGGATTTCTCGAATTCACGGCCATTCTTTGGACTCAAATTCCTTCTCGATTCACGGCCATTCTTCTCATCTATTAAGCTGAATCTTCTCGAATCCTCTTTACGTAATTGAATTTCTCCACTGTAGTATATTTCTTATTCTTTTGAATTCGGTTATTATTGAAGAAAATAATCATTGTTCTTCGTATTTTATTGTTTACGAGAAATAGACATAATAGTTTGTTTGTTATGCATCATCATCCACTCACCGTTGAATCTTAGTAGTATGTTTGATGCTGTATGGAATTCGGTTCTGGAATATTTTTGTGGAAGTGCGCTTTTTAATCCCTTATTTAGGTCCTTGAAGTTTTAGAGCCTCTGGACTTTTTCATACATAACGTAATTCATGAGTTTGCTTTTAAGAGAATGATAATTAAGTATATCGATAGCTTGATTATTGTGTGTATTGAGCACATTGACGCTGCTCTTTGGTTTCTTGCTTCTAAATTTGATTTTCCACCCCACTTGCAAATGAAAAAATCTTAGGTTACAAGTGATGAAACCTTTAAAACTTAGTAGTCCAAACCTTCTTTAGGTTTATTACAAGTTATATAATTATCTATTCCTTCTAGTGTTTTCCTCAAGATATGAGTCTGTAATGGGCACATTCGGGGATTTTTATGCATTCAGCGTTCTGTTTGCAGCAAATGCAGTGAGCTTCCTTTTAATATGCTAATTTTTTGGTATTTAGAGTAGTTCATAGGCATGATCATATAAACTTGGTATGAACCCAAAATGCTGGAGGCCTTTTCGTAGTTCATTAAGTCCTAACCCGACCAACCCAACTCAAACCCAACTCAACCCGACCGACATTTGGTTGGGTTGGGTTGTGTTGAATTTCAATCAAACCGATCGTGTTGGGTTGGATTTGAGTTGGGGCAAAAACAAACCCAACCCAACCCACGCCCACCCCTACTTGGAGCACAGGGGTAAGCTCTTTTCACTATATACATTAAGGGCATGTTTGATAGTATATATTTTTTAGGAAAAATGGAAAATAAATTTCATTTCCCTCCAATTTGTTTGTTTGATAGGGAAAAAGTTGCCAAGAACTCATTTTCCACCAACCCAGCCCACGTGACCTGTTTTTCCCCAAAATTGAGGAAATGGGAAAAGCTTTTCCAGGTGCGGCTGCTTTTTTTTTTTTTTTTGGTAATTGGAACAAATTTCATAATTAATTATATAAAAAAATTTCACTTTAATGGACAATTTCCATGTAAAACGAAACCAAATGAACACTAAACTTTGATAAAAAAAGTTTTCGAACAAAATTTTTTTCTTTTTTCTTTTATTCAATGGTAACAAATATCACAATCAATTATAAAAAAAAAATTCACTTAAATGGACAATTTCCATTTAAAATAAAGTCAAACGTGAACAAAAAAATCCAAAATTTCAAAATTTTTTCTGGTGGAAAATTATACCAATCAAACACATTTAATTAACAATTCCCCACAAAACAATTTCTAGGCAATTACTTACCATGAAATTCATTTTCTTTTCACCAATTTTCCACCCTTTCAATCAAAAGGATCCTAGGCGGTGTCTGGCAGCACTTCTTGCCACAATTGAAAGTGAAATTCAGACCGTTGGTAAAGTGTCTTGTGAGAGAGAAGTCAAAGTTTACGGCTGTCAACGGGCATAAAAACACTAAAAATCTGGGGGAAAATCACAAACACACAGCCCTCTAACTTCCTTCCAGAGAGGGGAGAGTACATCAACCAAATCCCACAAATTTTTTATTCTAGATCATCAAGGTCTCGTAAAAACAACCCTTCTAACATCAACCTATCAAACAAATAGAAACAGTCCAATATTTTTGGACCCCAAGATTAGTGTAGTAGACCTACACAACAAGTTTTACACTAATCTCTCAACAATAATCAACAATCGAAGAAGTGAAGAGAATAAAGATGAACTAAACTCAGAGTAGAGTCTGGAAACTCAAAGTCGAAAAGCCATCCAAGCTAGAAAATCATATTAGGCTATGGATTAATCTCAGCCCTTGATGAGATCTAACCATCAGGGGCCATTTAAAAGAAGCACAATCTTTGTAACAATCAGGCCATCAATGAGAGGTTGCCACGGAGGCTATCCTATCCCCCAAGACATCATAGTCATTTTAAAAAAATAACACCATTTAAAGTTGTAATTTGAGACACACGTTTCCTTCATGTATAATTTACTATATTTTTTAATTAGTGATTTATTTGGCCTCTATTTTCTAAAACTCATTTTCAACCACAAATTCTTTCAATAAAATAATTTTGAACGAGAATTCATAAATTTTTCCTATTTTTTAACCATACGTTCTTTATAATTACTTTTTATAAATTTATTCGTAAAAATCTCTGTCATAAATACATTATTTATTTCGAGGGACGTGCAAGAGGTAGGTCACATGCCCTCTCAGATTGGGCTAGGTTGTATTTAGGGATTTCAAAATGACTTTTCGGCTCGAATGACTCGGGGCTCGAGTCGAGCCCGAGCTAGCCCATGTTGCTCGTCGAGGCACAGAGGCATTTTCGGCCCGCAACCGAGTTTTATTAAAAAAATAAATTAATTAAAACAATAGTATAGATAGTTGCAAGTAGCTAGCTGCCTTGTCAAAGGCAGTGTAGACGCCGTAAATTCATCATTTTTTTCAAAATTTGAATTTGAAATTCAAATGTAGTTGAAACGGATACATTTTTTTGCTATCAATATATGAAAAAATTTTACCACCTCATATCATTTTACTTCAATTAATCTCCAATTTCTTTAATCTAATGTTCAGTATTCTAGTCTCCAGTTTTTTTTTACTATAATCTCCCATTTAGCTGAGTTTCAAAAAATTTCCCAGTATTCTAGTTTCAATTTCAATCTCCAATATCTTTACTCTAATATTCAATTTCTTTTACTCTAATATTAAATATTTTTTGTATAATAGTTATAGATGAATTTTACTAGTGATGAAATTAATTAATTTAAAGGTAGTTTGAGTATTCCATCCAATTACGATTCATCTTAAAATATTTCAATTGATTTTGAGGATATCGAATAGGAAGAAGTACTTGAGATAAAAATGTCGAAAAATGAATTGGATTGTTGCCAATATATGAGACGTAAAAAAATTGATTTTCAAAATTGAGTTGATATATGAAAAACATGTTGTAATTACTGTGACAAAGAACTTAGTCAAAAGCCTGATTTATAAAAGAGTTTCATAAGAAAGTCACATTAAACCAACTTGGTTTGAAAGCTCTTTTAATCAAACAAAATACTTCTAGAAAATCATCCCAATATGATCAAACACAGCATCTTAGGCTTGGGTTGGGATTGCTTTTAGAGCAAAATTTACGCATGCTTCTCAAACACTCATTTTTATTTCAAGTGTTTGGTGAACTTAAAAAAATTGTTTATGAAAGAAACTGCAACATCTTGCGGCGACTATTGAAGAGCAAAAAGGTAGCTTCTTAAATTTCCTTTTTAGCTTCTCTATTTATCTACTATTAAAATACCAATCTTAACCTCTATTGAAGGTTGCAACCGTGTCATCCCAGACGAGGGGTGGGATGCCGACTTCTGCACGAGCCTGATTGTGGGTGGAAAGAAAGTGTTGAGGGGAGTTTTGGGCTGTGGAATGAGGAGTTAGGATTAAGATTATTAAGGAAAACATAATAATTGTTGTGTACAGTGACTCCATTGAAGTGGTAGGTTGAGTGTAGGGGACTGGAGCAGATATATTTATAGACTAGTTCTTCAAGCTGTTGGCAAAATGTAGGGATGGCTAAAAATGTCTGTTCAACTCAAAATCCGTGGAGTCACCCATCTAATCGGGTAAACGAGGTAGGGATGGGGCGAGAGTCATTGCCTCGAAGCAGGTACGAGAATCATAGTCCATACCTCGCTACCCGTTTCGTTTAAAGTTAATTTTAAATTTAATTTTTTTATCAAACAAAAATAATAGATTTATTATATTTTTAAAGAGAATATAAGTTGTTTCTAACAGATTAGTAAAAAAGTAATAATATTTACTAAGTAAAAATATAAAAAAAATAAAAGTAAAAAATAAAATAAATAAAAAATTAAAATAAAAAATAAATGGGGTGATAATGGGGCAAGGGACTTGTCCCACTTTAAATGGGTATGAGAATAGGGTAAGATAACAAAAATAACCGATGAGATGGGGGTGTGAATGATTGAATCGTCTCATACCCTTTCTGTTGCTATCCCTAGCAAAACGAATTGTCCTATCTATTTGGACATATTTACGTACCTGCATGAAGGGTGAATTGTTGGGGAAAATTGGAGAATCAAAGTAGATCAATCAAAACCGAAGGTTCGTGTTTACACGGTTTCTTTAAATCGAATTCGTCGCCTCACCGGAGTGCAATAGGTTTTGATTGGTATTCGATTCCCAGGATACAATCGGTTGTCGGTTCCCACTGCACTACGTTAACCGTCGACAAACTAGCCGTGTTTTTTCTCAAAAAACTTTAGCAAAGGAAGAACAAGAATAAAAACAGAGGCTGGTAGAAATGAAGGAGGAGGAAATGGGTTTGTTTTTTTCTCTTATTGTCTTTGCTGTTGTGTTTGCTATGTTCACTCCAATCGAGAGCTCTTCTATTTATACCTATAGAGGAGGATTCAGCTTTTTAATGCATTGAATGGAGAGTTACATGAATGAGGAGTTACATCACTGATGAAAATGAATGAGGAGTTACAGTACTGATGAAATTCAAACGGATGGATGATGAAACTGATTTTCATTGAAAATGATAGGAAATAGATTTTCATTCAATATTTCCAACAATCCCCCACATGAATGAAAATTTGGAAAACTTGAGAAAGATAGAGTAGAACGAATCAATTCTGCACATGATAGGTAACATTTAGCTTTGAACCTTCCCTTGTGAATCCTATCGGGAATTACTAGCAAACCGGTGGATCTGATGCATTGAACTGTTTCGCCATTTGTGTAAACCAAGACAATAGATCTCACACAGGACCATTCTAGGCACATTGTAGTTCTCAATGTTGTGCACGTTTTGACCATGAACATGTCACCTGGTTCTGCAAGTATTTGTTCAAGGATGTAGCCCTCCCAATCCTTATAGAAGCGGGCCCACTTCACACTCACATAGATGACCTCTTAACTCAACATTTCACAACAACGCTTAAGGGTCATTAAAAGCGTAGCTTAACCTGCATCTTCCAATCACTCTGAACACCATAGGAATGAGCAGAAGGAGAACCTTCTTAGTGATTTACACAGATATATATGGTTTGGTTGTTCCTTTGAACCTAGATCCTAGGATCTCCATTCAACTAGGTTGAGTTTCCACCATGATACCTTTCAACGTTGTCATAGGCTGCAAACCTATTCCCCTCGATGCTTTTTCAACTAGCTCTCGAGTTAACTCTTTGGTTAGCAGATCCACAATATTATCCTTTGACTTTACGTAGTCTAGAGGGATAATACCTTGTGAGAGTAGTTGTCGAATGGTATTATGTCGTTTTCAAATATGTCGAGACTTACCATTATACATATTGCTCTGTGCTCTGCCAATTGCTGATTGATTATCGCAATAAACACAAATTGCAGAGACAAGTTTTGACCATCTTGGAATGTCCTCAACAAACTGGCGAAGCCACTCTACTTCTTCTGTTGCTTTGTCCAAAGCGATGAACTCCGATTCCGTTGTAGATCTTGCGATGCAAGTTTGTTTTGACGATTTCTAAGAGACAGCTGGACCACTAAGAATGAAGACTCATCCACTAGTAGATTTTGAATCTGACATATCTGATATCTAATTTGTATCAGCATACCCTTCGATTACTGTAGGGTATCTATAATAATGTAGTCCAAAATCATGAGTGTACCTCAAATAATGTAATACCCTGAAAATAGCTCTCTAGTGGATAGCACCCGGGTTACTTGTGTAGCGACTCAATCTGCTAGCTAGTATGTTATATCCGGTCTCGTACAAATCATTAAATACATTAAACTCCCAATTATCCGAGAATATCCTAACTGTGACACACCATCACCAGTGTTCTTGGATAAGTGGAGACTCAAATCCACTAGAGTCCTGGCCATAGTGGTATCTGACTTATTGAACTAGTCTAGTATCTTATCAATGTAATGAGATTGAGATAACACAAGTCCATTAGGTGTTCGAGTAATTTTCACTCCCAAGATGACATCCGCGAGATCCATATCTTTCATGTCAAATTTTGAGTTTAACATATTTTTAGTGGCTTTGATAATCTTATCAGAGCTGCCGACAATGAGCATGTCATCGATGTACAAACACAATATGACATCCATCATTAGTGTCCTTGCACATATACACACTTATCGCACTCGTTGATTCTAAAACCACTAGAAAGCATAGCATTATCCAATTTCTCATGCCATTGCTTCGGTGCTTGCTTTAAACCATAAAGTGATTTAACCAGCTTACAGACTTTTCTTTCCTGACCTGGAGCCGAAAATCCCCTGGTTGCTCCATGTAGATTTCTTCATTCAAATCTCCATTTAGGAAAGCTGTGTTTACATCCATCTGATATATTTTCAGATTTCACAAGGCTGCAATAGCAATTATCATCCAGATAGAAGTTATTCTCGACACAGGAGAATAAGTATCAAAGTAATCTAAACCTTCTTTTTGCTTATAACATTTGATTACTAGCTGAGCTTTATATTTGTCAATGGAGGCATCTACCTTAAGATCTACTTGTAGCCCAAAGGCTTACAGCCCGATGAAAGATCTACTGATTCCCAGGTATGATTCTGTAGGATATAATCGATTTCACTCTTGATGGCTTCTTTCCACAGATGACCATCTGGAGAAGATATAGTTTCTTTATAGCTTTGAGGATCATTCTCCATCAAATATGTGAGAAAATCAGAGCCAAACGTCTCAGAAGTTTTGGTCCTTTTGCTCCGTCTAGGCTCATCTTCACCTTCTTCAACTGGATATTTACTGCTGCCGGAAGCAGAAGATTTCATAGTCCGAGGAGTTAACTGGTTAGGAGATTTATAAGGAAATATATTCTCAAAGAATTGTGCATTCTTAGACTCCATAATCGTGTTCGGATGAATATCAGGTATATTCGAATAATGCACAAGGAACCTATATGCACTACTATTTTGTCATAACCAATAAACACATAGTCAGCTGTCTTAGGTTCAATCATGACCTTCTTAGGAGGAGGCACCGTGACCTTTGCAAGAAACCCCGACATTCGTAAGTATTTATACGAAGGTGTATGACTTGTCCCAAGTTCATATGGAGTCTTATCCATATTCTTTCTTAACACTTTATTCAAAATGTAATTCACAGAAAGAATAGCTTCTCCCCACATGTTCTGTGGTAATCCAGAACTAATCAACATAACATTCATCATGTTTTTTAAGGTTCGATTTTTGCGCTCAGCAATTCCGTTCTGCTGAGGTGAATAATGTGTAGTAGTTTGGTGAATTATTCCATGTTTAGCACAAAATTCATCAAATGGTGATTCATATTCACCACCACGATCACTTCGCAGCACCTTTATTTTCTTACTAAGTTGATTTTCAATTTCATTCTTATAAAGAATGAATTTATCGATAGTTTCGTCTTTACTTTTAAGCAAGTACACATAACTATATCTCGTGCTATTGTCGACAAAAGTAATAAAATATTTATTGCCACCTCTAGTTTGGACAAATTTTAAGACACATATCACTGTAGACTAGTCCCAATGGCTCGATACTTCTTTCAATACTATGAAACAAAGACCTAGTAACCTTAGCCTCAACGCAGGTTCCACAGTTATGTTTTGAATCAATTTGAAATCTATGCAAGTAGTTTAATTTGCTTAGTCTACGTAATGCATTGTAATTTATGTGACTTAATCTACCATGCTACAGATCAGAAGGAGTTTTCTCATCATTCATAATAGTTGGGGTTGCAACAATTACATTCAATTTAAATAGGCCATCAGTCATATAGCCTTTCCCAACATAAACTCCTATTTTGGTAATCACAAGCTTATCCGTCTCAAGGACCATGCGGACACCATTCTTGCTCAGAAGAGACCCAGAGACTAGATTTTTACGAATCTCTGGCACGTACAACACATTAGTCAAAGTAAGCTCTCTACCAGAGGTCATCTTTAGGATCACATTGCCTTTACTAAGCACTTCAGAAGTTGCAGAGTTTTCCATAAACAACTTTTCACCATTTGTAACTGGTGTGAAAGTAGTGAACATGCTTCTGTTGGAGCAGACATGACAAGTGGCCCCAGTGTCTAGCCACCACTCTTTAGGGTTAGACCCCACCAGGTTAACCTCACTAACCACCGCCATAAAGTTTAGGTCAGATGTGTCATCTGAGAGATGATCTCTCTCATTTGCAACCATATTAGCGTGAGGGGGCTGCTTGTTATCCCTATGCTGCTGACGGCAGTCTGCTGATCAATGCCTAATTTTGTCACAATTGAAGTACTTTCCATTGAAGTTGAACTTAGGTTTCTTTCCTACCCCACCGGTAGGCTTCAATCGAGACCCTTTCGTGGTTTGCTTTTTATCTTTCCAATTTTCGTTATCCTGTTTGGCTTTAAAGGAATGACCTTTCTTGATACCAGAACTTTGGCCGTGCTCTAATATATTAGCCTTCTCAGAGTAAGAATTCCCTGACTTACGTTCAGCTTTTTTGTTATTCTCCTCAATGCGCAGCTTGATAATTAAATTCTCGAAAGACATCTCTTTCTTCTTATGCTGCAAATAGATTTTGAAAGCCTTCCACTGAGGAGGTAGCTTTTGAATAGCAGTAGCCACCTATAGAGATTTTGACATGATCAGACCCTCAAACATGCATTTTTTGCAAGGGCACTTGATACTCCTGCACTTGGCTCATCACTGAACGTGAATCAACCATTTCAAAATCCATGCACCGACTGGCCAAGAATTTCTTAAACCCAGCATCCTCGGACTTGTACTTCTTTTCTAAGGACTCCCAAAGCTCATTAGTAGACTTTTTTTACCACATACACGTGATACAGAGAATTTTGTAGGCCATTCAATACATAGTTGCAACACAAAAAATAGCACTTTTCCATGCATCCCAAGCCGCATGCCTATGCATATTAGTGTCGTTTTCAGCGACGACAGGGGCATCCTCGATGAGGAAACGTGCAAGGCCAAAAGTAGTAAGATAAAAAATCATCTTATTCTGACATGTCTTAAAATCAGTGCCAACAAACTTATCCGGTCGAATTGCATGATTCATCGGAAATGGAGCCAGAAACGATGACAAAAGTACCGATGCCGCAGCCCTAGGTACTGGTAAATGTATTGTGCCAAACTGGATTGCCGACGCCACAGTTTTAGGCAAAGTGGGGTTCACTCCAACATGAGGAATCTCACCACCAATTGTCCCATCAACGGGAGGAATTCCAGTCGAGGTCTCCATAGGGTTCACAACGGTCATTGTGGGATTTGATACACCGGTACTAACAATGTTGTTTCAGTTGTTCACGTCGTCATTTATATGTGACGCCATTTAACCTTAAAGAACAACAACAAAGGTTTAGAATAATACCGAGTTTGTAAACTAGAAATAGATTCAAGATCCATGTTATCGATTCGAAACAAAAAAAAAAAAAAAAAAAAAAATTACGGAATTGAAATATGATAGCAAATTATTTAGGCAAATTTCTAACAACTTAACAATTATTTAAAGGGTTAATTTCACAAACGGTCACTGAAGTTACGTCAAAATCACAAAACGGTCACTAAAGTTTAAAACTTGCACAAACGGTCACTGAAGTATCATTTGGTTGCACAACCGGTCACTGAATGACCTTTTCATTTTAATTGGAACTTAAAGGACCAAAATAGTTGAAGTTTGAAACTTGAAGGCCTAAATCACAAATTTTATAATAAAACAATAAACACCCCCCCCCCCCCCCCGGTCGGTGTTGGCGCTGCATTTTGATCTACATTTTTACACCAACAATTCAAAAAATTCAAATCGCATGTGTAAGTTTGATCATTTTAGGTTTTACAATTGAATGAAAAAAAAATAAAGATAGCTATTAATATGATTCATTCAAATTCTCCTCTTTATTTCAAGAACCAGAAACCAGAAGCTCATCTCTTTCCAATGGCTGAAGGGCTAGAAGGACAGAAAATGGAGGAGAGGTAAATCCCAGTATTCACAGTGCTCAAGAACAATACAATTCTCAAGAACATTTATCTTTTTGGAAAACTCACCTTCAATTTCTTCTTCTCATCCTAAAAAAAATCTTATTCTCTGCAAGAATTAGGCACGGAAGAATCATAAATGGAAGGTACATTGGTGATTGGAAGGCACCCCAATTGGACAGATTTTGTTTACCGTTTCATCAACATACTACTTAGTTTGCGTTTTCTTTTCCCTTGAGTAATTCTTTAGGATCTTAACGAATTCTATGTTGGGGATCTTAACGGCCATGGCCTGGCATGAGTTTGTTGGGGATTCATCTTTGGAGTTCTCAGGTTCGGGATTTTCGATGTCATTGTCAGTAAACTGGAATATGTTGGAGCCTCCGCGGCCTCTGCCACTGCCGCAGCCGGTCGATGAGGTGGAGAAAGCGAAGGAAATGAAGGAGGGAGTGGTCGTGGAGCGACACAGCTGCCAATCACAGGAAACGACCTTTTCCCAAAGGGCGCTGCAGCTCCAGCTAACAGAAATGGGGATTCCTATTTACTTGAATGAGCTTTCTGCAGGCTTATTGGGAAAGGTTCATAAAATGGTCGGCAATGGTGGTGGCGTTGAACCCACTACCCGGATTCTATTGTGTAGGGGGTGTTTATTATTTTATTGTAAAATTTGTGATTTAGGCCTTCAAGTTTCAAACTTTAACTATTTGGTCCTTTAAGTTCCAATTAAAATGAAAAGGTCATTCAATGACCGTTTGTGCAACCAAATGATACTTCAGTGACTGTTAGTACAAGTTTTAAATTTCAGTGACCGTTTTGTGATTTTGACGTAACTTCAGTGATCGTTTGTAAAATTAATCCATTATTTAAACATGAATTGGAAAATCATTAACCAATAGCAATTATATTCTAATGATGAGTCAATCATAAGCAATCAAATAATTTGCCAATCATAATTATATAATAGCTAGACAATCATTAATAAATGATTTAAAAAACCATGTAAGCTGATAATATCATGCAAAACCACCTTGCAAGTTGATAATATCATGTAATACCCTCTATCTTAAAAACATGTAGAGACCGCCAACTCCATGTATAATTTCTATTTTTTTTTTTTATTTTGATCGACTCGAAATCCACCCTAATGCACTTTTTGTAAATGGTGAACCAAATTTAGGAAACACATGAACTGAAGAAAGGAAAAAAAAAAAAATAAAATTAAAACGGACTGGAAAATTACAGAAACTGTTGAACAAAATAAAAGAATTTGATTCACCAAATGAATTCGCTTTAAGCTTGTTGGGGAAAATTGGAGAATCAAAGTAGATCAATCAAAATCGAAGGCTCGTGTTTACACGGTTTCCTTAAATCGAATTTGCCGCCTCACCGGAGTGCAGAGATTTTGATCGGTGTTCGATTCCCAGGATACAATCGGTTGTCGGTTCCCGCTGCACTACGTTAACCGCCTACGAATTAGCTGTGTTTTTCTCTCAAAGAACTTTAGTAAAGGAATAACAAGAATAAAAACAGAGGCTGCTAGAAATGAAGGAGGAGGAGGGAATGGGTTTTGTTTTTTTTCTTGTTGTGTTTGCTATATTCACCCCAATCAAGAGCTCTTCTATTTATACCCATAGAGGAGGAGCTAACTTTTTAATGCATTGAATGAAGAGTTACATGAATGAGGAGTTACAACATTGATGAAAATGAATGAGGAGTTACAGCACTGATGAAATTCAAACGGATGGAGGAAACTGATCTTCATTGAAACTGATAGGAAACTGACTTTCATTCAATATTTCCAACATGAATAACTAAAATTACTAAACCGGTTTTATAGACAGCTAGAACAAAAATATTTTAATGATAATTGTTACATTAAATTAAAATCATGGACTTGTATATTTTTTGTTTAGACTCGGTCCGGTTTTATTTTATTTCTCTTTTTGTTTGTGTTTATATGGAAGAGGTTTGCCTTTCATTTCTTGTTTATTTTTAATAAGTAGTTAACAGTTGACGTGATTTCATGATTAAAATTCAATAAATTTGGTAATCTTCAACTTACGAGGTTAATTCAATTATTGATTGATCAATCTAGGCTTGAACATACACCAATACACGGGAGGTTCACAAGCCTAATACGACGATAACTTGTGACTAATTTCATGGTATAAATCGAAACTCGTGAATGATGGTGACGGAATTGGAGACCCACCATTAATAAACAGGTTTGTTTGATGTTCTATAATTGGTCACAGCTAAGGTCGAATATGCTCCTTTGCGCATAGTCGATTCTAAATTGTAAATTTATTTATTTTCTGTCTCAAGTTTGTTGTTAGTCTACAATTATTGGTATCGTACACAAATTAGATTAAAAGTTATAATGGGAGATTGATGATGGAGTCGGATTCTTAACATGCTTTTCTCGCGCACAATTTTTTCAAAATCATCTTCACGTTCATTTAGTTAGTGAATAGTATAATATTAAGTAGATATTAATGAATAAAATGATGAGTCACTTTCTTATTTGATCCCTAATTGATACAATTCAAATTAAAGTCTAATCCCCGTAGAAATGATACTCTCAACTCATTCAGAATCAACAATCTTGTACAGTTGCGAAATTTCATCGAACGAATACTGAATATTTATTTCGAAGAGAAAAAGGAAACTAGTGCTGCGTGCGTCAATAAATTCACTTGTTTGGTGATGTTCAAATTAAATTTTACGTGCACCAATAAATAACAATTACATAAGTTACTCAATATCACTTTTTCCGCTAATTGTATTAGAATTCCTTGTTACCTCTTGCCACCAATTGTTGGTTCTATCATATATGTCAACGAAAAGAATTAGACACAGAAGGAATTATAATCTAGATTTCAATATAAATCAATGTTAATATTTAATTTTATCTTTATATTTTATGAGATCCACAACATTTCAATCACACATTTTATTAACTTTTATCAAAATTTATTAAAAAAATGATTTTAATCTCCATTAAACAGGGTTTAATATAATAAAATTATCATACCAAACAAAACCAAACCAAACAAAATCTTTAAAACACGGAAAATTATTAATTGATTTCTCTAATTAAGATTATGGAAAGTAACTAATAACAATAAGAAAATAAAAAAGCGAGAAATTACTAAATAATTATTTATGAGGTTCAAGAGCAAAATGTGATAACATAATCTGCTCCTGCACACGTGCGTAGACTTGATTGATCATCATATGCATAACTATATGCAGAAGGGCAAGCATTCTTGAACAATTGAGAGTAGTTCGTAGGCGGGCATGTCGCAGGCGTTGAGTGATCGCCGGTGCAACAATATTCCGGCGCGTTAAAGGCGGTGCAAGCACTTTTGCACGCCACTACTTCGCCGGAAACAATCACTTGCAGCTCTGATGGGCAGCTCTTGTTCAGGTCAGCCACGCAACCGGCGTATTTGCAGTCACCGGAGCCGCCAGAGGGCCGCACTCCGAGTGGCAGATTGTAGCCATCGACAAGGCTTACGTCGTAAAAATCTTTCTCAGCATTGCCATTTGCCAGGGTGAATTCCACCAAGCTTGCAGGGGGTACCCCTCCTCCGATGCATTTCAATCCACCACCACAGTCGCCGGTGGCGCATTTGCCGTTGCCGGTGGCATCAAAGCTGCAGTTAGTTCTGGCCCAGAAGCGGCCGGACCAACCGGGCGGGGCTGGAAAATGCATGGATTCCCCGGGGGCTAATGCAAATCCTCCGCCACCAAGAACGGCTGCGCCATTGCCGGAGAGTGTTCCCGGCCAGATTGTTTTACTGCAACTGTTTTGGAAGGTAAACACTGTGGCTGAAATAATTCGACTCCCTGAAATATATGATACGAAAAAATATTATGAACAAATTCTTACCTAATCATTGAATGGGAAACCGAAAATTATTAGGAACGGAGTCGAGCTTTTTTTTACCTATGAAGAATTGGGCGATGAGCAGAGCGCAGAGTTTTATCAAACTTGCCATTAGATTCTTCGATGGATAGAAAACAAAGAATCATAGATATGTCTGTGTGTAGATAGAAGCTACCTATTTATAACATGGTACCTTAACAAATTTATTCAAATGATTTTGTTGTTTAAAATTATTTATTTGATCTTATTCGGAATTGTTTTAAATCAACAAATAATTGTTTCTAATAGTGTTCTTTTTTGTAATTCATTGGACACAATGCCAATGCTCGTCCCCACTTCAAATTTTTGTGGACTTTATCCTAACATTTATTTTGTACCACCCATAATTTCAAACCTTTCAAAAATATGCACATAAAGTCCAAATGATTGATAGTTAATTGTCTAGAAAAGACAAAATTTAATTAATTTTGATCAAATTAAAAGGACAAAATAGTACTTTGTATTTTCCTTTCATTAAATAATTTAAAAAACCACAACAATCAAAACAATTAAACTAAAAAAAAAATAAAAAATCTGTCCTATTCACCCTCACCCATACACATACCCACGCCTACCTGTCTTCGTCATCTTCTCTTCCTCGCTGACAATGACCATGACGACATCACTCTCTTCTCTTTTCCAAGACCACTACATCTTTTCATCAACGTACAGTTGCCCCGCCCATATTCATCTTCTTCTCCAAACCATTGTAGATATAGTGGCTAATAGACTTGTGGCAAAAGCTGCTAAATTGTAGATATGGAACATGTGTACGGTGCAGATGAAAGACGAAATCATGCTATTGAAGGATGAAATCAGCAGTCATTACAATCAAACATGAGCTTCAAATCATGCAATTTTCCAAGCGTGGAATGGTAGTGGAGAGTAATCTAGAGGAGACTCGAAATTAATTTTAATATTCTAGTAAACTAATGGTCAAATTTCATCCATTTGGACCCTAAGTGCATATTTTTGAAAGGTTTGTGACAGTAGATGTCATAAAGTGAAGATTCAGATAAAGTTTGCAAAAAGGTGAAAGGTTAGGGACCATTGATGCAATTTTCTCTCTCTCTTTTTTTTATTGTCTGCATAAGGGACCAATAAGTTTAGTAAAAAAGAAAGACATTTAAATGAAAAAAAAAGAACAAAAAAAAAGTCTTTTTTCTAGGTAAATTTGATGTTAAATATATAGATTTTTCTAATTTTTAAGCATATAAACAGTAAATTTAAGTAAAAATCAAATAAATCTTTAATAAACTTAATAATGACGCTATTTGTTAGAAAACAGAGATCATGCAAAGATTTCGTTTCTTGTGAGTGTCATGCAAAGATTTTTCACTAAGTTTCAAATTTATTTTTGTTATTAGATTTGTCCAAAATACCCTCATTCTGTTCTTGTAAACATATTTGTATGTGATTCCTTATGTGTGTTTTTTTTCCTTCCCTTCTCTTTTTAATATGTGATAGTTTCAAACTCACCCTAATTCTATCACGATTCATGAACCCTTGAATATAAATGTGTTATTTGAGTACACGATCGATAAACCTTTACTTATTTTACATTCTATTACATGTATTACGGATTTACCCAATGAAAATCAAATTAAACTATAATAATTCAATTAAACAAAATTGAGTTGCAAATTACTTGATTAACAATAGATTGAAATATAATTACGACGAATGAAATTTAAACACAAACAAAAGAAAAAAAACGAATGCTTTTAGAAAGTGCTATACATCCACCCCACCGCACGGCAATGCACCCCATCTCCCCCCCCCCCCTCCCTCTCTCTCTCTCTCTCTCTCTCTCTCTCTCAATCCAAATATTAAACAACCATTCTTTGGCTTTCTCGGCGCTATGCTGCTCTAATCTTTTCTTGTACTTCTCAATATCCACCAATTCATTCAATTTTCAGATCTAAGTATGAAACATACGTTGTGATGCGAAGAGCGGACACGTAGTTACACAACTGAACAAAATTGAAGTATAGTTACTTGAATGAAATGAAACCAAAGTATAGTTATCTCAAATAGAATTAACTTTTTTCACGTTAGTAACGAGCACATAGGATGACTGTATTTAATTGACGACTACATCATCAAATTCCATTAATCAAATCAACGTAGGTGGACGAAGCCTTTACTGAAATTAAATTAAAATGAACTTATCCGATTGAATAAAATTGAAGTATAGACATTAGCATCTAACAGACACGTGGGATGGCCATTTTGGATTGACGGTCACGCCATCAAATTTCATTAATCATATCAATGGAGGTGGTCATAGTAACCATGAATGAAATCAAATTAATGTATTATTCAATTGAATAAAATTGAAGCAAATTATCTGAATAAAATAAAATCAAAATATATAGTTACTTCAAAAGAAATTCATCCGAAAATTTCAGATTTTTGGTACACTTTTTAGGCCGAGTGGGTACTTCGTGCAATCTCTAGCCCAGTGAAGGCATGTGTCTCACCGGCCGTATGTGCTCTGCCCTTGCTAACAAGTATCAATTTCTCGTATAAACCCAACCTTAAGTCATCATTTTAGACACTAATCTTTTACGTTTCACAAAAACAATAATGAAAGAGAGGTAATGATAAGAATATACCACTATTTGGCTTAGATAATAATCATATTTTTTTATAGAAATTATGAAATGTGTCATTGGCGGACCCAAGGGGTCCTAGTGGGTCACTTGACCCACCAAATTAAATATTTTTTTCATAAATGAAAAAATCGGATTAAATAAAGCAATTCTAGTTGCCTTGATGGAAGACATTTTTTTGAGAATTTTATTTTAATTTGTTTATGTTAGGAATGAAGAAGCAATTGGCAAAAACTACCAAAAAAAAAAAAAAGTCGTTTGCAACACTAAAAAGGCAAATATTCATTAATTGAATACTGCTAAAGGGGTCAATCGCAACATTCAGTGAACGTTGCAATTGTTTAATGTCACCTTTTGTAACGTTTCATTAATTGATGTTCATCCAATTTTTTTAATTTATCTGTTTTTTGAATTCCTTTATTGAGTCTTAGTGCTATTAAGCAGTGACAACTAATTCATTTGCAGTTTGATTTATTTTAGACTGTCTCGACAATTTGTTTACTAATGTGTCCAAAAGAATTTTAATATGTTGTGTGTCTAGTATTGAAAAATCACAGCACTTATCGATTAAACTAACTGAGAGCCTTTATTCATCACTTTCTTCTGTAGCAGAATTTGATGTTAAATATATAGATTTTTACAGATATATCATATAAGCATATAAACAGTAAAGTTACGTAAAAATCAAATAAATCTTCAATAAACTTAATAATGACGCTATTTGTTAGAAAACAGAGATCATGCAAAGATTTCGTTTCTTGTGAGTGTCAAGCAAAGATTTTTCACTAAGTTTCAAATTTATTTTTGTTATTAGATTTGTCCAAAATACCCTCATTCTGTTCTTGTAAACATATTTGTATGTGATTCCTTATGTGTGTTTTTTTTCCTTCCCTTCTCTTTTTAATATGTGATAGTTTCAAACTCACCCTAATTCTATCACGATTCATGAACCCTTGAATATAAATGTGTTATTTGAGTACACGATCGATAAATCTTTACTTATTTTACATTCTATTACATGTATTACGGATTTACCCAATGAAAATCAATAAATTGTAATAATTCAATTAAACAAAATTAAGTTACAAATTACTTGATTAACAATAGATTGAAGTATAATTATGACGAATGAAGTTTAAACACAAACAAAAGAAAAAAACGAATGCTTTTAGAAAGTGCTATACATCCTCACCACCGCACCACACCGCACTGCATCCCGTCTCCTTCTCTCTCTACAACTCCAAATATGAAACAACCATTCTTTGGCTTTCTCGGTGCTATGCTGCTCTAATCTTTTCCTGTACTTCTCAATATCCACCAATTCATTCAATTTTTAGATCTAAGTATGAAACATACGTTGTGATGCGAAGAGCGGACACATAGTTACACAACTGAACAAAATTGAAGTGTTGTTTCTTGAATGAAAAGAAGCCAAAGTATAGTTATCTCAAATGGAATTGACTTTTTTCACGTTAGCATCTAACGAGCACATAGGATGACCGTATTTAATTGACGAGACATCATCAAATTCCATTAATCAAATCAACATAGGTGGACGAAGTTACCTTTACTGAAATTAAATTAAAATGAACTTATCCCATTGAATAAAATTGAAGTATAATTAATTGATGAAATTAAATCAAATTATAGAGACATTAGCATCTAACAAACACGTGGGATGGCCATTTTGGATTGACTGTCACACCATCAAATTTCATTAATCATATCAATGGAGGTGGACATAGTAACCTTGAATGAAATCAAATTAACGTATTATCCAATTGAATAAAATCAAAAAATATATAGTTACTTCAATTGAAATTAATCCGAAAATTACAGAATTTCGGCACACTTTTTAGGCCGAGTGGGTACTTCGTGCAATCTCTAGCCCAGTTAGGGCATGTGTCTCACCGGCCTTATGTGCTCCGCCCTTGCTAACAAGTATCCATTTCTCGTATAAACCCAACCTTAAGTCATCATTTTTGACATTAATCTTTTGCGTTTCACAAAAAACAATAATGAAAGAGAGGTAATGATAAGAATATACCCCTACTTGGCTTAAATAATAATCATATTTTTTATAGAATTATAAAATGTGTCATTGGCGGACCCAAGGGGTCCTGGTGGGTCACATGGCCCACCAAATTAATTTTTTTTTCGTAAATCAAAAAACCAGATTAATTAAAACAATTCTCAATTTGCCTTGATGGAAGACATTTTTTTGAGAATTTTATTTTAAAAGTCGTTTGCAATACTAAAAAGGCAACGTTCATTAATTGAATATTGCTAAAAAGGGTCAATCGCAACATTCAGTGAATGTTACAATTGTTTAATATAATTGAGTTTAGACAACATTTTTTAAATGTTCTAATGTCACCTTTTACAACGTTTCATCAATTGATTTTCATCCAAAATTTTTAATTTATCAATTTTTTGAATTCCTTTATTGAGTCTTAGTGCTATTAAGCAGTGACAACTAATTCATTTTGCAGTCTGATTTTTTTTAGGCTATCTCGACTACTTGTTTACTAATGTGTCCAAAACAATTTTAATATGTCGTGTGCCTGGTACTGAAATATCAAAGTACTTATTGATTAAACTGACTGGGAGCCTTTATTCATCACTTTCTTCTATAGCAGTAGAAGGGCTTAAATATTATGATACCGCGGAAGGGAAGGGTCCTACAGCTGAAAAGGGATTGACAGTACAAGTTGGTTATAGTGCAAGTTAACTGTCTTCTACTTTAGGACATTAGATTCAGCTTGACATTTCTTTGAGCTACCCAACAAGTGCATTTTTGACTGCGTGTATCATGGTATTACAGTAGTATCAAGTCGAGAATCTAAGCTCTTGCCTGGAAATCGCATAATTTCACAGCATATTTACATTCTTAGTTTGTTATAATGAGATTCCAAATAGAAATACATTGAAATGTACAAGAAGCAGATAAATTATTCATACTGATTCTATACACTTAAGTAGCTCTATGAATTCCAAGTTGGAGGCCCTACCTGGAAAAGAGCCAAAGCGAGAGTTTGTAGACAATCCAAATGGCTTGTTCTCTGCACAGGCTACACCAAAACCTCCAAAGGCAATCTATACGATAACTGAATGGATGAAAGTTGGGGGAAAGCTAACTCTATTGTTAGAATTTGAGTGTGAACCGAATTCTTTGTTGAAAATAACTGAGAGTTCTAATTAAAGTGCACATTAAGAAGAATTCTATTTGGAATGCTATTGTGGAATTCTATTAAGTTTACTTGAAAAATTCTAGTTAGAGTTCTACTTGGAATTCGAATTGGGAGTTATAATTTATGTTGGATTTGAAGATGACATTGGGATTTTGCAAATCAAGTTTTGAAATAAATGATCCAAAATTGGGCACCGCGATGCCACTGTCACGTCGCTAGGAAGATTTCGATATCATCTTCATTTAACAACAAATCGGTATCAGAGCTTTATTTCTTCACATTCTAATAAAAATCTCCATTCTCTGGAAATTATTTTATTTTTGTGATCAATTTCTTCATATTGTGGCTATAATCTCTTATTTTTCCAATAATTTGATATTGAATTAATTCGGTATTATCTTCCTTTCACAACAAATTTGTATCTGAGCTTTTGGTGTTGAAATTCTTGAGAAGATCGTGGTTTTAATCAAGTTAATACCTCAACCTGATCTTAGGTGATGACAAAATGAAGTATGATGTTTCGCTATTGGATCGCAATATAAGATTCTTTTGTGACAGGTAAAGATGCAAGCAGTACTCGCTCAAATGGATTTGAATAATGCGTTGTTGAGATTTGATAAGATGCTCACAACTTGGACTTTGAAGGGAAAACAACGGAGGAATGGAAATGCCCTATTTTAAATACATTTTCATCTTTCAAATAATATTCTTCATAACGTTTTGAATAAGAACTCAATTGTTGCATTATGTTCAAAATTGAAGCAATTATGCATGACGAAGAGTCTTACTAGTAAATTATATCTAAAGAAAAGTCTATATTCTCATCGTAATTGTTTTTAAGGAAATCGTCGTTGATTTAGAAACACTGAAGGTACATCTCTTGAGTATCACCTAACTACTTTTAAGGAGATCGTCGTTGATTTGGAGACCTTGAATGTCAAATATGATAAAGAAAATTTGAGATTGATTTTATTGTGTTTGTTGTCCGTTTCATACACGTCTTTTAGAAACACGATTTTGTATAATCGTGATATTCTCACCATCGAAAAAGTCTATGATACTCTATATTCAAAGGAAAAGATAAAACATCTTGTTGCATTTGAGGGTCATGGAGATGGCCTCATGGACAAGTCAAAATCTAACTTCAAATTTTATAATTATTACAAGAAAAATGGACACTAGATAAAAGATAGTTATAAGTTACAGAATAAATTAAAATTGACTACAAATCAACAATCATAAACTTCAGGGAAAGCAAGTAGATATTAATAGACATCAATAAAATGACAATTATGTGTGTCACTTTCTTATTTGATCGCTAATTGATACAATTCAATTTAAAATCTAATCCTCGTAGAAACTAGTGTTGTGTCAATAAATTTCATCAAACAAATACTGAATAGTATTAGAATTCATTGTTACCTCTTACCACCAATGGTTGGTTATATCATATATGTTAACAAAAAGAATAAGCCACCAATGTTAATGTTTAATTTTATTATCATATTTTTTCAACGTTTATCTGATTTTAATCTCCATCAAACAAGACTTAATATAATAAAATCATCATACCAAACAAAACAAAACCAAGCCAAACAAAATCTTTAAAACACGGCAAATTATAAATTGATTTCTCTAATTAAGATTATGGAAAGTAATTAATAACAATAAGAAAATGACAAAACGAGAAATTACTAAATAATTATTTATGAGGTTGCAGAGCAAAATGTGATAACATAATCTGCTCCTGCACACGTGCGTGTACTTGTTTGATCATCATATGCATAACTATATGCAGAAGGGCAAGCATTCTTGAACAATTGAGAGTAGCTCGTAGGCGGGCATGTCGCCGGCGTTGAGTGATCGCCGGAGCAACAATATTCCGGCGAGTTAAAGGCAGTGCAAGCACTTTTGCACGCCACTACTTCGCCGGAAACAATCACTTGCAGCTCTGATGGGCAGCTCTTGTTCAGGTCAGCCACGCAACCGGCGTATTGGCAGTCACCGGAGCCGCCAGTGGGCCGCACTCCGAGTGGCAGATTGTAGCCATCGACAAGGCTCACGTCGTAAAAGTCTTTCTCAGCATTGCCATTTGCCAGGGTGAATTCCACCAAGCTTGCAGGGGGTACCCCTCCTCCGATGCATTTCAATCCGCCACCACAGTCGCCGGTGGCGCATTTGCCGTTGCCGGTGGCATCAAAGCTGCAGTCAGTTCTGGCCCAGAAGCGGCCGGACCAACCGGGTGGGGCTGGAAATTGCATGGATTCCCCGGGGGCTAATGCAAATCCTCCGCCACCAAGAACGGCTGCGCCATTGCCGGAGAGTGTTCCCGGCCAGATTGTTTTGCAGCAACTGTTTTGGAGGGTAAACACTGTGGCTGAAATAATTCGACTTCCTGGAATATATGATACGAAAAAATATTATGAACAAATTTTTACCTAATCATTGAATGGGAAACCGAAAATTATTAGGAACGGAGTCGAGCTTTTTTTTACCTATGAAGAATTGGGCGATAAGCAGAGCGCAGAGTTTTATCAAACTTGCCATTAGCTTCTTCGATGGATAGAAAACAAAGAATCGTATATTTGTCTGTGTGCAGATAGAAGCTACCTATTTATAACATAGTACCTTACCCTTTGTAAGTTTTGATTTTACCTTAATTTATTCAAATGATTTTGTTATTTATTACGAATATCAGAAATTCAATTTGTCTATGTGGGATCACCATGAATTGCTAATTATTAGTTTCACAAATAAAATCAATTATTCACCAAAATAATTAAATTGCTAATTAATTATTCACCAAAATTATTCACGTCGGATCACCATGTATTTTCTTTGTAATTACCTCATACATATATTGAAGAAAAATTGTATTTAATTGCTAATGTGATACAAGGTTTAAGCATATTTTTTGAGAATTCCTTAATTTCAATTATGTAATTGTAACTCTATTTATTGTGTTTTCCTTAGGTTTGTTTGGTAAGAATTAAATAAGCAGAATTGTATTCTTTTAAGCAGCCAAAGGTGGTGACTTGTATATGAATAAAATTGAATTTTTGCAAGGTTTTTTTTTTAAATATTTATTTGATCTTATTCGGAATTCTTTTAAATCAACAAAATAATTGTTTCTAATAGTGTTCTTTTTTTGTTGTTCATCGGATTACACAATGCCACGTGCTCTCGTTCCCCCCTTATCGATAATATTCTATTGTAAAAAGTTATTTCAGAACACATGCATGACAATCCCATATGGAATGTTAACAAAATAATCTCATTAATATCACATTACATTTTTCTTTAAATACATTCATTCATTACAATAAATTGATGTTAAATATATATATATATAGTTTTTTACAGATATATCATATCTGCATATAAACAGTAAATTTACGTAAAAATCAAATAAATCTTTAATAAATTAATAATGACGCTATTTGTTAGAAAGCAGAGATCATGCAAAGATTTCGTTTCTTGTGAGTGTCATGCAAAGATTTTTCACTAACTAGGTTTCAAATTTATTTTTGTTATTACATTCGTCCAAAATACCCTCATTCTGTTCTTGTAAACATATTTGCCTGTGATTCCTTATGTGTGTTTTTTCCTTCTCTTTTCTTTTTAATATGTGATAGTGTTGACATACAAAAATGAGGTCCAATTAAATGGTCCAAGAAATGGAGTCAAGTTAGGGAATTTGAGGGATATGCTCAAATGAGAGCATTGTAAAATATAGTGGAGGTCCATAAACGGAGGACTATTATTGCCCAATCCTGCAGGATGCTTAGGATCTAAGCAAGTGAAGTACCTTATTGTTGTTATTCTCGCTCAAGCCTTCGAGACCCCAAAAATCTGAGCGAATATAGCGTCTTGTTGTTATTTAAAGCGACGGTTATTGAAGCAATTATTCAACAATCTTATCACGTTTCATGATCCAAGAATCTCGATTGCAAGCAGTTAAAAGAGGAGAGTAATAGCACCAGTTTTAAAACGATGGTTCCTCGAAACGTTAGCCATTATGAAGCAAGTAGGTAGTTATAAAGTAATAAGCAGTTTTCAAACGGTTTTACAAGGAAAACGGGTAAAAGAGTATAAAAGAAAAAAGAAGACATAGAAGAAAGGACCACGAATCAATCACTCTCAAACAGAGAATTATGTAATTTCATTTCGTTTAGTTCTTATTATCAACTTTCAAATTACTTTGTATGCTTGTGCTCCTTGGAGGCGTTTTGCTTCTTTCTAATTGTAATCTTCATAAATAAAGCACCTCTCGTTGGGACTTTGTCTCTAGAGGTTTGTTCCTTACACAATCGTCTAAACCATCTTTTAATTGTTAGCGAGACTCGATAATTCGTACGAAACAATTTGGCACGCCCGGTGGGACATTGGTGTTTGAGGATACAAAAACTAAAGCAATATGCCTCGTAAGAATTCTGATAAAGAACCAGCAAGCTAAGGAGTAGTTCAGTATGTGATCGAACGATATGAGGACCAGCAAAGTACTCTATGAACAGAGGGACATAGTCAAAGCAGTTAAAGTCGTTACGAGCCAATGACAGAATTGGATCATCGAACCATGCGTGCATTGCTTGGGGGACTCACACAATATTTCGTTGAATAGGTAAATCTACGAAATGTTCATAATATGGAAAGATTTACTCAAAATGGAAATAGACATTATGACAACATGACCAAACAACTAAACACGTTAAATGAAATCATGAATAAGTTAGTGGTCCAAATTTGTCAATCAGTTGTACCGATAGGGAACCACTTTTAATGCAGGACGATTGTGGGACATAATTTCCAGTTCTGAATCCGAATTAAGGAATAGAACCACATTTTAGACCATCTACTTCAAACCAGAGGAATGGTGGAATGCCAATTTTGAATAGTAGTAATGAAATATCAAACTTGGGGGGTAACCCAAATACAAGAGACAATGTCCAAACCAACGGACAGAACATTCTGCGTGTTAATGATGACGGAAACACTCAGGTTAACGGTAATAATGGTTTACCACAAACCAAGGACCGAACATTAGGCCTCAAACAATTCCACCAATGAGCCAACCTGTAGGAGTTCCATATGATCCCAACGGTATGTTGAGGAACCAAATTATAGAAATAGTGTAGGATCAAATGGCTTTTGGGGTACGTCCTGTTATTAGGTTGACTTACACAAAACCATATCAAGATTGGGTAGATCAGACATATCCGTGGCCTAGGGGATACAAAGTACCGTAATTTTCATTATTTACTAGTTTGGGAGAAGTTTCTACTCTGGAATATATAGGGCGATTCACACTGCAAAGTGGCGAAGTAACCGACTGTCACAAAATGAGATTGTTCGTTAGTTCGTTAACAGGAGTAGCCTTCTCATGGTTCATTAATTTGCCAACAAACTCTGTCCAAACGTGGCAACAACTAGAACAATTATTCCACGCTCAATTTTACAAAATTGAATCTGAAGTTACTTTGTCCATGACGAATTTACGTCAAATGCCAAATGAATGGGCAGAAAGTTTCCTTCCGAGATTTAAAACAGTCAGGAGCAAATGTTTTGTACCTCGGTCCGAAAAAGAATTTGTCAAAATAGCTCAAAATTGTTTGAGTTTTGACTTAAAAAGAAAATTCCAGGATAGGGAACTCCCTTACCTTTTTCAACTAAGTGCTAACGTAATTATGTATGAACGACTGATAAGAGAAGAAGAACAAATGAAAAATTCTAGCAAGGAGACTTATTATAGAGACCCAAATTTCGATGTTCATAGTGTTAGTGACGAATATTATGATCAAACGGAAGTATATTTGGCCGAATTGATTAAGGGAGATACATATGCTTGTCCCATAATGGCCAAATCCAGGACGTCGGGCAATAATGAGCCTCTAAATGATGAAAACAAAAATGCTAGGGTATTCTTATTTGATGTGACCAAAGCTGACCTTATATTCGATAAATTATAGAAGGATAAGCAGATAAAATTGAGCGACAAGCATAAATTGCCAAACCCTAAACAAATTAAGGGTAAAAAATATTGTAAATGACAAAATACATAATCACATATGACTAATAATTGCTTGGTCTTTCGTCATGTGTTACGGGATGCCATCGAGTCAGGGCGAATCACGTTCGAAGCTAAGAAGAAAATGACAGTGGATGAAAATCCTTTTCCACAGCCACTTGGGGTGAACATGATGACGGCTGGTTTTAAAAACAAGTTGTCAAGATTCAAGTTGGTTGTAGATGACGAAGAAGAAGATTTTGGGCCACATCCTAGTGTTTTTGAACGTATCAAAGGGAAGGAGCATAGAGAGGAAGGAAGCATCCTGTGTGCGAGATGCAAGGGAGAAATGAAACATAGAAAGACCAGGAGTGTGGCGACATCACCATCGCCCTGATATTGTCCCAAATATCTAGCCTGGTAGAGGACGGTGTACATCATTCTATAGAGGACGGCCTTTTGAGAGGTAATTCAGGCCAATAAATAATGGGAGTACATTCAAGCTGCAACTTCGTCAACCAAATGCATGACATTCATTCCAGTATAATACAGGAAGGGTTGTACCTTTCAATGAGATGACCAGTACCCAACAAAGGCATTTTCAATGGAATTATGGATGAATGATTAGGCAACAACATGGATTGCCATGTCCTAAGGCACCTTAATTGCTTAAGGTGGCTAACAACGTTCTTGAAGATAATAAAGAGGCCGGTATGGGTGAATCAATGGAAGAGTTACCAGAAAGTTCTTCCAGGAGATCAAAATTTGGACGTGGGAAGAAGGATGAAGAAGATCCACAGCAACCCCTCACTATTCAGTTCGGAACATTACCTCCCGTTATGGCTAATAACTATTTACTAGCCAATGAATTCAAAAATAAAGAAAATGAAGAGGATGAAAGAGAAGATAACGAGGAGGAAGCCTGTGTTTTGGAATGTAAAGAAGGCCAAACATCTTGGGAGGTATATGATGAAGAAGAGAATGATGACATGACTGACATTGAAGAAGAAATTGATTTAGATGCAGAGAGAAAAAAAAGAGAAGTGTCGCGCAATACTTTGTTGAAACAACTACATCAGGAAGGTGTTTGCGAGGTGGATCTGTTGAGAGAATCATCTGAGCGTTCTTTTGACTACTATGTGTTATACATGACACCCAAGAGAAAGAAGAGAGTGCCTCTCTCTGAGAAATATAGGTCACCTCCAAGAATATTGCCTCCTCTATAGGTTGGATAACCGAAAAAGAAGCACTAGAGAAAAGTAAGGAGGAATTCCAAGAAGTTGAAACTCAGTGCAAAATATTGCATGTTGACTTATCACAAAGAGATAATTAAATGGAAGATAAACAAGATGTGGAAATCGATGCAGTTGAAAAGTCATCTTTAAGAGACCAACGACGAAGTTAACCAAACATTTAAGGCCATTGTACGTGAAGGCTTTGGTCAATGGCATACCTGTGGCAAAGGTGATCATTGATAATGGAGTAGCCATAAATATTATCCCGTCTAGGATGATGAGGAAATTTGCAAAGACAGAAAGTGATATTGAGGAAATTTGCAAAGATAGAAAGCGATATGATCCCAATAAAAGTTATTCTTACAAGTTTCAATGGAGGAGTAACTTTATCTAAAGGGGTAATGCCATTGGACATAATTGTAAGAATAACTACTAGGACCACAATCTTCTTTGTGATAGATGGTCCACTAGTTACAGCGTACTGCTAGGAAGGGATTGGATTCACGGGAGTCGTTGCATACCTTCATCGCTCCACCAATGCCTGGTTTTTTGGAATGACAAGGGTGAAGTAGAAGTGGTACAGGCAGACCATAGGCCCTTTGTTGTAGAAGTAAACTTAGTAGAAAGGTTCATGTACGAAAGAAATTATGGACTTGTAATTCAAGATGGAGAAGAAACTCAAATTGTCGCACATAGTGAATAGCCATTTTCAATAGATGCACTTACTGAAATGTTCAATCAAATGAGGCCAAACATAGTGGTCATAGAAGAGCCAGTAATTGGTAAAAAGATAATCAAAGAACACTAATGAGTTGTCAGCAACAAGAACCTGGACGATATTCAGGCCTTCAAAGCCAAATTAATGGCTTTCAATAAGGAATGTCAAGAGAAGACAAAAGAAGAAGTAGCATTAAGGACGTTGGGAGAAAAATTGGCAATATTCGAGTTGGAGCAGAATATTGGTCGAGAAGTCAACAAGGTGGATTGTTTAGAAGAGAAAGTGCTTACAAGGAACTTGGACGATGAAGTAATGAAGATCACAAAGCTTGGGCATGCTCAAGCACAAGACCCTTTGATAAAGGTGAATATTGGTAACAAAGGAGAAGATCGCCCAACATTTGTCAGCCATATACTTAGTCAAGTGGCTAGTAATAAATTAATTACTTTATTAAAGGAATATAAGGATTGTTTTGTTTGGGAATATGAACACATGTCTGGTTTGGATAAAATCTTGGTAGAACATAGGTTATCAACTAAGCCAAATTTTAAACCTCATAAACAGCCTCCTAAGCGTTTTGCCACTAATGTGTTGCCTGATGTAAAGAAAGAAATAGAGCGTTTGTTAAGGGTAGGTTTTATTAGAACAGCTAGATATGTTGAATGGTTATCTAATATTATTCCAGTATTAAAAAAGAATGGAGTATCAGGGGGTGCATAGATTTTAGAAATTTAAACTTAGCAACGCCCAAAGATGAATATCCAATGCTTACGGTAGATTCTTTGGTAGATTCAACTGCCGGGCATGTGATTTATTCTTTTATAGATGGATATTCGGGATACAACCAAATCTACATAGCTGAAGAAGATGTACACAAAACTGCCTTTAGATGCCCTGGGGCTTTAGGATGCTTTGAATGAGTAGTCATGCCTTTCGGCTTGAAAAATGTATGGCCAACTTATTAAAGGGCAATGAACTTGATTTTTCACAACATGATAGGCAAGTTTGGTGAAGTGTATGTAGATGATATAGTGGTCGTATCTATTAAAGAGGAAGACCATTTTGAACAGCTAAAATACTCATTTGAGGGAATAAGGCAATACAAACTAAAATTAAATCATTTGAAATGTGCATTTGGCGTTAATACAGAGAATTTCCTTGATTTTCTAGTGCACGAAAGATGAATTGAACTCGATAAAAATAAAGAGAATGTTATTTTAGACGCCAAACCACCTAATAACAAGAAAGAATTGTAAAGGTTTCTAGGCCAAGTAAACTTTTTAAGACACTTTATCTCTAATTGTACAGGGCCAACGAAAACTTTTTTGCCTCTTTTAAAGCTGAAAAATTAGGACGAATTCGTTTGAAAAGAAGAGCATCAAAAGACTTTTGATAGTCTAAAGACATATTTGTGAGGTCCGCGAGTGTTAGTATTACCTATCCAAGGACGGTCGGAAAGTGTACATATCGGCTGAACAAGAATCAATAGTCGGAATGATAGTGCAAGAAGACCAATTTGGTGAAGAAAGAGAAATTTATTATTTGAGTAGACGGTTAACAAAATGTGAATGTAATTACTCCGCTGTTGAAAAATTGTGTCTTGCTTTGTTTTTCACATGTACAAAACTAAGGGCTTATTTACGGCCTGTGACTATTTACTTAGTTTCTAAAGTAAATTTAGTTAAGTATATATTTTCTTGCCTTATTTTACACCAAAGGATAGACCTTTGGACTTTGGTATTATCGGAGTTTGAAATACAATATATAACCCAAAAGGTAGTGAAAAATCAAGCATTGGCTAACTTTTTGGTCAATCATCCATGCCTAAAGAAATTGAATTGGAAATTGATTCATTCGAATTAAAACCTTGGGTTTTGTACTTTGATGGATCGAAAACTTCTAGAGGTACAGGGGTCGG
The DNA here is from genome assembly GCA_035079005.1 of Fraxinus americana. Taxonomy (NCBI): domain Eukaryota; kingdom Viridiplantae; phylum Streptophyta; class Magnoliopsida; order Lamiales; family Oleaceae; genus Fraxinus; species Fraxinus americana. Next base: position 25,195,902 of record CM068720.1, read on the forward strand.
TATTGTTTTAATAAATTCCCTAGAGATTTGTTATAAATTTGCTTTCACCTTGGATAGAATGTGTACTAATAATCAAACCGAATACGAAGCATTGATCGTAGGCTTAGAACTGTTAATGGAAATGGGGATAACGAACGTAATTATTAGGGGCGATTCCCAACTAGTAATTTACAAATTGATTGATGATTTTAAATGCCACAGTATTTCTACCATAAGTCAATACGAAATCGCCCAAGAATTATTGGAAGAGTTTGATCAAATGGAGCTTCAATACGTTAATAGGATGTATAATGATCTAGCAAATGAATTAGCTCAAATGGCTTCGAGGTATTCAAATGTGCTAAATTTGGAATCTATTATGAATATGGAGTAATATTGCCCGTGGTACAAAGGAAGACGAGAAAGTTCGAGATTTATTGTATACAAAATGAGATGCAATAGATTGGAGGGCAGAAATGAAAAGCTTCTTGGAAGAACCTAACAAAGAGAGTAATATGGAGATGAGGTTACACTTATTGAATTACATATTGATAGATGAAAAGCTATTCAAGAAATACTCAGATGATGTATTATTAAAATGCGTGAGTTTGCAAGAAGCCAAAACGATCATGGCTGAAGTACATGAAGGAATATGTGGAGCCCATCAAGCTGGCCAAATGATGAGATGGTTGATTGTTAGAAGTGGATACTTTTAGCCCAAAATGGGAGTATCGTACATTCAGTATGCAAAGAGTTGTTTCGCATGCCAAAAGCATGGTTCGATACAAAGAATCTAGCAAAAGAAATGGCGCCCATTATTAAACATTGGTCGTTTAAAGGTTGGGCGATAAACTTGATATGGAAGATTTATCCCCCGTCGTCCAAGCAACATATATTTATAATAGTTGCGACAGATTTCTTCACTAAATGGGTAAGAAATCTCTCAAAAAAGTGTTATAAACTGGTAGGAATATTGGGCCTAACTCCACCTAATAAAACCGGCTTTCTAGGGGAGGATTGCCCTTACCTTATAAAGTGGATCATTTATATTTTCCTAAGTAATGTGGGATTCTAATACGCCCCCTCACGCACAGCGTGGACCATGCCAAACAACTGTGAACAAATCGATATTGGGTGGCACCCAACATTGTATAAATTGGGCCTAGCTCTGATACCATGTTAGGAATATTGGGCCTAACTCCACCTAATAAAACCGGCTTTTTAGGGGAGGATTGCCCTTACCTTATAAAGTGGATCATTTATATTTTCCCAAGTAATGTGGGATTCTAATATAAACTTTATTCGCGACCACATTATTTATAGATTTGAGATGCTACAAACTTTAATGGTGGATCACGAAACTTCTTTGAATAGAGATGTGAAGGAATTCTTGAGTGACTTTGAAATCAAATTAGTAAATTCTAACCTTATTACGCTCAATCTAATAGACATGCAGAATCTTCTAATAAGATTCTAAAGAATATCATAAGGAAAATGATAAATGAAAATACCAGAAATTGGCATGAATGCTTAAATAAAACCTGATGGGCTTATAGGAAGTCATCACAGTCAAGTGCCAACGTAACTCCTTTTCAACTTACTTATGGACAAGAGGCTGTGTTGCCTATGGAGAACAATATGTAGTCGATCGAGTAGGTTTGCAAAATAATTTAAGTGATGGTGAGCATGCAGAATCACTAGCCCAAAATTTATTAGAATTGGACGAATTAAAGCTGGACGTCCTAGATAAATTGCAGATTCAAAAACGAAAAATGGCTAAATTCTATAATAAAAAAGTTATAGCGAAGTTTTTAGCTTGGGCGATTTGGTTTGGAAAACGATTTTCCATTTGGATAGCGAAGATCCAAAGTATGATAAATAGTCACCAAATTGGGAAGGACTATACAAAGTAAAGAATGTATTGCCTAATGGGGCTTACCATTTGGAAGATTTAGATGACACGAAGCATATGAGATTTATTAATGGCAAATATTTAAAAAAATATGTTCATTTCTTATGGGAAAGTGAACAAATAGATGCATAACTAAACATTTTTGTTGGACGCTTATGTCCAAGTAAAATAAGAACGAAGTGCATTCAAATAAAATTTTCCATTAATCAAATGTTTGTTACAAACCATGAGATACAAAATATAAAATGTTCTATAAGTCGCAATTGGATGCAGGCTATCATTGTTTTTCTATCAACTACTACAGATTGGCCTTTGCTGCCTTCCTAAATGTATTGCTACAATGATGGGCAAACGGTCAAAGAAGCACTCTCAAAAAGCAATTGGCTCTCATCAAGAATTCTATCTGGAGATCATAAATGGAAAAGGTACTGAGAATACCTTCATTGACCAAAGAAATGTTTTCTATATCTCTCATACCAAAGATAATATCAAGATAGATGGTGAAATAGAGAAAAGATCAAATGATCCATTTCTGTTGAAAGAGGAAGTAGTTGATCTATTATCTGAATGCCAAACGATGCCAAGTAAGCCAATTTTGTGGAGAGTGAGGATGAAGATGATAAATGTGTAACACATACGCATTTATAGAGGTGTGAAGGCGAAAGGACGGAATGTGAATGGCCACTTACATGCGTAGTAACCAAAATTGAAGGCCCAAATCTTGGAAAGGAAAATCGGAATACCAAAAGTTTTGCTCCATGTAAAGATTCCACAAGAAGAAATGTGCACAAGTATGGCACAAGGTTAATAATTAAATGTTTGAAGGTGTTGATGATTGAAGAAAACGTCAATTATGCTGTTTCAAAATCCATACGAAAATCATTACACAAGTAAATAAAATGGTCATTCCATTAATGAAAGCCATCACAGAATTACAAGGAAAATAAGGATATTAATGTCTTAATTACAGTTTGCCCCAAGCAGAATGCATCTGTTTCTTAAGTTTTCTCTATTCATCGTTCTGTTCAGAAGAACAAAGTAAAGAATGTATTGCCTAATGGGGCTTACCATTTGGAAGATTTAGATGACACGAAGCATATGAGATTTATTAATGGCAAATATTTAAAAAAATATGTTCATTTCTTATGGGAAAGTGAACAAATAGATGCATAACTAAACATTTTTGTTGGACGCTTATGTCCAAGTAAAATAAGAACGAAGTGCATTCAAATAAAATTTTCCATTAATCAAATGTTTGTTACAAACCATGAGATACAAAATATAAAATGTTCTATAAGTCGCAATTGGATGCAGGCTATCATTGTTTTTCTATCAACTACTACAGATTGGCCTTTGCTGCCTTCCTAAATGTATTGCTACAATGATGGGCAAACGGTCAAAGAAGCACTCTCAAAAAGCAATTGGCTCTCATCAAGAATTCTATCTGGAGATCATAAATGGAAAAGGTACTGAGAATACCTTCATTGACCAAAGAAATGTTTTCTATATCTCTCATACCAAAGATAATATCAAGATAGATGGTGAAATAGAGAAAAGATCAAATGATCCATTTCTGTTGAAAGAGGAAGTAGTTGATCTATTATCTGAATGCCAAACGATGCCAAGTAAGCCAATTTTGTGGAGAGTGAGGATGAAGATGATAAATGTGTAACACATACGCATTTATAGAGGTGTGAAGGCGAAAGGACGGAATGTGAATGGCCACTTACATGCGTAGTAACCAAAATTGAAGGCCCAAATCTTGGAAAGGAAAATCGGAATACCAAAAGTTTTGCTCCATGTAAAGATTCCACAAGAAGAAATGTGCACAAGTATGGCACAAGGTTAATAATTAAATGTTTGAAGGTGTTGATGATTGAAGAAAACGTCAATTATGCTGTTTCAAAATCCATACGAAAATCATTACACAAGTAAATAAAATGGTCATTCCATTAATGAAAGCCATCACAGAATTACAAGGAAAATAAGGATATTAATGTCTTAATTACAGTTTGCCCCAAGCAGAATGCATCTGTTTCTTAAGTTTTCTCTATTCATCGTTCTGTTCAGAAGAAGCAGTGGATAGCTCAGTCATAAACTCCTCATTAACCTCTAGCTTTGCGTAACGCTCAACCAAAGACTTGGTTCGCTCAACTTCTTGGGAAGCATTACAGTCGTCCATCCTCACTTGAAGTTCTTTCATCTCTGCAACCAGGTTTATCATCAAAGAGTCCTCATAGGAGATTTCGATTAGATTGACCTTGGCCTTCTCAATCTCTTGAAGTAAAGACTCATTTTCGGTTACAACATGGAAATACTGGGTTTCTTGGCTTTCAACTCGACATTCTTGGCTAGCAAAGAGTTTATCTCGGAGTGGATAATCTTCAAAGTCAGCTTAAAGTCAGACGAAATTTTGAGCGAAGGAATCTGAAGTGGTTGAGCCATTTTCACACTCAAAAGTTCAAATCTATCTCTTTGTCTAGAAGCACTAGCTTTGTTGATATCCATATCCATGAAGGAAACGTATTCAAGCATTGATTGCTTGAGAACATTCATATTTTCTTCCGAGAATGCAGCAGATGAAGCAGAAGGATGACTGGCTAAAGAAGGGCGAGATGTCTTTACTTGTTCCCAAGAAGTGAACAAGTCCTGGATGGAACGCAAGATGGTGTTAATGTCCTGTAAAGAAAAATCCAAGCATTTAGCATTTGCATTGCAGTAAATGAAGTGAAGATGAAAGATAAAACAAAGGCTACCTCATCAATAGCTTTAAGAAGTTGGGGTACATCACTGGTTGACCCAGCCACTTGTGAAGACTTCCCCTTGTCGGACGAGTAAGCTCTGCCACAATGGGCAGGTCCATGGAAACCTTTGCAAAATTCAAGTAGCAATGAGTTGAGGCCAATAGTACAAGCAATGGAAAAGACCATAAGATATGTATTACCTTCCGGTTCAACACGTGGGGGGGGGGGGGTCAACACCCTGGGAAGGTGGCAGCTCTCCATTAGCTGTGCAGGTAAAGACTCTGGGACTATGACTTTCTCTTTAGGTAAAGCTCCTACATCAGACAACTTGGATGAAGCAGTTTTATTAGAAGGCGGTGGAGCAGGAGCTGCTAAAGTTAGAGCCTTCGAAGGAGAAGTTAAGCTCTTCTGAAAAATTCAGGTAAAACATTAACCTATGAAGAATTATTGTTTCATGAATAAACAACCTCAATTATCTTTCTTCGAACGATGAGAGGAGCATCATCATCATCATCGGGCAAAACTGGTAGAGCTGAAGCTGGCCGTTTGCGGCTAAAAGCACCTTTAGTCGTACTAGCTTGAGCAAGTGGGGAACCAGATGGAAGAGCGAAACGTTTGATGGATACAGCAATGGCAGGAATAGGAGAAGGGAAAGTCTTTGGCCACTCCAGTAGGTGGAAAGCACGATTAGCATCAGTTGTGAATAGCCTACGTTTCACAGACGGCCAGAGTTGTTCAAAAATGGGATGAGTGGCAAAAGTGGTGTTGAAAGGAGCCAAGGAAAAACCTTTGGTCAAAAGCTTTTTACGGCATCAATAGCTTGTGCCTTTGCTTTATTTATGGTATAAAAACGCTCTGTCAAGCTCTTAGAAAAGCAAGGAGGAGCATGTCACATCTAGCCAAAACCAAGCTGACGAGCAAAACATTGGGGAGCATATATCTCGACCCCAGCATTGGCATTTGTTCCGGTTAAAATATCATGGAACAGTTCTTTCCCAATCAAGACTTGAGCCCAAATTGGCAAGAATGTGCTCACATCATCCATGGTGGAAGGCGGCTGCATGAAGTTTGGAACTAAGGGAGTATGGAAAGGAAAAAAAGGTAGAAATTGAATTCAAGTTATAAAAGAATGAGAAAACATCCCTATTGGACATATTAACAGGGCTCAATTGGTTAATAGTGAGCCCATAACAACTAACTGATCAAGGGAGAGAGGGTGGAGCACCAAGCTGGGGAAAGTATGCTCTCAACCACAATTGAGCGAGCCAAAGAGGCCTACTACCAGTGGGAGATGCACCATTCTTCAATTGAAGTTGGAGGGAAGCCATGCCTCTATAAAATGCGGCTAAGAATGATGAACAGAGGTTTAAAGACCTACTACGCGCTAATTCATGCGCTATGGGCAGATAACTTATGGAACGTTTCATGTTGGGCATACAAAAAACGTATTTACAAAGCCAAACCTAAAGAAAGACCACATACTTAGCATGAGAAGGTTCAGCGCTAGAATTATTATACATTTCTTGCATGCTCAAATAGGAATCAGTAAGTTTTTTGTCAAATTTTGGGGTAGCGGTAACCAGAATGCCAGGAAAAATGGTATCGCCCGAAGGTGAAAGGTTTACTAGGGCTCCAACGTTCCTTAAGATAATATACATTGGGCTAACGGGGAAGATAAAAAAGTATTGTACTCAGAAGACCAAAAATCTCAAAGAAATGGGGTAAAGTACCAGGTCATAAACTGGGGGACGGAGAACGATTTCTAATAAATCCGAAATCCTAGCACGATAAAAAGTCGCCTTAGTAGGGCCATGATTTACCATACGTGCACGCCACATACGAAAAATAGTGTTAGTTTTAGGCCTGGTACGAATACCTTTCTCGCGGATTGGATTCAGCGGTAGAGAGTTCATAAAATGAGGGTCTTGAGTGTAAGGGAATAGCTAACCCGTCGTCGCTTGCCTAACAGATTCAACATCATTAAGCGATGGACCCAGATAAAATTCATGGAGGTCAGGGTTGACTAGTGAAAGAAAAGTTGAATTTATATACGACTTGGTAAGGAGGTTCTGGAAATCCTCGAAACTAAGGAAGTTGTCGGAAAGAGTTTGTGAAGTCGCCATTTGATACAAAATACAATCTTTGTAAAGGTTGCTTAAGAAGCGTAGCAGAGAAGCAAGAAGATGAACAGTGAACAATGAGAGAGAAGCACGCAATGTAAAGACGTGGGTTTAATGGCGCGATAAAGTGGTATGTCATTTGGTTTATAGGGGTTGTGTGATGTTTCAGGATGTAGAGGGTTACCGCCAAACGAAAATAATAGTTGGATTTCTTCGCCCTTTTGGGATTTCAAGTATTGTCAGATAATACAAAGGAAGAATATGACATAAGATTAATACTTGAAATTAATTTTGCCATATTGGGGAGTAATTGTTGACATACAAAAATGAGACCCAATTAAATGGTCTAAGAAATGGAGCCCAGTTAGGGAATTTGAGGGATAGGCCCAAATGAGACCATTGTAAAATATAGCAAAGACTCATAAACAGATGACTATTATCGCCCAAGCCTGCAGGACGCCCAGGATCTGAGCGAATGAAATACCTTATTGTCACTCAGAGCGACGGTCACATTCTTGCCCAAGCTTTCGAAACGCCCAAGATCTGAGCGAATATAGCATCTTATTGTTATTTAAAGCGACAGTTATTGAAACAGTTATTGAGCAATCTTATCACGTTCCACGATCCAAGAATCTCAGTTGCAAGCAGTTAGAAGAGGGGAGTAATATCAGCAGTTTAAAAACGACAGTTCTTTGACACGTCAGCTATTATGAAGCAAGTGGGTAGTTATAGAGCGACAAACAGTTTCCAAACGATTTTACAAGGAAAACTGGTAAAGGAGTATAAAAGAACAAACAAGACGTAGAAGGAAGGACCTCGAATCAATCACTCTCAAACAGAGAATTATGTAATTTCATTTTGTTTAGTTTTTATTGTCAACTTTCAAATTACTTTGTGTGCTTGTGCCCCTAGGAGGTGTTTTACTTCTTCCTATTTGTAATCTTCATAGATAAAGCACCCCTCATTGAGACTTTATCTCGAGAGGTTTGTTCCTTACACAATCATCTGAACCATCTTTTAATTGTTAGCTAGGCTGGATAATCCGCGCGAAATAGATAGTTTCAAACTCACCTTAATTCTATTACGATTCATGAACCCTTAAATCTAAGTGTGTTGTTAGAGTACACGATCGATAAATCTTTACTTATTTTACATTCTATTACATGTATTACGGATTTACCCAATGATAATCAAATTAAACTGTAATAATTCAATTAAACAAAATTGAGTTACAATTACTTGATTAACAATAGATTGAAGTATAATTACGACGAATGAAATTTAAACACAAACAAAAGAAAAAAACGAATGCTTTTAGACAATGCTATACATCTTCCCCACCGTACCGTACCGCACCACACCGCACTGCACCCCATCTCCCTCTCTCTCTACAAACCCAAATATGAAACAACCATTCTTTGGCTTTCTCAGTGCTATGCTGCTCTAATCTTTTCCTGTACTTCTCAATATCCACCAATTCATTCAATTTTCAGATCTAAGTATGAAACATACGTTGTGATGCGAAGAGCGGACACGTAGTTTCACAACTAAAAAAAATTGAAGTGCAGTTACTTGAATGAAATGAAATCAAAGTATAGTTATCTCAAATGGAATTGACTTTTTCACGTTAGCATCTAACGAGCACATAGGATGACCGTATTTAATTGACGACTACATCATCAAATTCCAATAATCAAATCAACGTTGGTGGACGAAGTTACCTTTACTGAAATTAAATTAAAATGAACTTATCCAATTGAATAAAATTGAAGTATAATTAATTGATGAAATTATATCAAATTATAGAGACATTAGCATCTAACAGGCACGAAGGATGGCCATTTTTGATTGACGGTCACGCCATCAAATTTCATTAATCATATCAATGGCGGTGGACGTAACAACCTTGAATGAAATCAAATTAATGTATTATTCAATTGAATAAAATCGAAGCAAATTATCTAAATGAAATAAAATAAAAAAATATATATTTACTTCAATTGAAATTAATCCAAAATTATAGAATTTCGGTACACTTTTTAGGCCGAGTGGGTACTTCGTGCAATCTCTAGCCCAGTGAAGGCATGTGTCTCACCGGCCTTATGTGCTCTACCCTTACTAACAAGTGTCCATTTCTCGAATAAACCCAACCTTAAGTCATCATTTTTGACATTAATCTTTTACGTTTCACAAAAACAATAATGAAAGAGTGGTAATGATAAGAATATACCCCTATTTGGCTTAGATAATGATCATATTTTTATAGAAGTTATGAAATGTGTCATTGGCGGACCCATGGGGTCTTGGTGGGTCACATGACCCAACAAATTAAATTTTTTTTTTCGTAAATCAAAAACCAAATTAATTAAAGCAATTCTCAATTTGCCTTGATGGAAGACATTTTTTTGAGAATTTTATTTTAATTTGTTTATGTTGGGAATGAAGAAGCAATTGGCAAAAACTTCCAAAAAAAAAGAAAAAAAAGTCGTTTGCAACACTAAAAATGCAACATTCATTAATTGAATATTGCTAAAGGGGTCAATAACAAAATTTTAATAAGTGAATGTTGTAATTGTTTAAAATAATTGAGTTTAGACAACATTTTTTAAATGTAAGTTTCTAATGTCACCTTTTGCAACGTTTCATTAATTGATGTTCATCCAAATTTTTTATTTATCTGTTTTTTGAATTCCTTTATTGAGTCTTAGTGCTATTAAGCACTGACAATTTATTCATTTGCAGTCTGATTTATTTTAGGTTGTCTCGACTATTTGTCCACTAATATGTCCAAAAGAATTTTAATATGTCGTGTGTCTAGTACTGAAATATCACAGTACTTATTGATTAAACTAACTGAGAGCCATTATTCTTCACTTTCTTCTGTAGCAGCAAAATGGCTTAAATATTATGATATCGTTGAAGGGAAGGGTCCCATAGCTGAAAAGGGATCGACAGTGTAGGTTGGCTACAATGCGAGTTGGTTATAGTGGAATTTAACTGTCTTCCACTTTAGGACAATAGATTCAGCTTGACATTTCTTTGAGCTACTCAACAGGTGCATTTTTTATTGCGTGTATCGTGGTATTACAGTAGTGTCGAGTCAAGAATCTAAGCTCTTGGCTGGAAACCACATAATTTCACAAGTTATTTACATTCTTAGTTTGTTATAATGAGATTCCAAATAGAAATATATTGAAATGTACAAGAAGCATACAAATTATTGATACTAATTCTATACACTTATGTAGCTCTATGAATTCTAAGTTGGAGGCCCTACCTAGAAAAGAGCGAAAATGGGAATTTGTGGACAATCCAAATGTCTTGTTCTCGCACAGGCTGTACCAAAACCTCTAAAGGCAATGTAAACGATAACTGAATGGATGACAGTTGGAGAAAAGGTAAATCCATCGTTAGAATTTGGATGTGACCCGAATTCTTTGTTGAAAATAATTGAGATTTCTAATTAAAGTGCACATTAAAAAGAATTCTATTTGGAATGCTATTGTGGAATTCTATTAAGTTTACTTGGCAAATTCTAGTTGGAGTCCTACTTGAAAGCCCAACTGGGAGTTAGAATTTATGTTGGACTTGAAGAGGACATTGAGATTTTGTAAATCAAGTTTTGAAATAAAGAATCCAAGATTGGGCATCGGAGCCCCACTGTCACGGTGCTATGAAGATTTCGATATCATCTTCGTTTCACAACAAATTGGAATAAGAGTTTTCTTTCTTTATATTATAATAAAAATCTCTATTCTCTGCAAATTATTTTCATATTGTGTCTATAATATCTTATTTTCTCCAATAATTTGATATTGAATTAATTAGGTATCATTTTCGTTTCACAACAAATTGGTATAAGAGCTTTTGGTGTTGAAATTCTTGGGAAGATCTTGGTTTTGATCAAGTTAATACCTCAACTTGATCTTAGGTGATAGCAACAGTGAAGTATGATGTTTCGCCATTGGATTGTAATATAAGATTCTCTTTGTGGCAGGTAAGGATGGAAACAATACTCGCTCAAATGGATTTGAACGATGTGTTGTTGGGATTTGACAAGATGCCCATAACTTTGACTCTGAAGGGAAAACAGCGGAGGAATGGAAATGCCCTATTTTAAATATCAAATAATATTCTTCATAACATTTTCAATGAGAAGTCAATTGTTGCATTTTGTTTAAAATTGAAGAAATTATGCATGACGAAGAGTCTTACTAATATATTACATCTAAAGAAAAATCTATATTCTCATTGTAACTATTTTTAAGGAGATTGTCTTTGATTTGGAAACACATAAGGTACATCTTTTGAGGATCACCTAACTGCTTTTAAAGAGATCATCGTTGATTTGGAGACCTTGAAGGTCAAATATGATGAAGAAGATTTGAGATTGATTTTATTGTGTTTATTGCCCACTTCATACATGTCTTTTGGAAATGCGATTTTGTATAATAGTGATATTCTCACAATCGAAAAAGTCTATGATGCTCTATATTCAAAGAAGAAGATAAAACTTCTTATTGCATTTGAGGGTCATGGAGATGGCCTCATGGGCAAGTCAAAATCTAACTTCAAATTTTGTACTCATTACAAGAAAAATGGACACTTAATAAAAGATAGTTATAAGTTACAGAATAAATCAAAATTGATTACATCAACAATCATAAATTTCAGAGAAAGCAAGTATTGCAGAAAATCCTAACAATGATGAAGAGCTTTTACTAATTTCTAACTACAACTCCAAACTTGACGAGGTTTGGATTTTGGACATAGCTTGCACTTTTCATATGGCTCCTAATTGGGATTAGTTTTCAACATATGAAGAAATTTTAGAAGATGTTGTGATGACAAGTAATAATACACCTTGTCGGATAATGGCATTGGCTTGGTTAGAATAAAGATGTCTGATGGAAAAGTTCGTTTGTGTTTTTTATTGAAGAGTTCAAGTTTATTCACTTGAAATGAAATTTGTCTTCAGGTGGAGGATTTTTTTTTCAGTTTTGTTCATTGTAGTGAATTCGTGTTAAGGTGAAAATTGTTCAAATTTGGGTGTGGTCCAAATTTTTTGTTCAAGATAATTGGGAGTTCTTATTAAGGTACACATTAAGAAATTTTTTATTTAGAATGTTATTGTGGAATACTATTCAAGTTTACTTGACGAATTCTAGTTAAAGTTTTACTTGGACTTGAAGAGAACATTGGGATAAAGCCAATCAAGTTTTGAAGTAAAAGATCAGAGAGTGGGCATCGGGGTGCCATTGTCGTGACGTCACAACACTAGGAAGATTTCGGCTCAGTGCTGCAGGCTTCGAGGCGCCATGCCGGCACCACCTGGTCTATTTTGCCTTGTGCTACTTTTTATTCTCTACTCCGTTTATTGCATTCTACATACTACAACAAAACGGTGTTTTTCGACAAAATATTTCGCGACATACAAAAAGTTGTCGCATTAGGTGATTTAGTGCAACGCATTTTTAAAGTTTGTCACGAATATTATGGTGGAAAAAAGTAAGTACCAAAAAAATGTAAGGCGACATAAAAAGTTGTCGTAAAATATCAAAAGACGTGACAAATAATAAAGATTGTAGTAAAAAAAACATGATGGAAGCATGGCCTCAAAATAATATTTGGTGGGAAACTTATGACGACAAGCTTTTATTTCTTGCAATAATTTGTGTGTGATGCAATATGATAGTGTATATTGTTACAAAAAAAAAATCTAGGTATGAAGGAAAAAAATAGTGACAAGTATATTTGTTGTCTAATAGTTTTTGTGTTGAATATTTTCGGTTTGATTTGCACACTTCCAAAACTTGAAGAGGATCAATTTTGGATGAATTTTAAGATTCGGGGACTAGTGTGGAAGTCTTTGGGAGTTGCAGGATGATTTGAGGTAGGAACCAAATGGCACAATATTGAAACCTTCGAGACCAAATTGCAAAATGAAGAAAACATGTTCCTAAAACGCTTTCTGCCCATCTGTCTCCATCTCTCTCGCCGCGCAATTGAAATCTCTATTTCTCTCACACAGCGCTAATACCAACCACCGCCACGCCAGTCAGTCGCTATCCAAGCCACGTCATTTAGTCTTTGCTTCAGAATTAAATTAAGCTTTTTCTTGATTTATGTGTATCTTTGATCTGTAGAGATTTTTATTGCCTTTTTAGGTTAAGTTTTCGTATTTTTTTTCTATAGAATTTTTCATTTATTGTTATATATTGATGAAAGTACTCTTATTTAAACTTTATTTATAATTTACTCTCTTTTTTTATTCCTTACAAGGGTTCTTCATTTTAACCCTTGTTCCGTGTTGTTTTCTTGTTAGTTTTGAGTTGCAAATTTTACTAAAATATTTTATCATGAAGGCTTTAGATTGTTTACAATTTATGATATATTAAGAATTTAATTTTTGAATTATTTTCGTTCTTTATGTTGAGATTATTATCTGGTTCCCCTTTTCTCGTTTGATACTGAAATATTATAGACAAATTAATGAGGTGTTATTTATCTTAAAAGATTTGGGTTCGAGATTGTTTTGTACTTGTTCCTTTGTTGAAATTCTTAATAGGTGTAACTTACTTGGAATTATTCGAACTAATTCATGTTTCTTGTTATTTCATTAGAATACCTCATTTTTTCATGCATAAACAGAGCTTTATCGTAACTTTAGGAGTGCAGTTTACACTCGTGAAATATGAACTTGGATGCAAAATTCCAAGGAAGTATAAGAAATGAAGGGAAAATATGTTTGTAATGTGCACACTGATTGTGTAGGAGAAAAAAACCGGCTGATTTGTATTGAAAAATGAATTGATTGAATTCGATTACTTTCGTTCATCTACACACCAGAATATATACAGCAGATAGAATGAATCTAGAACTAATACAATCATAACAAATTTGTTAGAAATAATAAAATCTATCTACAAAGTTCCAGCAAGGCATAACAAAAATAATAGGCAGCCATGTGCTCCTTTTTCAATGGACATTTCTACCCCTTTCCATAATTCTTTAACACTTCGTATCCTTCTTGCTGATCATTAGGAAGCTCCTCCTTCAATTCCATTTCATATTTCAATACTCCCTCGCAAGATGGAGTGTGGATATTAACAACTCCCATCTTGTCCATGTGTTGATAAAACTGTAATGAACTTAATGATTTTGTTAAGATGTCGGCGACTTGACAGTTACTACTAACCTGCTTAGTAACCACATTACCTTCCTGAATCTTGTCCTTATTAAATGGCAATCCATTTCAATATGCTTAGTCCTCTCATGGAAAACTGGATTTGCAGCTATGTGAAGGGCAGATTTGTTGTCACAGGACATATTAGCAGGTTGTGGATGTTCAATTCTCAGGTCTCTGAATAAGTATCTAAGCTAAGTAAGTTCACAGCAAGCATTTGCCATTGCCCTGTATTCTGCTTCAGCTGAAAACCTGGACACGGTGCTTTTCTTCTTTGATTTCCATGATATTAATGACTTCCCAAGCATTACACAATATCCTATGACACGTCTTCGTGTATCCTGACAAGCAACCCAGTCTGAATTGCTAAAAGCATTGAGCTGTAGTTCTGAATCTATAGAAAACAACAATCCTTGCCTTGATACTCCCTTTATGTATCTTAACACTTTGTTGGCTGCTTTTAAATGTGAGGTTCGAGGGTCACTCATGAATTGGCTCAGCAGCTGTACTGAGTATGATAGGTCTAGTCTCGTGATTGTTAAATATAACGGCCTCCCAACTAGTCTCCTATACATAGCAGGATCTAAGAGGCCTTCTCCATCTGTCTTGGACAATTTTATGTTCTGATCCAACGAAATTTTTGCTGGCACACACCTTATTGATCCTGAGTCCGATAGAATATTCAGGGCATACTTTCGTTGAGTAATGTGAATTCCTTTATCAGATCTTGCTACTTCAATTCCTAAAAAATACTTCAAAGTTCCCAGATCTTTGATCTTGAATCTGTCATTTAGCAGTCGTTTGAGTGAGCTGATGCTGGCCATATCATTGCTGGCTATAATTATATCATCAACGTAGACGAGGATGGCTGTAAATGAGTCTTTATTTGATCTTGTAAACAAACTATAATCTGCCTTTGACTGAATGAAATCTTGCTCAACAATGAAGGCTGAAAGTTTGGAATACCACTGTGTAGATGCTTGTTTTAACCCATATATACTTTTCAATAGCTTACACACTTTTAACTTCCCTACATCCGGATGATTAGGAGGCATATCCATGTACGCTTCCTCATCTAAATCTCCATGTAGAAACGCATTATTTACATCAAATTGGTGTAAATGCCACCCCTTAATAGCTGCAACAGAAAGTAAACTCCTGACTGTAACCATCTTCGCCACAGGTGAAAAGGTTTCTTGGTAGTCCAAGCTTTCTTGCTGTGTATAGCCCTTTGCTACGAGCCTAGCTTTGTACTTTTAAATACTCCCGTCATCCTGATATTTTATTTTGAATACCCATTTGCAGCCAATAGTTCTCTTGTTAGGAGGGAGATATGTAACAACCCAAGTATCATTCATCTCTAAGGCAGCAATTTCATTATTCATGGCTTCACACCAGTCAGTCAAAGCTAGTGCTTCTTGGTATGTGCTAGGTTTAGTGTGTATGGTTATGGAGGTTATGAAAGCTTTGTGTTTGTCTGACAATTTTTGGTTTGATATAGTGGCACTAAGAGGGAAAAACTTGCCTGCAATATGAAGACCTATGTTCCTTGTCAACTCCTGAGATGGGTGAAATGATGCTTGCTGACAGATATACTCCTCAATATAGGCAGATGTCTCCTTAACTCTTGATGATCTTCGTGTTGGATGATGATCTTCAATGGTGTTATCAAGGGATTCTTGTTGGGGTTCTTGGGAGTTAATTGGCAAAAATGACTCCGTATAATGATTGTTTGATTCATGGATCGAATCACTGCTTTCATGATAAGCTCTATCAGTTATTAATTCATCAGTAATAGGAGAGGAATGAATGATTATATTCTGTATTATTTGATCAGAGACTTCAACAGGGGAAGGATGACTATGATTTTCTGATTCAAAGATATTTGGAATAGGTGATGATTTCATGTCATTATTTTCAAACATACTACAGTCCTTGTAAGGAAATTGATCCTCATAAAACATGAAATTTCTGGAGATGAAGATCTTTTTGGATTCAAGGTCAAGGAGTTTGTATCCTTTTATCCCAAAAGGATACCCTAGAAATATGCATTTTCTTGCTCTAGGCTCGAACTTAGTTCTATGGTTTACAAGTGTTGTGGCAAAAACAAGACATCCAAAAGTTCTAAGGTGCAGGTAGTCTAGCTCGTGTTTAAATAATAGCTCAAAAGGAGTCCTGTTCTTGAGTAATGGTGAAGGGGTCCTATTTATTAGATAGACAGTTGTAAGGACACAGTCATTCCAATATTTCATAGGGATTGAGCTCTGAATTCTCAAGGCTCTTGCAACGTTAAGGATATGCTGATATTTTCTCTCCACTATGGCATTTTGTTGTGGTGTCTCGGCAAACGTTTTCTGGTGGATAATCCCATTTTTATGATAGTATTCTTTCATTTCAAATTCCCCTCCATTGTCTGTCCTAATTACCTTAACCTGAACAAAAACCTTGCAAGGCTATAGTGGCGTCTGATTTTGCTTTTAACATGTACCCAAGTGCATCGACTAAAATCATCGACTATGGAAAGGAAATGCTTGGATCCATCGTAACTGATTTTAGTGCAAGGACCCCAAAGGTCACAGTGAATAAGATAAAAAACGTTCTTGGATTTATGATGACTGATGGAAAATTGTAACTTATGCATTTTAGTTAAAGGACAGATAAGACATGGTCCTCTAACAAGCTTAGGATCATGATCAACATTTAACAAATCTAATCTAGAGTAGGAGGGATGCCCCAGCTTATAATGCCAGAGATCAAAGCTTTTGCTGCTACTTGAAATGGCTGTAGAGGCAGGGGATCTGTTTGAGAGGAAAGATGAGGCTTCTATTAAGGCAGTAGAGGGTCCTTGAGACTTCACCAGATGACATAGTCCTTGCTTCATTTCACCCATTCCTGTCATTTTCGAGGTCGAAAGGTCCTGTACAAGGCATTTTTCAGAAAAGAATATTAAGCAACAATTTGACATTTTGGTTAATTTTCTAACAGATATAAGGTTGAATTTGAAGGATGGCACACGAAGAACATTGTTGAGGATCAATTTTTCTGTGACCTTGACGGTCCCTGAGTATGTGACATTAGCTACATCTCCATTAGGAAGTGAGACTGAGTAAGCCACGTTAGTTGGAGGCCTATTATAAAATGAGGTGCAACAGACCATATAGCCTGTTGCGCCTGTGTCAATCACCCATGGTATGTTTAGATTCTTACTGGTTTTGGCACCATGGGTAGATAAGCAAGATAAAATACCAGAAAGTTTGGAAGTTTGTGTATCTGAAAGAGTGGTGCTGGTGAGTCCTTTGTTGTTTTGTGACTGTAGTAGAGCCAGAATCTGACCATGCTGCTCCTGAGTGAATGTTGCTTGGCTGCTTTCAGCATCTCCTTGTCCTTGCAAAGAGACTAGGTTAGCAAAGGCATTTCCCTTTCCATACAGCCTATGTCCAGGAGGGTATCCATGAACCTTGTAGCACTTATCCACCGAATGGCCTGTCATGTGGCAGTGGTTGCAAAATGATTTGTTGGGGTTTGCCTTAGTGCACCTTTCTAGTGAATGTCCAGTCATCTTGCAGAAAGTGCAGTAATATTTTCTCTATCCCTGTCTTGTCGAATTGTAAGTGTTTCCTCTGGTTGCAAACACCATGGAGTCTGGGGTAGAGATGTTTACTAACATCTGTCTCCTTTTTTCCTCTTACTGAATTATCGAGTAGACCTCATTTAAAGTAGGAAAAGGTTTGATTAGAGGATCTGAGCCTTGATTGCCTTATATGAGTCATTCAGTCCCATTAAGAATCTCATTACCCAGTCCCTCTACTGATTCTCAATAACTGACTTAAAACCTCCGCAAATGCAGTTTGGAATAGCCTCATAGTTCATTAATTCATCAAGAAGTGTTTTATACTTCGAGAAGTAAATACTTACAGTATCTTCCTCCTGCATCAGAGTAGCAATGGACTGCTTCACCTCATATATTCGTGGGGCATTTTGCTGTCCAAGTTGATGTTCTAGATCTAACCAGAGTTCACGGGTTGTATCAGCATAGAGTGTTCGGGCTTAATGTCAGTAGACATAGTGTTTTGCAACCAGGCGATGTCATTGCACCTTAACCAATACTCCATCAGAAAAGTGCTGGATTCTCCTGGTTCAGGTAGGCTTCCGTCGATGAAGCCCAGTTTATTTTTGAATCTGAGTGCTCTCTTAATCGATCTTGCCAAAGTATAATAATTCGTGTTGTCAAGAACATAAGTGACAAGTATGGCTCCTGAGTTATAATTTCCACCAATGAAGTAGGGGCTCCTGGGATTGGTAGGATCATTAAGGTGAACATTTGTCATTGGATTAGCATTTGAACTTTATTCAATGTTGACATTCTGGTTCGTTGTTTCTGCTGTGATACTTTGATTATCAGCCATAGTTTATGGCTCTGATACCATATAAGAAATGAAGGGAAAATATGTTTGTAATGTGCACACTGATTGTGCAGGAGAAAAAAACTAGCTGATTTGTATTGAAAAATGAATTGATTGAATTCGATTACTTTCATTCATCTATACACCAGAATATATGCAGCAGATAGAAAGAATCTAGAACTAGTACAATCATAACAAATTTGTTAGAAATAACAAAATCTATCTACAAAGTTCCAGCAAGGCATAACAGAAATAATAGGCAACCATGTACTCCTTCTTCAATGGACATTTCTACCTCTTTCCATAATTCTTTAACACTTCGTATCCTTCTTGCTGATCATCAAGAACCTCCTCCTTCAATTCCATTTCATATTTCAATAGGGAAAGTTCTAGAAGGAGGAAAATTTACATATCTCATTTGCAGTTCCATAAGAATAGTTTGCTTGGGTTATCAACCAATATGTATTCTTGAGTAAAGGTAGTTATCGGCTTCAAAATTTGAGTAAAATATATGATCTACCCTTATTGTAATCTAGTATAGAATAGGCATCTTCTTGTTGACTTGTGTGCTTTGAGAATGCAACTACTCTTGGTGATCCTTTATCTTATCTTGAGCTAATGGTTGATGTGATGTTTAACATAAGTTCTCTCTGTCCCCTCTTGTGGAGGGGTTTATTTAACATAAGTTCTATTATACATAGCATAATTGTATTTTTGGGATTTTAGTTAATGGTAATCTGAAGAAGAAACCAAAGAAAAATGAAGAAGTTTAAAAGATTGACATGAATTACACAGCTAGCATACTTGGAACTGAAGTGAACTATTGTATTTGTAGGCTTCATCCAATGCATTAGCTTGGGTATTGCATCTCAGTTGTGCCATAAAACTTGCATTCCAAATAAGGAAGAGGATGTGTGTAAACCAAATAAGGGGAGGCTGAGTGTACTAGAGAGACTACGCAACATAATTAGGCCTTAATGTACCTGCACATACAGTTTAGAACTCAACTTTGACTCAAAAGCTTAAGCCCTTGATTGCTTAACCGTCAAAGTAAATCAAATTTTATGGCATGTTGGGACATTATTACATTATTTCCTTATTTACACGCAACTGTTACTTAACCCATTTGGTTTTTTACATTTTCAATGTTCGAGGAAAATAATTTTTCGTAATTGATACTTTTTCGTAACATAATTAGTGTTTTCCGACTTGATTGTCCAGTTAAAATCTCTCTTTTTATTTTTGTTAGTTTTTAACGGCTTCTCTTTGTAATCATGTAGGGTCGCTGCTTTGAATCTCTACTGCCCTCTTCTTTGTATATGAAGGTTCCTAGTACAAGGTTGCCTCTGTTCAATGGAAATTTTGTCATCTGCATGTGGTACATGTGCTGATAGAACTGAAAGAGTTCAAAGCTTTAAGGGAAACAAAACATTGGGTGCAACTCAGACAAGCTCCTAT
Organism: Fraxinus americana; assembly: GCA_035079005.1. Classification (NCBI taxonomy): domain Eukaryota; kingdom Viridiplantae; phylum Streptophyta; class Magnoliopsida; order Lamiales; family Oleaceae; genus Fraxinus; species Fraxinus americana. The sequence goes on from CM068720.1 coordinate 25,215,704, forward strand.
ACGGAGGTGCAAAAGATTGCATTTTAAATTTTTTAGAAAAGATTAAGTGACATTCAGTTGGAATCGTCTATATGGATGTCAGTGTCACTGAATGTTACCGTACCACACAATCTCTTTTTTCATACCCAAAAATTTACTTGCTAGAAAATTTAGTGCCATTCAGATAGATCATGGCGATTGAATTGTGTAATCTTTGCTACAATGCAATCATAAGCTTCCTTTTCTTTTAGTCTCTGAATAGTTCTTCCGCCTCTGTTTACCCATAAGACGTGGCAAAGATAGCGACTTTCACAATGGCACTGAATTAAACAGGAATCCTGATAGTCCGCTGAGAATAGCGGTGGCAACGAGCCAGCCGAGCCGAGCCCGAGCAGGGAAAAAAAAGCTCGGGCCGAGCCCGAGCTTTTTTGGACCGAGCTTTTTTCGGCCCGAGCCGAGCCGAGCCGGGCCCGCTCGGCCGAGCTTTCGGCCCGAGCCTTAGCGGGCCGAGCCGAGCCGGCTCGGATTTTTTTTTTCTTTCTTTCTTTCTTTTTTTTTTTTGTAAAAATTCATTACATGGATATTTGCTTATTCAAATGGACAGTGAACGTTGCAATTTGCATTCTTTCCACCTTTAGACAATGACTTTTACATAAGAAAGTTATAAACAAAAATTTAATTGGAACGATTCTTTGAAGTTTGAACATAATATATAATGAAGTTTTAAAAATCTACATTTTAAAAAAATCTACTTTTTTGGTGGCACCTTATAGCCTAATATCGGAAAACATGTTAGATTTATAAATGACTAAATGAGTGACTATCCATTATAACAAAGTGATAAATCTTTTTTAATAACCGATTTGAAATTTCTTACAAATTTTAGTGGCCATTGCGGCATTGCCCATTGGTGAAATTAGCTCAATTTTTAAATGTAATCAAGTAATATAGATCGCTAATAATTTCACTTAATAATTAATATAGAAGAATAAACGTGTGTAAATGAAAAAAATTCTTACTTTAAATATTTAGGCACTTAGATTAATGAAATAGTAATAATGCAATAAATATTAAACAAACAAATATCACACATTTTCCAAAATAATCTAATTGATAAATTATGAGATAAAATTGTAGCTTATAATTAGTTTCATGATGAGAATAATAAGTTGATTAAGTAAATTGTGATCATTTGTCTTAATTTAAGCCATTCATCCCCAATAATTTATGGTGTAAAATAAAAAGTGTTGGGCAAGTTTTTTTTTTTTTTTTTTTAACGGGCCGGCCCGCGAGCCACACGGGCCGGCCCGGCTCGGGCCGACTCCTCAACATGAGGCTCGGCCCTAGCCTTGGCTCGGTTCCATCGAGCCCGAGCCGGGCCCGGCTCGGACTTTTTCCGAGCCGAGCCCGAGCCGTCCGAGCCGCCGAGCTTTTTTGCCATCCCTAGCTGAGAACATGGATCTTTATTTCTATGAATAGTAAAGATGATAATGATATTGGTAAGTAAATTATGAGTATTTTGTTTCTTTTTTACTATTATGCAAGTCCTTCTATTTTATTTTTTAATGACTATTTATGCCTTTTCCCTTTTCTATGTAGATTCCAATACAAATGATGCATCTACTGAGAGTTGATAAATGATTGATAAGAGATTGAGGATTATTACAACATTATGTTCACAAGATTTGGCATTCTAATTTGAAGACAATAATACAATTATTTATTTATTTTTTGTATAGTTTGGAATCATTTATATTTGATTAATTGTACATTGAAGCACTTTTTTTATTAAGTCATGAGTAGGAGTGGGCAAAACCCAAACCAACCCGACTAAACAGACCGAACCGACCCAAACCAGTTTTTTGCATTAGTTGGGCGGGTTATGGGTCAATTTTTTGGGTTTTGGGTCGGGTTGGGTGGGGTTGTGGGTTAACGACCCAAACCCGACCCAACCCAACCCAACCCAACCCGAAACCCAAAATTTTTTTAAAAAAAAAAAAAAAAAAAAAAGACAAAACCCTAAAATCCTAATTCCTAACCCTCGTCCCACAGCCCAGTGAGCCCACAAACACACAACACAACCCTCGTCCCTATTCAGTCTTCTCATCTCTCCGTTTCTTGCTCTCTCGCTCAGATTTGCAGATCTGCTCTCGTTCTCACGGCTCACCCATCAACCACGGTGAGAAAGGTAATCCGAGACCACCATCGATTTAGTTTCTACTTTCTATTTTGATTTATGTTATAACAGTTTCATAAATCATTATTCTGCCAGTTTCAATTTTGAATATGTTATATGTATGGCGAACTTTGTATGATTAGAAAAGGATTCTTAGTTCTTGAATTACATTAACGTGTTTGACAATGAAATTTTTTTTAACGTGCTTGACGAGAAAATGCTTTTGTTCTTGGTCATTAACGATTTCTCTGTATTCGACTGCCAAAATATTAACCACCGATTCATTTCTCATTTTATTCTTCTGTGTAGCACCTGTCTTTTTGTTGTATTTACTCAACCTTTCTTACGAAACCAAACTAAGATCCACGCAATGCATTAGCTATAACCAATGAATGCTGAAGTTGATTGTTCCTCTTCTCTATGTTATAGCAACTGGCTGTCCAATCATGCAAAAATTTAGTGAAGTAATGCTTCAGCTTACCAGAAATTAACATACTCGTTCCATGTCCTATATTATTGCTCTGTTTCTACTTATTTATTGAAGGTTACTATGTTGTTGAGCTTAACATAGCTTAAGCAATCTGTTTTTACTTGCTGTTGAGCTTTTGACTCTTTGTAATCAATTATCTGGCAGCTTCTTAGGGATGGAGATTGAAATAATTTAGGTGCTATTTTTTGATGAATTGACTTCTGCATTTTATTAATTTGATTCAGACATGCATGTTTGTAAACTTATGCAATAAGCTTATCTCAAACCGACCAACCCAACCCAACCCAACCTGACCGACACATAATTGGGTTGGGTTGGATTGAGTTTCAACATTTACATGGGTTGGGTTGGATTTCGAACAAACCGACGATGTTGGGTTGGGTTTGGGTTGGGGCAAAAACCAACCCAACCCAACCCACGCCCACCACTAGTCATGAGCTATTTTTAATGAGTAAGTTATATTTTCAAATAAATGTGTATCATTGTAACAATTTTACTGTGATATGTTGTTGCAAAATAGCATAGGTAACAAACTTTTTATGTAGTATTTGTAACAAATATTTTTCTAGCAAATTTTTTCTTTGAATAATTATTGCGACAAATTGATTTGTAGCCCATTTATTTTTTCGCGACACACACACACACAATATATATATATATATATATATATATATATATATATATATATATATATATATATATATATGACGATATTACAGTGACGAATGTCATGTTGCTAATTTGTATTTTTCGTCAAACAAATAATGTTGCGAGTTTGTTTATGCGATGAATGGTTGAAAGTTGTCGCAGAATACATTCTATGACTCATATAGCGTGACAATGCCTGCAACAAACATCTTGTTTTCGCTAAATTACTTTTGCATCGAAATTTTAAATCATGCGATAACATTTTTTTGTCGCGAAATCATAGGTTGTTTTGTAGTGACTTCAACTGTAACACCTCAAATTTTAATTATATTTTCATATGGGCTAAATTTAAGGTTGGGCATTTTAGCAAATGAAATAGTCAATGTCTAGCTCGTCGTCACACTAAAGTCCAAAAGTTGAAGTGATAAATTCAACCAACTTATTTGCATAAAGAATTTATTTGCTTACGTGTATTTATCATATCATAAATTTGGTTTGAGTCGAATATTTAAGTATTATAGTAGTTGATGAAAATATATTAAATATTATACTCATTTTGTAGCTCATGTTAAATAGCATAAAATGGGTTCAAGAATAAATATTTTTGGACTAGTTATATCCGAGTTATTTTGATAGAAAGAAAGTATTCTAAATCTTATATTTTATTCATAAAAAAATATAAAGATAATAAAAATAATAAAGTGAAACTTTCATTTCAATTAAGTTCAGTACGTTTACATTGGAATTTGATAAGATATATAATTTAATAATCTCATAAATTACTACATTAATCTCAAATGCGTTTGGAATTTAAATGTTTAAATTGAAATGCCTTTTGGTTGACTGGGGTTACGTGCAGCATCTGATTATCTACAATATTTAAAAAGTGGAGATTGAGGAAAAACTTTTGAGAGACAATAATACCCTCATTAATTTTGTATTATTTCCAATTCATCCTTCAATTATTATTAGAATTTAAAAAGTTTTATAATCTACTATTCAATTATTATTTGAATTTATTACACAATGTGGGAGGGTTTTGAATGTGAAGGGTTGTTTGTGTATCTCTTTATTTTTTGGTATATTAGTAAAGTATGTTGCGTAATTCTAAAAATATTTCGATATGTTCGAAATTGTGTAATTTCAAGTGTTTAATATTTTCATTTATCTTTACATTGTTTGTTTAGCTTAAAAATGATAACAGTAAAACATATCATATGCTTTTATCAGCACTTGAACGTTATCGTTTGGATAACATTGCAACTCTCTTTTATCATTTTGTTTGATTCAAAGTTTGAACAAAGTAATGTGCTAGCCGCCAATCCATTGTAACCCTCTTCCTATATCGAGGGTGGGGACTACCTATGGAAAACATTGACGGAGTTCATCTGGCCCAAAAATTTTCAAAATTGATCAATCAAACATGGACTAATACAAGTACATCTAAATGTATAAAAGGAATAGAGAAATCAAGAGAAAAGTCATATGAGCGCATGCCATTAATAAAGTAGATTCACATGCTAATTCTTATATTATGCCATCATCAACAGTTACGTTTGGACCAGATTTTATTTTTATGATGTTTTATGAGTTGTGAAGTTTTGAAAAACATATATTTATCAAATTGATGCACTAATGGCTAACAAAAATATAATAGAAATCGTTGATAAAACTTTAAGAAATATCTTGGACATTTCAAAACCGTTTGGTGGAAAAAAAAATTGTATTCAGAGGACATTTTTCACCAAGTACTGCATGTTATCCTGAGAGCAACAAGACAACAAATAATTAACCAAAATTTGCTTAGATCGTATCTTTGGGAGAAAATAAAAAAGTTGCAACTAAATCAAAACATGTGTGCTCAAAATGACAATCGATTTGCATAATATTTGATTCAAATTGTTAATGGAGCAGAGTCTTACATAGAGGATGATTTCATCAACTTACCAAAGGCAACTATATGTCACACTGTCTTGCAGAGTTTCAATGCAAACAACAAAAGTTTTGGTAAAACCAAAAAATAAATAATGTGTACAAAGAAGTGTTTCTATAATCAAAACATTACATTTTAGTTTATTCAACATTTTCACATTATATACATAATTTCATAAAAAAATTATATATACATTAATAATTTTAACCTTTTTTTAAAAAAAATATCAATTACCTTAACTATTTTCAAAAACAGTATTAGTACTTCAAAACTATTACGCATATCATTTATCCGATACATAAGACGTACAATGCACGTGCTTACTACTAGTATATATATATATGTACGTAGTCAAATGTGAGTGTATTTTCTTTCCAGAAAAAAATAATAATACAAGTTCATTTCCTATAGATTTTATACATTCAGAGTCTATTAGGAATAATTTATTTTACTATTATTCTACAAGCCATATTTTTAGATTTATTTGGTATCAATTGAGGTAAGAATACATAGTGCAAAGTGATAGATTCTTATTTCTTGATGTTTATATAAATTTTTGGCATGAAATACTCTATGGCCTTCGGGTTGATTTCTATGTTAAATCCTTCGGAATGGACCGTTAGGTGTAAATCCTACGGGATATAGGAATTCTTAAGAAATTTCTTGTGCTATTGGATATCACGACCAATTTGCCCTAAATTTAAGAATGTTGGCATGTTATGTCATTTTTATATTTATATCATATTAAATAAAAATATGTACGTATTTTTACTGAGTGTTTCAAAATACTCACTCTTACAATAACTTTTCAGATTAAAACGAGTTGTGTGAACGTGTGGAAGATTGATTGAGTGATGCTTAAGGGATCGCCAAGTAAAATTTTTAGAAACAATAATTTCAAACTTTTATTTGAAAAACGTCTTTATGTTAAGATTTGTGCACATTATCTTAGTATTTTTTTTTAGTGTTTGAGCAATTGACATTTTACGTTAAATTTTAAATTTATGGTTTGAAAGTATTTAAATTGTTGGTTTAACATTATCGATTTATCGATCAAATTACAAGATTTGAATAAGTAAATTTCCGTCTAAATTTAATAAAGAAGATTTTTTTTTGGTAACACTTCAAGTCTATTTTTTTTAATAAAAAAATAGATTCAGGGGGCGTTACATCAACTACAACTCTACTATTAGGGTTTAGATGTCCTTTCATTGTTTCCTATATATAGTTAGCTCTTCATTATAATTTAGTAGAAGTTAGAAACATTGTAAACGCGAAACCCTTGTCTAGGCGTGATTGTGTAAATTGCAAAGTTGATTTTCTTGTCAAATTAACATGGCCCACGTGAAGGGGGTTCATTTCTTAAATGCAATGCAAGTGCTTCAATTGTCCAATTTACCCTCATATTTTAAAACTGTGTTGTAACGTCCCAAAATTTCATACATATTGAGGTTTTATCAAAAATTAATTTCATTTACTTTTATTTACTTGAAATGCGGAACGATTAAATTCTTTAATAAACAAAATATTGGAACATCCATAAGTTTAAATTTGAATAATAAAATCGTGTCTTTAAAAAATATAATTTAAACATTCCCAACAAATAAATTCAATATTAATGTTATTGAACAAAACAAACTACTAAATTTAAATGTAGTAAAATTTAATATTTCCTTATGTCGAAATCTCTTGGTAGTCCGCTGCACCATCCCGCCACAGCTCCAATCGACCTGATCTAGCCTATAAAAATTTGTAGAGGTGAGTATTTTAAAAATACCAGTAAGATAGGTACAGTTTCCATACGCAATTATATAACAATAACATAGGCAATTCACACCACATTTCTCTTTATGGAATATATTGGTGACCAAACGAGATACCCATCATTTCTCATTTTGAATTCCCGAAAGATTTTACATTTCATTATAAAGAACCCAAAAGAGTTCACATTCCGTTAGGTCGAACCCGAAAGTCTATTGGAAATTCATGCATAAATTACTGAACATAAAAGTATACGGAAACATACCACTTGCACAAAACGTATCTTACCTTGATTGATCAAACGAGCTTTTGATAATATAAATATACTTAGAATTTACAGCTGCTTTATATGAAAACTACTGTGTAAAATTTCCTGGTAGTGAATTGTGGGACATTTGCACACTATTTATAGCAAAAAAAAAAAAAAAGCAGTTGAGTCATGATGCAATTGTGATGGAACATCGTATTTATCACATTTGATAAAAATTGAATTTCTAGTAAACCAATCACAAGGTGACATGTGTACAAAATACTTATCACAACAAAAAGATCTTAATCCTAATACGTGATAGTGATGGCAACTTGACTTTAAATAGAATTTAAAAAAAAAAAAAAAAAAAAAAAAATTTATATATATATATATATATATATATATATATATATATATATATATATATATATATATATATATATCTCACATCTATTCACGTGACTATCCTCATCTCAATTTACTTTGATTTAAAAATAAATAAATAAGTAAATTACAATTTCTTTGAATTTCAATATCTTAAGACTAACTTATCCGAATTAACTTTTTTCTGGAGCCTAATTTACATGATTAATTATGAGCTATCCAATGAGACCCATATTGATATACTTTTAATTTCTTTAACAATATCTAAAAATTTAGCCCAAAATTGAAGTTAATACTTATATCACTCTAGTCTCTCAATTTTCAAAATAATAAAATATAATATGTAGAATAAATAAATTTTTATTCTAAAATTTTCGAGGTGTTACAGTGTGCTGATGTGAATCCAAGGACCTCTGACAATTCAATGTAGGAAAAATCAATAATTCATGTGTATTGTAGGCGGTCCCACCATCCATATGAATAATTAATGTGACATATGGAAAATCGATTAATGTGGTAGGTGGGATGTTGTATGCAGTACATCCATTATCTGAAGGGCAAAGATGGAATTTTGGTCTAACATGGTGGTCCTTTGAATGTCTGAAAAGTAGCCACTTTTATGAATTAAAAAATGAGCAAGTGACAAACAAATAGTTTTAAAAAAAAACTTTGAAGCTATTTCCAAGCAGGCCCAGACGAGGGTAAAATCTTTATATTTTTCTCCATATTATAATAAAATATCCATTCTCTGCGAATTATTTTATTCATGTGTTCTTGTGATCAATTACTCTATATTATGACTGTAATCTCTTATTTTCTCCAACAGTTTGGTATTGGATTAATCCGCTACCATCTTCGTTTCACAACATCCATGTTTCCTTTCTACACTTTTTTTTCTCTCTCAGCATTTTCATTTTCTTAATGTATTATCGTTCATCTTTTGTTTTCTTTTCTCTTTTCCTTTTCATAATATCAATCGAGCTGACAAATATTTTCTTGTTGTATAAATAACCGTTATCATTCCTCCAGAGGTTGGGTGTGGATCTAAAATGAATTAATGAGATGCAGGTAATTCCTTCAATATTATCATAATTGTTGTAAAACTATAAGATACATATAGATAATTATATAGTCCTATCATCATGCATAGATAATTGATAGTTCTAATTAAGAGTATGTTTGATGCTCATTAAAATGGAAAGAATGCATTTTTTTGTGATGTGATGGTGAATATGTGGTTGAAAAAGAAAGAAAAATTATTGATGTGATGTAAAATATTATTTTATTGAAAAATGTGTGATTGAAAATGAGTAGAAAAATGAGAATAAAATGAAAATGTGGCTCAAATAGGGACTAAAATGCACATTAAGAAGGATTATATTTAGAATGCCATTGTTAAATCTTAGGCTCCGTTTGATTGGCGGAGTTTTCCAGGGAAGTAGGAAAATATTTTCCTACTTTCACTTTTTTGACTGTTTGATACGCGAAATTTTCCACGGAAAATGTTTTCCTCCATTTTTCTAGGTACAACCCTTTGATGCACAAATGGTGGAAAATGTTTTTTCACCTAATAGGTGGGAAAACATTTTCCACCTTTTTTTTTTGTTTGTTTTTTTTTTTTTTACAATGAGAATAAATTCTAGACACAATGGTAAAAAAAAAATTCACTTTTATCTACAACTTTCATGCAAAATAAAGTCAAACGAATGATAATCGGTATGGTAATTTTTTTTTTTCAAAATTTTTTTTTGACAATGTGAACAAATTTAGACTCAATAGTAAAAAAAATTATCATTTTAATGGACAAATTCCATAAAAAACGAAGTCAAATGGACACCAAATTTTCAACATTTTCCATGGAAAATTATACAAATCAAACACAATTAATTACAATTCCTAGTAAAATATTTTCTAAGAAAATCAATTCCCTGTAAAACATTTTCTTTCCACCCATTTTCCACCCTTACAATCAAACGGACCCTTATTGAAGTTTACTTGGCGAATTCTATTTAAAGTTCTATATGAAAGTCCAAATGGGAGTTGAAATTTGTGTTGGACTTTAAGACATTAGGATGAAGCAACTTAAGTTTTGAAGTAAAGATCACTAGAGTGGGCCCCAGGTCGCCATTGTCGCACGCCACAGTACTAGGAAGATTTAGGCCTGGAGCTGTCGGCACCACCCGGGTGTTCCATCAAGTGTGAGGTGGAACCTTTCTCCCACTGCCTTTGAGGAGGTGGGAGTCTCCGATTTTCCCTATTACGATGATATCTCAATTCTTCATTGATGATCTCGAACTTTATCATTTCTAGCAATGCGTCGTAACTGGTTGGGTCTTTATTCTACACGTCCTTCCAAAGGAGAGAGTTCATGTCCAATCCTCTTCTTAGGGTTGTCAACGCTTCTTTATCGATTATTTGCATGTAGTAGGTCATTTCATCAGTAAAACGAGATAGAAAGCTTTTCAATGACTCTTCTTACTGATGCCTCATATCTTGGAGGTGTTGTATTAACTTTTTGCATTCCTTGCTTGTCATAAAGCATTTGAGGAAAGCCTTTTTGAAGTTCGACTAGATTCTAATACTTAATGTTGGAAGTCAGGTGTACCACACTTTAGGTGCTCCACTTAAGGTCAATTAGAATGCTCTGCATTTCACGGCTGGAGTTGAACCCCTTAAGCTCATATGAATTTTGAAGTTGTTGATGTGCTTTGCAGGGTCACTTCTTCCATTGTACTTGAGGATTTTTTGGAGCCTGAAGTGGCTTGAAATAGAGGCATCCTCGGTTCCCTGAGGGATAGGCGAGTTGTCATCGTCATCGTCGAGGTCGCAAAACCTTTGTGGTTTATCAAATTTTCATCTCTTCTGAATTGAGGCCCCTGAGGTGGTTGGGACGGCCCTGCTCAATTCTTGGCCTCTTTGTCCTCATCTCACTCATATTCCTAGGTGGAGGATTATAAGGCATGTTTCCATGGATGGGTTTTCTAAGCATTCGTGGACTTAACAAGTCGAAGACGCTTGTAAATCTCTGAGGCATATTTTCCTTTTCATAATTTGGCGGAAAGTTTAATAAAACCTCGTTAGGTTAGCTAATGGCGTAGTTGATGGAAGTATCAACTCCAACCTCTCCCTCTTAAGGGGCTTTTTCCCAGGCATATAGTTGGTGGGCCATTTGGCTTTGAACTTTCTCTTCATGATAGTAATTTCCCTGTGGTATTAGGAGAGGATCAAGGAGGTGAGCATTCCCTTGAGATACATATGGGGGCATTGGGTGTCCCCATTGGTTTTGCATGTTCCTCGGTAACTCTTGCATGACAATGTTCTGCTAGGTGATATTCCTCATGTTAGAGACCACTTCCCTAGTGAATCTGGCTGCTATCTTGGATCCACCTCGTCGATGCTGATGATGAGGTCGGGATGCAAGGATTCCCCTTCTTTAGGGTGCTCTCTAACTCTCCAAGGCGCTGACTCTTCATTGTTGGAGCTCATGATAACATTGGATTTTTCTAAACCAAATAATATTCCTTTTTCAAGGAATAGACTGAATTCCAACAAACGATTTTCCTTGGACTTTTCAGCGGTTCTTTCTTAAAAAACAAACCTTCTTCTTTCCTATGGCTTTTTCCACGGGTTTTTCGTGGTTGAATGTATAGTTTCCCACATACGCACCAATCTGTTGATTCCTTTTTTTATAATTGTTACATAGACAACTGATTTAGTGATTAATGTTCTAACTTCCACACTAAGTCCATGCCTAGCTAGCCCAACCCAACCCAATTTCTAAATTCAATTTTTTAATCCTATTATTAATTTCATTCTTAGCCCAAAATTTAGGTCTTTTTAAGTTTTTATTATTCTCTTTCCAATTTCACACTTTCATTCGGTAACCACTGAGTCAATGACCCTAAATCATTTCATAAATTGAAAACCTACATCTATATGCCCAAATCGAAATGCCGACCGCCGAGTCTGACTTCCCTTCTCCAATGTCCATCGAAGCCGCGACCTCCAACCACGACCACCGATCGTTGACCATTAAAAATATGTTAAAAAATTTAATTATGGTACGGAACGGAACCGAACCCGAACGGTTCCAAAATTATATTTGGACTCGACAGTTCCATTTATTAAATACTCGAAAATTTTTGTTCGGTACGGTTCTCTACAGAATGGAATCGGACCATGTCCAGCCCTAACACCCACTCACGTCCAAGCAAGCAAATTCCAACACATTTTGACTAGAGTTTCGGGCAGGAAATGATGGTTTGTTGACATGTGAGATGCTTTACTACGCGAGATAAAAATGTTTGAGCATTGAGAATATGATCAAAGATAATTACATATAAACAAATAATCGTAAGCAGATCTACCAAAATGGAAATAATCTAAACTTAAGCATATAAATATAGAATAGGCAACAGAGAAGATTGAGTGTGGCTTTAAGGGTAAAGGGTTGCATTCTCCTTCAAATGATACAAGTTGTGAGCTTTAAAAGAGTTCTGGTCGACATGATAATAGTTGGACAATAACCATGTGGCCTCATATTCCAAGTCGAAGCCTCACATTACTTAGTCTGCTATGCATTTAATACATTGACTACGGGTTAGCCATCCTATACCCTAGGCTGACATTCATTAATCAACCAGTAATCTCATTTTCAGATAGTGAGATTTTCTTGAGGAATAATGCTAAGTGTACGACAATAATGGTTGACAAACATGTGCTGTCAAAATCCTAGCATGTGATGTAGAAACAGTTTTTTAAAATGGATGGATATGATGACGGCAAATAGAATGTTGTTAACCAATATTGTGCATATAACATGATTCTTTTCTTAAGAGGGATAAGTCTGACATGCATGTGTACTTCAAAAGGATATAGGCCGAAAAGATTGTCCAAGAATGTAGGACATCGATTCTTGTAAGCAATAGTCACATCATAAACTGTCATTAAGTATTTCAAGATGCGTATATTAGGAAACAGCTTTAAGATTATCAACTTGGGAAATAGAGAAACCACCTTATTATTTTGGGTAACAACAAAGAAGTAGAACATTATAATGAATGTGCAAAAATATATCATCTCAAAAAAACAAATAAAAATAATAAATCAAAATTAGGGAAATGAAGAAGATAAATTTCACTTCTATTATTCTTTAATACGATAGTGGTGAGTTATTAGGCGTTACAGAAAACCTTGTTTTTTATGTATATTCATATCATGGTTGATGCTAAAATAGAAAAGATTGATTGAGTATAGACAACAAAGTAAAAAAGAGAAACAAACATATACCTGCCGCTAGTATCCACAAATGTTAAATAAATCGGCGTTCATATGGTAATCTATAAAGGTTGTGAGATCCAAAGCAATATGGGAGTGGCTGAATTATCCATAAATAGTGGATGTCAAGATATGGGGTTGGAGACCGTTGATGAGGTATAATAGATACCGCTTACGACCACGACAGACTAACAAAATAGGAAAATGATATATTATGGTAGCAGCAATAATAAGAGTTCTCTTTTTAGAGAAACAAATTTGTCTTTAAGGGGACAACGAAAAGAAAAAAAATAGAAAAAATACCAAAAAGCCCTTTAGAGAAATATTTTTATTAATGACCTACGATTTTTTCTCAATTATCTAGAACTTGTTGATGGAAAATTGATTTGAGTGATGGCTTTAAAACCAAAAATCAAAACTTATCAACCTTACCAAAAGTTGAACAGAGTAACGACAAGGAAATAAGTAATAAAACAACAAAGAAAAAGAATGCCAAAGTAACATCAAGAGAAATGGATGCAAAATCGAGGCAAGAGTTGAACTCTTTGTCATTAAGTAGAATTTGCCCCGTAACAGTGCCTACGGATTATGTCAATCAACTCCCAACACAAAAGTCACTCTAGCTTGGTTTTATACATACCCAATTCTAACATAACTCACTACTATTTTTCTCTCAATCCTACAAGTAACATGCACTAAAGCCAGAAGGTAAGTTGTTTTATTGTTTTATCCCTTTTTGAGATAATAGCTTAGGTTTCCCATGTTTCTTAACTATTGTCTTGGATCAAATAAAGTTACCAAATGAATAAATCTCATAAACTGATGCTAAAAATTGATACCACACACAATCCCTTTGTGGTATATGGCTTTGAACTTTATAAAAATTTGAACACAAGCATAGACAAATGCATAAATGGAGAGAGAATATTGGTGTTGAATCTTTCTCTGGTGCCCTTTTGCTCTGAGGCAAAGATCTCATGCATGGAAAGCTGGGATCAATATGAACAAAAAGATGTGCAGAATGCTAGATGTAGTCACCTACAAACCCATGTGGTTTAGAAGTATTATATGGTTTCCCCTATTCTTAAGCAATTACTCGTAGATTGATGTTCAAGATGCATGTTTGTAGTGCATGAAAAAGAGATAGTAAGTAGGCATGGCAATGTAAGAAAGAGAAAGTGTATGAATGTAAGTGAGATAGTGATAATAGAGAGACATATGACATCGATGAGAACTTGAAAAGACCGGATAAAAATTGTTTGGTCCAATAATGACTTATATTTAACGCGCACCAATTGAAAATGATGGATTTCACTATAATAATTATTAATGGTTGGGTGCTTTTTAGATAAATTTTAAGAAGTGTATATTTTTTCAATAGATGAAATTTTTTGAGGACTTTCCAGGATTATACCCCATTAAAAAAAAAGGGAAAGATGTGAGTAGGACCTAAGAATACACGATTCTTATTTGAGAATCCTTGAGCATAGTCTTTTTGTCTACTTAATTATCATTAAAGAACATCATATTTTGAAAGGAAAAAATAAGGTGAACACCAGTAACAAAAGAGAGCCTTGAGGGATGAGCTCTCAATATGATATAAAGAGCAAAAGAGATGAATAATGTCATTTCTAATACTTGCTTTGTCGGCACGAATAAGTTTGGTTCTCCAAGGTCCAATCTTATTCATTTTATTAAAATGACAAACAAATTGGCCAATTTATAAAAATATAATTGCAAAATAAAAAGTAAAAGTATAAATTTCTCAACTTTGAATCATTTCCAAGTTATGAGAAATACATAATGATAATAAGAACATTGGGAATTTCAACAGGCAGTATACTAACTGTACTACAATTTAGACAATGAAGAATACAGAAAACAGTGAATCATAGTTAAAATAGAAAAGATTTCAAAGGGATCGCATTTTTCTAATTAAACTGGACTGCATGACCTTAACAAACTAGATGAATTCCAGAAATCACAACCCCCTCCATAAGAAAGAAGAAGAACAATGAAGGAAAAAAAAAAGGAGAAAAGAAGAAAGTAGTAACCACAAGAATGACATATAATAAGTGAGCAGGTTTTTTCCATTAGCAGATACTGAACTATTAAACAGTCATTTTGAGGATCATATGATCATATCCAGAATGAAACGATGTTCTCATAACAGAACATGTTATAAGCCACCCCAAACATGTTCCGTATTAAAATTCAACAAGAAAATATGCTTTAAATTACTGAGAAATATTATGAAAAAAGACGGACTTGCATCTAAGAAGTCCCTCAGGATTTTCAAGCAAGCATAGAATCCCCAGTCTTCGGAAGCATCACATTCTTCAGCATTGGCAATGTACTTTCAACAGCCTACTTTTGACATTTTAGGCAATTATGTTCACGGTTGACAAAAGCAAGAGTACTGGATTGTATATTCCGCGCGCAAAAGTTCGTAGACCCCCAAAAACATAAACTAGCGATCATGAAGAAACACCTCGATTGATGCGAGGTTTTTAAAAAAGTTCGGCAATTAATGTTACCATTATATTATCTGTAGCACCAATTAATAGCTATGGTGATTCTAATAATAATTTTTGAAACCAAAAGGAAGTGCACGCTCATAGAAAGCGGCCTGACTTTCTCACTCACATAGCTAAGTTCTTTATAAAGTAATTCTGCGAGTTACTTTCTCTCTCAGTAGAACTTATTAAGGAATTAAATCCAACCTCTACCATGCAGAATACATATAGTAGAGATTTTATGAATGGGTTTTAACTAATACTCTAGTGTCTCGTCTAAGTTAGACTTTAACTTGTTTGTACCCTTTGAACTTTGTTTATATTTCAAAGCATAAGTAAGATTCCCATTAAAGCTAACTGAAGTTACATAGACCTCAACCCCATTCCTTTCGATGTTTTCGCAATCATCTCTCTAGTCATTCCTTTTGTCAAAGGATCTGCTAGGTTATTCTTCAACTCTACATATTCAACGGTGATTACTCCTTGCTTAAGTAATCCTTGAAGAGACTGATGTCGAAGACTAAGATGTCATTGCTTACCATTGTAAGTCTTGTTCGCTACGGTATACAAAGTAGCTTTACTATCACAATAAATCATCACAGCTGGAGATGGTTTCTCCCACAATGGGATATCTATTAGCAAATGTTTTAGCCATTCAGCTTCTTTACTTGTATCAGCCAAAGTAATAAATTCTGCCAACATAGTCGAATCTGAGATATGTGTTTATTTCTTAGAAGACCAAGAAACAATTGCAACTCCTAAAGTAAAAATCCAACCTGTTGTGGATTTAAAATTCGATTCTATGTTGTTCCAACATGCATTACTGTATCCTTCAAGTACAGCGGGAAATCCAGATAGTATAATCCAAAATCAATAGTTCCTTTCAATTATCTTAGAACTCTTGAAACCGCATTCCAATGTTCTTTACCTGGATGACTAGTGAATCTACACAATATGCCAACTGCATATGCAATATCTGCTCTTGTGCAATGCATAGGATACATAAGACTTCCAATCACACTTGCATATTGCAGTTGGTTATAAGATCTACCAGTATTTTTCATTAACTTAATACTAGGATCTTTCGGAGTTGATGCGGGTTTGTGATCCATATGACAATATCTTTTAAGGATATTTTCAATATAATAACATCGATTCAGTGATATGCATCCATCTTTTTTTATTATTTTAATCCCTAAGATCACATTTTCTTTGCCTAAATCCTTCATGTCGAAGTTAGACTCTAGCAATTGTTTGGTCTCCTTAATACTTTCTTAGTTAGGATAAAAAATAAGCATGTCATCTACATACAAGCACATAAGAATACATGCACCTTTTCTATATGTAGAATAGATACATTTGTCTGCTTCATTAACCTTGAAACCATTAGATAACATTACTTTATTAAACTTTTCATGCCATTGCATAGGGGCTTGTTTTAAACCATAAAAAGATTTAACTAGTTTACAAACCTTATTTTCTTGTCCAGGTAAAACAAAACCCTCGGGTTGCTCCATATATATTTCTTCCTCCAAATCATCATTTAGAAAAGCCGTTTTTACATCCATTTGATGGGCTACTAAATTGTGAGTTGAAGCAAGATAGGAACATGCGGATGGATGATATCCTTGCTATTGGAGCATAAGTATCAAAATAATCTATTTCATGACGTTGTTTAAAACCTTTAGCTACTAATCAAGCTTTATATTTATTTATAGAGCCATATACATTTAATTTCGTCTTGAAAATCCATTTACAACCTATTGGTTTAGAACCACTAGTTAAATCATCCAATTTCCATGTTTAATTTGACATAATGGATCTCATTTCATCATTGATTGCTTCTTTCCAAAATACAGCATCTCGAGAGGAAATAGCTTCTGAATATGTAACAGGATCACTATCATCATTAAGCATTAGCTTAGTCTGATGTGTAATATTATTTACATCACCTTCTAGCAAATAAGTCACAAATTCAGGTCCGAAAGTTTTTTCTTTCCTTTGTCTCTTACTCCTTCTAGGTTCTATTTCCGATTGTGGTTCAATAGAAGTATCATCAAGAGATTCTTCATGAACTTTCTTAGAAGAACTAGTAGTAATATTATTTACAGTTTGCATAGATGAAGACTTGAATATATGTTCAAAAAATTCAGCATCAATTGATTCGATAACATCATAGGATTCTAACTTCAGAAACCTATAAGCAGTACTGTTTCTTGCATAACCTATAAATACACATTTCTAAGTTTTATTTCCTAATTTAGTAATCTCTGAATTTGGTTTTCTCACATATACGAGACATTTCCACACCTTGAGATGACTAATATTAGGTTTCCAGTTGAACCGCAACTCATATGGAGTTTTGTTAATCTTCTTCATAGGAATCCTATTTAGAGTATAACATGCACTTAAGAGTGCTTCACCCCACCATTTATCAGGTAAACTAGAACTAATAAGCATGTAATTCACCATTTCAACTAAAGTCCTGTTTTTCCTTTCTGCTACTCTGTTTGATTCTGGCGAATATGGTGGAGTAAACTCGTGAACTATACCATTAGTTTCATCGAATTTTGCTAATTCTGCTACTTGGTATTCACCTTCTCTATCAGAACGTAGGACTTTAATTTTTCGATTTAATTGATTTTCCACTACTGTTTTATAAATAAGAAATTTGCTTAAAACATCATCTTTACTTTTTAGTAATTATACATAAGCATATTTCGAAAAATCATCTATAAAGGTCACAAAGTACTTGTTCCATCCATGTGAAACTTTACTAAGTAAATCAGCCACATTAAAATGTATAAGACCATGTAATTCAGATGTTCGCATAACAGATTTATGTGGTTTACACATTATTTTACCTTGAACACATATATCACATTTATTAACATCATCAAACTTACATTTAGGAATAATTCCTAAATTATGCATCATAAAGGTAAAGAATCAACAGTATAAGCAAAGTTATCTTTTATTAGATTCATTTTGAACATACCATTACATAAGTAACCTTTTCCGATAAATATATTATTCTTAGATACTATAAGGCTATCAGACTCAATTACAAGCTGAGAACCTGCCTTGTTAAGGCGATCCCCAGAAATTAGGTTCTTGGACATTTCAAGCACATGGAAAACTTCTGCCAAAGTCAGATTCTTTCCCCAAGTGAATTTTAGTTCAACTGATCTAATTCCAACAACTTTGGCACGAACATTGTTACCCATTTTTATGTCTCTCCCATTGGTGCATTCTTTGTAGGTCTTGAACTGAGATAAGTCATTACTTACATGAATTGTAGCCCCAGTATCCAGCCACCATCCTACTTCAACTCCGACTGAGTTTTCTTCCACCACAGCAACAAGGTTTGGATCATAATTTCCATCAGTCACATTTACTTGATCCTTCTTTGTCTTCTCATTCTTTGCCTCTCATCTTTTATTCGATGTCGACATTCACGAGCAGTATGAACAGGTTTCTTGCAGTAGAAACAATCCACCTTGAATTTTTTCTTAGAGGTTTCTGTATAATCTCCTTTAGAATTGGAGTTATTACGCTTCTTGTTACCAATCATTATTTTCTCATTTATGAGAGTCTTCCTCAATACACAGATGACGCATGAGGGATTCCAGGGTATGCTTGGTTTCATCATGATTGAGTTTCTTTTTATAGCCATTCCATGAACTTGGTAATTATATAATAATGGCTCCAACTTGAAATGCTTCAGGCAAGACAATTTCAGCATTCTTAAGATTACTAACAATAATTTGTAATTCATATACCTGGGCAAGAACACACTTAATGTCCGTTATCTTGAAATCAAAGTAATTACAGATCAAGAATTTCTGGTTGCTTGCCTCTTCAATACAATACTTGTTGTCCAATGTCAGCCACAATTTTTTTGCTGTTCCGATAGTCCTGTGTGCACTGTAAGTAGAATTCGATAGTGCATTCAGAATATGGCCTCTGCACAGAAAATCATCATCCTTGCATTTTTTCCACTGTTCCTGTAATTCCTTCTTGCGTTCATTTGCATCATCTGCTTTTGGAATAGGCGCAAGATCATCACTCTGAATGTAGGACAGTTTGATTGCTGTCAAGAATAATAAAACCTTCTCCTGCCAACGCGAGAAGTTATGTCCATCAAACCGATCAAGACGAATCAAATCCTGATTCATGACTTTAATTGAAGGTGACATGGATTCATTTACTGTCAGATCTTGAAACGAAGACATCTCTTAAAATTGTTGGGAAATATGTAGGAAAATATAAAAAAACTAATGAATTCCAAGGCACGAAAATTTTTATCTTTTAAGAGATGTTTCTCCTCTATCCAACAAATTCACGACTGGGGTATGATAAAAAATCTCTCTCAGGATACAATGGAGGCATTTGATTCAAACTGTGACTATTTGATCAAACCAAGAAGACACTCTATAAAGAAACTGAGGTTGCCAAGAGAAAGAGAGAAGAATAGAAATAACGAATTTATTTTTTAAAGTATTTTGCAAATGAGAATTCGGCCAGAATATATAGAAATGGAGGCAACCATTTGAATAGGTATGTCCCTTAAAATGAATGAACGTATCTGTTGGAAGAAACATACCTATTCGAAGACTTTTGAAAATAAAATTCTCTTTCGGCAAACACCAGTCGGGGCGGCAAAACATTCGCTAAACAAAAGATGGACATGCAAAATGATGAAAAAATATCTAAAATGTTTTTATCTCAAAGATTTGGGAGGAGCTTTCAACACTTGAATACATCTCTTTGACAGCCTTCCAAACGTCCTTAGCCGTTGGTGGAAAGAGATATGTCTTTCCTATGGATGGTTTCATAGATTTCACCAACCATGCTGTGACCAATGAATTTTTAGACTTTTATTTCTGCAAGAGGGCTGTATCGGTTGGTTTCTTTGTATCTTTGGTTAGGTAACCCATTTTTTCCTTGCCATCGATTATCAATTTTATTGATTGAGCTCATTCTCTGAAGTTTCTTCCATTCAATTTCTCCACCGTGAGTTGACCGGAAAGATTTTCCACTCCAGTCGATCCCATTGCAAAGGTGGTCTCTGTCTCGCTGTAAATGGCTTCAGAGGTCATGGAGGTTGTGCCATTGACGGGGACTTCCTCATTGATTGCTAGGGGCTAGCAGAAATAATTTATGTGTAATTAAATGACTAAGCTACAGCCCCAATTTACAATACAATGAGAAAGGGGATAAAAGGAAGAGAATTTCCTAAATTAGGCGAAGGGAGAATAAATCCTAAATTAGTAGCCTAATTTTAGTATTTCTAACTAAGGAAATATATAAATATGGTAACTGCAATAATTGTGCAATCTTCAAGATTTCTAACAATGCATTTCGTACTGTATAGGAGAAAGATCCATATAAAGTGATATGCAGAAGACTAAGGGGATAATAACATCAAGTATAATCAGTTCCTTCAGGAAAGACAGCAAACCACAGAGGATCTTGACGATAGTTATAGGTTGAAAGCATTCGACGCATTACCGATTGATCAAATTCACATTTTCTCTCCATTGTGATGAACTCCAATATGTGAAATCCCCAGCCAGAGATTGGCAGTTTCATTAAACTGCTCTTGAGGACATATTTGGTATAGCACAAACACCCCTTCTACAATGCTAGATCCCACAATCCATTCAACCTTTGTTCTGTGGTTGTCGATAAGTAAGATGCATTCTTTTGTATGACTCTCTCACCACAAAGGATCACTCTAGTTTTTGTTTATCTTTGCGAATAAGAAAAATGGCCACAAACCACGCCAAAGACTGAACAACAAGCATACTGATTTTCTACTGTAATGTACACTAAAAAGGCGCAAGAATACAGCAGCTAGAGATATAAAATATACTATGAACATAAATGCAGTTAAAAGAAAAACTAAAAAAAAAAAATACTAGACCCCTAAATATACGGAAAGGAGTCAAAGGGAAGTGCTTTAATCCTTTAGCAGAATTGAGGGAGTGGCAAACTTCCATCCTCTTGTTAATCTTTAATCCTTCAACTAAAAAAACTCGTGCAAGATAAGTTTCTTCACCTCCTTCAGAATATTCCTTAATTTGAAATCTAGAGGAAAAGAGGTTGGCCTAGCCCCAGCATGATTAGTGGAATTATTGAAAAAAAAAAAAAACTTAGATAGTTCAAATAACATCAAATCAAATACCAATTTTCAACTAACATAACACATCATTGAGGGGATAGGAATCATAGTATATTATAAATTTAGATAGTTGAGTAAAGGACTCTATAAATGTGAAACATCAGTAATTTTACACACCATAAAAATAGTGAGACACATATATGTAGAGTCATGCCATGATATCAAAAAGTCACTCCCAACTGTTAAGTTTCCAATTTCTTTCGTAGTAGTAACTTTAATATTTAGCACCCCATATGGATCCCTATCTGGTGAAGTGGGTGTTGTTGATAGTACCTACTACCACAAATTAAATAGTATTTAAAACAAGCTATGCATGTTTTTATCATTCCTAAAATTGCAAACATCACATCCAGAGTTAAGAAGTAAGTACATGAACCGGATGAAAAATCACTGATGCTACCAAAAATCGCACCGTCGAATTCTGAGATTGACGATTGAGAATGAGCACGAACGTGATCTTTCGGTACTTGAAACAAATGCGTCGAGGTGTGTCCTCGTCGCCCCTTCGATGATTAAGTCAGAGAGAGAATACGAAAGAGTTTTAGTGTTGAAATTATATGAAAAACATACCTTGATAATGAATTGGAATGATGTATTTATAGAGGTAGATAGTGCATTCCTAATAAGATTACAATGTTGAAACCCCTAGGAGTTCTAACGTGATTTGAAGTTGTAACTTAATTGGTTTTGTATCATCCAGGTGTTTGGATAAGGATGAGACTCCGATGGTGGAATCCTTTCAGGATGAGGTAACATATTAATAGTAAGACTCTATCTCTTTTAGGTTTGGGTAAACCTTGATATGAGGGAGAATCCTAATAAGTCGAGGACTGCACAGTAAGAGGTTTAGTTGTGATCTTAATGAAGACTTAGTGGCCGATAACAGACAATGCCGATGAGATATGGATGATGAGGTTGCGAGGCGTTGAAGCTAAATTGGAAAGATACTCCTCGGGTCCCGAGCTCGAGCTCGACCTACATTCTACTCATCAAAGGCCTCCGTGCATCCATGCCAGAGGCTCGTGCTCGAGATTCTGGAGTAAGATGCATCTTCCACTATCGGGAACGAGCAGTGCTGGAGATAAGATGTCCAGAGGCATAATCAGCCTTTGGAAATGCATGATCAGCCTTGATACTAGGCATGATTAGCCTTGAGACTAGACATGATAAGGTTTTAAATTAGACATGATCAACCTTTGGACTAGGCATGATCACCCTTGAGACTAGGCATGATCAGCCTTAATAATATGCATGATCAGCCTTGAGACTATGCAAGATCAGCATTTTGATTAGGTATGATCAGCCTTGACAATAGGCATGATCAGCCTTGAGACTAAGCAATATCAACCTTTTGATTAGGCATGCCCAACCTTGAAAATAAGCATGATTAGCCTTTACAATAGGTACGAGCAGCCTTGAGATTAGGCATGATCAGCTTTGAGATTAGATCAGCCTTGAAAATAGGCATGATCAGTATTTTGATTAGGCATATAAACTAGGTATGATCAGCCTTTAGACAAGGCATCATGAGCCTTTTGATTAGGCATGATCAGCCTTGACAATAGGTATAATCAGCTTTTGGACTTGGCATGATCGGTCTTGAGACCAGGCAAGATCAGCTTTTTGATTAGGCATGATCAGCCTTGAGACTAGGTATGATCAACCTTGAAAATAGGCATGATCAGCCTTTGGACTAGGCATGATCAGCCTTTTGATTATGCATGATCAGCCTTGACAATAGGCATGATAAGTCTTGAGACTTGGCAAGATTAGCCTTTTGATTAGGTATGATCGGCCTTGAAAATAGGCATGATCGGCCTTGAGACTAGGCATGATCAGTCTTTTCATTAGGCATGATCAGCCTTGACAATATGCATGATCAGCCTTGAGACAAGGCAAGATTAGCATTTTGATTAGGCATGATCAGCATTGACAATAGTCATGATCAGCCTTAAGACTAGACATGATCAACCTTGACAATAGGCATGATCGGCCTTGAGACTAGGCATGATTAGCCTTGAGACTAGACAAGATCAGCCTTTTGATTAGGCATGCTCTACCTTAAAAATAGGCATGATCAGCCTTTACAATAAGCATGATGAGCCTTAAGACAAAGCAAGATCAGCCTTGAGACTAGGCATGACCAGCCTTTTGTTTAGGCATGATTAGCCTTGAGACTAGGCATGACCAGCCGTTTGATTAGGCATGATCAGCCTTGAACTTAGGCACGATTAGTCTTTTGAGTAGGCAAGATCAACCTTTTGATTAGACATGATCAGCTTTGAACTTAGGCACAATCAGCCTTTTGATTAGGCATGATCAACCTTGAGACTAGGCATGATCAGCCTATTGATACCCCTTTGGCCCACTCATTTGTCACATTTTTCCTCTACGGATCCTCATCAGACAACCTTAGGCTTTTTTTTTGTTTAAGGTATGACCTCGAGACTTTTAGATGATTTTAATTTCCCATCTTCCTGATGATTTCTTTGTATAATGTCGACATTATATAATCCCCTTGGCCATTCCCCTAGATACAAGGTTGGTTCTCACCTATCACGATCTTAGTGGTCGATACAAAGAGCATGAGGCTATATCTATAGTGAGAGAGTGTGTGTTCGAGATGTTGCAAGGGTACGATATTAGGACCCCCCAAGCCCGAGGATAGCATAGTTAGCTTTTTAGAAAATAATCTAATAAACAAGTTAGAAACTGGAGGAGCTTGAAACTAAAAAGCTCGAGCAACTTTTAAAAGTAATAATCAAGTTAGAAGCTCGATGCATATACCCGAGCTATATAATATACCCAGTAATATCGAGCGACAATATTTTTAGACTATCAAGTTATAGACTCAATGTACACACCTGAGCAACATAGCATACCCATTAATCTCAAGTAATTATTTAGAGAAGATGGCTTTGATTTTCTTGCATGTAGCAAGGTTTCAAGGTGCTTACTCGGAGGAAGGCTTTGATTTGCTTACACGAGGCAAGGCTTTGATTTGCTTGCACGGGGCAAAGCTTTGAGGATCTTAGATGGAGCAAGACTTTGATTTGCTTGCACGGGGCAAAGCTTTGAGGATCTTAGATGGAGCAAGACTTTGATTTGCTTGCACGAGGTAAAACTTTGAGGTGCTTGCACAGAACAAGACTTTGATTTGCTTGCACGGGACAATGCTTTGAATGCTTGCGAAGGGGCAAGGCTTTGATTTACTTTCACGGGGTAAGACTATCAATGCTTGCATGGGGCAAGGCTTTGATTTGCTTGCACAGGGCAAGGCTTGGAGGAGGTGCTTCCGCGAGGCAAGGCTTTAAGGAGCTGTTCAAAATGAAAAAAAAAACAAGCTTTATTGGGATATAATCCCGACTCTGACTAATCAAAACAAGCTCATCCTACTTAAAAATTAAACGCGGGCACATGGACCCGACCAACTGAAAGTTAAAAAGGTGTAGGGCGTGCAAGCCCGACAAACTAAAGTAAAGAGCAAAAAAGAAAAATCAAAAAGTAAAAGTAAAACAAATTACTTGTAATAATTCTTCAAATTATCAGCATTCCACAGCCTGGAGAGTGGTCTTCCCGAGGTGTCTCTTAAGTTGTATGCTCTTGGGTTAATATTAAGTTTGTGGACCGCTACACTGAGGTCTATCTCGGCATGTTCTTTACATTCCAGGTGAATACATCAATATTGCAGGACAGGCAGCTTCTAAGCACATTCATGAGGGTGGCATCAAGATCTTGTCCAATCGTCACTTTTTTACCGTGCTCAAGCTCGACATTTACCAATTCTTCCACAGGAGCAAGTTTTCCTCTAAGGTTGGGCTCATGTTCGAATGACGAGATTTGCATGACGTTGGTGTTTATTCCCTGAACACTAGTAATATAGCACTATCTAGTAGCTGATTGGTCTCCATGCACTATCCCTACACCATTACTTGTAGGGAACTTCATAGTAAGGTGGAAGGTAGAAACAATAGCTCTGATCTTTTTAAGCAATGGGCCTTCCCAACATGGCATTGTAAGCCATTGAAACACAGACTACCTAGAATGATTTAATTTCAGTCACTTTCTTTTGATTTAATCCCAAGGTAAAGGAAAGATCGATGACTCCCTCCGGGATGATCGTACCGCCTCCAAATCCTTGAAATGGGGTTCTAATTGCTTTAAGTTGTTTGGCCAAAATCCCCATTCTAGAGTATGCCTCATAAGAAAGTATATTAGCCGCGCTTCCATTGTCAACCAATATCGTTTTTACCTCAAAATTAGCTATGATCACTGATATGATTAAGGCATCATCGTGTGGATGTGACAAGCCTTCCAAATCCTGTGACCGGAATGTGATTTCTTCCATGTCACCAGGCATTGTCCTCAAGCTCGAGCTATACTGTCTAGCATACTATTTACCCCCACTATTCGAGTCTCCTCCTGATGCTATTTCCCCAACAATAATGTTAATGGTTTCTGTCGTAGACTTGTCATTCCCTCTTCCTTCTAGGTATTTTCCCTTGTCTCGATCGTTCCTCGGGTGCTTGTCATGACTAACGTATGAACTTAGAAATCCCCTTTTTATTAGAGCCTCAATCTCGTGTTGGAGGGCTTTGCAGTTTTCCATTGTCTGCCCATGATCCCGATGGTAATCACAATACTTGCTTGGGAGGGGACTGCATCCTTGAAGCCTATTTAAGCTCTTTCATATCCTTGATCTCCATCAGAATGTTAGACTTGAATGTGTTTAGATAAGTTAGTGACATCAGTTACGCCTCCTACCTCTGTTTGTTCATGTTAGCTTCCGAATGAGGATTAAAATAATGTTGTCTTTTGTGTTCGGGCTTCTCCGAGGTTGGGTGGAAATTCCCCCTCGGGTCAAGTATTTCTCCCATATTAATATATTTTTCTGCTCAAGTAAGTAGCTCGGTCACAGACTTTGACGGATTTTTTGAAAGAGACATCCTGAAGGCTTCGCATCTTATAGCATATGTGAGATAAGAGATTGCTGCTACTATCTGAAGGTCCGGTATCTGAAGTCTTTCCTTATTGACCCTTGTCTTGAAGTTACGTAGGGATTCATTCGGTCCTTGCCTGAGCTACATGAGGGATGTAGTTGTCTTCTTGATACGTTTGCTACTAGCAAAGAAGGCAGAAAACTTGTCGGCCAAGTCAGAGAATGAAGCAATAGAATTGGGCTTTAGAGTAGAAAACTAATCTCTGGCAGCGTTAGTCAAAGTTCTTGGAAAAGCCTTACACATTACAGGATCTAGTGCCACTTGTAGATTCATAACGTCTGTATATACGTTGAGATGGTTGATATGGTAAGTTGTTCCATCATACTCCTTTATGTGGAAGAGTTTAAACATGTCTGGGAGCAGATATGAGGGAACTTCCGATGTGAAAGGAGTGTTAAGGGTAAATCATATCATACCTTAGGTGTTCTTTTACAATCCAGCAGTGATTCCATCCTATATGATCTTTGCCAGTTCTCCTGAGTCCATTGTAACCAACCTCGAGGCCGAGGTCATCAGGGGTACGCCGATGCCCTAGATCCACCATTGTCATGAGCTTCGCTAGCATCCTGATCTCGAATATCAGTCATGAACCCTCCAGGTTGTCCTACTGTCGGTGCCAGTGGATGCACTTACATCGGATGAGCATATCTCTGGTTAAGTAATTAAGTAAGCATCGTAACTTATTGACGAAGTTCTTCGAAGGCTTCTCCTGTAATAACCTTTAGCTGGGAAGTTGGTACTGCCAATGATTCCACTTGATGAGCTTGGGGCTCATAACAAGTGGTGGGTTTGGTGCAGATGAGCTTACTGGAGAAAAACCTGAACGTGTGTTAACCATAGCTTTATGTAGCGATTCCCACGGACGGCGCCAATGATGCTACCAAAAATCGTACATGTTGAATTCCAAGCTTAACGACTGAGAATGAACACAAACGTGCTCTTTCGATACTTGAAACAAAGACATCGAGGTGTGTCCTCATCGCACCTCCAATGATTAAGTCAGAGAGAGAATATGAAAGAGCTTTAGTGCTGAAATTATATGAAAAACATACCTTGATAATGAAACGGAATAATATATTTATAGAGGTAGGTAGTTCATTCCTAGTAAGATTACAATGTTGAAACCCCTAGGAGTTCTAATGTGATTAAAAGTTGTAACTTAATTGATTTTGTATCATCCATGTGTTTGGATAAGGATGAACTCTGATGGTGGAATTCTTTCAGGATGACTTATGTTTGGATAAACCTTGACACGAGAGAAAATCCTAATAAGGCGATGGCCGCATGGTAAGAGATTTAGTCGTGATCTCGAGGAAGACCTAGTGGTCGAGAACAAACAATCTCGAGGAGATATGGCCGAGGAAGTCGTGAGGTGTTGAAGCCTAATTGGAAAGATACTCATCGGGTCCCTAGCTCGAGCTCGGCCTACATTGTACTTATCGGCACTAAACCATTTTCTGAGTTAATATCTAGAAGAAAGCTAAGTAGAATGAAAATATCCGGCTAGCACATTAAAATCTCTTGATTTTCTGCCCGAAGTTGGTAACATGAGAAGGACATATAAATGCAATTAATTGTTTACATATCTTTTCTTACTTTCTAATTGTTAAACAACCATGTGTGAAAAGTTGAGCATACAGTTTTCCTTTTTCAAGGAATAAACCAAATTCCAACAAACTATTTTCTTGGACTTTTCGATGGTTCTTTCTTCAAGAACAAACCCTATTTCTTCCTATGGCTTTTTTCATTGGTTTTTCGTGGTTGAATGTGTAGTTTCCTACAAACAATGTCAATCTATTGACCCCATTTTTTGTAATGGCTACGTAGACAACATATGTTGGGCCTTCTTCCATCCACACAAGCAAATTCCAACACATTTTAACCTGAGATTCTGGCAGGAAATGATGGTTTTTATGGACAAAAATTGTAACGTCCCGACCCACATGGTCCGAAAAATCACTAAATTAATTCTACTTTAGCCGTCAAGTTAATAATGAACTATTCTTTTAGCAGAAAGCTTACAAGATTAAAATTTAAGAATTTAAAACAAAATAGTTCGATACCAAAAGAAAAGATTCAAAAATGTCCTTAGAATAATTTTCGTGCATGCATCTTCCATTGATGTCAAATTCAGGCAAAACTTTAAAATGTAAACCTTGCTTTTTTTTTTCTAAGGTGACATTCGACAAAATAATTTCGTTTGCTCAACTATCGACTCCGAAACTTCATAAAATTTTAATGTAAAGCAGAAAACTCTTTATAGTATGACATATCCAATTTGGAAAGAGACCCAGCATAGGTCACACAAAATGTCATATAAAATTTTGCACACATTGAAATGACATAATTCCAAGTCCATTCAGAAATTAACTCATCAGGCTATCAAAAACTACTAGTTTTGTCCAAAAATTCCAAGTAACGACCGAGTTATGATTTTTTTGAAAGCAAGGGTAGAATCCGAAAACAACATCTATTCCTAGTGCAGCTTACTTTAAAGTGATGTATAAAATTTTACTGACATCGGATTGACACGATTTTAAGTTCATTCAGTAGCTAACATGTAAGGCTATCCAATGCCATTGACCTTGTCTAAAAGTTCCAAATAACGAGTGAGTTATGAATTTTTAAAGATAAGGCAGAAAGCTGAATTTTTAGAAGAGACAGCAAAACTCTAAATCACTAATTCTTTTCTTTTGTAATAGTGATATGTAAATTAATTTCCATGACACATATCTACTTCCAAACATAATTTATTCATAGAAAAGAAAAAAAAACACTCTTAACATAGTTTCACATATAACGTCATAGAAATTCTTAACTAGAAATCAACGTGAACATTTAATAGTCGAATTTAAAGTTATTGAGTCACCGGCCTTCCATAGCATGTTGCATCATCTTCTGCCATCACCCACGCCCCCAAGGAAAGCAAATCAACCTGTAGAAAGGGAATTAACCCATGAATTTGGAGCTCAATATATATCATTGGTACATCTCGTTGTCAAATTAAAATTTTTGAACTATAGATTCATTCCGTCGCACGTAGTAGGATTTTTGGAAAAAATCCAATTTCTGTGGAGTTATGAATTAACATAATGCATAGAAGCGAAAAATGATCATTCAAACTATAGTAGTGCCGAAACACCGTACCTGAAGGCACCAATTCATTCATATTTTAACGAAGATTCATAACTTGAAAACAAAATAACCACTTACACCTCTACCTACCTCCTTTTAACGCTTTTGAAATGGATGAAATTGGACGATAAATGTTGTTTTCCCGACAGCACCCAAGCTTTAAGAATTTGCTCCTCTCTTGTGCTTTTCTTTCTTTACTTTTGAAAGCTTTTTCTTCTATTGTGCATATATGGTTTCCAGAATTTGAATAACTTGAAGGGAATAAACTCTCAATGTCTAGGAGGAAAAACATTGGCAGCTTTAGAGGAGTTTCAAAGCATTTTTAAAAAAAGAAAGGCTAGAGTTTAGGTTAAGAATTTGAAAGGTCAAAATCCTAAATTCTAGTAGAAAACGTGGGCAGCATAAATGGAGTTCAAAAGCATTAAACAAAAAGGCTAGAGTTGAGGTTCAGAATTGAAAGGTCAAAATCCTAAATTCTAGTAGATAATATTGGCAACTTTAATGGAGGTTTAAAACATTTTAAAATCATTTCAAGACTTTCCTTTTCTTTTGGGGCCATTACAAGTGTGTATGTATATTTTTGTGCATAAATGACAAATTAAAATGCATTCGTCAAGCAACATTTAAGAGAAATTAAAATGGATTTATTTTGGTAAATTATAGGTTTCAAATCCAATTAATAACGTTTTACCTTTTTTGGGGGGGGAGGGGGGGCAGCTTCTACAAAAATATTTGAGTACTGGCAATATGATCAAAGAAAATTACATATAAATAAACAATCGTAAGCATATTCACCAAAGTAATCTAAACTTAAGCATATAAATATAGAATAGGCAAGAGAGAAGATTGAGTGTGGCTTTAAGGGTAAAGGGTTACATTTTTCTTCAAATGGTATAAGTTGTGAGCTTTTATAAAGTTCTTGTCGATGTGGTAGTCATTGAATAATAATCACGTGGCCTCATCTCCCAGGCCGAAGTTTCACATCACTCGGTCTGCTATAAATTTAATACATTGATTACAGGTCAGTCACCATATACTCTAGGCTGACAATCCTGACATTCATTAACCAATTAGTAGTCTCGTTTTCCGATCCTGGTTTTTTCTTGAGAAGGATACGTCTGACATGCATGTGTACTTCAATAGGATCTAGGCCGAAAAGGTTGTCCAAGAATGTAGGACATCGATTCTTGTAAGCAATAGTCACATCATAAATTGCCATTAAGTATTTCAAGATGTGTATTTAGGAATAGCTTTAAGATTATCAACATTTGAAACAGATAAACCACCTTGTTGTTTTGGGTAACAACAAAGAAGTAGAACATTATAATGAATGTGCAAAAATATATCATCTCAAAAAAATAAATCAATCAAAATTTGGGAAAGGAAGAAGTTAAATTTCACCCCTATTATTCTTTAATATGATGGTGGTGAGTTATTAGGCGTTATAGAAACACCTTGTTTTTTGTGTATATTCATATCATGCTTGATGCTTAAATAGAAAAGATAGATTTGAAATGGACTTGCCCTAGTGCCCAATTTTTCCTCTCAAGGGTAGCCTGAGTAGAGGACTTTCTTCCCTACGCCTGTGCAGGTTTCATCTTGAGAATTCGAGTATTGGCTCAATGGAATCGATTCTTGCAGAAATGTGTGAACAACTCTTTCTCTCAGAACAGGAAGAAGATGCACTAGTGGTTGAAGAAATAGAGGCTCTGACTCCCCATCGAAGTGATAAATTCTTGCTATTCAATCTGTTATCTACCAAACACTTCAACAATGAGGCTTTCAAGAACTCCATGTTGCGTCTATGGCGACCGAATAAAACTTTAAACATTCAAGATATTTCTCCAAATCTCTTTTTAGCAGAATTTGATGATAATGGGGATAAGGAACCTGTCAAGCGCGAATGCCCATGGATTTTTGACAAACATTTGGTCTTAAGCAAAGATTTTGATGGTCTTGAGCAAATCTACGAAATTTCTTTCTCAGAGGCGAACTTCTGGGTAAGAATTTATGACCTTCCTATCATGGTTCACAACTGAAAAATGGTAGAATCTATAGGGCGACAACTCGGTAAAATCATTGAAATTGATATAGATAAAAATGACATTGCAACGGGAGACTTCCTCCGTCTTCAGGCTTGCCTGGATGTTTCCAAACCCCTACTTCGTGGTAAGAAGATCTGTGTGGGATCCTACAAACCATTCTGGGTTCGCTTTGCCTATGAGTGACTACCAAACTTCTGCTACTTATGTGGTACGCCTGGACAGAGTCAAAAGGAATGTTCCCTATAACGACCTATAATAGAGGCATATGCTAGCTCTGATTATACCTACGGACCTTGGTTACGTGCAGGTAATTTTGGAGATTATGGCGGCCCTATTCGTGATCGTCAACTGGATTCAATGGTCCCTGTCTGGCGAACCAGGAATAACCACATTCCTATGGCAAGGGACATGGTAAGAATTTATCTGCAATGGAAACTACCCGTAATAGAGCGGGAATTCAGGAGCATTTACAGGAAGATTTCTAGAAATGATACTGTGGAGGTGATGAAGGCGGCAAAAATAGAGCAATCACACGAAAAAAATTCTGAGGATGATATTATGAAATTGATTAAGGGGACAGATTTGGAACAATAACAGGAAAATAATTTGAGGAGTGATAATGCTGAATTGAAATAGGCGATAAATCAAGAGCAACTAACTGATCCGCTAATTACCAATCATATGGGAGGAAAGTCTGATGATTATGTTACAGCTGATGCTTTGTCAAAGGGTACTACTGTCCTATTACAAACAGATGTTGTCTTACCTAATTCAAACGAAGATCAACTTAAAATAAATGGCACAACTGTCACAAGGCGATGAAGAAGAATTCATAAGACTCAGACACACGGTTGTATTGCATGCACTTCAATAGAAAGTCTTAAGAGGCCTTTGGATACCTCCTATACTAATAGTGAATCTGTTCGACTCTCTAAAAGAGTGAGAGGTAAAGATAAGGCTCATGATAGGACTTATAATCCCAAGTCTCAGGTTTCGGTGGTGGCTAAACTTCAGCCCCACCCGGTCACCATGAAACTTCTTAGCTGGAATGCACGAAGGCTTGGGAACCCTCGTAGCATTCAGACTCTTTCTCATCTTATCTAGAAGGAAGACCCCCAATGTTTTGTTTCCGCAAGAGACAAAACTTAATTTTACAAAAATGGAGCTCTGTCGAATCAAGTTAAAGTTTTATGGATGTTTTACTGTCGAAGCATTTGGACGTAGTTTTGGCATTGTACTCATCTGGAAATTCGATATTCATCCATCTATTCTCAGTTGCTCCAAGAGCCACATTGATGCCAAAATCGAATTGCCACAAACCAACTAGTTTTTTATTGGAATCTGTGGTCA
This sequence comes from Fraxinus americana, assembly GCA_035079005.1. NCBI lineage: Eukaryota > Viridiplantae > Streptophyta > Magnoliopsida > Lamiales > Oleaceae > Fraxinus > Fraxinus americana. The sequence goes on from CM068720.1 coordinate 25,248,835, forward strand.
CCCAGAAACAAATAAACACATGGAGACCTAGGATTTATTGAGGAGACTGAAAAGAGACAACTTGGAAGCTTGGCTTGTCTTTGGCAACTTCAATAAAATCCTATCTAACAATGAGAAATGGAAAGGTCGAGATCGACCTAGATAACAAATGTTCTCTGATTGTGAGCTAAGTAATATCGGGTTTAAAGGCCCTCAATTCACAATGGTATAAGGGAAGACATAATGACACTCAAATTTTCGAAAGGCTTGACTGTTTTGCTGCTAATACTTCCTGGTGTCGACTCTTTACTCAAGTTGTGGTTACTTATGGCTCAATATTGTACTCTTATCATCTTCCTCTATGGATCCAACTTGAAAGAGCCCATCGACAACCTATAGGAGTTAAGCCATTCCGGTTTGAATCAATGTGGCTTGGTGAAAAGCCTGCTCTGATATTGTGCTGAATCAATGGTCTGATAATATCCCTCAGATTCTGGAGTATGATGAGGAATATAAGTTGCTGTAGCACTCAACTCGATACTGGAATCGAACCATATTTGGCAAGGTGCATGTGGATCTTAACAAAGACAGATCTAAGTTAGCCCAAGTCCAAAATCAAGACCCTATAAATATAAACTCTGACGATCTTCAGAAAACGGCTGCTGAAGTGCAAACTTGGATGGATAGGGAAGAACTAATGTGGACACAGAGGTCTAGACCTATTTTGCTTGAGGAAGGGGACCAGAACACTCGTTTTTTCCACGTCAAAGCTTCCTAGAGGAGAGAGACAAACATGATTGCTAAGTTTTTTAGATGACCAAGACTGTTGGCAAGAGGGGGATGCGTTCAACAATCTGATCATCAACTATTATTCTGACTTGTTCTCCTCCACTGGTTCAAATAATCGTGGTGATGTACTAAATAAAATGGAGAGCAAGCTCATTCCTGATATGAACAACAACTTGATACAGCCCTTTACCACAGCTGAAGTTGCCCACACCTTGAAGGAAATGCACCGAACGAAAGCTCCGGGACCTAATGGTATGCCTCCTCGTTTGTTCCAAAGGTTTTGGCCCAATATTGGTTCCTCTATCACAAATGATGTACTATATGCTTTAAATACCTATGAGTTTTCCCCAGATTTGAATCACACTTTCATTACTCTAATTCCTAAAACTAAAAACCCTCAGAGAGTCAAGGATTTCAGGCCTATCAGTCTGTGTAATGTTATGTACAAACTGGTTTCTAATGTAGTGGCTAATAGAATAAAAACAGAGTTTCCTATAGTAATCTCAGAAACACAGTCATCTTTCATTAGAGGGAGACTCGTTACGAATAATATACTTGTGGCCTATGAAATGCTCCATTTCTTACAGAGAAAGAAGAAAAGAAAGAAGGGCTTCATATCTCTTAAGCTGGATATGAGCAAAGCATATGACCGAGTTGAATGGCCTTTTCTACAGGCAGTTATGCACAAACTGGGCTTCCACGAAAAGATTATTCTATAAACTAGCAATGATATGTGTTACTACCCCCTCTTTCTCAATTCTATAAACTACAGTCTTACTGGCCACATAATTCCATCTTGAGGCCTAAGGCAAGGAGACCCTATTTCTTTTATGCATGGAAGGACTAATTAGCCTAATAAATGAGGAGGAGAGAACCAATCTGGTGACAGGTATTTAAATGTGTCGAAGAGCTCCAAGATTGAATCATCTCCTTTTTGCGGATGATAGCTTGATGTTCTGTGAAGCTAATGAAGAAACCATGACTAGGCTCCAAACTATCCTTAGTATTTATGAAGATGCTTCAAGGCAACAATTAAACAGGGAGAAAACATCGATTGTATTTGGTGCTAATTTACCACTGGATAAACAACAATCAATTATGGCCTTATAGAATGCACCCCACGTACAACAATATGAAAAGTATCTTGGGTTACCATCGATGGTAGGTAGATTCAAAGCTCGAGCCTTCGCTGAAATAAACCACAAAGTCTGGCAGAAGTTGCAAGGATGGAAGCATAGCTTATTTTCCCAATGAGGAAGATAAGTTCTCCTGAAATCAGTGGCCTTGGCGATTCTCTCTTATGCTATTAGCTATTTCAAACTCCCATCTATTTTATGCGCTAATATCGAAAGGATGATGGCTCAATTCTGTTTGGGCAAAAGAAAGGAGGAAAGGAAAATTCACTAGCAATCCTGGAATAAAATGTGTAAATCAAAATCCATGGGTGGCATGGGCTTCAAGGAGCTTGAGATCTTCAACATGGCTATGCTTGGAAAACAAACCCGGAGGCTTATGCAACACAAAGACAGCTTACTTTATAAGATATATTCGGTCCATTATTTTCCTAATGGCAATGTGTTAAAGGCCTCAATAGGTGGTAATCCTTCTTATACTTGGCGCGGAATTTGGGAGGCTAAGAACCTATTAATACAAAGAGAAAGATAGATTGTAGGCAATGGCAATACTATCCATAGCCTAAAAGATAACTGGATTCCTGGTATGAAAGATTTGAACAGGGAACTAGGGGCCAATCTACAGCAACATCACTACCATTGATTGATCATTAATTAAGGTGGTGGGACTTGGCAAAGGGTAGAGCTCTATTCAATTCAAAAATAATTGAGGCTATTCTGAAACTACATCCCAGCCACTTTGGAGAAGAGGACTTCTGGGAGTGGGAGCATGAAAAATCTAGAATTTACTTTGTTAGTAGTGTATATAACTTCTTTAGAACTTGCCTACCTCCTTATCGTGGCAACTCCTCAAATGCTTCTGAGAAAAAGAAATTTTAAGATACCATGTGGCGGCTTAAGGTCCCTCAAAAGGTTAAAATCTTTGCTTGGAGAGCTTGTCAAGAAATCTTACCTTCTAAATAGAACCTGGCTCGAAAAAATATTCCATTGATCCTGAATGATGCTTCTATGATTACCAGGTGGAAGACATTTGCCATGTTCTACTTCACTACCCTTCTATTCATCGAGTCTTAACAAAACAGTTCCCAATATTACAGAATAAGTCATTTCATGGAGGTTTCATACAAACTTATGGAAATACTGACTAATGTTTCCAAAGAGGCTCTTTCGGAATTTTTGCTCATTATTTGGAGTTTCTAGTTCCACCGCAACAAGATGGTACATGATCAGATTGATCTCCCACTACCCCAGGTAATTGCCACCGCTCTCGCCAAAAAGCCAATTGCTGACTCAGGCCATCCTTTCAATCATGCTCGTGGAGTGCTTGACATCACCACCTCAGAATGCAGTAAAGCTCAATGTTGATGGCGCATTATTCTTTAATCTCAATGAGGCTGGACTTGGAATTATCTTACGTGACGACGAGGGGGAAATAATTTTGGCTGCTTGAATACCATTTTGGAACCTGAACACATTGAAGTTGTGGCACTTGTGAGGGGTCTACAAGTTTGCCTTAACCTTGGGATATCTCAATTGTTAGTGGATAGTGATTGCTTGTTCCTGGTGGATGAAGTCAATAAATCAGAAACAAAATCAGCATCAATCCGATCTATGGCAATAGAAATTAAGGACTTGATAATGTGATTCCCTCAATGTAGCATCCATCACTACAATCGACTCAACAATCAAGCAGATTACTTTCTGGCACGACATGCTTGGATTCTTGAAGATATGACCCTTTGGTGGCACAGTACCCCTTCTTTAATTGAAAATATAATTTTCATTGATAGGCACTATTCTACCATTTCTAAGGCTTTTTGCCTTTATGAATGAAATATTTTCCATCAAAAAAAAAAAAAAGATTGATTTGAATATAGACAACAAAGTTAAAAAAAGAGAAACAAATATAAACCTGCCACTAGTATCCACAAATGTTAATTAAATTAGCGTTCGTATGGTAATGTCTAAAGGTTGTGGGATCCAATTATCCAAAGCAATAGGAAGCTGCAGAATTATCCATAAATACCAGATGTCAGGATGTGGGGTTGGATACCATTGATGAGGTACAATAGAAACCACTTACGACCATGGCAGACTAACTAAAGAGAAAAATGATATATTACGGTAGTAGTAATAATTAGTATTCTCTTTGTAGAAACAAAATTGTGGGGGACAACAAAAAGAAAGAAAAATAGGAAAAAAAAAAAAAACATATCGAAAAGCCCTTCAGAGAAAGACTTTTATCAACAAGCTACCTTTTTCCTTATTTATCTAAAACTCACACCCTCTATTTCTTTCAATCCCACAAGCACCAATGCACCATACACTAAAGTCGGGAGGTAAGTTGTTTTATTGTTTTATCCCTTATTCAGAGAATAGCTTAGGTTTCCCAAGTTTCTTAACTGTTGTCTTGAGTCAAATAAAGTTACAAAAGGAATAAATCTCATTAATCTAAAGTGAAAACACACACATTCTCGTTGCAGTATATGGCTTTGAACTTCATAAAAATTTGAACACAAGCACACACAAGTGCAGAGAGCGAGAGATAAAATATTGGTGTTGAATCTTCCCCTAGTGCCCTTTTGCTTTGAGGCAAAGATCTCTTGGGATCAATATGAACACAAGGATGTGAATAATGCTAGATGTAGTCATCTTCAAACCCATGTGTTTTAGAAGTATTATATGGTTTCCCCTGTTCTTAAGCAATTACTAGCAGATTGGTGTTCGATGCATGTTTGAGGCGCATGAGTGAGAGAGAGAGATAGTAAGTAGGCATGGCAATGTAAGAGAGAGAAAGTTTATGAATTTAAGTGAGAGAGTGATAACAGAGAGACTGGTGATATCGATGAGAACTTGAAAAGACCGGCTAAGGATTACCTGGTCCAAGAATGACTTATATTTCATACGCACCAATTGAAAAGGATGGATTTCGTGGTAATAATTATTAAATTTAAAAAAAATTGTAGAAATTTTCGGTCCAAAATTTTTAAGGACTTTCCAGGATTACACTCCATTAACAAAAAAGGAAAAGACGTAAGTAGGGCCTAAGAATACACAATTCTTATTTTAGAATCCTCAAGCATAGTCTTTTTGTCTACTTAATTGTCACTAAATAACAGTAGATTTTGAAAGGAAAAATAAGGTGAACACCGATAACAAAAGAGAGCCTTGAGGGATGAGCTCTCAATATGATATAAATAGCAAAAGAGATGAATAATGTAATTTCTAATACTTGCTTCCTCGGCACGAGTAATTTTGGTTTTTCAAGGTCCAATTCTTATTCATTTGATTAAAATGACAAATAAATTGGCCAATTTATAAAAATATAATTGCCTGATAAAAAGTAAATGTATAAATATCTTAGCTTAGAATCCTTTCCAAGTTATATTTATGAGAAATACATAATGGTAATACAAATATTGGGAATTTCAACAGGAAGTATACTAACTGCACTACAATTTAGACACTAAAGAATACAGAAAATAGTTAATAATAGTTAAAATAGAAAAGATCTCAAAAGGATCGCATTTTTTTCTAATTAAAGGCATGATCTTAACAAACCAGGTGAATTCCAGAAATCACAACCCCCTCCATAAGAAATAATTGTTGGATAAAATAACAGTAAAGTGCAAAAAAACTTATCAAAAGATCGAGTCTCGTGACAGCACGATGTCCTAAAGCGAAATTGCCCGTCGATAACTGCTGCGACCTCTGTGGACAATCACCTCCAGGATACAACGATCAAATAAACCAATTGTGCAGCAATCACAAAAGGTTTTCAGAACTCTCAAGTGTACTCCAAAAATATGTAAAACTAAGAACAATATTTTTTCTGTATAGAAATATATAATCTCGTTTTTCTTGTTATTTTCTAATACCCAAAAGTCTGTTTATATAGGCAAAAAGAGATGTAACTTCTTCCACCATGATCTAGTATTAAGTTACAGATGTAATGGCCAATGGTAATGGGTATTAATACTGGACAGTTAAAACTGTCATATTCTACTGGTTAGTTGACCCATTAAATAATTCCGAAAATGATAAAAAAAATAATTATTTTATTAGAATCAATAAAGCCCAAGAGCCCAAGGCCCCAAGGCCCAATCAAAGACTTTTTAATATAGTGCGTGAGGCGTGGCTCGAACACCTGACCTCCCACACAAATTCCACACTTTTCACCAGTTGGACACTTCATCTTAATTAATTATTTCTTTCAAATATTATATTTATTATATAAATATATAACAAGAAGAAGAACAATAAAGGAAAAAAAGAGAAGAACTAGTAATGGTAAGAATAACAGATATAATAAGTGGGCATGCTTTTTCCAGCAGCAGAATACTGAGAATCATATGACCGACCATTTTTAGAATGAAACTATGTTCTCATAACAGAACATTTGTTATTAGCCATTTCAAACATGCTCCACAATAAGAATCAACAAGAAAAACAGCTTTGAATTACGGACAAATGTTATGAAAAGGGATGGACCTGCATCCAAGGAGTAACTCAGGATTTCCAAACAAGCATAGAATCCCTTAGTCTTTGGAAGCAGCACGTTCTTCAGCACTGTCAATCCATTTTCAACAGCGTACTTTTGACATTTTTGGCAATTCTATTCACTGTTGACAAAAGAAAGAGTACTGGATTATATACTCTATGTGTAAAAGTTCATAAACAAATGATAATACCCCAAAACACATATACTAGTGACCATGAAGAGACACCTTAATTCATGTAGTGGTTTTAAAGTTTGGCAATTAATTTCACCATTATATTAACTGTAGCACCAATTTATAGGTATAGTGAGTCTAATAATAATTTTTGAAACCAAAAGGAAGTGCACATTAAAAAAAAATAGAATAAATGCATTTCCTATTGTATAGGAGAAAGTTGTAAATGAAGTGATATGAGAAAGAATAAGGGAATAATAACATTACATATAATTAGTTCCTTTAGGAAAAACAACAAGCCACAGCAGATCCTAACGATCGCTAAAGGTTGAAAGCATTTGACGCATTACTGATTGATCAAATTCCCATTTTCTTTCCACTGGGATGAACTACAATATGTGAAATCCCCAGCCAAAGATTGGCGATTTCATTAGACTGTTCTTGAGGACATATTTGATATAGCACAAGTACGCCTTCCGCAATGCTAGATCCCATAAATACATCCATTCAACCTCTATTATGTGGTTGGTGATAAGTAAGATGTGTTCTTTTGCAGGAACTCGCTCACCACAAAGGATCACTCTAGTTTTGTTTATCTTTTCGAATAAGAATGGCCACAAACCAAGCCAAAGACCAAAGAAAAAGCATACTGATTTTCTATTGTAATGTACGCTAAAAAGGCGCAGGAATACAGTAGCCAGAGGTACAAAATATACTAAGAACATAAATCCAGTTAGAAGAAAAATTAAAAAACATATTAGACCCCTAAATATACGGAAAGGAGTCAAAGCGAAGTGCTTTAATCCTTTAGCAGAATTGAGAGACTGGCGAACTTCCATCCCCCTCTTGTTAATCTTTAATCCTTCAACTAAAAAACCCGTGCAAGATAATTTGAGCTTCTAGAGGAAAAAGAAAGTTGCCCTAGCCCCCAGCATGATTGCTAGAGTACGAATGAAGGAGCTCACACCTGTAAGTGCAAATTAGTTGAACAGAGAGCATAAATGTCTTAGCCCATGTTTGAACCCCATTTTTTTTGGGTGAAAACTCATTTTTGCACAGTGTCATCAGACAACACGCAACCAAGTCACGTTAATGTGTCAGAATGCCAATATTCTCATTGTATCTTTCTTCTAGTTTTGCCCTCCTATTCTAATTGTTCACAAAACCTCTCATCCTTTTCAACCTAACTGGTCGTAAAAAATAGAGATGGAAGATGCGCAGCTGGAAAAATAATTTCTGGACCAATTCAAGGGAAAAAAATCAAACATCAGTGAGAATCCAGTAGACAAAAGCCAAAATTTCATTGTCCACGGCGAAGAAGAAAATACAGTTTCGACCAGAAAGTATTCTAGTTTCGTCGAGAAAGTTGATTTTTCTCTTGTCATCTCTGTTGCCGACTTCGATCCGAAGCATTCTGTGCCTACAAATTCAGAAGCTTGCATGAAAAATTTCGATAAGACATTCTTCATTCGAGAAATTTCGGTGATCACACTGCGTACATTTGCTTCATATATACAATGAATTGTAACTTTATACACATGGAGAGAACTCGAATTAGATGATGGTCACTACCTATTTAGGATACCCACCATTGGCACTTCCTCATGTAATATCGGACGAAAAATTCCAAATAGCATCATAGTTTATTCGTTTTCACCAATATCACGTAACTCTAAACCCCTTGTTTTCCTTGGCAGGGGTACACAAGTGGGAGCCCAAATTTCTTGAACTATGCTTCTTCCAAAGAGTAGGAACCCCAGGCCGTGGTGCGAAAGATCGCAAAATGGAACCAGTCAGAGTGCAAAGTATTCATCGACGCCTGCGAACTTGTTATAGCTAAAGGCCACCAACGAGGGAAACCCTTTTCCCCAAAAGGATGGCATCTTATAGTAGACATGTTCAATGCCTCGACGGGAAAGGATGGACTACATCGCAGATGAAGAACTATTGGAATAAACTGCGAATGGAACATAAACACCTGTTTGAGTTGCTGCGATGCACTAGAATTGAGTACCGTTTGGGTACCGGAAGAATTCACGCCCTGAACCATTGGTGGGAAGCAAAAATTAAGGCATCGAATTATTTCACTTCTGTTTGCACCAAAACAGCCCTGAACTAAATACATCAAAAAATGCACACGGGACTCGGCTGGATTTAGAAACTAGTGATAATTTTCACATCTTCAGCTCCTTATTTTCGAGATGCTAATTGTAGTTGGCAATGATGTTGGTTGTGTTGGAAATTGATTGAACATGATGAATGGAAAAAAAATGCATCTTCCAATTATTTGATATATGTGAGCACCAGTTCTACCGAATGTATATTTTACTTGCCTTTTCATTCATCCTTCATCTGCATAACCCAAAGACACGTGTTAATCCACCAGTGAGTATTTCTTTCTCATTCGAATGTAATTTGTCTTCTACCGCGTCTATGCAGGAGAACCCAAAGTATGCGAAGTACAGGAACTTCAACTGCAGTGAGATCTATGACACTTGGCAAATTATTCAGGGACACCGGCGAATTGACCAAGTATGGGTTGTCCCCAACGAAGCTATCGCAGCGTAGTTTTGACTTGGGCATAGATAGCGACAGAGAATACGGAGGTGACAAGTATCCCATTAACGCGAAGGCAACAGATTCCAGTCGAAGGCAGAGCTAATTCCTCCATGAATATATCCGAAAACCATAGTGGGATAAAAGAAAATAGAAACACTGGAAGATTAAAGGAAAGAAGAAAATGTACAGTGCCAGAGAGGTTTCAGCTTCACTTGAGCAGTTGGTTAGTATTGGAACAGATCTTGCCTCAATTGCGAGATCACATCATAAGGGTAAAATGACAGTCGGCAAGTGCGTTGACGAACTTCTGTCGTCTAGGCATGTGCAGGAAGGTGATCGGCTCCACCTGTTTGCCCTGTGGTTCCTATGGGACAAAGAAAATCGTAAATCGTACTGTGTTGCCAAGACACCTTATTTGAGATTTAAGTTCATCGAGTACTATTTCGAGCGGGATAGTCTGTCACTTCACCATAAGGGATGAGCGCTCAATTCGGCTGTTTGCGCTGCGAATTAATGTTTTTTTCGTTTTCTTCTTTCGATTTTACGTATACTAGACCCTCGTTTATGTATCCTTGTATCTTTAACTTGATGTTAGATAGTAACTTTGAATTTGTGTTCTAATATGTTGTTTCATTTCGAAACTATTTTTTGTTTGCACAGGCATGTTGTTCTGAAATAGTGAGGCAATGATAGTGCATGTACAACAGGGAATATATTCCCTGCATCCTAATGTGATACTTATGCATGAGTACCAAAGTTTCCACATTTTCATATGTATTTCAAATCCACATTATTACTAGTAAACCAAAACAATAAAGCATGGAATTTAGGGAATATATTCCTTGCATCTTGATTTCTAACCACATATCCCCATTCCATTGGTACAAAAAAAGGACATATGATTTTTTCAATTTCCATCTTGCTTCAAATTATTAATCCCACAATAGATTGCACTAAAAAAGGCATTATTCCATGACTCCTTACGTGAGTAGTTTACACTTTCAAATACTCTCGAAGCCTAGAAGCTTGTTCTTAAGGCCTTCAATTCCCCACCGATATTTGACTAATATTTGACATTACTACAAAATACATATTAGTGTAAAAGATGTCAAATACTTCAGAGGTGTACTCTTCTTCAGAAACAAACTACAACATTGAATCCATGTTTGATTCAAATACGAGTTCAGATGAAGATTTTATGCACCAGTTAGAGGACGACATTAACACGTGGCTTCAGTACTGTAAAATCGCCGAGCGAATTGTTCGCGAATACTTGGCACCTAATAGAGCACGTCGATATTCATTCCCGAAAACGCGACGTGGCCACATTTTTATGCTACAAAATATGCATGTGTATCCACAAACGTGTTTCCAAGAATTTAGGATGTACCATCCGATGTTTATGTACTTTACGCACACCATGTGTGATGAGTATGATATTGCCAGCAGCGCGGACATTGACATATACGAACAAGTGGGAATGTTCTTGTATATTCTAGCTCATGGTGAAGGATATCGACAAGTGCAAACGCTATTCGGTCATTCGTTGCAGACCATCGGCCGTTACTTTAAGACCGTCATGCATGCATGCGTGGCTTTCGCGGTGACTATGATTAAACTAGACCCACGTTACAACGAAGGCGCGGCTCACCATCACTCGCATGTAGAACGATATCCCCTATTCCAAGTTATGTTCGTAATATAACTAATGTTGGGACAGCAATAACGAACTTTATGAATTCCATTTGTGTTCCTAAAATATTGAAATTAAAGGATTGCATTGGTGCGATCGACAAAGCGCACGTGAGAGCTATGGTACCACGAAATATAAGAGAGAATTACATTGGAAAAAAAGGATTCCAACACAGAATGCACTGGCCACCTGTGATTTCAATCTTTTACGTTCGGGAATACCCACGATAGCTATATATTGGCACGTGTTGTACATAGTCTGGAAATCAATTTTCCACAACTCGCGAACGGGAAATATTACATGGTTGACTTTGGTTACGCACATATGCCTGGGTATATAGCCCCATATAAGGGCTTTGATATCAGATATAATTTTCAAGAATTCGCCAACGCAAGGGAAAGACATCGCCGTCGGTTCCGAAATGATAGGAGCGGTTCAATTTCCATCACTCCTCATGCCGTAGCATTATTGAGCATGCTTTCGATGTTTGGAAACTGAGATGGAAGATCATTGATTGAATGCCTGCTTATAATATGAGAGCGCAAACAGCTGTGGTCGTGACCACAATGGGTATACATAACTTCATGAGAAACAGTCGGCTGGATGAGGGTTTTCGTAGAGCTGAAGAATTAGATGACAACGAAGTCAAGATAGATCTACCTGATGAAGAAGATGAAATAGCCGAGCTAGATGTAATAGTTGAAGAGGACATGTCGTGGCAGGAACCACGCGATTACATGGCGCAGGCATTACGTTAGTAATTATAGAATACGCCCAATTTGATTGGCGGACTCAATGAATTCGTGTTAGTCACGTTATACATATCGATGTTTGCGAAATCATTTATAATTTTTCACGAATTCATTTCCCTTTTTATGCACAAATTTCTTGGTTCAATTGATAATTTCATGGCGAATTAAAAAAAAAAAAAATCCCCCAAATATCAATAATACACACATATGTGCACGTGACTTTCACATAAATTATGAAAACTATTCCACCTAACACACAAGTTTGAAGGGCAAAATTGGAAAGTAAAATAACAAACATGATAAATGTTAATTATCGCAAGTGGGAAGGAGACATTGTCAGATGGAAATTGTTTGTCAAGGTACCTGGGTCCCACGACTTTTGAAAATTGATTGGGAAAAAAATGGATGAAATGGGTTTCAAATAGGGGCTAAATGATAACCTCAACAAGAAGAAAGAAAATGGTAAAACTTGTACCATAAGATTAGTGATGTCTAAATGATAACCTCAACAACGAGAAAGAAAATGGTGAAACTTGTACCATAAGATTAGTGGTATTATTGAAAAAAAACCTAAGACAATTCAAATAACATCAATCAAATGCCAAGTTTCAACTAACACAACACATCATTGAGGGGATAGGATACTATAAATTTAGATAGTTGAGTAAAAGACTCCATAAATGTGAAAATTTTACACACAACATAAAATTAGTGAGACACACCCATGTAGAGTCATGCCATGATGTCTAGTAATAATATGCCAAAAACATCGAAATGTCATTCTCAACTGTTAAGTTTCCAATTTCTTTCGTAGTAGTAACTAATATTTAGCACCCCATATGGATCCCTGTCTGGTGAAGTGAGTGCTGTTGATAGTACTTAATGCCACGAATTAAACAGTATTTAAAACAAGCTCCGCATGTTTTTATCATTCCTAAAATTGCAATTTTGCAGACAACATATCCAGAGTTGAGCAATATGTACATGAACCGGATGAAAAATTGATAAGTTTTTAAAACTGGCACTAAACCATTTTCTGAGTCAACGTCCAGAAGAAAGCTAAGTAGAATGAAAATATCCGGCTAGCACATTAAAACCTCTTGATTTGCTGTCCAAAGTTGGTGAAATGAGAAGGACATATAATGCAATTAATTGTTTACTTTATCTTTTCTTACTTTCTAATTCTTAAACAGCCACGTGCGAAAAGTTGAGCATACAGATTACCGACAAGGACATGATGCGAATTGTGAAGTCAAATCTCAGGCCCTGTTTGGTACACGTTATTTTTTTCATTATCATTTTTCTACTCATTTTCAATCACACATTTTTCAATAAAATAATATTTTCCATCACATCAATAACTTTTTCTTTATTTTTAACCACACATTCTCCATCAATCTACTATTCAATAATACATCCTTTTAAAAGAATGTGTCCCAAACACACTCTGGGCCTGTTTGTCTACCATTATTGGGTTGAAAATGGTGTAATGAATAGTATTTTTTGGAGAATGTGTGGTTGAAATTTAAAGTAACTTTATTGATTTATGTGTAGAATATTTTATTGAGTGAATGTGTGGTGGAGAATTTTACTGTAGCAAATAATATTTTACATTAATGGTAGACAAACATGGGCTCTCAATCGTGTAACGTTTTTAAATTTCCAATCTTTCTTCACACATTTCTTGATAGTTCAATGAGAGGAATTAAATCCAATTCCTATTTTTATTCTCAAATCTATACAAAACTAAAGGACTATTAGCCCATATCCCCCAAATAGTTCTGTCGTAAATAGGAAAACATATCCCAATCTCAACCTAATAAATTAAAATCAAACGTTAAAGAAATCAAAACGAAAACGAAATTCCATCATGACAGTTCCTTGCATTGATTCATTAACATTGCCAATGCAAAGTAAATTAAATTAAGAACGGGTAAATTTCATCCGAGCTCAGTGAACTTTCAGCAAAATTTTAATTCACTAAACCTCCATTCATGAAGAATTTAAAATCTATAGAAATTAGTAATCAATAAGTAAATAGTACTAATAAGTCTATTAAAATGTATGATTGCAAATGAAGTTTAATCATTTATAAATTAGCCAAACGGGTGCTAAAGTTTAAGTTGTCTCATTAAACTTCAATTTAATTTTAAATTTTACAACTTCGTAACGTTAGAATAGTCTCACAAATTGATAAAAAATACTCATTGATTTTCAGTACAATTGATCTTCCGCATAATCGCTATATGACACCCCACCTACAAATGAAAATGACTAAGACATGGGTTATACGATGTATTTAGTCCCCGTTTGGTACAAGTCAAAGTGAGCAATTAATTTTAATTGTCCCACAACTTTTCAAACATACATTTCATCCACTTTTATCAAAATCTATTTAAAATTGATTTTACTCTACACCAAAAACAAGGACTTAGATTTAGAAAGTTGTAGTATGACCGTTAATTAATCAATTTTCATTAGTTTAGGAGACAACCACAATGAAAATTGAATCTAAGTTAGAGTTTAGTGGAGTTATTCGAAATTAAAATTAAATTCAAACTCATTAAAGTTAGTGCCCATTTAAGTTTTTTCTTAAGGGCCTGTTTTGGTCGGATTAAAATATGATTTTAATTTAAGTTAAAGTCCAATAATCAATATTAACCACATCTTTTATAGGTCCCACACTTTTTCAACTATACATTTCAAAAACTTCTATGACAATCCACTAAAAATCTAATTTTAATCCCCACCAAACACCATCTAAAATTGAATGACTTCAGACAAATAGATCCGTTTAAAAATCGTTGGGGGTAATAACCAGATGTGGTCAAGGTAGCGTTTTTTCGTGATCATTTTCTGAAGAGCAAGTCACGAGTTTATCAGTAATATTATTTTACAAAAAATTGTGCGGTTGAAATGCATTTTTCAAATAAGGTCTAATTGTTTGATGGGCCATGCTGTACAACTAGCGCTACAATTATAATTTGCGGACGGTGGACCAAGTTAGGTTGACAAAATTGAAAAATTGTCCCACGAGACTCAGTTTCTCATTAATTAATATTTTAAAATTGGATTGTAATAGCTTATGTTTTCTAGATGCTTCTATTAATATAAACTGAATTGAAAAAAAGAAAATAGACAAATCTCAAGAATTAATAAAAGAGAGAGCTCTGAAACCGACAAAGTAGGGAAAAGAAAATATCGTAGATTGTAACTTCAAGTAAGTAAGAAATGAAAAGAAAAACAAGAAGAAAATATATATAATTAGAAGATACTGTGTCGTTATGGTTGACGATGTAATTTTAAAACATCTGGCATCAACAGTGATTTCACACTGCCTCTTTTATTTTGTTTAGGAAAATAGTTTAAAATTGGTACCATACCACCGACTTTGTAGCTTTTTGAGGCAAAGATGAAAGGGGTTGGAGAATAAGGGACAAAGTTGAAATACTTTGCCGCGCCATAAGTGGTTACACTTAGGATGATAAAATTATTAATTTTTATTATTTATTATTATATATATGTTTCAATTTAAATTAATCTTGAATATAAAAATAAACAAATAAACAATTAAATGATACAAAAAATAGGGATACATTATAATCGACCCATTTTTCGAAAATTCTAGTGGCCTCGGAGAGGACTACTTGCTTTGCCTGTCGGGATTCCTAAGTTCACATATATTTATTGTAATTTAGTTTTTTTTTATGACAAAATTCTATTCGATCACTTTCGTGACTTTACAAAAGAAATGTTGTCCATTATGAGTACATATTTTAACTCATTAGTCATTATTGAAATACGATAATCTTTTCAAAAGAAATTTTGTCCCCGTCCCAGTGGAAAAGGCCCGAAATTTATGCATACATAAAGCTTTTTCTTTTTTGGGAAAAAATCATAAGTCCAGTATTAAGTTTACACCAAATCAACTTTTCTAACATTAAGTTTAAAAATTTAAAAGTCAGGTGTTCATTCAACATTTTAATTTTAAATAATAATATTATCAATTTAAATTAATCTACTCACACCCACCCCCATCAAACAACCGTCCACACCCCATCCCACTCTTATCAATCATCATCGATTCTTACTGTCGTCCACAACTTCTTGAGCGACAAACTAAAATCGCGTAGTAACAACTAAGCATCGTCGACTCAAATAATGGAGATAAAGGGAGAAATATAGCGACCATTGGAGAACGTCAACTGAGCATCACTGGCAAGTGATCATCTTTTTCAGCAACACTTAACAATGTTGGTAAGATTTAAACCTGATCATTGAAAAACAACCACTAGTGTTAACAAAGTACTTATCAGAGCAAATAATTTCAATTTTCACCGTCGAAACCTGGTTAATTGAATTTGTGACCAGTTCGGATAACTGGGGTCAAAGCAATCAATGACATGTGACCAAATCTCTTGAATTTGAGACTCGTGACCTGCACTTTGATACGTGATCAATTACATGTGACCTGTGAACATTTATCCGTGACCTATGAACATATCAATTACATGTGACCTGTGAACATTTATCCGTGACCTATGAACATTAATGTGTGACCAATTTTAATTGATTTTTAACTAATGACATTGATCTGTGACCAATTAAATTGGTTTAGGATTTATAGGCATTGATCCATGATCAATTTTCATTCATATGTGACTTAATTGAATTTGTGACTGGTTCCAATAACCGAGGTCAAAGAAATTAATGATATGTGACCGATCTATTGAATTTGTGACCTATGACTTATGCACTCGGATACCAGTTACATGTAACGTGTGACCTGTGGATATTGAACTGTGACCTGTGAACATTAATATGTGACCAAATTTAATTAATCTATGATCTGTGGACATTAATCTGTGATCAATTAAATTGATCTGTGACTTATAGGCATTGATATGTGATCAATTTTCTCTACATTGATTTGTGACCTAATTATAGTGACATGTGGATATTGATTTGTAACCTACATACTGTGATCTATGACTTATAAACAAATTGTGACTGACCATCACCACCTCCTACACACCCCCACCACAACCACCTGTAGACATTGATCCATAGTTACGAGACTTCCCCAGCACCACCTGTTACACACCACTCCCTCCACTTGCCTGAACACACCACTTTACACACAAAATACCACAAACCAAGTCTCTTCTGCTTGTGGACCAAAGCCATAAAACCAAATCTCCACAAAATGCCATCACCACCCGTTGAAGAGGAAAATGATGAAAAAAAAACACCAAATACCGTTTCTGCTGAGAAGAGGAAAATGGGGAAAAAAATCCATCATCTACTTCAAAGACAAAATGTCAAATGTGGAGAAATTTGTGGGTTGGGAGTAGTTGGAGTAGAAGTGTCAATCCGGGTGGTCCGGGCTGGGTCGGCCCGCTAACATATGAGCTCGATAACAGCCCGCGTGAAAAAAAGCATGCCCGCTATTGGTTCCGAGCCAGTTTCGGGTCGGCCCACAAATTTTGGACTACAACCAAGGCCCGCCCGTTGACCCATCCGGGCCGAGCCCATACGGGTCACGGGTCACGGTTTGTTCCGATTTGACCAATATTATCGTATAAATAAAATTACAAAAATATAGAATTTTTCATATTTATAACAAAAAATATTTTTTTTGTTAAATATAAATTAAAAATTGGACAAAATGATAAATTCATATTTATACCAAGAAATGTTTACATAATTAATGTTACATGAATTATGTATAATTTTGTAAAGTTAAATTTAATTTAAACAAATAACAACTAAATACATTTCTAATTACTATTAACAAATATTTATAGCAAAAGTACATCCCAACTAACTTGGTACCTACTTTTATTATAATTTATAGTTTAAGTACGTCACAACTGCCATTTTTTTCTAATTTAAAAAAAATAAAAATCACGAGTTAGCGGGTTAATCGCGGCCCGTGAAGGTGCAACCCGCGAAACCCGCCGGTCACACCTCATTGACCCGTGAACCGCCCGCTCGTGTCACGGGTCAGCCCGTAATTCCGGGTCGATCCGGGCAGATTTTCACTGGTCTGACCAGCCCGTCCGTCTTGACACCTCTAAGTTGGAGTGGGGTTGGGATGGATTCGCATTGGTGATATTTGACTATGAAATTGCCGACCCAAATGGTGGTGACTGGCTGCCTAAGAGAGAGAGAGAGAGAGGAGAGGGGAGAGAGATATTTACGTTTTGAAAATTAGATTGGGATGAATGGGAGTTTGATTAATTGTAATATTAATACTAAAATATATAATTATACCATATATATGATTAATTAAAGTTGGTAACTGAGTTTTGCACAGTAATCTTCGAATATCGGCTTTTGTGTAATTCCCCATCCTTTTTTTACCTTTTATATTGTCTTTATATATATGTCAAAACGTATGAGAAGAACTCTATAAATCTATAAATTATAGGACCTTACTATTCGTACTTGCTGGCTTACACTCTGGATTACACTTCCTGACAAAAAGACCTAATTATCCTTCCTCTATCTTTTAGTTAAGTCAAGGTTCTCTATTCCTAATATAGGATAAATTTGGTTTATTTCTCCTAATAAATGGAAAAACCAATTATGCTCGTATTTATCAATATATTTTTTATTAAAACAATCGTTTAATATTTTAATTTTATTTTCTAATTTATTAATTTCTTTATTAATTCTAACTATATTTTCTGTAAAATATAAAGGCACGGGTATATTTCTACTATTTTTCAAAAAATAATCAAGCACAGCATAAAACGATTTAATTTATTCTCTTTTCCTTTCGCAATCAATTTCTAAACACTGAATAATAGTAACTAAAACTTCATAAATAGAATGAGTGCAAATATTAATACAAGTATTTAACATAAATAAGAAAGATCTTACAGTATTGAAGCAGAAGGTAACTGCAGAATAATATCAACGAGATTTCCCTCGAGCTTGCTCCCGTATGTTTGTATACTCTGATATAAGTGATCGATGTTATTTGAGTTTAAGAAAGTGGGTTATGGTCCAACACGACTTCCGCACTCTTATTATTTTTCTCTCGATTCTTTTGCATATCTCACAATGGATCACACGGAATCACAGTTTTCCTTTCAACTCCTTGTTAAAACATCACCTTGAAAGGTAACAGGGTTCTAATGGCTTTTTCTAACAACGCCTCAAATACCAACACACGGTTAAACGGCAACAAGATACTTGCACAACCCTCAAGGTTCTCACCGTTGGAGTATAAGTAAGATAGGAGTTTTTGAGAAAACAACACGAATAGAAAGACGGTGTTTTCAAACAACTTTGATTTCATAAACACATCACACTAATATCTCTTACATTAGAGTATACATACATATTTCGGCTACACTCTTGGTACTTTCTCTAAAGAGATTAGAACTCCATAGAGATTATCTTATTACAAGTTTCAAATGAAAAAGAGAGACTGAAATGGTTACAAGATTCGAAAACTAGAGAGAAAAATAGTTTTTTGCTTAAGGATATGATACTTCTTCTGAGAATTAGTCTTCCTTTTATAGACTCAAAAAGATCTCCAGTTGTACTTCATTATTGTGGTGTTACCGTGTAAGATAATGAGAATCTTACTGTGACCTAAAGTTCTTTGTCTTAGCATGGAAAATTATTGAGGTGAAACCCTACGGTTTTTCTTTATCAAAGTAATTTTGATAAAGTAGTGATAAAGGGGGTCCTCTACTTTTCCATATGAGACTCAAACCACTCATTCGGAAATTCCTCTGGATCTAGTGAGATTAGTGATCCATCTTCTTCATTGTTATAGCACTCGCACTTATGGTTTGGATAACGCCAAAACTGTTTACACAGCTCATTTTTTGTCTTCTGTGTTCCACTAGCATTTTCTCCAAAAATATGATCACACCATATATCGAGATAGTGCAAATCTTCTTGTTTAGTGGGTGTCACAACCTTGCTGTAAATCAAGTGGTCTTGTGATTCATACACCCAAATATTCTGATTTTCTTCAATAACTTTCTGGATATGCTCAAATTGCTCCTTATATCCCTTGGCTCTGCGGAAGGTTGTCATCTTGATAACATCTTCTGGTGTAGTTTCATGGACTTCACTCTTCTCAGGCTGAAGATGCTTGGAAGTAGTGGCAATTCTTATGACATGGCTAACTGGTAGTAGCCTATCTTCTTCATTATCCCATTCGGGACAGGCAGAGAAAAACCTGATATATATGTTCTTATGTTTAAGAACTTGACAATACCTTTCAATAGTCCGGACTACTTCTTTTGGTAACAAAGAAATTTCTTTTAAAGATTCCGATGGGTAAATGCAAATTATATTTCTCATTTCGTAAAGAGCACGAACCCAATAAGCTGGGGTTCCTGGATAAAGTTAACTTTGTTGTAGGTTCCATATGTTAGCGTTTCATCCATCCTCCTATACTGGTGAACCAGCAGCAAGCTAGATTGAACAATACATATGCAAGCATAAAATCGTCTTTATTTTTGATGTCCATAACACCATGAGTGTTACAGGCTTTGATGATATTTGAGCTATTAAGCTCTGGTATGGAGATACTATCCTTTGTAAATATTTTCTCCTGTGATGGAGACAAAGTAGTATTCTCTCTAACTGAAAGTTTATGAAGTTTCAATACTTCTGGTTCAATATTGGCACAAAGGCCTTCAGATAATATAGCCTCACTGGCTTTCTCAGTTATCAGCTTTACAACAGCCATTTCCATCATGGTTATCTTGGATTCTATCGCAGCAATCTTTATTTTCATCTCGAACTTCAATGCTTCGAGCTCCTTCTTGATTTGTTTCATTCTTGGTTAAGAAATCTGGAATAAAATTGTATTTTCCTTTAATATGGATAATATCAAACTTAAATGGTGCAAACCACATTTGCATTCTAATAAGTGGCCTTTCAGCTGCACTTGTCCCAAGTTTATTTGTTAATAATGGCTTTACTTGAGTATTATTTGATCTAATAAGAAATTTTTTAGGTAGCAAGTATGGTTCGAATTTTACTACTCATTTCTTAACTGCTAAACATTCTTTTCGATTAATATCATACCTGGTTTCGACATCTTTGAATGTGTCTGAAGTATAAACAACAAGTTCTTCTGGACATTTACACAATGGATTACAAAGAAACTTTTTATGGTTTTCTTTTCTTTTAAGTATTGCTCTCCAATTTAATAGAGATGCATCCGTTTCTAAAATAAAGAAATCTTCTTTATTTGGAATATTTAATTCAGGTAGATTTTCACATATTTTCTTAATTTTGTTTACCATTTCTATATCTTCTTGTATTCATTCCTATACAACTCCTTTCTTCAGTTTTTTGGTGAAGTGGACTTTATATTTAGCACAATTTGTTATAAATTTTTCGAAATAATTTAATAATCCGATAAAGCTTTGCAGTTCTTTTTTGTCTCTAATTACTTCTGGAAATTCTATAATCTTCTTACCAATATGAGGTTGTTGAAGTATTTTTTCTTTTGTAAAAATATATCCTAAGAATTCAATTTCAGTTTTAACTATTTCAGTTTTTCTTTCTCATAAGGCTAATCCATACTTATTAACAATATAGTTGAACTTCTTAAAATGTTCAATATGTTCTTTTAAATTTTTACTATGAATAAGAATATCATCTACATAAACAATGCAAAAATTCTTTATTGGTCTAATAATCTTATCCATTCTTTGTTGGAATATTGCAGGTGCATTCATTAATCCAAATTACATAACATTCCATTCGAATTGTCCTAATGGATTAGGGGTAGTAAAACTAGTTAAAGGTTTTGAGACTTCATCTAATTTTATTTGCCAATATCCTGATTTACAATCAAATTTAGAATATATTTTACTTCCTTATATTTGTTTTATTAACAAATCTTTTATTGGTAGTTTAT
This sequence comes from Fraxinus americana, assembly GCA_035079005.1. Taxonomy (NCBI): domain Eukaryota; kingdom Viridiplantae; phylum Streptophyta; class Magnoliopsida; order Lamiales; family Oleaceae; genus Fraxinus; species Fraxinus americana. Next base: position 25,270,317 of record CM068720.1, read on the forward strand.
AACTATTTGATATTGTTTTAGAATTTAATTCTCTATAATCAATTACCATTCTAGGTTTTCCTCTTTTGATTTCACTATGATTTCTAACAATAAATGCTGGACTATTATATGGACTAGTTGATTCTCTTATCACTCCTAATTGTAAGAGTTTTTTAATTTGTATTTCAAAATCTTTTTTATCTTCTTCGCTATAAGGAAATTGTTTTCTTGATATCTTAGCATCTGGGATTTTTAGTTCAATGGTTGCCATAGGTTTATCTTTATCCCATTTAGCTAGAGGATGTTCATGATAACATTCTTTTAGTTCTAATTTAACCTTTTCTAATTCTTCTTCTAAATTTTCAATTCTTAATACTGGAATTTTTTGTTTTTGATTAATTTCTGTAAAACATCCACCACAATTACCTGCAGAACTCTGATGTCTAGGTCCATGGCGAATAGGTTGATGTGCAATTCCAATAGCTTCATATATTTTTGGTGTTTTAATTTTGTGATTATAAGGTGTAGTAAATTCAAAACTATCCTTATATTATGTAAGGGGGCTATATGTATAGATAAAATTTTCTCCTAAAAGGAAGTCGCATCCAATTTTATCTGTTGCATATATTCTTGGAATAAAACATTCTCTATTTCCTATAATGATAGGAACATTTTCTATAAAGTCTCTATAGATTTCTACAATATCGCTTGCTGTTTGACCATAAGTTGTTTTCTTATAATCTCTTTTATAATAATGTTCTGAGAACACATTTCTTTTACATAGGCAAATACCTGATCCAGTATCAATTATGGCATGAACTTTATCATACAATAGTCTGGTAAATTGAGAGTTATCTCAATATATGGACTAAATATACTAGTTTTGATTGATCTGATTCCTTGTATCATATAAATTGATTCTTTGTTTTTAGTAATTCTAAGAATCATTTTTTGTTTGTCTTCTATAGTTATTTGTAGAGTATTCTTTTGTATATGAAATGGTGAGACTTTCTCAAGAAAGTTCACTCCAAGTAATATTGGACTAGTATCTTTTCCTTTTCTATAATCTTTATGGATTTTAAGATTTAATTTAAATTATTCTCCTTCTATATCTGTGAAACTTAGTTCGAGATTAGCAAATGTTTTAATTTCGTATTTAATTTCGTGATAATCGGTAAGAGTTATTCCTTGTGGTAAATTCTCTTCTATTAAATGTTCTACTAAGTCTGCTCTTATGTGACTAGTACTAGCTCCTGTATTAACAAGGGCTATAATTTCTTCGTATTTAATTTGATTATTGATATATTCTGTTAGGATAATGAAATTATCTTCCTCACACCTTCTAAGGTCAATATCAATACTATTTCTAGGCATTATTGGATAATTTCTACTTGTAGATGGTCTACTAGAGATTGAGAGTTATCTAGTACTGATTCTTCTTTCTATTCTTCTGCTAGCCATTCTAACAAGAAGTTGTCTAGAGGTATTTAAGGTGACTAATCCTTGATTTTCTACATTATTGTCTATTCTTCTAGATTGCTGATGAAAATCAAGCAATATGTCTTGTGGTAATGAAATGTTATTATTACTTAACATTCTTGGAGGTGTAAATTGCGCTAAATTTTTAAAGTCTTCATGGATTTGTATGAAGTCTCCTGAGACTTTATTGATTTCTTTTTGGTGTGAAGTAGTAAAAGCAATAAAGCTTTACAATGTAAAGTTACTGCTTTACTTCTTGATGGCATAATTAATCTATCTATTTTATGATATAGATTTAATCCTAGACTTAAGTTTTCATCTAATAAAGACATGGCAAATCCAGGTCTTATAGTAAATATAATTTTCTTATATACTAGATTTCCAGATACAATTCCTAATAAAGCATCCATAGGATCATGAAATATTCTGTTATCCATCAAATACATTTGTATAGGAATATCCATTCATTCTCTAAAGTATCCTTTAATCATTATTTGTACTTCTCCAATCACAATATTTTTTTAATCTTTCTCTAGTTCAGGGTTTTATCTTAGCTAATTCTTTATTAACCCATTCTCTGGTTATTAGAGGTATAGTAGTGTTACCTTTAACATTTTCGATATTAATAGGTACTTCATCATATTTGGCAATATATATAGTTTTGTTAAACCAAGGTAATATTGGTCTTACAAAGACATCTTTATCTTTTAAAGATATTTATTTTTCTCTTATGTCTCCATATCTTTCTTCATCAAACATAACTGTTTGTGAAGTTCCTTCTTCATTATCTAAAGTATTCTTTATGGTTTCCATAATTTCTTGATTCGTGTAAATTTGTTCAAACTCTGGTTCTTCAATTTCTTCTATATCAAGCTCATAGATTGAGTCCGTTTCAGATAATTCGTCTACATTTTCGATTATTTCATAATCTGAGTCAGATTCTATTTCTTCCATTATTCTAATGGCTTTACATTTTCTCTTTTATTTCTATTAGGACAGTTGGGAGATATATGTCATATTTCATTACATGTAAAACATTTAAATTTTTTATAAAATTCTTCTTTAGATTTCTTTTAAAGTTTCTTATGTTGGTTATATTCCTTTTTCCAAGGCTTTTTCTTTTTGAAATATTTCTTGTGGCTCTTAAATCCTTTATTTTTCTTCCAAAGTTTAAGATATTTCTTAAATTTCTTTTTATAGTATGGTTTCCTAGATGGTTTGTGACAACCAAATTGTGGTACTGCTGCTATCTCTCCATAGCAACATAAACTTCCTTTCTTACCATGTTTCCTAAATAGGTGTTGATACATAGATTTTCTACACCATTCTTATATTTTTCTTTTAGCGAATGAAATTCTCATTCCTAAGGTATCAGCTCTATGATTAGGATTTTCCCATTCTATTTTATTCCAATAAGTTTGGTAATTTTCAAATAATTTCTGACCCCATGACCAAGGTAGTTTAAGAAAATATCTATTAATTAGTTTTTTTATCTTCTTCTGATAGATTCCATTCTTTTATGGATTTAGATGCTTTGATGTATATTTTTTCGAATTTCTTAGTATGTTCGTTTAATTCACACATATCACAGATTTTTAATAATTTCATTTCTCTTTCTACTTGTAAAGCTTCTTGAATGATCATATCTATTTTAGTTTCTGGTATAATTTCTCGTAAGAGTAAGTGTCTAAAGAAATTTTCCATTCGTTTTAAAATTTCTTTAAAGTTTTCAGCATCTAAGCTTTCATTGCTATCTATAGTAGTTGTAGATTTTTCTCCATATTTAATTTGATTTTTAGTTTCTTCAGAAATTCTTCTCCAGATATCTGAAGTGATTCCTCTAAAGGTGTGGATTATGAAGTTGTATGCTTGAGTGGTATTCCATTTATGAAAAGCGACCGCTAAATCAGTAGCTTTTGCCCATGAGTCAATAATTTCACTTTTATTATTGCTATCATCAACATCTAGCCATATTCCTGTTGTCAGAATTTGTTCAGTAAATAATTTAACTGGATTATTATCCCTAAGGTGTATAAGCTTGGTTGACGTAGTTCTAACTCCTTTTCAAAAATTGTAATTTTCTCGTTCTTCTGTTAATCCATGTTCTTTCATCCATTCAAAATTTCAGTCATCAGATTCGATTTGAGTCCAATCATTAATTCTACTTGTTTCTCCGACTAATGTTTGTGTTTCAACTTGTTGATTTAAAGGTGGAGTATTAATTTCAGTGGTTTCTTTTTTGGGTGGATCATTCATATAAATATTCTTAGTTTGAATAGCTAATTGTTCTAAACTCTGTTTATAAGCTTCTAATTCTTCTCCTGTGGCTTCATAAAATTTAGTTTCTAATTCCTCTATAACATATGCCTGTAAAGGTGGTTCAATTGAAGTATAAGAATCCTTAAATTTTGATTCTTTAAATTTAGATTCAATTTGTTTATATAGGATTTTTGGTCCTATTTTAATATTGTCATTCACAATTTCCAAATTAGTCTCGATATTTTTTATATGAGTTAAAATATCTTGGTTTAAAATATCCGTTTCTCCTAAAGGTTGAGCAAAATTATCATATTGTTCTAAAAATTGATTTATAATAATATCTTCTTCTTCATTTTCAGAAAATTCATCTACAAATATTTGTAATCCTTTATTTTTTATTTCTGCTAAATGTTGAGGACTATTTACTTGTTTTATCTCTTCACTTAGAGATTTATATTTAATACTTAAATTTGTTGCTAATTCTTATAATTTAATTCGATTAGTATTAGTTAAAATATTAATATTTTGTAATTTTTCTAAAATCATTTTATCTTTTCTATTCATTTTAAAAATTTTCTTTAGTTTCATTACTAGGCTCTGATACCAATTATAGGGGTTAAAAACGGAAAACAATTAAAATATAAAGATAAGGGTAAAATGGACAAAACGTTCACAAAATGACAAAAAAATAGTAAACTAAAGGGTAAGGGAAAAGGTACAAGTAGCATTCTCCTAAATTATATTATTTCTCTAGCAAATTTTCTCATTTACTTTTAAACATGAAAATATATTTTGTAGACATCCAAAAATAAGAACGAAGAAGGTTTATATTTAAATAAAAAGAAAAAAAAATCTTGAACAAAAAGTTTGTTTTCATTTTTCTCTAAAGTACAATAGTATTACAGAAAAAAATAAAAAATTATTTTATGATTCTAATATTGCATTTGTCTGGAGATAATTTTGTAATATATCTTATAAAAATAAACAAATGTTATTTTATAAAAACCATTTTTAATTTGCAATATTTATTAATTTTTACTCATATATTTTTATTTGAATTTTTAATTAAATAATAGATAATCCACCAGCTGAACATCGTTGACCAACCCAAGCCCTGTAACTATCTACCGAACCCAACACCCAATTAACAGTTTGTTATACGGGGATGCAAAATTAGATTCTTCTACATATAATCCAAAATACTAAACATAAATTCCAGTTCATATGGGGATGTAAAATACAAAGGGAGTTCTGGTTTTCGATTTTCATTCCCTTATTGGCTCATCCCAGAGGGCAACCTTTCCCATTCTCTGTAAGTTAATTATTTCCTTTTGGATTTGCAGATTTTGCTTTTGGCATGATTAAGGTTCTTCATAACGTTAGACCGCTCTATCTTTTCATTGAATTCGAGTGATTCGGCTCTTATTGTAATTTGATTGTTAATGCTTAATATGTTTTGTTGGGTTCGAATTCGGAGACCCTTTTTGCATCCTTTTGGTGAATTATTTGAAAATCAGACCCATTTGGTTTTAATATATTATGCTGTTATTTAAGCTGACAAACTTGTGTTTCATGTCATAAATATATTATTTTTTACTTAAGAAAACGTGGGGGTTTTTTTTTTATATAATTAAAATGAATCCAATTCAATCTCGTTTGGATTTCGTCAAACGGATTCGACATTTATATGCTTCGAGCAATGTGATTGATGAAAGTCTTTAGAAATATTGGCTTATATCTTCGTAAGAGGAGTTTATTGCTTTTGAGGAGAAATGTTCAAGACTTAAATTGTTGCTTGCAGAGTTAACTTTTTAGTAGGAGATTTGAGTATTCTGAGGGTGAAAGATGGCGAGTAGGCTTGGAGAATCGACAAACAGGGAGCCCCCAAACCCAGATGCTGGACATTTCGAGTGTAATATTTGCTTCGACTTGGCTCAGGACCCGATTGTCACACGATGTGGTCACCTCTTTTGCTGGCCTTGCCTTTACAAATGGCTTCATATCCACTCTCAGTCCCAAGAATGCCCAGTTTGTAAGGCCCTCATTGAGGAGGAGAAGCTAGTCCCTTTATACGGCCGAGGAAAGAACTCGTCTGACCCTCGCTCTAAGTCATTTCCAATAGATATTCCACATCGTCCAATGGGACAGCGCCCTGAGACAGCTCCTTCGCCAGATCCAAATGCTAATGCTTTTGCACAGCAAGGATTTGGGCACCTCAGGGGGTTTGCACCTATGGCTTCTGCAAGGTTCGGGAACTTCACATTATCGGCATCACTAGGGGGTCTATTTCCCTCGTTTTTCAACGTTCAAGTGCATGGTTTCCCTGAAGCGAATATGTATGGACCTGGCCATGGTTATCCTCATGGGCATTTTAATATGTTGTATGGTGGACATGCTCATGGATTCCACCGGCCTGGAAATCAACAGCAGCGAGCAGATTTTACCCTGAAGATTCTCTTGTTGGTAATTGGTTTTAGTGTGCTCGTGACTCTAATTTGGAGTTAAGGTAAATTTACCGTAGGAGCTTGGATTGTTGAGTCATGTCTAGGCTATGTTGGTGTTCCTTGTATACTTGCTAGTGCTGTGTGATTGTCCTCTTTTCTTGTATTTTCCTCTTTTTTGCTGTAAACAACTTTTTTCTTATATCATCTCTGCAGAATGCTCGTGTTGGATTGGTTTCCGACTAATTCTTTTCTGCATCTCTATCCTTATAACTCATTTTTTCTCTTCTTCAACATATAAATGGAATTCTGATGAGAATTCAGTTCTACAGTAGAGCTTAGTTCATAAAACTGGAAGTTATTATGGCTTGCACTTTCGCTTTAGATATGCAATTTGCCTATTCTATCATGTGATCTCCAAGCATGATTCTGTAAATATTGAAAAAGGAAGGATAATATGGGCTTTGAAAATGCGATAAGAACATGGCATTATTCAGTCCAGGGATAACAAGCAACCGTCCGTCCGTTCATTTATTTTTTTATTTTGTCTTTTGATTGTATTTTTAGGTGCTTGAAAAAGCTCGTTTAGAAAATCAAATATATGATGCTGTGAAGGATGGGTTGAAAAACCTATGTGTCAGTAACGATAACATTGCAAGTGCTAGGGAAAGAATTGAGTGAAAAGGTAGTTAAACCAAAGCTACATCTGAAACAAGGTCGTAGCAGTTTTGCAAGCAAAAAATTGAAAGTTGAGCCTCTTTTCACCTACTGCAAGGTTCTAACTAATGGCTAGGTCAATCCCGCCAATGATCTTTCTGAGTAATGGTGAGACTCTTTCTCGAAGATACAGTAGAAGGCGAGGTTTATCCTGCCCAAGGCGTCATCAATTTTACTGAGGGAGAATTGAATTGAAATCTGCCCAGATCGACCCGGGACTGCGGGTCGCCCCGTGACCCGAGTGGGCGGTTCACGGGTCAAGGAGGTGTGACCTGTGGGTTTCGCGGGTTGTACCTTCACTGACCGCGGTTAACCCGTTGGCCTGTGAAAAAAAAAATTAAAAATTTTTGAAAGGAAGGGGGGGGGGGGGGGGGGGGGTTAGAGCAGTTGGGATATACTTAAACTATATGTCTTTTTAGACTCGTCTTTTCATTAAGTGATGTCTTTTGATTCCCAACTTTCGAACCACTACATAATGACCCCATGTGACTGGAAATAATTCATTTTCAATTAATAAATTGCATATTATGTTGATTCATATTCATTTGTTAATTTATTTTGAACAAGATTTCATAAAAGAAAGCTCAAAACATCAGTTAGGTTCGTTGGTCTACATAATTTGGAGTGTTGCTATTGCAAGACGTAATCGTTGTATCTTGAGAGAGGAATGCTAGAAAATTGTGAGCACCCATTGAGGATATAATTATTTAAGGACAAAGAGTTCAATGCTTACCTCAACCAAATTAACTTTCATGCTCTCATTTCTACTTCTCGTATTCGGTTTCGATATGTTATTAAAATATAATTTATGCATGTTTAATTATTCACAATTAAATTCAGTTCGATTTAATTTATGCATGTTTATATTTTCCTAACAATAAGAAACCCATGACCAGAGCTAGCTTAGCCATGGATGTTCGTGTGATTTCAAATCTAGTTTCGAAAACTAGATCTGATTTTAAATCTAGAATCAAATGGAGGAGATAGTGAGGGGATAGTGTTGAGGATGTAGGTGGTGGAAAGGTGGTTGAAGGAATTGGATTTTTTGACGGGGGAGAAGTGGTTGGAGTAGGAGGAGGAGGAGGTGGAGGTGGTGATGCGATGGGAGCAGTGGCGGTTTGTTTTGCTAGAGGGTAGTGGGTGGTTTCAGACTAGATTTGAGTGGTGATGCTTGGCAGTGATTAATGGTGACTTGGGGATGGTGGTATAGATGGTTTAGGGATGGAGAGGGAGAAGTGGTGGTTGTGGAGGCATCGTTAGCAAAGGGTTGCAATGGTGGTGGTCGATGGTTGGTGGATGTGGTAGTCCATGGTGGTGAAAGTTATTTTAGGTTTGGTGTTTAATAGTGACATAATTATAATTTAGAATATTACTTTTTTATTAATAATAAATGTTCATTGATTTAGATTTAATTATTCACTGCATATCATAGTAAGTGATTAAGAGCCCTCGATCATTTTATGATAATATAAGTTATGTACTTTTGTAGAGAAGTACATAAGACATAATTTGTATTTGAATTAAGAAAAAATTGTCCTAGACCGATGTTGTCAAGTAAGTTAATTATTCAATGCTTATAAAAGTAACTATATTTGACATGCTTCAAAATCTATAGATTTTTATTATTTAAATTTTGATTAATTTGTTCAATAGTGAGATTTATATATGTTGATATGTAGACTGACAAAATCACTAAGGTCATAGAATACAAGATAACCAATACATGAAATCATATTGATTCTATATACTTCAAATTAAAGGTCATAATTATATCGTTAACGCCAATGAAATAAAAAATAAAAATTTGAACAAGAAATTCTAAATCGTGAAGATTTAGTTGCTTGACATGATTGGTTAGACGATTCTAGATCAATAATGAAGCAAAATATCTACTTAAGAACTATAAGATTCTTCAACTTGATGAGATTCCTATGTGCCACTTGTTCTCAAAGTGTCCATCACACCTTAACTAGCTTAAGTTGACAATGAATTCTCTTTATTTTCTGAATTATTGAGGGTGATTTATTTGGGCCCATTCACCCTTGGACCATTTAGATATTTCATGACTTTAAAAGATGCATCTACTAAATGATCCAATCACAATCTGAAGGAAATTACTAGAATACTTCTCATGAGAACAAATTTTCACATTTTATTTTAAGTCTTCCATGAAAAAATGGTTCTCTTTTCAACAAAGATTGGAAATATCTTTTGGGTCCTAAATCTCTTCTATACAAAAAAATTGCTAGAGGATAATCTTTTTACAATGTTGTTTGCTGATTAATATTGTTTATGGTAAACTAAATAACTGCAACATAAATTATATAAATGACATCATAGCTATCCTTGCAGAAGGCAATGTAAACCAGAAGTTCAATAATAGCAAATCAATTGCCAAATGCAATACTAATAAAATTACACACAAGCTACAAATGCTCCAATTTTAGTTTATGTTCCAGTTGGATAGTCTATTTATTATTAAAGTTAGCAAATCTAACACATGCATGAAGCATGTTAGACAAATTGATTCCAAAGACAAAGTCCCTAAAGACAGAAAAACTTAGCAAATAATTAAGAAGGTCTTATTTAAGATACAGTTTTGAAATTATCAGAAGAGATAAATGCTCAATTAACCTCATAAGAGGTTCACGTACCTGAAATGTGTGACTGAAGGGATCTTGATAAAGGTTTGTTACTAAGGGAATATGATTACGTCCAAATATTTACGCGGTGTTTTAGTGTAGTTTTAGGGTGTCGTATCCATAGAGAGATGAAAAAGTTGTCAAAGGTTCCAAAATAGGATGAATTGTCCTCTTAAATTTGCGGGAGAGTCGAATTGTTGATCAATTAACGTAATATCAAAAATAATATGAGCTAAAATTCGGTGATTTAAGGCAGTGAAGCATTGAAATTCCCTCATTCAGATCAGATCATTCTTCATAATTTTACCCCAAAATTCTAGATTCCCTTAACAATTATCACAATCATCTATTGAAATTAGATTATAAATCATTCATATACATATAGCATAAGAAAGTAGATAACCACACCAATAGATTTAATGAAATAGAAATTCAACACATAGTTCAATTGTTTGATAGGAAAAACGAGATTGTTCTATGAAAAAAATTTAATACATGTTAAATCAATTTCACAATTATCTCATAAAGATGAAAATTTAGATCTAGAAGTGTTTAGCAAAATAAATACCAAAAAACATGAATAAACAACGTGAAATCACCTAATCTGAATGAGTTCCTCCCTTGCTTCACCAATATTTTTTAGCCTTCCAGGAGTTCTTGAGAGAAAATTGATAAAAAAAAAAAAGGTGACAGATGATGAATGAGGCGTTTTTCCCTCTTCTGGTCGAATTTAGATCAAGAAAAACGCATCCAAAAAATTTTCATTAAGTGATTAAGCAAAAATCCGGAAATAGAAGATTTTTGCCCGAAAATGACACATGCGGTTGCATGGAACAAAGAGTTGCTGCTCTTGAATTCGCTGACGGCTTCCATGCTGCCGCATGGATTTATAACAATGCGACCTCATGGTTATAATGTTTTCTCGTTGGACAGAATTTAGTATTTTGGTTATAACTTTTTCTCCTGATATCCAATTGAGGTGATTCAAGATGCGTTGGGAAGCTAACTAAAATGGCCACAACTTTGATTCAGATGTAAACTTCGAATTTGATCGTCTACCATGTCAAAAGAGAATTTCAATATGAGATTGAAAACTGGTGCAAAACTTTTCACCTTGAAAGCTGATTTGTGATCATGTTTTAGCTATATTTCATCAATTTGACTCATTTCTTCATCTAATTGACTTCTAATGCTCTCGAATCTTCATCACAAGGTTGGAAACAAGTTTAGAGTATTTGTTCTTCAGTCCCTGAACTTTCACTTTCTTCCATTTTGATCCTTTTTCACTTGTTTCTTCCATTTTCCACCGTTTTCACCCATTTGCAACCTAAACCAAGATATAGAAGTACTTGGTGCATTTAGACGTCAAATAATCATAGAAATACAAATATTAATGGGTGAAAAATATAATAACTGTGTTATTATCAGAATAGGCGGAGTCGAAAAGACAGTGCTCTATATTATTGATGATAGCGGGGATATCAGAGCAGTCTCCACGAAAGAATTGGACATATAAATTATTTGCCAAAAATAAAAAGAAGCTATGTAGGAGAAATCGATTCTATGGAGTAAAACAAAATATTTAGACCTGTAGTTTGAATACTTAAAATATAATCCCTGTAAAATGCAAATATTTTTCTATTATAAAATCTTTAAAGGATAGGAAAAATATTTTCCTTGTGAGAAACATAATTACACTTTGATGTTTGAATAATTTACATGTCTTAGAATAGCTCAACAAACAACGTAACTACCTACCTATTTGTATGATAGTGACGTATACATGAAAGTCCCTTAAAGATTTAAAGTTCCAGAAGAAAATAATTCATTCTCCAAGACTCTACATTTAATCAGACTATAAATACCATTATACATTTAAAAAAAATTGATGCTTGTCTTATATAATCGCCTTAGGTAATATTTTTGAAAGAAGATTATAAAAATGACGATACCTACCCATATATTTTCATAAAGAAAATAGATATTGAACTTACAAATTGATTAGTTTATATTGATGATCTAAGTTTAGTAGGAACACCTGAGAACTCAACAAAACTTCAAATGACCTGAAAATGCACTTGAGATGAAAGATTTGAAAAAAAAAATAATAAAGCCGAAGTTGCAAAACAGTCTACTACATATCAATCAAGTTCGGGGATGATAGACATTAATATCTTGCCTACACCACCAGCACCACAGTATTCAATAGCTAAGGATAGACCTCATAGACAGATTAGACCTTCACAGAAGTATGGGGAAAAAGATTTGGTAGCTTATGCATGGAGTGTAGCTGAAAACATTAATTCCACTGAAGAGCCTGCTGCATATTCAGAGACAGTCAGTTGCAGTGATTCTAGCAGGTGGATGATTACTATACAGGAGGAGATGGAGTTATTGAGAAAAATAACACTTGAGATTTGGTGAAATTACCTAGAGGTAAAAAGGTTGTTCGCTGCAATTGAGTGTTCAAAAAAAAAAAAAAAAAGTCACATTAGGGATTTAATGCTAGATACAAGACTAGATTGATGCAAATGACTACACTCAGATTTCAGGTATTGACTTTACAGATGTGTTCTCACCAATTGTGAAGCACAGTTCCATCCGGACTTTACTTGGAGTAGTGGCTAAGAATATCTTAGAGCTTGAACAGATGGACATCAAGATAGCATTCTTATATGGAGAACTTGAAGAGAGCATTTACATGCAACAACCACAGGGGTTCACAATCTTTGAAAAAGAAGATTGTATGCTTGTTGAAGAACTGCTTGTATGGACTAAAGCAGTCACCGAGGTAGTGATATAAGAGGTTTGACTTATTCATGACAGCTTATGGTTTCTTCATGTGTAATTATGATAGTTGTGTGTATTTCAGAAAGGAAAATTGTGGATTGACTACATATTTTTTTTTATTATATGTTAATGATATGCTCATAGTAGCCAAAGATAAAGTAGAAGTCAAACAAGTGAAGTTTCAACTCAACAAAGATTTTGATATGAAGGTTTTAGGTACAACAAAGAATATTCTTGGTATGGAAATCTTAAGAAATAGAAAGGGTGACACATTGTATTTGAGTCAAAAAGGGTACATTGAAAAAGTGTTTGAAAGATTCAATATGGTAAATGCGAAGGTTGTCAGTACTCCCTGGCTGTTCACTTTAAAATATCATCTAACTTGTGTCTTCAGTCAGATGAAGACATTGATTACATGTCTCAAGTTCCTTATTCTAGTGTAGTTGGTTCGTTTATGTATATTATGGTTCGTACAAGACCTCATTTGGCACACGCAGTTAGTGCAGTTAGCAGATACATGACAAATTCTGGCAAGAAACATTGAAAAGTGGTGTAGTGGATGTTCAAATACTTGAGGAGCTCTTCTAATGTTTGTTTGCATGTTGGTAGAAATGTATGTGGATTCAGATTATGTAGGGGATCTTGATAAAAGGAGATCACTTGTGCTTATCCTTGGAGGCTATGCTATTAGTTAGAAAGTTACTTTACACAATACAGTAGCTTTGTCTACAACAGAAGCAGAATATATGGCCATTACAAAGGCATGTAAGGAGGTTATGTGGCTGAGAAGATTGATTAGTGAAATCAGTGAAAACTTGCATATGTCTACAGTATTTTGTGATAGTCAGAGTGCAATTTTCTTGACTATTAATCAGATGTTTCATGAAAGGAGTAAGCACATTGATGTAAGGTATCATTTTGTATGTAATGTGATTGCTGGTAATATTGTAGTGAACAAAGTTGATACCAAGGATAATCGTGCTGATGTGATAACAAAATCACTTCTCATTATTAAGTTTGAACATTACTTGAACTTAGTGGGTATTTATCATTGATCTAGTACATTGGGACTTGTTTGGAAGAGGATAAGTGGTGTTTATTGATGGAGTCATGACTTGAAATTCCTTGTATTGAAATTTGGTTCAAGGGAGAGATTTGTTGTAGTTTAACCCAAATTCTAGTAGGTATTGGAGTCTAAATTGAAATGATCTTGAAGAGATCAAAATTATGTTGGAAAATGGTTTTACTACTAGCGAAATGGGTCAACTTTGAGCCCAAATTTCAGTGGGACCCGTGCCTTAATTTCAACGGGACCTAGCATATTCATGTTCTACTCCACAAGAGGATCAACATGATATATTTATTTGTCGAAAACCATTCAGTATTGAATGAAATATTTAATGTCAAAGTAACCCACTTGAAACTATGAACTAGTGACGAATTTGATTTATTGGAAAATTCCCACACACTTGTCCCACATAGGAAAGTTATGAAACTTTGATGTGGTTTATATAGTGTAAGGTTGGGAATTGGGTTTGGGCCCCAAGGGGTACCAATAGTCTTTAGAAGAGGGGAGACCTATATCCTATGGGAGTCGGTCCAAACCCCACACGCGCGCGCCGTCGCCGTCGTCCGTCACTCCGACCGGCCGGCTCGGCCCGGCTCGGCTCGGCACGTGCTCGTGCCTGAGCCCGGTCCGGTCCGGTCCGTGTGCGGGTGCGGGTGCGTCCTTGTACTATATTATCTTTTTGGACAAAATTTATTTAATTTTGGATCAAATTGTAATTAATCAAATTCTTGGGTACATAATAAAATTAAGTTTTATTAATGGGCTTATTTTCGGGTAATTATTTTGGGTGGTCTGTTAACCGTTTGGACTGTTAACCGACTTATTACCGAACCTTGCTGTCTGTTCGGTTCTGGGCTTGTCTGAACAGTGGCGACTGTTCTGAAATGACTACAAGGGTGTTCGAATGGCCACGAACAATTCTATAAATAGCCAACCCCGTTGCCAAAATTAATACACCATTTTCGTTGCTATTATTCTCTGCATTGAATCTCATTATCCCTCTCTCTATCTCGTTCTGATATTATTTTCGAAATAAAAAACATTTCATTGAGTTCGCTGGAACTCCTGCAGATTGCCGTGCTGCTTCCGTATGAGACGAAATTCGTTCTATCTTGGGAAACGATTGCTGGACGCCTTAAGCACCTTTTGAAGGCAGCAAATTCGTTTTAAGGAAACATCGTGAAGTCGGTGGGCTCGAATTAATTTACTGATTCTGTTGATCATACCGTTACGCTGTGCAGATTTATTAAGGTAATTCTGTCAGGTTGTTCTCCAGAAATAACAATCTTAAAACGAATTTTGTATTTTTTAATTTATTCTGGTTCTACTCCTTCTCGTTGATCTTCTGATTGTGTTTCAGAAATGACAACTCCTACTACTACACTCCCTAATAGTAGTATAGAAAAGCCAGAGAAATTTAATGGGTCAGATTTTAAGAGTTGGCAACAAAAAATGCTTTTTTATCTGACAACATTAAGTTTGGCAAAATTTCTCAAAGAAGATGCGCCTTCATACACCGAGGAAGATTCTGATGTTGAGAAATTGGCTGCGGTTGATGCATGGAAACATTCCGACTTTCTGTGTCGAAATTATGTACTCAACGGATTGGACAACACATTATATAATGTGTACTGCAATGCGAAGTCTGCAAAAGAACTGTGGGAATCCTTGGACACCAAGTACAAAACTGAAGATGCCGGTACGAAGAAGTTCATTGTCGGTCGTTTCTTGGATTACAAGATGGTGGATAACAAGACTGTCATATCCCAAGTTCAAGAACTTCAAATTTTACTCAGTGACATCCATGCTGAAGGAATGAAACTTAGTGAATCATTTCAAGTTGCTGCACTGATTGAGAAGTTACCGCCTTCCTGGAAGGACTTCAAGAATTACCTTAAACATAAGCAGAAGGAAATGAAACTTCAAGATATCATAGTCCGGTTGAGAATAGAAGAAGACAACCGCAAATCTGAAAAGAGGAATGGTGCATCTAATTCGTTGGAATCAAAGGCCAACATTGTGGAAGGAGGCTTAAAGACTAACAAGAAGAGGAAGCGCAATGGCGAAGGGCAATCTGGTTCTTCGAAAACTGTTAAAAAGTTCAAAGGCAACTGTTACAATTGCGGCAAGGCGGGACATCGGTCCAAGGACTGTCGGAAGCCAAAGAATGTCAAGGGAAAACCTCATCAGGCCAATGTAACAGAACATGACAACCTTTCCGATAAGGTACAAGACATGAATCTCTCAGCGATCGTTTCTGAATGCAACTTAGTTGGAAACACTAAGGAATGGTGGGTGGATACTGGAGCCACTCGCCACATATGCTCAAACCGCGGGATGTTCTCTACCTACAAAGCGACGAATAATGAGGAACAACTCTACATGGGAAACTCTTCATCTTCCAAGGTTGAAGGACATGGAAAGATTGTGCTGAAAATGACAAGTGGAAAGGAGCTTACTTTGAAAGAAGTTCTTCATGTGCCCGATATTCGAAAGAATTTAGTATCTGGTTCCTTGTTAAGCAAAAACGGGTTTAAATTAGTATTTGTCTCGGACAAATTTGTACTTACAAAGAATGACATGTTTGTTGGGAAGGGCTACCTAAATGAGGGGCTCTTTAAGTTGAATGTAATGACTGTTGTACCTCCTATAAATAAAATTACATCTTCTTCTTACTTGCTTGAGTCATTTAATATTTGGCATGAACGATTAGGACATGTAAATTATAATACTTTGCGTAGACTAATCAAATTGGATTTATTACCACAGTGCGATTTAGATCCTAATCACAAATGTGATATATGTATAGAAGCAAAAATGACTCGTTTACCCTTTTATTCTATTGAAAGAAGTACCGAACCACTAGATTTAATTCACACTGACATTTGTAATTTAAAGTTTGTGCAAACTAGAGGCGGTAATAAGTACTTTATCACTTTCATCGATGATTGCACTCGATATTGCTATGTGTATTTACTCAAAAGCAAAGACGAAGCAATTGAAGTGTTTAAACACTATAAATTAGAGGTTAAAAATCAACTTAACAAAAAGATTAAGGCAATAAGAAGTGATAGAGGTGGTGAATATAATTCTCCGTTTGAACAATTTTGTTCGGAACATGGAATTATTCATCAAACTACAGCGCCTTACTCTCCTCAATCTAATGGCATTGCTGAACGCAAGAATCGAACATTGAAGGAGATGATGAATGCTATGTTGATAAGTTCTGGATTATCAAAGAACTTGTGGGGGGAAGCTTTGCTTTCTGCCAATTATATTCTAAACAAATTGCCACATCGAAAAACGCACAAGATACCTTATGAATTATGGAAAGGTCACAAACCTAACTATAAATATCTAAGGGTATGGGGATGTCTGGCTAAGGTAGCGGTTCCTAAACCTAAAAAGGTTAAGATAGGACCGAAAACAGTTGATTGTGTATTCATTGGTTATGCCTATCATAGTAGTGCATACAGATTTATGGTATTTAAGTCTGAAATACCCGACGTGCATGTTAATACGATTATTGAATCAAGGGATGCTACATTTTTAGAAAATGTTTTTCCTTATAACTTGCAAAGTGAGTCAAATTCACTAAAAAGACCTCGTGATAATAATGAGGCTGTAGATCAAGAATCAATAAATGAAGAAGAACCGAGACGAAGTAAGAGGGCTAGGACGAAAACTTCATTTGGACCCGATTTTCTAACATATTTATTAGAAAATGAACCTCAAACTTTTAAAGAGGCTATATCATCAACTGAAGCTTCCTTTTGGAAAGAAGCAGTTAACAGTGAAATTGAATCCATACTTCAAAATCATACATGGGAATTAGTAGATTTTCCACCCGGTAATAAACCATTGGGGTGTAAATGGATTTTCAAAAAGAAAATGAAAGCGGATGGTTCAATTGACAAATATAAAGCTAGACTTGTCGCTAAAGGCTACAAGCAAAAAGAAGGTCTTGATTATTTCGATACGTATTCACCAGTAACAAAGATTACTTCCATACGTATGCTTATTGCGATAGCAGCGTTAAATGACTTGAATATACATCAGATGGATGTTAAAACGGCTTTTCTAAATGGTGACTTAGATGAAGAAATTTATATGGAACAACCTGAAGGTTTTGTGGCCCCAGGACAAGAAAAGAAAGTGTGTCGACTTGTTAAATCACTTTATGGATTAAAACAGGCTCCTAAAAAATGGCATGAAAAATTTGACACAGTAATGATGTCAAATGGTTTCAAAATTAATGAGTGTGACAAATGTGTGTACGTCAAGAGCACTCTAAATGGATATGTCATGATATGTTTATATGTAGATGACATGCTGATTATGGGTAATAATGATACCATAATTCAAACTACTAAAAAGATGTTGACAAGTAAGTTTGAAATGAAGGACTTGGGAATAGCCGATGTTATATTAGGAATTAAAATTTCTAGAACATCGGAAGGTCTCATTTTATCTCAATCACACTACATTGAGAAGATTCTTGATAAATTCAAGAAATATAACATTATCCCTATGAAAACACCTATGGATGCAAGCATGCATCTTGTTTCCAATACTGGTGATAGTAAGTCTCAATTGGAATACTCTCGTATTATTGGCAGTTTAATGTATGTCATGAACTGCACTCGACCTGATATTGCTTACTCTATTAGTAGGCTAAGTCGATATACGAGTAATCCAAGTACTGAGCATTGGAAGGCAATTGTTAGAGTTTTAGGGTATTTAAAACATACCAAAAACTTTGGATTGCACTATTCAAGATATCCAGCAGTACTTGAAGGATACTGTGATGCAAATTGGATATCAGATACTAAAGACTCCAAGTCAACAAGTGGATATGTATTTACACTTGGAGGTGCTGCAGTGTCATGGAAATCTTCAAAACAGACATGTATAGCTAGATCAACAATGGAATCAGAATTCATTGCATTGGACAAAGCTGGGGAAGAAGCCGAATGGCTACGAAATTTTCTAGAAGATATTCCGTGTTGGACAAAACCTGTGCCTGCTATATGTATCCATTGTGATAGTCAATCAGCAATTGGTAGGGCACAGAATGCTATGTATAATGGCAAATCTCGACATATACGTCGTAGACACAATACCATTAGACAGTTGCTCTCTACTGGTATTATATCTATAGATTATGTGAAATCAAAAGAGAATATCGCGGATCCGCTAACTAAAGGCTTAACAAGAGAGCAAGTCGAAAGTTCATCGAAGGGAATGGGATTAAAACTGATAAAATAATCAAAAGTTTTCATGGTGGCAACCCAACCTAATTGATTGGAGATCCCAAGATTTAGGTTCAATGGGACAACCGAACTGTGAAAAACTTAGTGCGCACTGGGGGAAATTTTTCCTACCCATTCCTATGATGAGACAGTGCATAACTGCCGCGAAATAGGATAAGTTACGCTTTTAATGATTTCTATATCTTGATTCGTTCAAGTGGAGTATAGCAGAATACTCTTTATGGAAATCACCTATGTAGGTGAGAAGGGGCCGCTTCTAGGAGAGTTATGTGAAGATTAATTCTCTAAAAACCGCTCATTAACCAGGAGGTGTCCAAGGCCAAAATGGACACAAACGTTAGAACCAATTGTGTTCGAAGGAAATTGTGTGACTTCTATTGTTTAGGTGTACAATAACGGCTGACTGTTCAAAGCATCTTGCTACTGATTGGCTAAGTATATCCGATAGATTTTACTAGGGAAAGTTCAAAGTCTTTGGCTACTTATCTCGATGCAGTTTTCTTCAATTTTACTTCGAAAACATATCAGATGTTGTTGTTTGGAAAATAAAGCCGACATATTTCATTCATGTGGGGGATTGTTGGAAAATGGTTTTACTACTAGCGAAATGGGTCACCTTTGAGCCCAAATTTCAGTGGGACCCGTGCCTTAATTTCAACGGGACCTAGCATATTCATGTTCTACTCCGCAAGAGGATCAACATGATATATTTATTTGTCGAAAACCATTCAGTATTGAATGAAATATTTAATGTCAAAGTAACCCACTTGAAACTATGAACTAGTGACGAATTTGATTTATTGGAAAATTCTCACACAGTTGTCCCACATAGGAAAGTTATGAAACTTTGATGTGGTTTATATAGTGTAAGGTTGGGAATTGGGTTTGGGCCCCAAGGGGTACCAATAGTCTTTAGAAGAGGGGAGACCTATATCCTATGGGAGTCGGTCCAAACCCCACACGCGCGCGCCGCCACGGCCGTCCGTCCGTCCGACCGGCCGGCTCGGCTCGGCTCGGCACGTGCTCGTGCCCGAGCCCGGTCCGGTCCGTGTGTGGGTGCGGGTGCGTCCTTGTACTATATTATCTTTTTGGACAAAATTTATTTAATTTTGGATCAAATTGTAATTAATCAAATTTTTGGGTACATAATAAAATTAAGTTTTATTAATGGGCTTATTTTCGGGTAATTATTTTGGGTGGTCTGTTAACCGTTTGGACTGTTAACCGACTTATTACCGAACCTTGCTGTCTGTTCGGTTCTGGGCTTGTCTGAACAGTGGCGACTGTTCTGAAATGACTAGAAGGGTGTTCGAATGGCCACGAACAATTCTATAAATAGCCAACCCCGTTGCCAAAATTAATACACCATTTTCGTTGCTATTATTCTCTGCATTGAATCTCATTATCCCTCTCTCTATCTCGTTCTGATATTATTTTCGAAATAAAAAACATTTCATTGAGTTCGCTGGAACTCCTGCAGATTGCCGTGCTGCTTCCGTAGGAGACGAAATTCGTTCTATCTTGGGAAACGATTGCTGGACGCCTTAAGCACCTTTTGAAGGCAGCAAATTCGTTTTAAGGAAACATCGTGAAGTCGGTGGGCTCGAATTAATTTACTGATTCTGTTGATCATACCGTTACGCTGTGCAGATTTATTAAGGTAATTCTGTCAGGTTGTTCTCCAGAAATAACAAATTAAGGATATGAGAAAATTACTATGGATATGAGAGATCTTGTTTGTTCCATAACATTTTTTTTTAATTGGCTATCATTCAAAATATATGCTAATTGCAAATTTTTTTTTTTATAATAGTTAGTGAACTTGAATAATAGTCAATAATCGATAGGATATATGCAGTAAGTTAATTGCAGTTTTTATGCTTGAGAAGCAATCTATACGTTCACTAGAATTCTAAGAAATATAAATAGTGTAGCTGTTAAAATTTGTATACACCGACAACACTTAAATTTTGAGAAAGATGTTGAATATTTTTTTAGAGGATTTAGTAATTGTTCACAAACTTTCTTAAGGATCTTTAGTTTAGAGATGTCATTTAGGGTTTCGTCCTATTATTATAACTTAAGAATAGTCAAAGCATCTTTAAGTATAATATTATGTTGTGGATGATCAAATCACATATAAAATCATTTTGATGGTACATATGACATCTCATAAACTGCAGTTAATTCATAGGTGGCTCCACAGGGAAATAATTACCTTAAGAATTCAATTGCAATAAAATGATAACTATGTATTGAAACAAAAAAGTTTGTATGCCCATAGGTATGGAAATAGTAGCATTTGATAAGCGTTGTATGGTTAAAGGAAATTCATCTGAAATATGGCATCGGAGATTGGGATATATCTTCATAGAGAAACTCAAAAGATTATAAATGATTGAGTTTTACCAATTCTTGACCTTACGAATGTTGGGATTTGTATTGATTACACAAAAGGAAAGCAGCAATTAAGATCGCTAAAAGTGCCAAAAGGAGTTCAGACATTTTTTAGATTAATTATTTACAAATTTTTGTGGACCTTTTCCTATTTCTTATATAAATGGTCAGAGATATTTTATTTTATTTATGCACGTCTATTCAAAATACATGTGCCTCTATCTTTTAAATCATAAAGATAAGGCATTAGATTCTTTCAAGATTAAAGCAAAAGTAGATAAACGAAAGGAAAGAAAATAAAATTATAAGGCCAAACAAGGGTGAAGAAAAAATGGGCAAATGCCAAGTTCATTTGCTAATTTTTCAGCAGACCATGACTTTGTAGCGTAATATATGATGACAAGCACACCGTAATAAAATAGTGTAGATGAAAGAAGATACGAAAATTTAATGGACGTGGTTAAGAGCCTGATAAGCAATTCAAATTTCTCTCTACATTTATAGAGCGGAGCTTTAAAAATTGTTGTGTGTATCTTAAATAGAGTTTTATCTAAAGCAATTCCTAAAACACCATTTGAAATTTGGAACGAATGTAAACCTAGTTTGAAATGTATACACATTTGGGTTGTCCAGTTAAAGTGGGGATTTATAATCCCCACATAAAGAAATTGGACTCGAGAAAAATTAGTGGATATTTCACACGCTATCCAATGAACTCCAAAAGGTATAGATTCTATTGTCCTCTGAAAACTCCAAGAATAGTCGAAGCTGAAAATGCAAAATTTCTAAATGATCATGAAGTGAGTAGGAGTGAGTATTCTATAAATATTGATTTTCAAGAATAAACAAATTTGTTGGGTTATCTCATCTTCCAATTTTGGTTTATTAATTCCTTTCAAAAAAAAAAAAAAAAAAGAACTCAAATACAACTAGAAATAAACCAACTCAAAAACAATCATTACTTCACGAGGAAAGCATAGAATGAAAATTGCCACTTAATGCAGAACATGCAGAAACTATTACTGCTCAAAATATGCAAATTGAATATGATGTAATAGTCATAAGAAGATCCTCAAGAATATGAGGACCAGCAATTTTTAGCTATTATCTTGTATATCTTCAAGAGTTCGATACATGTGTTGAACTTGACATTGATCCTAGCTCGTTTTCTCAAGTCGTTGAAGGAAAAAATTCAAGGTTTTGATATGATACCATGAAGGAGGATATAGAATCTATGGTTAAAAACAAGTTTGGGGTCTTGTTGAATTATCCGATAGACATATAGCCATTAGTTGTAAATGAGTTTATAAGACCTAAAGAAATGCACTTGACACTAGGCCAGACTTATAGCTAAAGGTTTCACTCAAAATGAAGGCATTACAATTGTTAGGGCCGTCCAGATACACTCACTATATACCCTGCACTCAAGTGGATCATATGCTCATCCCCAAATAATATATATATATATATATCAAATGATATTTATTGTGTGCCTAAAGCCAATTGCAAGTATGTGTTCTCGGCTCGAATAGAATTTACAAAGCTAAATTTGTGACTATTTGAAGTTCATAGACTTTTTGAATAGTAACTACCAACTGCAACATAAATATAGATCGAATGTATAACATTTATGATATATTTAGTATGTTGAATTCTATATTACTGGACAAATAAGTGACCAGTTCAGATATTTCACTATGTGTATTTGTTCTTTAATTCCGTCAAATATAACAAAAGAACATATTTTGGGGCTTCGTTTAAAACTAACTAATTTATTAAGAAAATAGTCATAGAATTGAAGTTAAGTCTAGTACTCAATATGCAATGGGAGACCTCATAACATGTTTGTTAGGGGATAAAAGTAGACATCGACTAGGACACACACATCATCTGATAATAAAGGTAGCATATCCATTGGAGAAGACAACATCATTACAAAAACTAGACTCTGTGTATTTCAAGGCTTTGGATGATTGCTTAGTTAATGTGAAAACTAACCCACCATTTAAGTCGAGTCAATCAAGCATCGAGGCATTGTGTGGCAATTGCAACTTATGAGTTCTTTCATTAGTTACGTGAGGTCAAAATAGTAACGATATCTGTCTATTTGAGATTTGATAGTGAAGATGTTTCGCGCGGATTTATTGAACATTGCTAACAATTAAAGGATTATTTAGACGATTGTGTAAAGAACAAACCTCTTGACACAAATTTCCAACGAGGGGTGCTTTATTTATGAAGATTACAATGAAAAATGAAACAGAACGCCTCCAAGGGACACAAGCACACAGTAATTTGAAAGTCTGCCAACGGTCGCTGTGGTGGTTTTTTGCTGTGGTTGTGGCCTGGTCACTGTCATTTTCTTCTTCTCAGGCAAGATCCCAAAAGTGCCGGTGCCGGCTGCCAGAACCGATTTAGTTAAATCCTTTGAAATTGCATGGTTAATCACTTCCAAGCAACCGACCTGAGCAATATTCTCCACAACTTTCAGTATTGCCTTATTTTCAATCGATTCAAGTGACTGCATATCAAGTTTCAAAGGATTTTGACTGGCTTTAGTAAAATAAGATTTGGAACTTTTAAGTGAATTTTCGAGGAATTCTGTTAGAACTTCATCATTAGTGAGAGATGATCGGCGACCAGGTGCCATCGCAGACGACGGGGGTGCTTGAAAATCGATTACCCGATTCTCCAGTAAGGATTCCGACGTAGTAGTCATTTTCTCCTCTAATCAAAACTTTTTTCTCTTGCTGTAATTATAAAGGGAAAAAAGGGAGAGACAGTAATGATGAAATCAACAATATGGGTGCAAAAAGGAATATTTTGTAAAGAAGCCAAGAGAATTTAATAGACATCCTGGAAAACCTCTCTATTTAATATACATATTATTTCATACAAATTTGGAATCTTCTCAAAGAAAAGTTTCATTACTGTTTGTAGTTACTTTGTTCTATTCGCATTTGTGGAGTGAAAGTCATTGATTTGAGGTTTTGATGGTTTTGTTTGGACTTGAACCACAGCAATGATCAAATGAAGAGAGAGCAATTGTGGCATGTACAGAGAATAGTGAAGTTTCAGATGTTGAGACTGAATTGTTCTCTGGACCTCCAGAAACCAGAAATAAGCGTAATTCTCTACAAAAATGATAAGATAATCCTGATGTCAAAAATAATTTTTTTCAAATCGATAGAAACGATTGGTTGTTTGATGAGATGGGTTATCGAACAAGAAATGGTATTAGAAGAAAAAAATGAAATTAATATCGCCAACAATTTGTTTCATTGTGACTAACCATTAAAATGTGACCTTAAAAATCCAATTGGAGATGATGGTGGTGATGACTGGTGATGGATTGTGGTGCTGGTCTGTGGTAAAAGCAGATTAGTTTGTGGTGACCATTTGTAACCAAATATGTGTGTACTGTTTTCTGATTGTAATCAATTTTGTGCTAATTGTGACCGATTGTGACTTGATCATATTCAGGTCACATTCGGTCACAATTAAACAAAATTGGTCACAGACAGTCACACTGAACACAAATTTGGTCACAGTTAGTCACATTGAATACACAATTGGTCACAATTAGTCACTGATGACGCGTGTCAGCGGCTTGATTATATAAAGTGACTTAAAATTTTTCCAGTAATTTTTTTAGGAGGTGGAGGCAAGGGTGAGGTGGTGGTAGATGGATCAATGGGTTAGGGTGTGATTTCCAATTTTTTTCTGGAAATCTTGAAATCCCCGGAGCTCCACCGGAATAGTCGCCGGAGCGGCCAACGGAGTGATCATCGGATAAGTCGCCGGAAGAGTGCTAGAGATGGAGGGATGGTGGTGTAGTGGGTGATGGGGTGGGTGAGGTGTCATGCAGTGTAAATAATTAATATATATTATAATTCAGTATTTAATAAATCTATTTACCACCTTATTTTTGAAATAATTAGACAAATTTGTTAGTTTTGAAAAATAATTCTTATATGTAGGTTTTGTGTATTGTTCCCTAATTTATATATGAAATCCCTTAAACCTGAACTTGACCTATTAGGCCAGACCTTGGCCCAACACATTGGGCCATTTTTCGGGTCGGGGTCTAGGTCGAGGTCGAGGAAATCACAGCTGGAATGCTCCAGAAGTCTCAAGCAGCAACAAGATTTACCCCTAACACACCTTTTACACCTGAAGTATTATCATACCCCATACTGGATCGATTTAAGTACCATTGGGTGAAGGAGTATGATGGGACGATAGACCCCATCAACTATCTCAACATATACACGGATATCATGAACTTGTAGGTCGTGCTCGATGCTGTAATGTGCAAGGCCTTTCCTTAGACACTTACCAACGCAGCCAAAGACTGGTTCTCCACATTGGAGCCTAACACTATATCTTCCTTTTCGGACCTGACAAGTTCTCCGCGTTCTTCGCAAGTAGTAAGCATATCAGGAAGATAGCCACGTCACTCATGAAAATGCGGTAAAGATCTAGCCAGACACTTCGAAATTTCATGGTAAAGTTTAATAAGGAAAGACTTATGATCATCGATCTACACATCACAACTGCAGTCTCTGCCCTAACATATGCCGTAAAATGTGAAGCATTTAAGATGTCTTTGTCAAAGACCCATCCAACTTCGATAACCGACCTACTGAATCGAGCTGAGAAATACATCAACATGAAAGAAACCATGTTTTTAAGAAGGGATGCCCTGCCACTAAAGAAGCCCAACATAAAGAGGCCACTTGAGTCCAACCAGTGACCCGACCCCTTCCGAAACAAACCAAGGCAAGACCATCCTCCAACACCTTTCACTCGCTTGAACACAACGAGGTCTGACATATTAATGGAGATCAAAGACCTGAAGGAGTTGAAGTGGCCTCTACGAGCTCCACTTGAGGCTCGTGACAAAAGCAAGTACTGTGACTTTCGTAGAGATCATGGACACACGATCGAAAGATGCTTCGCTTTGAAGCGTGAAATCGAGGCTCTCATCAATAAGGGTTTCCTGGGCACATACGACGGTCAAGACGAGCATCAGCAGAACAACTAGAATAGGGTAAGGCTCTTGAGGATGGGGGAGATAAGCAACCAACCGCAAGGACCATCAATATCATTGTCGGAGGAATGGCCTCGAGAGGGGACTCCAATAGCGAACATAAGCAATACGCCAGGCAATACCACTCGATCTCAAGCTTAGATCTTGGTGATGTGGGAGACATCACCTTCGGGTCAAAGGACTTAGAGGGCATGTCTTTCCCTCATGATGATGCTTTGGTCATATCGGCGATCGTTGCTAATTTTGAGGTAAGGAGAATTTTGGTGGATAATGGAAGCGCAGCTAACGTACTGTCACATGAGGCTTTCGTTCAGATATCAGTTGAGTAGCTCAAGCCGGTAAAAACCCCCCTTCAGGGTTTCGGAAGAGGTGTCGTCATTTCGAAGGGCATTGTTGGGTTACCTCTCACCTTGGGATCAGAAGGGAATCAAGTCACGCATATCACGGTATTTCAAGTAGTTTGTGCTCCTATGGCCTACAATGTCATAATTGGAAGGCCCCTGCTGAACAAAATCATGGCGATTATCTTAACTTTTCATCTGGCAGTGAAGTTTCCTACTAGTAATTGGGTTGGGTGGTCTGAGAAAGTCAAACAGTATACAGACAGTACTATGTTACCAGCATTCGTGAGATGAAGGTTGACGTCATGCAACTCTTTGAAGTTGAGCCTGTCCTCGAGCATCGTGGGAGGCTTGCCCCACTGGAAGAGATGGAAGAGGTCGAGCTCGAGCCTGGAAGAAAAGTCACCATCGGTTGAGATCTTGATGCTACAATCATGGCCAAACTTGTTAGCTGCCTAACCCATAACATGGATGTATTTGCTTGAAACGTTGAAGATATGCCTGGAATAGACCCCGAGGTTGCAGTACATGAACTTAACATAACCCTTGGTGCAAAACCAGTTAAGTAGAGAAGGAGGCAGTTTGCGCCTGAACGACGGGAAGTTATATAAGAAGAAATTTCCAAGCTCATCAATGTGAAGTTCATTCGAGAAGTCCAGTATCCCGATTGGCTTGCCAATGTTGTGCTTGTTAAGAAAGCCAACGGGAAGGGAGAGTCTGCATTGACTTTACGGATCTAAACAAAGCATGCCCTAAGGATAGCTACCTCTACCTCGAATTGATAGTCTTGTGCACAGCGCATTAGGCCATAAATTATACAGTTTCCTGGATACATTCTCGAGGTACCATCAAATTCTTATGTCGGAAGAAGATCAGGAGAAGACCTCATTTATGGCAAATTCAGCGATTTACTGCTGCAAGGTTATGCCATTTAGGTTGAAGAACGCAGAAGCTACATATCAAAGGCTTATCAATAAGGTCTTTGCTCACTTGATAGGTAAGAGCGTCGAGGCATATGTGGACGACATGGTCATCAAGAGTGGGAAAGTGGATGGTCATATCTCGGACCTTGAAGAGGTCTTTGCTATGCTACGGAAGTACAAGATGAAGCCGAACCCTACAAAGTGTGCATTTAGAGTGGCCTCCGACAAGTTTTTAGGGTTCATGATCACACATAGAGGAATAAAGGCCAACCCAGACAAGATCCAAGTCATAATATCTATTGAAGCACTGACATGCAATAGGACATTCAGAATTTGGCGGTTCAGGTTGCAGTCTTGAATAGGTTTGTATCCCGAGCAGTAGACATGTGCCTCTCCTTTTTCAAAATCCTAATGGATAACTGGAACTTTGATTGGAATGAGGAATGTAATGTTGCTCTTCAAGAGCTAAAGCAGACACTATCAACGCCACCAGTCCTCACCAAGCCAGAACCGGGTGATACATTATTATTATACCTGGCCATTTCAAAGAATTCGGTAAGTAGAGTATTGGTGAAAGAAGTGGGGAAGGTCCAACGGCCTATTTACTATGTAAGTAAAGTGCTTCTCGACACAGAGACTAGGTACACACTAGTTGAACAGCTTGCGCTTACATTGGTTATAGCTGCCAGGAAGCTACGTCAGTATTTTCAATCTCACCCAATCGTTGTGCTCACCGATCAACCACTTAGACACATACTTCAGAAACCAGACGTATCGGGAAGACTACTGAAATGGGTATTTGAATTGGACGAGTTCGATATGGAGTTCAAACCACGCCCTGCCATTAAGGCGCAGGCCTTAGCTGACTTCATTGCAGAACTTAACCCCCGGTCTTGGGGGCTACATGATGCTAACCCGACCAAAACCTTGGAAATTTGGGAAATCTTCATAGATGGAGCATCGAACAGTTTGGGATCCGGTACCGGAGTCATCGTCGCTAACCCTAACAAGACTATGAAGATCTAATGCATGTTCATGTTTGAATTTGAAGCCACCAACAATGAGGTTGTCATCCTAGCTCTAGAACTGGAGTACAACCTTGAGCTCGAGCATATCAAAGTCTTCAGTGATTCATAGCTGGTGATTGGCTAAATCGAGGGTACTTTCGAGAGAAAAGATGAGTCTATATTGTCTAAAGGTGCATGACATTCGAAGACGATTCAAGAGCTATGAGATCATCAAGATCGCTACAACTGATAATGCGAAAGCCGACGCATTATCGAGACTTATGTTCATGGGGATAGATGGATTAGGCAGAACAGTGCACATCAAGATGGTGACAGAGTACTTGACTATCGGGAACCTACCATTTGACCCTTGGGAAGCCAGAAACATCAAGACTAGGGCTTCAAGGTATTGTATTATTGGCAGTGTCATGTTCCGCATGAATTTTACTCTACCCTACCTCAGATGTCTCAAACCCTCTGAGTCCCTCCAAGCCTTAACAAAGATTCATGAAGGTATATGCGAAAATCATCAAGGGGTTCGCACTCGCGCTTACAAGCTCATAAGATATGGGTATTATTGGCCTATCATGAAGAAGGATGTGTTGGACTTGTAAAGAGGTGTAACAAATGCCGAAGTTTCGGCAATATGATACATACTCATGCAAAAGAACTAAATTCCATCCCATATACTGCTCCTTTTGAGTTCGTTGTCGTAGCGGTGGAGTATTTCACTAAGTAGGTAGAAGCTGAGCCCTTGGAAATCATCTCAGAACCAAAGCTCAGATTATTTGTATGGAAGTCCATTGTGCGTAGGTTCGGAATACCGAAGGTACTGATAACAGACAACGGAGGCAATTTGATAATTCGCAATTCAGAAACTTTTGTACAAACCTCGAGATTGACCAACACCTAACATCGATCTCACACCCTCAGATAATGATCTCGCAGAAGTAACTAATCGGATTATACTACAATTCCTTCTAACAAGGATTGGTGATACTAAGGGGAGTTGGCCCGAAAAGCTGCCCGCCATACTTTGGACATACAGAACCTCTCATAAGACAGCAACTGGTGAGACCTCTTTTATGCTAGCTTTTGGTGTGGAGGACATGATACCGATTGAGGTCGGTCTCCCAACACAGAGGATTATCGAGCCCCACGTTGAAGGATAAACTACTGACCACCTGGATCTGCTTGAAGAGGTATGAGAACAAGCATCACTGAGGGCCGCAAGTTATCAAAATAGAATAGCAAAACACTTCAATGCCAAGGTGAAGACAAGAAGGTTCAGAGTCGATGATTTGGTCCTTAGGAGAGCAGTTGTCGCTGGACATCATCCAGGGAAGCTAGGACCTGTATGGGAAGGGCCCTTTGAATTCATACGAAAATTGAAAGGCGGGGCATATAACTTGAAAGTGATGCAGGAGGATCCGAGTCAGATGATGCTGAGCTCTCTGATAGTACGTTAGTGGGGCTAAGATACCATGAGTTGGCGAAAAAATTGGCAAACAATCATCGACATTTCCTAATTGGGGCCGTTTTTGGACACGTTTCGGTATTTTGTCTATAACTTTGACTACAGTTGTCAGAATTACGCCGATGACCCCGATTCGGAAAGCTCTTTGAGGTGCGTACGTCGTGGTCATTGAGATATGCATCAGTTTCGAGGCCAAATTCAGTTATTTTCCCTTCAGAATCATCAATTTAAGTTATTTTTTGTCATTTTTAGTAATATTTCAATTTCCTTTTTGACATAGATTACGATCTCAAATTAAGCCAGATTTTTGGGATCTTATTTCTGTCATTATGTATTTCTTTTTGGTATGAATAATAGGATTTTGCTATTTTTGGTAAAATTTCGATAATTATTATTTTCTAGCTATTTAACCCGACTTGTGGGTTATTTTCGTGTAGTTGTTGAATAATAAATATTTTCTCGCTTTTCTTGGTGTTATTCTTTTGCGTTCTTCTCTATTATTGTCTATTGGTTCCAACCTGCAGAATAATCACTATTCTGCCAGGCGTCAGTTGGTACATCGGGAAGACCGCTCCCGAGGTCATGGAACGCTGACAACTTAAAAATTTATTACAAGTAACTGGCTATGTAACCAAGTACCTGGGGTCTGGGGTATTTCCAGTTCGTGCTTAGTTTTTGCTTCTATCTTTTGGTTCTACTTTGGGCTTGCATGCCCTCAAATAGTTTATTCCTGCAGTTATGGCCTATATGTCGTATAACGTTCGTTATTTTAATACACTCAAGTAAATTACGGAAACATGTTGTTCAAAGAACATTGAAAATAGCTTAAGACTGGGCTCGACCTCAACCTCAACCTCGACCTCTGACAGCCGAAAAAATTATTCATGGTGCGAACCTTTAGTGGTCGAGCTCGGGCCTACTGATGCATATCACTCGAGCTACTTAGCCAATAGGCCATGTTGCACGACTCAAAGTGATTAAAAGATATTACACGAGCTACTTGGCCAACAGGCACTAAGTAACACGTCTCGAGCTCATTACCTCGATGTGACTCGAGCTACTTGGGGAAGAAACGGCCAGTAACACGCTCGAGCTCATCGCAACAGCTTGACTCTAGCTACTTGGCCAACAGGCAATCAAGTAACATGTGACTCGAGCTACTTGGCGAAGAATCAGCCAAGTAACACGCTTGACCTCATTGTAATAGCTTGATTCGAGCTACTTGGCCAACATGCAGCCAAGTAACACGCCTGGAGCTCATTACCGCAATTAAACTGGAGATACTTGGCAAAGAATCAGCCAAGTAACGCCTTCGAGCTCATGGCCAAGTCGCACGACTTAAACTGTTTCTGGAACGTGACTCAAGCTAGCCTAAACCAAACTCAGTTAGGGAGTTGCGGTCCGAGCTAGGGGAGATGGTTGAGTGGGAGCAAGGCTCCTCGATGTCTGCCCAGGCCCATAGCGGATCTTGCTCTAGTCCCCTCACGAGCCAGCTTCTTCACCTTCGAAGGGGCCGGTACCTTTGGTTTCGGGCCCTTGGCCTTATGAGGCATGTTAGCCAGAAGCTTTGACAGGTCAAAAGATATTTCCAAATCTTAAAAAAAAAAAAAAAGACAAGGCATTAGCTCGAAGTAAGCTCGGGGTAATTAACCAAAAAGCAGCCAGAGTTCAGACGCGTACCCTCTATTCCCCTCACGTTGGCGAGGTCAAGGGTGTCATCCTCGAGCAGGCAGTCAACTTTAGCTGCAAGGGGTCATGGTTAACTAACCTTAACCTATCCCTCTCTAAAACCTTGAGGTATGCCTGCCCTTCGTTAAACCTGTAATTATCGAGGATGGACCACATCAGACTGAAAGGGTGATCGGGGTCTTGGGGTTTGCAAAAAAGTACCTCCATTTCCAGCCTCGAAGAGAGCTTGGGGTCTCTGGTGTTCTAAATCCCCCCTTCATCAATAAATATACAAAACAATTATACCCCGATGAAAATTTCATATCATAGACCATTCTTAAGTGGTCGACCCTAGGCTCAACATCGAAGCACCTACATAAAATAAAAAAGTACACCAACAGCCTCCACCAGTTGGGAGCCAACTGGCCCGGACGTGTAAGGTACAAAGTTAGGAAGTGAATAAAGAACGGGTGAAGTGGACACCTAAGCTTGGCCTTGAAGGCATCCCTAAAGAAGTTCATCTCACCTTCTCGCGCATCTAAAACAATTTCATTGAGTTCGGGTGTTCTAACATCACACGAGGGCATAACCCCGAACTCTCTGGCTATTTTTATAACCACGTGTTCCTTGTACGTGGTCGCTATCCTAAGGTAGGTCAATACATATTCAGTCTCGGGGTACGCAGTTATTGGCACGGCCGAAGAAATTATGGATGTACCCTCGGGTTCAGAGCTCCTAATGGTCGATCTCCTAGACGTTTGGCTACTACTGCTACTCGATCCCTCACTACTAGAACTCGACATTATACTACTTCAAATAAATAACTTCAAAGCTCGAACACTTACCTCTTAAAGTGGCCGTGTACAAAAACCCTCAAGTCCCCGAACTCGATTTGGTTTCACTGAGATTTGAGAATAAGAAAGTGAAAAATGAAGGGTAAAAGGGAGGGGGTATTTATAGGGGTCAAAGGAATGTCAAAGGTCTTTGCAATCGTGGCCCTTGGATGGTGCCACGTGTCACTCAATCAGGAACACTCCCTTTTGACCTACACGTGTTCGACAGTAGCAGCACAGCTGTCACGTACTAGGGTCCAATAAGTTCGAACCTGTACGATTACACCTCGATGCATCTTGGCTCGCGGCTTGAGAACGTTGCTTTCACCTGCGACCTAGATGCATGGGGGCCTGTGATATCCCTTAAACCTGAACTCGGCCTACTAGGCCCGACCTTGGCCCAACACATTGGGCCATTTTTCGAGTCCGGGTCGAGGTCGAGCAGAACTATAGGTCGGGTTCTTCACCCCTACAACTTTGAACTCGATGTAAATCTCCCATGGATGATAGTCCTAGTCAAGCACAAACCCCTAGTTCATTACAAATTTTATCCCAACTCAACTTATACACTTCTAACATAACACAAACACCTTGTCAGGATAAGGGTTATGAGAAGGTGGATCTTTTTATGACTCTATCTCTAAACATCTATAAATATGTAACCCTACCTCATTATTCAGGTACGTTTTTCAATAATATTCCAGCATACAATATTTGTAACTCCTCTATCTGAATTAGGCATCGGAGGGGCGACGAGGACACACATCGATGCCTTTATTTCAGGTATTGAAGATCATAGCGTGCGGAGTTCAACCATCCGGTTCGAGTGTATCCAGGTACGAATTTTTGGTAGCATCAATATATATCCTACTATAATTCAATCAATTAATTCTTCAAATTCATGCATGTACACTTTATATATTTTGGAGGCTGTTCAATTACTTTAAAAATACTACAATTCAAATATTTATGTATGTGCAAGTATATTAATTAACATTTATTTATGGATATGTTAAATATAACATTAAGTCATCAAATTCATGTACAAATGTTTTGGGGCTATTCAATTATTTTAGTAGTAAATAAATTATTCAAGTTTATGAACACATATTTATTTTCAAGATTATTTATTTTATCATAAATTATTCTAGGAATATATAAATTATTAAAGATCATATAATTTGTGAGCTATTTAATTATTATAAGAGTAGATAAATTATTCTAGTTCATGTACACTTATTTAATTTCAATATTGTTCATTTAATCTATAAAAATAACGCCATTTGTCTAAATGTATATAAATTATTCTTTTTTATATTCATTGATTCAAATTAATTAAATTTCATGTTGGTTCATGTACATCCACTTTGTTTAAATATATATAAATTATTATTTTTCTATATTCGTTGATTCAAATTAATTAAATTTTATGTTGGTTAATTTGCACCCCCTTTGTTTAAATGTATATACATTATTTTTTTTTTCTATATTCATTGATTCAAATTAATTAAATTACATGTTCATGAATCAATTTGATTGTTCTCATACAATTCAATTATTTATTTGCCTACATGTTTAATAATTAATATTCAATTAAATATATATTGAAAATGAAAAGTAATGTATTATTGAAATAATTAAATTGTAGTAGGACTAAAATAATCCAGAAAATTATTCTCACTTGATGCGATATTTAATATATTATAGGTATCGGTTTTGTGGAGGCTTTATATGAATTTTAAAAGGGATATCTATGATTGCTATTTTGCTATCTTCATCCAAGTACCTTCAAATAAGTAATCTACTTTAGAGTATAAAAAACTTATATTGTCCAAATTGTTGTCCACTCAATCAATTAGTCATATCTTCATGGAGTTAAGATCTGCTATCCAAATTGACGAACCGGAGGAAAAAGAAATTGTAGCACTATAGTCATATCTTCATGTAGTTAAGATTTCCTGTCCAAATTATTGTCACATTATTTTACATAACATGTTATCAATTTGGTGGGTTAGTGGTGAAATTAATGAAGGTAAATTTGAGATGATGTGTTAATTTAAAAATGATACATCAACGATTAATTGAGTGGGCAGTAAAAATTGAACAACGAATCTCAACTCATCCTTGTTCAATACAACCACATAGCATATTCTTTCAATAGTCAAGAGTAGGAGATAAACATGGCACTTTGAACCGGTAGAGGAAATAGAAAGAAGGAAAATCTTAAGCTACCGTAAAGGCTAGAAACACAAGAATTTTTTAGATATGGCTGTGATATCATGGTTATAATCACAGATGATATTAAAACGGGATCAAAATGCAAGTAATCTTAAATACAAATTGAAACAATTGATATTATAGATGGAAAATGCTACGAGAGTCTCAGTATTGGATAACTTGGCTTAACTTGATTGGATCTCATTTACAACGAACACACAAGGATTCTATTTATAGAAATCCTAAATCTAAACCTTACATCATAAGCTTCACAAATCTTACACATTTGACTCCAAGGCAAAGCATTATACTATATGTTACTTCACTTTATTTCAATTGTGCTTTACTTCAATCACACTCGAACGACAAATATCTTACTTTACTTTTAACACACTTCACATAACAAATACTTCACTACGTAAAACACGCTCTAATACCTCTAAACGACGAATGGTTAGGAAATATAATTGCACGTGCCGTCCCCAACGTTTGAACCTTTTTTGCTCATACAGCTTGTATCATTGTTTCAGTTTAAGCATTTTATATCCTTGACAATTGTAAATCATATTAGTTTTCATATTCAACGGTTAATTAGTATAATTTTAATACGAAATCTGGCCTCATTAATGTTATTTTCATGTAAAAAAACAATTTAATGTCAATTTTTGATAAAATGTTTTCGATTAATAAGATTGTTTGGCTACGTTGCTTAAATATGATTGAGCTAGACAACTGATCGACTCACGCAAGTTCAGCTAGCTCTCAATTGAACCGATTTTTGTCCCAGAATTTTTGTATACAATAGTTTATTCATCCAAATTTAGACAAACTAAATTAAAAACAAAGCTTTGAAGATGAATTGAGCAAGATTTAACGTAGTTCAATTTCTGGTACAGTTTTGGTCGTTCTTATCAATGTAAATTTCAACTAAAACAGAAGGAAAGAAAATCCAAAAGCTTTCCCTCTAGCAGTCAATTCTCCATAACAGTCACCTGAACAGCTTATGAAAAGTAGTAATGTCACCAACAAAAACAATGCCCTCACAATGTTATCGCCTAAATGTTCTCATCCTAGAAGACGCAAAGCTCCAATTGGGCGCCTAAATGTTCTCGCCTGGAGGTAGCTCTGCTAGCTTTGGTGTTGCACCGAGTACCCTTTCCATATCAAAGCGAACTTCAATGTTCCTAATACTATAACCAACCATCATAAGCCAATAAAGCAGCTTGGCAAGTTCCGGGGCACTTGTCTCAGTCACACTAGTCTGCAAATGAACAAAAGGTTCGTTTGTCCTTGATAACCATCTAATTTAGAAATGCATGTTTAGTATGCAATACTAACAATATAATGAATAAGTCTTTTTCTTCTATAAATACTGTTGAGTCCTATCTAATACTCCATAGCAAACATAACATAAGGGTAATTAGTAAAGTGTTCTTAAATTAAAAACAGGCAGCAAATTGCTGATTTGAAACCTTGCCCTATACAGGATTGTTGGGACCTACGGGCTGCAAAATCTAAAAGAAGTGTTCAAGAATGTGATGGAATCAGCTACTACTTCAACAAAAAGAGAGAGCGTACTTCTTGAACTCAGTCAAGTAAAAGAATTTCTAAAGGCAAATATTCGATCAAATGTGCGTACAGATATTATCATTAAAAATGTATTCACCCTTGTTAATGTTAGCCCTCAAATTAACTTATAGATTGTGTGCATAGAAAACTGCTTCTATTTTACTCAACTATGATAGCAGTCATTTATCTTAATTTAAGCAATAAAATTGAAAAGACAACTAAAGTATTAGCATAGACATTCCATATGGTGAAGAATTTAAGTTCCATCAAAATCAATTATGAAGGAAATTAGACACTCAAAAATTGGTATCAACAAGAATTACAAGCATTGACAGCATCTACAACGGTGTACCTTCATTTGACTAGGGTCCGAAACAGCCAAGAGGCGCTTTATAAATGTGTTCATTGCCAGCACAACATCTTCCCCTGCACTACTTGTTAGCTCCTGTGTCACGAGTAGAAATAAGAATTAGAGAACTACATTTGTCACTATTTCCTCTAGTTTAGTAGTGTTAAGAATATAGGGTTATTTTATTTTATTGTTTATTAAGGGTAGAATAATCTTTTCAATTTCCTTTATTTAGCCAATATATAGTCTCTTTGTTTCTAGGTTAAATCATCTTTTTGTACTCAATTTCATTATGCAGAATTAATGAAACTCTAGCCTTCTTTTTCCTTTTCTTTATTTCTTTGAATTGTTTAACAGGTAGTAAAGAATATTGTTGATTCACAAATGGCCAGGTTGTTCTAAGTTTGAAATACCGTTCACACGAATTAGAGGATGTTTGGATAAGCTTAAAAAGTTAACTTCTGAGTGAATAATTTCAGAAATAAATAATTTCTTTATTAGTCAAAGTTTTTTTTTTTTTTTTTAATTCACATTTCCCACCAAGTGAGATTCAAACCCAGACCACTGGCATGACAAGGCTCCCCTAGTGTATAAACTATGTCAAACTTATAAATAAGGAACAGAAAGAAAGTTGACTCTTAGTTTTTTAAGCTTAGCAAAACATGCTCTTTCCCAAGATAGGGTACAAAACATAGTCCAAGGTCAAGCCTTGACAGTTTCTTGAAATTACTAAATCAAAGCTACAACCATCTATGATTCAACTAACATGGCATCTAAAGATCTTTCTTTACGCATCCACAAATCATAATGTTTCAACTGCTACCTAAAACGGGAAAAGGATCTCTAACCTTCAGATTTTGAGGCTCTAGAGATTTTAGATATTCCAACAGTTCATTGTGCCCATTAGCAGTTTTTCTTGCTACTTGGCTGTTAAGTTCATCGATCTCTGCTTCAAGTAACTCAATATATTTGACTGCATCTATTTTTTCAGGACCCGAGATATTGTTCCACCTTATAACATCACCTGTCACTTTTTTCTGTGTACCTGGAGCATAATCTTGTGCATCCTGTACATTCGTAAAACCAAGTCAAAATAGCTCATCAGAGATGTGAATACCTAATATCATTAACACATTTGAATGTAACAATAATAAAAGCTCAATTGGTATATTTTAGAAAATTGGCCCCAAAACATTAAAAGTAGTGCAAATGGTCCCAAACCTTTGCATTTTGGCGCAAATAGTCCTTTTGGACAGATTCCATCCAAAATTGCCATTTATTTTGTGTGTGGAATCCAATTTCTCCTTTTTTTTCATTTGAAGGGCCAAATTTGTCAAATTAAAAATCAAATAACTTAATATTGTCAAATTAAAAATCAAGTAACATAAAGGATAGATTATACGTTTAGTCCCCAATCTTTCACCCTTGTTACAATTTTGCCCACAACCTTATAAATTAAAAAATTATGACTCTTTATCAAACCAGCCCATTCCCACCCAACAAAAACACTGCAAAACATCACACTGCTGCCGGCACATTTCACCCCCACCACCACTCATTCAAAATCTGAAACTTCTTCATCCCCTACCACAAAATCCATCAACTGAAGAAGAGAATAAATCCTTCAATTTTCAAGATAATGCCACTAGCGAAATTGCAGGAAATGGATTCTAGATACTAAGTTTCTCATCCCTTCAGATAACTTTATCTACCACTGCTGGTACATTTATTATGCAGAAAATCAATTTGCAAAAAATTTTAAAAAATCAAACAACTTATTTGGGCTCGAATTCGTATATGAAATCTGAGTTGAAATCTTCGAAATTGCATCTCAAATACATGAAATTTGCAATTGAAATCTGTGTTGGATTTGACTTTTATAGTTGTGGCCATGATAGCCATCGGTGGTGGTTATAATTTTAATTTCTACTGTTGTGGTGATGGTGAAGATGGTGGAACGGCTGGAGATGGCGTTAGAGACGGGCAGCAAATTGAACCGATTTGGCAGTTGTGGCAGCACGGATAGGGCTGGGTGGGTTGCGTAGTGTTTTGCTGATTTAGCGGCAGAGTTGGAGGCGGAGAGAGATTTCACGGTGGATAACAGTGGTGCTATTACAATGGACTTCGAACGTGTTCTGGCCATGTTATTTGGGTGTGATGACATCTGGTGATCAGGATTGGGTGTGGTTGCAGCAGTGGAGTTGGGGCAGTGGTTTTGGGGGTTGGAAGAAAACGATTGTACTCTATTTTTTTTTTCTTTTTTTCATTTTACATCTTTTCTTTTTAAAATTTTTTTTCCATATTTAATTCTTGATTTCACAATTTTGAAGGGGGAATTTTAGAAACTATTTTTACTTATTTTATTTTAAGTTTGACGAATTTAGTCCTTCAAATAAAAGTAAAATTAGAGCAATTGCATTATCCCATCCAAAAGGACCATTGACACCAGAAATGCAAAGGTCTGGGACCATTTGCGCCAATTTCCCTTTATTTAAATCAACACAAGAGACCCAAACATAAACCTATTGAAAACAATATCTGACTGAAGAAAATAGTAATTGGTCAGCAACAGTTTCCGTATCTGCCAGATTGCAGTAGTAAAGAAGTGCCTTCTGCCAGAAAATGCTAACCCATGCAGGACGGGAAAGAGAGGAGGAGAAGAGAATTGAATGAGAGATAAATGGGAGAAGGAAGAAGAGAGAAAATGAGAGAAGTTCGCTAGGAAGAAAAAAAATTGGTAATTCTATTAAATTTTCAATAGTCTACACAGACAGAAACCCTAGTTGTCAAGTGATAAAGAATTTAAGTCCAAGGAAAAAACTTCTAATAGATCCAATCATATTAATTTCTCATAAAAACCAATATTATTTAATCACACCTAATCTAATATACTTTTTATACACATTATTATCTCAAAAAACCAATCTTATCTAATCATATCTAAATCTAATATACTTTTTTTGACACATCTTATCATAATATATTATGTCGTCAATTAGGCCTCTATTACTCTCTACATCATTAACAAGTAAATACAACGTCATTTTCTTTTTGACGTTCACTTTTGATTTCCACTTCTGGTAATCTGCACAGACGCGTACAACACAAACAGTGTATTTTGGAGATTTGTAAAATGATACATCAATAATGACAGCAGATTACTAACCTCAAAGAGAACTTGTCATGGTTCTCCTAAAAGAACATACAAACTCGGAACTCCAAATATTGATTGAACCATATTTTATCTAGCTAAAAGAATCAAGGAATGCTTGTTTATTAGTCCAAGACAAGTCAAGAACAACAGAAAAAGCCAAGGCCTAGTTCACGTAGTAAGAGTGAAGCCCTACCAGGCTGCTGACCTGGATCAAGGCTCGCAAAAGGGGTGATATGCTTTCATCGTCATTTTTTTATAAAAACATCACGAACAACAAAACAAGTCAAGCTTGGTTCCCGAAGAATCAATTTCCATCAGTGGAAAATCATAGGATAGGAGACGTCTATCAGGAAGATCATGCGACATGAAAGGTGATCATTGTTTATAAGTGACCGCTATAATTGATAACTACAATTTCCACCACTATACAACAGGCAAGTTAGCAAGTGTTCCCGAAGAATTGAATCAGAATACGAAAACTTATTTTTAAGTCGTGACTTCAAAAGTAAAAGCTGCCACAGCTGATTAAAAACAAAGGATTACGCAAACAAAACTAAAAATAATAGAAAATAAAATGAAGAAACTTCAGAATGTAGATATTATTTGCCTTCCCTTTTCCATACTCACAACTTCTTCAAAATATACTATGTCTGGCTAGTAGTTATTTATCTCAACAAGTTCCTCTTTCCCCTTGGTATCAAATATTCAACTGGGGGAAAAGCAAATTAACTGAGGTGTGGATAAGACAAGCACAAAGACTCACCTTTTTTTCTTGCGGTTCAGGAAGAGCAACCTGTTCCAAGCTTTGTTGCAATTCCAACCGATGTTGCACATTCCTAAACATATATCCGGTCATCATGACACTATACATGAGCTGTGCAAGATTTTCCGCAACCTAAAAAGATGCCAAAATACCCAGAATCATGATATAATCTCACAGAATGTTCTGCTAGACTTAAAAGTACTTAAAACTTACTTTTAAGTAACTTTTTTGTTTTCCACACGTTAGGATAAGTTACCCTTTTTTATTTTAATAAAAGTGAAAAAAAGGTTACTTATTTTGAAAGCAAGGTACAAGGTATTTTCAAAATACGTAACTTTTCCAACTTTGACCAATACAAAACTATTTATTTTAAAACTTACTTATGCACTCATAAGCAAATCTCTTTTAAGCTCAGTCTTAAACATAAGCTAAAATTTTCATCACAAAACTAGAAGAGTACGACATGAATACTTACAGTAGTTACTGTTACTGCAAAAAATTGAGGAGGTAGCGTTCCAATCATATTTGTCACTGTTTGGCGCATTGCATCGACTACCTGATAAAATATCATTCCAATTGTATAACTATCGTATAGATTAACAAACTACAAATGTGCAGCCATAAGCAAAAGCTACCTTGATTAATCACTTATCTAAATTTTCTAAGAAGCAACATTAATTATTAAAATCTAAATTACATTTTATGAATGCTAATAAGAGCCCTAGCAATTTCAGAAAAAATAACATACAAGAAGTGAAAATAAGCACCTGCTGGGGAGCCCTTTTGACGAATAATTCCATAAATTCCGGCTGTACATTTTGTACATACTCCAAAAGGATATCCTTCCGGCTCTTATGCTAATAAAAATCCAAAAAAATAAATAAATAAAAATAAATGAAACAAAAATAAGAAATTGAACTTGAACTCATCATGTAACTGCATCCAAATTCCACCATACAAAGACACAGGAGGAAATTACCATAGTGCCGTTGGGGATTTTAGAGTCGCCGGCATTGGGGGAACTACTTTTATTGTTCTTTTGATCATTATTTTCTAAATTGTCAAAAGAGTGAGCTCTGATAACACAAAACCTCCCTTTATAATTCAATTTCCGAGGCAATCGGATCGAAAGGGGCAGGAAAAACGAAGCTGAAGGAGTAGAATGAGAGGGTAAGAAAAACGATGATTTCAACGTTATAGAAGACATTTGTTTGAAACAAACAAAAATTATGGGAAAATCAAAAAATTATGTGCCGTCACAACCCTTTATTAGTAAATTATCCCCATTAACGATAACTTTGGAAGGTGGGGTCAGGGGTGGGTGTTGGGGTGTATTAGTGAAGAAGAGAGAGAGAGAGAGTACAGTCTTTCGTGAATGGCAACCTTCTTGCGATTTTAGTGAAATCGCGTTTCAACATAATTCGAGTTTTTTAAATTCATATGTTAAGGAGTGTGTTTGCCATGTTATTTTGAAAAAATATACTTTGGAACAGTAATGGTATTTAGCCTCCACTGTGGTTACAACTCCAATTTAGATGGTATTATTTAATTTCACATTTCATTTAGCCTATCATTTAGAATTATCTAAACTGTGGTTATAACCCATTGTGGCTACATAGCATTGCTCATTTTGGAATAATATATTAATGGAAAATGTGTGGTTGAAATATAAGGAAAAGTTATTGATGTGATGGAAAAAATTATTTTATTGAAGAATATGTCGTTGAAAATGAGTAGAAGAATGATAATAAAAATTTTAACTTGGCCCAAACAGGTTTGACATCCATTTTTTTTCAATTCTCATTCTCATTTTTTTTTTTCTTTTTTCATTTCAACCACACATTCTATTAATAAAATAATATTACATATAAACCCAAAAATTCTCCTTATTTTTTCACCACACATTCTTCTATCAATCACTATTCCAAATCAAAATTTTCTTCAAAATATGTGTTAAAAATACAAGTACGCAAATAATTAAATTATTAGAATATCTACAAGAATTTTCTTTTTTATAAAGAACGTCCTGTATATAATAAAGAAAATCTTTATTATTAGAGAGTAAAATATTTTATACACTCGAACTATACTCCCTATTTTAATTCTTTATTTTGTATTTTAATCAATTATTATTATTTTCTTGTTTTTATTTAACTTATTTTTTAGATGCCAATGGCAATCAATTCAAACATGGTTCTAATAATTTGATAAGTCGAATATTGAAATTTGTAACTTTTTAAATATTTCTCTATTTTATTTTAATAAATTATAATTTAGCATTTTCTTGAAATTTATATTTAATCATAGAGTTTCTAAAATATACAGAATTTCATAAAGAGGATCTTGAATTTAGAAATTCTCTTGAAAATGCTCTAAAAACATTACTGGTCAATGAACTTTCAAAATATGTTATTTTAGATTCCAAACTTAAATTTGTAGTATAACCCGTTAATAAACTTAGAGCATTTCCAAAAGATTATCTAGCATATTTTGCAATTTAGAAAATATCTATAAATTTAGAGAGTAATTTTCTTAAAATATTTCAATAGAATCTTTATCTTTAACATTTAATTTTACTACTCTAAGTATGTATTTATTATTTTTTCCTAACTTTTATTTTCATCAACATCCCTTCAAATTATTATATTATTTTCCTTTATTTTCTTTGCATATACTATTTAGTTAAATCAATATATGAATTATTGAAAATTGAAATATTTTGAATATATTTAATTATAGAGAATGAATTTGACACTTCAAATTTTATTTTAAAATGTTCATTTTAAAAGTCACTTGGTGCATAATTTTAAATAGAAGCCATTTCACTTTTAAAAAGTATTTTCAATATGCTCTTATAAAATTATTTTAGCCCCTATTTGACAATAATTATTTTAAAACTCTTTAATTCATATGTTCATTTTCAATCACACGTTTATACAATAAAATATTTTGCATGTAAACCCAAAAAAATTTCCTACATTTTTTTCACACATTTTTCTAAAAATCAATATTCAAAACACATTTTTTTTTTTTTCAAAATAATAAACATCAAACAAGGGCTCAACTAAAGCATTATTCAAATATTCATTCGCCGATTTGTGTAGATTTGACGATGTGTCCAACAACAATACTTAAATTGAGACGACAAGATAGTCAAAAATCAACTATTTAATTTCTAAAATCACTTACATTTCTATGTTACGTATATAAATTTTAAATAGAAAAGTTTAAATGAGTGATGAAATTAAACCACACAAAGAAGTGACATTTTTTTAACTCGGTAACCATATATTACCAAGATCGTATGCAACATTCAAAATAGTAAAAAATCAACTAATTAATTTCTAAACTCACTTAGATTTCTATATTATGTGTATAAATTGTTAAATATTAAAGTTTCAACGAGTGATTAAATTAAAATCACTCGAAGAAGTGACGTTTTGTTAACTTAGTAATGGTTTATTACGAAGGTCGTAAACAACGTAAGCAACATTGACA
This sequence comes from Fraxinus americana, assembly GCA_035079005.1. Taxonomy (NCBI): domain Eukaryota; kingdom Viridiplantae; phylum Streptophyta; class Magnoliopsida; order Lamiales; family Oleaceae; genus Fraxinus; species Fraxinus americana. The sequence goes on from CM068720.1 coordinate 25,314,215, forward strand.
AAACCATTAAAATTTACTATAGGACACGTGAATAGTGGTTCAAATGAAATAACTTTATAACATTGTAGACTAAAGTGAGATAACTTACAAGTTTGGTGACCAACTTGAGTTTTTAATCCAATAATAAAGTAAAAACAGTTGGAACTTGGAACCAGATTTTTTTCAGGATTTAAAGTTTTAATCTAATTTTTTTTTTTTTTAAAGTCAAATTTATATTAATATTTTTAAATTTGCAAAAAAAATTGAATAATGATCAAGAAAAAATCGAGTGTAAAAGGTATAAAGAATTCTTGTTAATCATCGTATCGTTCTTGTCTATTTAATTTTATGAAACTAAATTCTGATATAAAGTGGTAACAGGAATGTTGACATGTTGAAAACAATTGCGCTACGGTAACAGAAAGTAGTAACGGGAATATTGACATGCTGACGTAGTGAAAAAAAATAAAGATTCCCACATGTTCAAAAACCACAAAATTGGCCCCTAATATTAAATCACCGTTACCCCCTCTATCCCTACCATTCCACCAAATCCACCTTGCAAACAATCGATTGCCGGCACTAAATCGCGGCATCTCGAAGCCGCTTATCCTGCTGCACCTAAAACTAACATTATCCCCACAACCATTACTGTTCCCCAAATCCATCCCTCAAACCCCGCGATTAACGGCACCAAATCGAGGCAACTCGAAGCCTCTTCTCTTCTTGTAACCAAAAAATTGAACACCATTATCGACGACAATTCTCCAACTATACCAGAAAAAAGGTCGAAGGTGACAGCTCTCATCTGCGAAGCTTCTCCAGCTTGCAAGCGAAAAGTACGTATGTTGTTTGATTGGCATTAAGCTACTTTATTATATGTAGTGAATATATAACAAATGAGTCAAATGTATTTTTTTGGTTTCATTTATTGAATCCCATCAGCCCATTGTCGGTGTGAAATACTCACACCGATGTGAACGACTCTGGTCATGGTTATTTTTTACAGTTGCTAGTTGAATTCTCAATTTATGATATTTTTGTCCTTTTTATTTCATGTCCATTCATCTTCCTCATTTCCCTGAAGTAGCAAGATAGTGGATTTAATTGTCTAAAACTAGACGGAATCATGGCATGAAAGAACCATGGAGTCTGCCATAGTTGTAGACAAAAGGGCCATTTCTTTGCAGAATGCTGGGAGAAACATCATTGCCCATGGTGCAAAAAGCATTCATCAAATGTTTTAAAGTGAAGAAAGTGAGTAAGAACAAAGATAGATTATTCAATTCCTGTAGTGCAAAATGTGGATATTGGGAGTGGGTTGGAGATGGTAAAATGGGCAGTGAATCAAATTCAGTTAGTGTTACTTCGAATAATCATGTTGCGAATGAAGAAGCTAAAGAGCTATGCTGCATGTTTCAAACGCGATGTCAAATAACTGGTGAACATGAAGTCAACATTTCTACTAACGTGACAATATGCAAAGGAAGAGCTAATGCTGAAGGAGATCAGAAAGGAAACGAGCATGAATGAGATATAGTTGTTACTTTTGTATTTTATGAATTAGTAGGGATTAGTAGTTTGATTTGGATGTACTAAGTAATTAATTTTCTTTTGTAATTGTATTCGATGTATGAAATCTCTGTTGTCGTTTGGATGAAGTTCGTATGAACTTTCACATCGCGATGAATGGTTGCCTTAGCAGAAGCTGTATGAAAATATGGATTCCATGTTGCTAACCCAATGCAAATTTGAAGCCTATGTTTCCAATTACATTCGAGAAGAGTTAATCCATAAACATGATCCCTAATGGTACCATTGTCCATGTATTCATATCCTTTACACAACAGTGAAGTATTTTAAACAAAAGCAACCTTGATTCCCGTACTCAAGCCATAAAATTGAAGCTAGAAATATATTGAACAAGCACATCTGTTTATAAACCTAGTACAATAAACTTGAAAGATCATTAACAAAGGACAAAAAATGCAGCTCAAGTCAACCATTACTTTTAAATTTTCAATTAAACAGTAGTATATTGTTTAGTCAAATAGGCCATTCTAAACATATTAAACTAGCTTCACAATTCAAGGCTCAACACTATCTGTTCACCCATTCATATGGCACTTGTTGGATATCCCATTTAAATTCTCCATTTGTAATCATATAGCAAAAAGAAGATTAGTTGACAACAATTGAGCATAATAAGTGATAGATGCATAATAATTTTTCATCGCTATGTGAAGATACGAATGGAGCGTAGTAAATCAATGTAATGCCAATTTCAGTTTACCTTACATATATTTCCATATTCGTTATTCTCGTTTCATAAGTTTGTGCCATTTTTTTTCCAGTGACTGTCAAATGTAGCAAGACATTGCGTTACATACTGTACAAATGAGAAGAATAATACACAAACAAGATAGATGAAGTATTTTAAACAACTTAAAAATAACCACATCATTACCTTGAGCATTGAATATAACATTTCTTGGATCCGGTTGGATTAAATTGAATGATTGTGGCCCTGTTCGGGAGGGATTAAAAGCCAATTAAAATTGAAAATATGGCCGTTATTGGGCCCCACTCGTCTAATAAAAGTCAACAATAACGGCTATATTTTCAATTTTAATCTGATTTTAATCCCTCCCACACAGGCCCTGTATGTGTTTTGTGTAGTCAAGACTTTGGTTGTCACCCTACATGAAATAACAATATCAGTAACACGTACAAGTACATGTACGAAAATTTATTGAATCATCAATACATACTAACCATTAGGAATTGTGAATATGATAAGAGTAAAGGAATGGAATGTTGTGCTTGTTGAGCTGCTTGAAACACGATTGCACCATTTCCAAGATTAATTTTTCGTATCTTAGTTCTCTTCCCTTTGGGTGCACTACAACTTATTTCCATCACATCGTTATATATTATACTTTGTTTATGAACAAATAATAATAATAATAATAATAATAAATAAATAAATAAATCTATGTGATTATGGAATATTGGAACATACCTTCGCATTATTCGAACTTGACTCCAAATGGCACTTTTTACGGAGTTTCTTAGGAGCCCATTTCTCTTTGCCCATTTCAGATCTCGTACGCAGTCGCTGACAGTATCATGTGATGCTGCACAGTATGATGCTAGATAAGTAATATGCATGGACTGAACATTACTCCCACAACCTGACTTCGACTTCACCATATGTTTACGCTAAACGTCAATCCATTCCAAAATACAACCGGATTTGACATCATCATCTGCAGCCATTTTCACTAACTCTGCAAATGATTTAACCATCTTGTCATACCTTAATTGTGAAAGGGTACTACCCAATCCATCGTAATTCACCATATCCGTAAAATATATCTGTCCGACAGTGATTTGATGTCATTACGGATCAGTACTACTATTGCATGCATGTATACTATTCCTTGAAACTCGAATAAGTGGCAGCTACACATAATTTCACACTTGTCCATCAATATTAAAACGAAAAATGTTTTCTTTCTTAGTACGATCATGATATATGACATCCTCACGTACCTCTTATGTCGTCCCCAAACATCCATTCGATGCAGATATAAGGTCGCAATAAACCTTACTAGTAAACTCATTTTGAATTTCCCTGAACTTCAAAATTGTGTGTACTGCCTGAAATTGTTTTTCTATTTCATACATCGTCACACAAGGCACCATTTGTGAGAGACTTGAAATCTGTTTGAAACTCATTTTCCAACTTATTTCTCAATGCTTGTTCATACTGCTTAACAAATTGCTTAAACGAGGATACCGACCTAAAAAGTGGTCCTCAAATTGCAAGGATCCAAACGGCCTCTATTATAGTAAAGCCCTAACAACCATTCATTATCATGCAAATTATAGGTTTCGATCATCATTCTCCAACTTTCTTAAATTCTTTAGTTAATTGAGAATCATACACCAATCCGTGTATATTCGAAAATATCGAAGCTTTATCAACGTGAAATCCAAACTTTTGTGGCAACTTTTTCATTTGTGCCACAAACACCACCTATGTTTGGTACTGGGAAACACGATTTGAATTTCATTTTGCATTGCCATGTCTTGACCAGTAATTATCCCATGGGGTCTTGGCATTGCATGTCCTAAAGTCATGTCCTAAAAAGCAACACAAATGTATTTGTGTCCTCATTTGATATAAGACCGCATCTTAGAAGTGTGATTGCCGGTGATGATTCACTCCAACAAAAGGAGCAAAGGGTATATCATACTTATTTATAAGGTATGTGGTACCAAAGGTGACAACATCCCCAAACTCCTTACATACTTCCTTACTTCTATTATCTACCCAGAAAACATTTTTTATAGGCGACTCTTCATCCAAATCTATACGAACGTAGAACCCCACGCACCGTGCTTGCATAGTTGAAAAGTATGATTGTATTGCTACGGCTTCACCTTTTCCAAGTCATAGTCCCCAAACTTGTTCAATATAGTTTCGATCGTCCTTCTATATGCACATCATGTTCTCATATCCACCCATTTCGAATACTGCATAGTTGAAACTTTTGTGCAATGGTATTCCTGCAATATCATTTACTTAAAGCCTTTGTTTCACATGTGCACTCAATTTTATATTGTATCGATACAATCTAGACTTTGAATGACTTGTTTTATGATTGTGGTCTAGCCGTACCATGTTAATTCTCCAAATTCCACGAATATCTCAACGTGCAGTCGAACTGACTTTACATCCACTCTGCATTGCAGCATGTAGCTTCATAGAATTGCTTGTATTACTGACTTTTTTTCCCTTCACGGCTATAAACAAATGTCGCATATCACAAAACTCCATCATTACCCTTTGAATTTTTTTTCTTACTAGAAAACATATTTCGTATGCATATCTTTTATAAAAATCAAATATTTCATTTTCATCCTTAAACTTCATGCCCACCTTGTAGGCGCAATCACACCATCCCCTCCTACGGTTTCATCACCCGGTAATTTCATATTGTCTATAACATTCTCATTATCAGACTCCAACAACATAATGTCTTCAACATCCTCTACAAATTATTTTCCTGCAACAATAAACCAATGATAATGTTATTTATAAGTACTTTCTGTCACCTAATTTACATTTGATACAACATATTCATTTACTGTCCATTAGGAATTGTGAGAAGAAATAAAAAAGCAAATCTAAGCTAAATTTCCCAACAAATGTGAAGGATACATACATTGAGTCATGCAACATATTCATTCACTGTCTATTACGAATTGTGAGGAAAAATTTAAGTAAAACTCTGAGCTAAATTTTCGCTTAAATGTTAAGGATATGTACATTTAGTTGAACCAACTATTGAATCCATTCAAAATTGGAACAAGAAAATATATTTCAAGCTTGTAAAATTTGTTTTCTCAGTAGGCATTTGTGCGACCTATTAAAATAAAAATCTCATTAATTTCTTCTCTTAAAAAGCTTCACCTTTGAGATAAGGTCACAATACTCATATGAGAAATTTTTTTAATACAAAAGCATGACTCACTTAGTTTAATACGTAAAGGGAAGATTGAAAATTATTGTGCATTTCAAATTTACCTTTTCCTATCACCTTCAAATATCAGTGGAAGCAAAAGTGGCCGAAGGTCAAAGATCTTCCTGGTGGTTAGCATGTGAAAACAGGGGCAGGTAAACGAAAGGGACGAAATGGGAAAAGTGGGAAAACAATAGTGGGCAAATATTTTGCCGCCTAAATGAAATTGACGAAAAGGGAAAAAGTGGAAAAAAAATGAGTATGTACAATTTCTTGCTTTTTAAATTAATAACCAATTTCTGCATCATTCTATCAGGTTACATGTTAAACCATATGTTAGAGTTGCTTAATTGAAGACCACAATAGCCATGTGTCTAACTCGAAAGTCAGTTGAGTCCGATAACTAATAAGTTTGACAATTTAATACAGTCGACCATTTAGTGATTGTAATTTCCTCCCCATACAAAAGGGGAGAACAACTATTTATTAAGGAGAATCAAGTTTTCCTCTCTATAATACACTTATTCAAATGCATATCTACCACTAAGTTCGGATGAGATATGTCACAGCTCATTTATATAGATAACCATACAGGTACTATACACTCACCTGTATAAAAATAAAAATTGACGGCTCGACCTACACATACGATTACACACCTTGTTTTACATGATAAAATGGAATAAGCATCTTCACAACAAGAATCATGTATATTCTCACCTGATCACTTGTAATGTTCATATAGTATATCGAGACAAAAAATTATAATCACATTCTAATATATTTACTTTGAGATTACAAAAGTATTTATCATAACATTTCAAAAGTCACATATATACAATACAGGATCCCCAACATATAATACAACAGATTATAAGAGCAAAACATCAGCTCACAAAATAACCGTACAACTCATCATCCATGTATAACAAATTTTGGGATCCCGTAAGAACTTCACAACTAGCAATGTCTTCTATGAAGTTTCATACTTACCTACAATGCAAAAACTACATGAGCTAATGCTCAATAAGTAATGCATGCCATGAGTGTAAGTAATATAAGTATATAACACCATGTCATTTCTTTAAAAACATTATGCTAAAAATGCAGCATATTCAAATATCATCAAAATCAATTCGAAATAATTTCATTTGAAATATTTTCCTTTCGTTTGGCCCTTGACCCACCTACTACGTACCAGATAGAGCTCTGCACAATATCAATATTAATAATAAAATGGCCAATATGATATTAACACAGTCGAGTGAATCATCATATTGTGACCACTAGAGGTACATCTCCTAACAGTCTCTGTGATCACCCAACAATATCCCACCCACAACAACAATAATCATAATATTACAAATGTATAGTCAAGTGATCTACTCTCCCAAGACCACCATAGGCACATCCCCTATCTACCATTGCGATCATCCTAGAAGTTTCACTTGCAATGCCAAAACATATCACATAAGCATACCTCACATTCCTCAATGTTCTAGTAGTAGTCAATATGCTAGATTCTCGTCTATGGACATATGTCGTGCATATACTTGCAAATGTTCATAAATATATAATCAATCAAAATAGATAACATTATGCCTTTGAAACATGTATTCAAACATTGTGACCAACATAAGATATACAATAAGTTCATTATCAAAGTTATATAAATGTCAAGATAATAATCGATAGAAAATAATTCAACAAATACTATGTTTTTACATCGTAGTTACAAATAAATTTTTACTTATCTTTTTCCTTGTGAGTGTACGCTTTCTGCCGACGTAGGTCAAGTCCCATTTTTACCAACATACAATATACAATAAGTTCACTATCAAAGTTATATAAAGGTCACGATGATATTCAATAGAAAATAATTCAACAAATACTATATTCTTACATCGTAGTTACAAATGGATTTTTCTTACCTTTTTGCTTATGTGTGTACGCTTTCTACAGGGTATAGGTCAAGTCCTAATTTCACCTAATGTTGGAAGACAATCTGTATCATCATCTAATATTAAACACAATCATCAATTTGATAAACTTAACACACACAAACCATACAACAAGCATTAATGCCAAAATAAATTAGAAAATGTTATCACTTCAACTTACCGACTGTACTCCAAAACAGTCACATAAACTCTATTATTTTTCAAGTCTAATTACGAATGTCATCATCTAATTGTTTCTAACGATCTAGCACTCATTAAAATTAATTTTCGAAGCCTTAGAAATGACTGTGAACATGTAAAGGTTGAAATTATATGAAATTTGAAAATGGACACAATTAGTTTTTCAGTTTTAGTTGTTGTCCAATCTAGTTTCATTCATCTTTTCACACCCTTAACAACCTTCATTCATTCCCAAATTTTTACCGCACTGACATGTATCATGTGTATGAAAATATTCATGCCATAAATTCTCTACAAGTACGGGATTTTCAACTTTAAGTCCTTTGAACAAACCACAAATCAGTCAAACTTACTATAACTGTCTTTTGTGTTCATTACATTATCACGTCACAAATCAAGTTCTTACCTATTAGGAATTATTTGCATAACTCTTATATAAGAACATTCAAAGTCATAAATATGCATTATCTTCCTAGTATTACATAAAATCCAAATTTGAATGACTAAAATGCAGCAACCATAAATTTCTACCCAAGGTTATTTAACTCAAGTTCTTGTAAACCAATTACCCCTCTTTTGTTATCATAAAATCATCAAAAGCACTCCAACATAATCTGAAGAAAGTAGGAGGTTCAAGAGGTTATAAAACCCTAAAAAAAAAAAAAAAAAAAAACCTCAAAATCGTGAGCTAACTCACATGCCCAAAACTTTCAATTCCAGTTTCTTGTTTTCTACTTTTCTTTGGCTTTTGTTCTTCTTTTTTCACTTGGAATCAATTGGGGGTGAGTTAAAGAAGCTAATCTCTTATAAAGAGATGAAGTTTTTTTTAGGTTTATATATTGTATTAGCGATTCTGTGAACAAAATGACTAACTTGAATGATTATAAAAGTTTAGGGATTAAATTGTAAAATTTCATAGTTGATAGGTTAGCTTAAGGTTTGGGATATCATGTTTGAAACAAGAAGAATTCATACCGATTTTTCGCTAACTGCTCGCCGGAGTCATGCTTGAGCGGATGAAGTAGGAACATCCTTGCTCGACCTTCGCCCAACTGTCATTTAAGCTACAGACCATTCGCTAGAGCGAAATGTTCTTCTCGCTCGAGCGACTTATTATATCAGCCAAAACTAATTTCGATTTTCGAAACTTTTACTTGGCCCAATTCTCTTAAACAGCCTAACTTATAAATAGAGGCGCCATATATTTTTCTAAAGTGAGATTGAACACATTATTTTCATAGTAAATACATTCTATACAAGATCAAAAGTTCAATCCTTCAATCATATATGTGTTTGTCATATTGAAAACATCAATTTCATCAAGTCAAACACCAAACTGAATTCTTCGCTTGAGTCTTTAAGAAAGATTGTGTCGTCGATGGTGCTGCTTCAAAGATCAAGGAAGAAATTGAAGAACGAGGAGTTCTTGGGAAGATCTATAAGAGATAAACTGCGTAAAGAGTCAAGATTAGAGTTCGTGTGCTCATTCCAAGATGACTGCTTTATAAAGAAGAGCCAGGATTGGTGTTATTATGCACATTACAAGAGGGCTGCTTCACACTTCAAACAGGAGATCAGAAAACTTATTCCGCCAACTTTACTGGTAGTCTGTAAGTTTATCAAAAGTTTATAGTGGATCTTTGACTGACAAAGTGCTCGAAGTTTTCCCGCGTTGGGTTTCTCCGTGAACATTTTTTGTGTTGTCTACTGCTGTACTTATTGTTTTGATATTACTACGGCATTAAAAAATAGGACTAATTGAATTGTTTGACTAATCACCTAAACATAATTAACTTGTGACTTGTTACTTGTTAATTAAAGTTTTAATTATGCATTTACACCTAATCATCCCCCTCTAGGTGTAGTTGAATCAAATCTTGGGGTTTTTTAGTCTTTAAGGTCTTGGGTCATGAATAATGCTTATGAGTGAAAAAATTGGCTATTGAAAAGACAAGTAGCCCAAGCTTGCAGGTCCAAATCAAGTTTATTTGACCTGTTTTAACATGTAATTCCTTAATTGTTCATTCGATTCCTTATACAATTAGTGCCTGATTCTTGACTGATTTCAACAATTTGCACATCAATATTTATAACGTTATATAAACCTTATATTATTATATTGTAATCATGTCACTTCAAGCCTCATGTCCCAAATATGTTAAAGACTTAATTAGGATTTAGGGTAACCTTGATCAATCGGATCAAAAGCTTGTAACTTTACCGATGATAATTTCAACAATTTAAAGATCAATTTAACAAATCAATATCCTACATCTCAATTAACCTAAATTTCCACCATAACTTAATGTAAGATTCACCACTTAAGTCGGGGAGGTCAAAGACTAACACCATATGAAGGTATTAGAACCTAAATGATCTAATTAACCATTATAAGAGAGAACAATTATGAACTTGATGCAAATGCAACTAGCAATGTAAATAACATGTAATGCGTGAATTATATTGTCCAAGTGTGTAAAGTGAAGTTTGGAGTATTACAAGATATAAGTCCAACCTCACAACGCTTTTGGCATTTTATAATCCCTTGTAAGTTAAATTAAGAAGTGTTAGATCACTTTTTGACCTCAATAGTTGGTGCTAGGAAAGGACTTCCCTTGTGAATCAACTCGTATTCTCAAAAATAAAAGTTCAAAAGTATCTTTTCCCATGAAACCACAAATCTTTTCCCATTAAAATAAGCCAAAATCGAAGTTCAAAAAGCCATGACGACTCTAGAACAAGAACATGAAATGTAGACAAGCACGATAGTTTCATAAGGTATATGCAAGAGAGACTTCCATGGGAAATGCCAACCAAATGGTCACTTGCATCATTATGATCGAGGATATGACTAACGTCATGCGTTGCATTGAACAAAATCAAACTACCACCATTTGCGTTTTAGAAATTTGGATTAAGTCACCCATCTTGCTACCAAGGAGACCGCTACCCAATTAGGAGAAGATTGTACTTTCCATAGGATCGACCAACTAGAAACAAGACGCACAAGACTATGTAGGCCCCTCTACAAGATAGCCACTAGACAAAAAGGGAACGTCTTTAATCACTTAAGCTCATACAATCGGTCTAGGAAAAATAGAAGAGAGAATCCCTCAAATCATTGACCCATCTTAGTACCTCATGTCCCATTAAAGGCCTACGTTTATCAAAATAAACTAGAACAAATGAAAAGATGCAAAGTCGGCAGGAGACAAAGCAAAAAAGAATGTCAAGGGACCATGTTGCAAATAGACTCCCTTCTTAGATGATATCTTATCTGAACCACTACCTAAAAAGCTCACAATACCTTAAATAATAGGATACGAAGGAAATAGTGATCTAGTGGGTCACTTGAACAAGTATACTGCCTTGATGGTGCTCTAGGCGCCAACGATGCTATCACATGTAGAGCGTTTCCTCTAACATTTGGAGATCGAGCTCATATGTGGTTCAAAAAGCTACCCTGATACTGTACTTGACCTCGATATAGACGATGTACCTCACATTCGAAGGCAAGGATTCATTGTGTATGAAGTCCCTTCACTTGTTTGGGAATTTTCCTTTTCAAATAGTTTGCCTCGAACAGTTAAGATGAAAAAGTGGGCTCGATAAGTGATACTAAAGTGTGGTCCACTTTCTTCATGCTAGACCTTTAACATCCTCATAAGCTTTTCGTTTCCTAACCACCTTTGGTTGTGCTCCCTCAACCTTCTTCTTCCCATCCAGGATTACCTTAAGATCCTTCATATTACTAGGCTAAACTTGAGATGGACAAGTTGAGATTACTTGACAGTAAAAAAATAAAAATAAGGAGGATGGATAGATGGAGAAATGCATATTTGAAAGCTCTGATCTATCACCATGGAGCCACTATTGTTCGGCTTCATGCTAGCATAATACCAGCCTCAACCTCGCCCATCTTCCTTAAATTGGTAAAGAAAGTTGATCTATTTAAAGGAGGGCTTATAGAAGCGCAATGTGTTCCACAAAATAATTAGCCTAAAGATCATTCTCGACCTATTTGGATAGATTTGGTTCGAATCTACTACCTAAGCCCCCAAGTATTTCTTAATAATTGATGGGAAATGAAACCTCAATTGTGCATCCAGTACTATTTAGGGAACGAAACCATTTTAGAAGATCATTAGCTCTATCCTAAAGAAAAGTTTGGAAAAATTGAATTGATTCGGCTCACTAAACTGCCTATGCCACTCTACCAACTACTTCCCAGGTACTGGATTGAAATTTCTTATAGTACCAATTCGACTGTCTAGGTAAGATAGCTATGATCTCCTCTTCCTAAGTGGATGTCTCAACATCATTTTCTTTTACCTTTGTCTCCCTCACTCTGGCCAACGGTAGGAATGTCTCTCCTACCAAAGGCTAGACTCATCTCGATCCCCTCCAAATTCCTAACTTATGTTGGATCTGGCCCAAGGTCAGTTCATCTTACTACTTGCCCTCCTCTTCTTAAGAAGAGTCCATTTCTTCTTCCCAACTTCTATCCTAGGACTTGGACGAAGCTAGGATAAAAGAATTGTGGAGGCAAAAATTGATAACTATAAGGATTTTTAAAAACAAAGATCTTGAAAAAATTTGAGTAAGATTTAAAATTTAGTGTGGGGGGCAGCTGACCCCATTGTCCCCACACTAAATCCATCATTTTCCTAGGAAATACACTAGGAATTCTTCTTATTCGAATTCATACTCACTTGGAGAATAGTAAAAGTAAAGTAGAGGAAAGTAAAAGAAAAGAAAAAGACGATAGATTACCTTGGAAAGAACTGTAGCTTACTTTCAGATGCACAAAAAATCAAAAATCCCATCGACAACAGGAACTTAGAAAATCTCGCTTTAAAAAGAAAGGAAATTGGAGAAGTATGAGAAAACACAAGTATAAATGAAGTGATTTATGAAAAGAGGAAATAACGATTTGCCATTATTACGCATGAGGGACGTCTCGCTCGACAAGCTTGACATACTACTGGAAAACCATTATGTGGTCGAAGTTTGGAAACCGTGCAAATAGCTACACAACACTACATCAACTTGTGGAAGATAAGATCAACGAGGTTCTTGTTGGGACTTCGCCCAGGCACTGACCTTGGGCACTTATTGAACACTCAGCTTCACATCAGGAAAAAAACTACTTAACCATGACCTACCTATGACATCAATCGCCATGTGTCTACCTCGAAAGTCATTTGAGTTCAATAACTTATGATCTCGACAACTCATTGTGGTCGACCTCAACTTGTGAGTTCGGTTCATCACTTTGATCAAACTTGAGTTCAGTTAATTGATAGCTTAAGAAAGATATTTAACTTTAATGAAACAACAACCGTTCAAGGATAGAAAATTTGTCCTTGAACCATTCAAACCCACCAATGAGGTGCGATAGGTGGCAAGCCTACGACCTAGGTTACCATTGTACAATTTTTCTTTTCTGATCCGCCAATTACGAACCAATGATGCGACAAGCCGATATTTGACAATTCAATAAAAATATAAATGTTTCACGCAGAAATTCAGCCGATTGTGTAAGGAACAACAACAACTCGAGACAATGTCCCAACAAGTAGTATTTTATTGATGAAGATTACAATGTGGACGAAACAAAATGCCTCTAAGAGGTGAAAGCACACGAATACTAGAAGGAAATTATTGAAAGTTAAATAACAAATGAAATTACATAGTTCTCTATTTGAGAATTGATTTGATCTTTTTTCCTCGTAGATTTTTCTTTCTCTTTTATACTCATTTGACAGTTTGTCTTGTAAAATCGTTTGGGAACTCCTGAAAACTACCAATCGTCTTGTAACTATCCACTTTCTCCATCGTGAATGACTTACTGTTTTCAACCACTGCCATTACTCCAACTCTTAACTTTTTGCAACCGAGATTCTTGGATCGTAGAATGTGATAAGATTACCCATTAACTACTTTAATAACCGATGCTTCGAACAATAACCAAAACACTATATTTGACCAGATTTTGAGCGTCATACAAGCCTGAGCGATGACAGGCTCGCTCAGATCTTGGGCGTCTCATAGGTTTGGGCGATGATGGGCCTCTATAAGCTTGAGCGATGATGGGGCTCCATTACATAACTCCATCTTGGGTTTGGGTCCATCCTTCGAATTTCCTAACTGGGCTTCATTCTTTGGACCATTTAATTGGGCCTCATTTTTGTATGTCGACAATTACCCCCGAATATGACAAAATTAATATCAAGTATTAATCTTATGCCATATTCTTCCATTGTATTTTCTAGCAATACTTGAATTCCCAAAAAGGGCGAATAATCCCAATCATCATTTTCGTTTGGTGGTAACCTTCTATATCCTAAAAAGTGTAACATCATGTAACTCGTATAAACTAAAGGACACGCCATTTCATCTCGCCATTATACCCACGTCTTTGCTTCGCTCGCTTATCTTTCCCCATAAAAATCAATGTTCATCTTTTTGCTTCCCTTCTACACTTCTCACAATCCCTCATGAAAACTGTACTTTGCAGCAAATGGCGACTCCACAAAGCCCTTCCAACAACTCCATTAGTTTCGAAGACTTCCAAAACCTCCTCACAAAGCCGTATATCAATTCTGTTTCCCTTTCACCAGCCAACCCTGACCTTCATGAATTCTACTTAGGCCCGTCATTTAATGATGTTGAATCAGTTGGGCAAGCGACAATGAGTCAGCTATTCCCCTGTACTCAAGATCCTACTTTTCTGAACTCTTCACCGTTGAAGCCAATATTCGAAAAAGGTATTCGCACTTGGCCCAAAACTGATACTACTTTTCATATGTGGCATGCACGTATGGTAATTTTTATTTTGACAATATTTAGACAATTATTACCGTTAGCCTGAGTATTTCCACCATCATTAAAACGTGGGACGTTCTGTCCATTGGTTTGGACATTATCTCTTACATTTAGATTACCCCCCCCCCAAGTTTGATATTCCATTTCCACTATTCAAATTTGCAATTCCACCGCCCCACTGGTTTGAAGTGGACGGTCCAAAAGGTGGTTCTATTACTTAATTCGGACTCGGGACTAGAGAATTATGTCCGACAATTGTAGCGCCCCGAGTTCTGTTAACCCGGATTGCCACGTCATCGTCTTTTGCCCTAATTTTGTCAATCAATTTTGCGGAAATGACCTAATTTTGAAATCACATTTTTGCAATTGGAAAGTATGTCGGCAATTAAAATACATTGGATAATTGTTCAAAATCTAAATATCATGTTTTGGAATAGCGGAAACGAAAAACACGTTAACAATGTTTCAATACATAAATTCGAAAATTTAATAATTTCGATAATCAAATTTTTTATGCCACCACTGCCGGATCAATCACGATCGCCTCCGAAATCTGCAAATATTTTTAAAAATAGCAGAATGAGTATTTCGAAGAAATACTCAGTAGACTCATCGCCGATAATTAATTTACAGAATAATTGAAAACACACTCATGCAATATACAACGTGGTATCATCTTTGGTTCATTTTCTTGAAAATCATAGGCTCTTTAAAATACAGGCTATGGGTAGTCTTTCTTTCTTGTGCGGATGAAGCACATAAGTTATGCATAACATTCTTTTCTTATCTCATAAGAGATTCTTTCTTTCTTTCTTTCTCATGCAATTAAACATATAAGTTATGGCAAGCATAACAATATCATATATCGCATATGACACATTCTCATCCTATGCATAAAGCATATAAATCACGTAATTCACATAAAGCATGCAATTATAATTTAAACTAATTAATGGTGGCGAGTCTACCTCAATTGTTTCGAGTTGCGTGAAAAGTGAGCGGGAAAATAACTTCAAGCTCCTAATTGCTCGTACGTATCGTCTAGCCAAAAATAGAAAATAAGTTTGAATTAGTATTTCGAACTTTAAAGTTTTAAAGTGTTGAAATTAAGTTTAAGGGTTTGATTGAAAATTATTGGAATTGAAATAAATGGCTTAAAATGATAAAATAAAGTTTAGGGCTAAATTGGAAGTTTACTAAATCTGAAAATAAAGTTTAAGGGCTAAAATAGTAATTTTTAAAAGTTAGGGACTAAGCTGTAATTATAATAAAACTGAAAATAAAAGCTGAAAACTAAAATAATAACTTTTAATAGTTTAAGGACTAATCTGTAAATGTAATAAAGTTGAAAATAAAACTAAAGGGCTGAAATTAAACATTTTCAGAATTTAAGGACTTAATTGAAAATCTGCTGAAACTGAAAATAAAATATTAAGGACTGAAATAATAATTTATAAACTTGGGGGTTAAATTAAACATTATCTAAAACTGAAAATAAGATTAAGGGACTGAAATTAAAATATTTAAAACATGAGGACCTAATTAAAACAATTAAAACTTGGGGGCTTAAGGGGCAAATTCTAAAAATCAAAATAAAATAAAAATCGATTTCTTCTCTATCTCTCTCATTTACAGAGAGAGGAAGAAATCGAGAGGGGCGAGAGGGGAAGGGGCTCCGCCCTTCCTCCGCATCTCCACCACCGACCGACGGTCGGTGGCAGTGCCACCAACGTGGTGGCACCAGTGCTCGGGGTAAGTGGGGGGGGTTTCATTTCGCACATGGTCCGAAAACCGGGAGATGGAGGGTTTGATTTTCACTCGGATTCTTGAAGAATGGGTTGGGGATAAAGGTAAGTTTATGGTTTTTTGTATTTTCTTAGTTTTTTGTGGTTGTTGGGTGTAGATTTTGAGGTCTATTGGTGGCTGTCGATTTGGGTGGTGTGTGGGTTGAGCTCGTTCTTGAGCAGTGGGGGTGGATTCGAGGTTGATGTGTGGAGTTGTAGCTACGGGTTGTGTGTTTGCAGCTTGTTTGGTGTTAGAAATGGTTGGAGTCAATCTGGGGTGAGATATTGGCAGTTGAGGTCTCGGTTTTGGGCTCGACTTTTGGTGGCGTTTGAGGTTTGATTTTCAGCTCGTGTGATTTGAGCTGGGTTTTCGACTGGTAGTTTCGCAGATGGTGCAGAGAGTTGGTCTCAGTCTTGGAGATTTTGTGGTTGTTTGGTGTGGTGATTCGTTTTCTGCTGGAGTTGGGTGGCTGTTGGTTGAGTTCTGGGTTGAGGGTTGGGTAGCTGCAGCTTGGGAGGCTGCAGCTCGTGTATGCTTGCACTGAGTTTGGTTGGTGTTTTGGCTATGGTTTTGGAGATGGTGATTGCAGTGATGGTTTGGTGAATGGTGTTGTGACTTGCAGTGACCTTGCAGTGGAGGTTGGTGGAGTTGGCTACATCGTGCAGTGGCTGGGGTTGATTTGGTGATGGTGAATTTTCCAGCTTGCTGATGCTAGAAATTGTTCTAGCATCAAAGTGAGCTGAGATTGTTGTTGGTGCTAGAAATTGATTTTCTAGCATCAACTAGAATTTCCAAAAATGAGGGAGGGGATTCTTACCAAAATGGATTGCTTGGGTGCGTGAATTGTTTGGAAATGGAGAGGATGGATGAAGTTGGTATATGAATAGTGGGAATTAGGGCACAATTCCCTAGGTGGGTAATTGGGTTAGGAAATAATTGGGCCTAGCATTTGGGCTGTAGGGTTTTCTAATTGGGCTAAAATAAATAAATTCGGATTTGGACTCAATTGATTGGACTTAAATGAATTGGGCTAAGAATTAAAATTCAAGGTGTTGGACTTATATAATTGGGCTTAAACATTGGGCTTATGTAATTGGATTATAATTATTGGACAATAAATATTGGGCTCTAAATATTGTACTTGAAACTATTAAAATTGGATCCAAATAAAATAAATCCGAATTGAAATAAAAATAATTACTCAATATTCGATTCGATTCGAAATAATTTAAATTCATTTATAACGGCTAGACGAACGTGCTATTTCTTAAAAATTAGGGTTTTTCGAGAATTAATTTTATATTATTCAAAATTCCCAAAAAGGGCGAATAATCCCAATCATCATTTTCGTTTGGTGGTAACCTTCTATATCCTAAAAAGTGTAACATCATGTAACTCGTATAAACTAAAGGACACGCCATTTCATCTCGCCATTATACCCACGTCTTTGCTTCGCTCGCTTATCTTTCCCCATAAAAATCAATGTTCATCTTTTTTGCTTTGCAGCAAATGGCGACTCCACAAAGCCCTTCCGACAACTCCATTAGTTTCGAAGACTTCCAAAACCTCCTCACAAAGCCGTATATCAATTCTGTTTCCCTTTCACCAGCCAACCCTGACCTTCATGAATTCTACTTAGGCCCGTCATTTAATGATGTTGAATCAGTTGGGCAAGCGACAATGAGTCAGCTATTCCCCTGTACTCAAGATCCTACTTTTCTGAACTCTTCACCGTTGAAGCCAATATTCGAAAAAGGTATTCGCACTTGGCCCAAAACTGATACTACTTTTCATATGTGGCATGCACGTATGGTAATTTTTATTTTGACAATATTTAGACAATTATTACCGTTAGCCTGAGTATTTCCACCATCATTAAAACGTGGGACGTTCTGTCCATTGGTTTGGACATTATCTCTTACATTTAGATTACCCCCCCCCCAAGTTTGATATTCCATTTCCACTATTCAAATTTGCAATTCCACCGCCCCACTGGTTTGAAGTGGACGGTCCAGAAGGTGGTTCTATTACTTGATTCGGACTCGGGACTAGAGAATTATGTCCGACAATTGTCCTGGCTTGGAAACATGGCATAACTGGTTGACAAATTTGACCTCCTAACTTATTCATGATTTCATTTAAGGTGTTTAATTGTTTGGCCATGTTTTCATAATGTACATTTCCATTTTGAACAAATATTTCCATGGTTTGAACATTCTGTAAATTTACCTATTCAACAACGTCGTGCGTGAGCTCCCCAAACAATGCATGCATGGTCCGAGGACTTGATGTAGGGGAAGCTTATAGGAAAGACAAAAATCTACACAAAAAGAATTTCAACGAAGAGAAATTCAAGAAAACTTTATTTCATTCAAAATTAGGTTACCTCAAAGGGCTTACAACGTTTAAATAGCGAAAAATCTAAGAAAATTCGGAAAAATTACATAATAATGAGAAAATATTATTTTTTCAAAAAATGGAAAAAATTGAGTAATGACGGATCTTGATTCTCCTAATCACTAGGATCATCCTCTAACAAACGAAAATCAAAACCGAGTTTATTTGACTAAAATATTGCAAAAATAAAAATTACCATAAACGGCAAAAGCGCTTAATTGAAGGCTTAAACGACGGAATCTGCCCAAAATCCGACGTGCTTCAGGGCCCGAGGCCCTGAGTTGTGAACATTGCCCCGTTTTTCATGTAATTAGATTAGCAATTCACCAAAAACATACAAACCCGAAATTAAATGGAATTATTATTTTGCCTTCATCATTCTCCCCGATTTGAGAAAAAATCGCCCTCGACTTTGACGGGGAGGAAATCTCATCATCATCAAAATTATCACCACGAAATGGAAGCTCAACGGCAATCCATCTGTAAGCTCTTCTGGGAAGTCCTCATGAAACTCCTCTAACAATGGCTGAGTCCTACGAGTGACATCCTGCTCACTGTCAACAGACTTTTCCACCAGCACAACATACACTACCCCATATCCTTCCATATTTGTCTCGAACTTCACTCTGGTCAGTAAATTGGCGCCATCTCCAACTGTTTTTACTGAGCCCTTATCTGGAAGTAACACACTTTTCTTTTCCCCAATAGTACACGTCGACTGGAAGAGATTAGTACGCAATCAGTCAGTGTTATTTTTTAGGAAAGTCAGAAAACTCCGCCTCAGCACAAATGCCTGACCCACATCACCAACCAAAAACTCCTCATTCTTTGCTACTTCTTCTACACTTTCACTGTCAAATACTGGCGGACCGTATTAATCAAACTCTTCTTCCTCTATTGCTTTTTCAGTGTCTTCATTGTCAAATACATGTGGATATTCATAATCAAACTCTTCCTCCTCTGTTGCTTCTTCAATGTCTTCATTTTCAAATACAGGCGGGCCTTCATAATCAAACTCTTTCTCCTCGAATAGATAACGTTGATTGTAGGGATTTTCAAAAACAGCAGAATAAGAATCGAGATCGGAGACCTCACAATTCTCCAAATCAGGCTCTGCTAGGCACTAGGTTAATTCTGCAACTTGCATTTGAATATTATGATCATGGTGTTAGACTTCCTCAATCGGAACCTGCCCATGATGACCACGATCTCCAGGCGCATATTGCAGCGGCGTAAGTACAGTAACTTGCTGTGCCAGCAACTCCACTTGTTGACGCAGCTGTGTGATTTTATCACGTCTATGTACCACATCTACTAGGGCATCACAAGCTACTTGACGGCATGGTGAATGAACGAGTTCAGCTCTGATACCAATTGATGCAGGGAAAGATTATAGGAAAGATAAAAATTCACACAAAAAGAATTTCAACGAAGAGAAATTCAAGAAAACTTTATTTCATTAAAAATTGGGTTGCCTCAAAGGGTTTACAACGTTTAAATAGCGAAAAACTTAAGAAAATTCGGAAAAATTACATAATAATGAGAAAATATTATTCTTTTCAAAAATGAAAAAAAATTGATATAATGATAGATCTTGATTCTCCTAATCACCAGGATCATCCTCCAACAAACGAAAATCAAATCCGAGTTAACAAAAATAAAAATTAGTATAAACGGCAAAAGCGCTTAATTAAAGGCTTAAACGGTGGAATCTGCCCAAAATCTGACGTGCTTCAGGGCCAAAGGCCTTGAATTATGATCATTGACCCGTTTTCCATCTAATTAGACTAGCAATTCACCAAAAATGGACAAACCCAAAATTAAATGGAATTATTATTTTGCCTTCATCAGGACTCAACTTCGTCATTGGCTCGTAATGACTTTGACTATGTCTCTCTGTTCGTGAAGCACTTTGCTGATCTTCATATCGTTCGATTACAAACTGGACTATTTGTTGGCTTTCTGGCTCCTTTCAGAGTTTTTGTGATTACTTTCACTTTTCGTATCTTCAAATACCAATTGTTGCATCGGGCATGTCAAATTGTTTTGCGCGGAAATCAAACCTCTCTAACAATTAAAAGATGGATCAGACGATTGTGTAAGGACCAACAATCTCTCGAGACAAAGTCCCAATGATGGGTGCTTTATTGATGAAGATTACAATGTGGACGAAACAAAATGCCTCCAAGGGGCGCAAGCACAGGAATTAATTAACTAAAATTAAGGAGAAATAGGAATCAATTCCAACGATGAATATTCGAAATACGAATTGAATTATCCTTATATCTATGATCAATTGTGGATTTCCGATGGTGGATGTGGACTTAAACCTAGGTTAGTTTTTTGATTGTTTTCGTTAATTTAATTGGCATTGTTATTAATTGAGTTATTTACAATTGTTTGAATACAAAATTTATGGAAAATTTACAATTGTAAATAACTAATTAATAACAATGCCTATTAAATTAATGAAAACAATCAAAAGACTAACATTGGTTTAAGTTCACATCCACCATCGGAAATCCACAATTGATCATAGATACAAGGATAATTCAATTCATATTTCGAATATTCATCGTTGAAATTGATTCCTATTTCTCCTTAATTTTAGTTAATCAGAAACCAGCGTTCTAATTAACCCTAATTATTAAATAACCCCAGATCAGCGCTCAAGATTCAATTTAACAACAGTTTTACACAATAGAGAAATCGATGAACTAGATAACACAAACACCAGCGGTTGCATTCAATCTATTTAAACATTCTTCTTAAGATTCAATACCTCTATCACAGAAAATAATCAAATTCTAGTGCTTCACAAGTTAAATGGATCAAACAATTACGGATTTGATGTTTAACTTAGCGGTAGATTATTACAATTAATAAACTAGCGGGCCCTCTAACAATTAAACGCAACAAATCATAGAAATAAATGCAGAAGAACATTCAATACTCAAAATATAAATCAAACAATAAGAAAAACTATTTAGATCTCACAATATGTGGTTCCGAGGCTTCCGTTTCCTTCAACCAAGTGTAAAAGTTTAGTTACAATTCATGAATCTAAGAGAAAAATGGAGAAAAATGAAGTTGGAGGCGTTCTCGTGTGTTTTGGGGTGTTTTTAGGGTTGAAAAGTCGTGCAAGATATGTTGCCAAAAGAGTTTGAGTCAATTTAGGAAACTTGAGATTCGGCATCAGGAAACAACCATGCGATCGCAAGGTAATAAGTCATGCTATCGCAAGGAATAAATAAATTCAACCTTCAGACTCTCGGTAATAGTCTGTGCGATTGCGAGGAATTAAAGCCATGCGATCGCAAGGCTTTACAAAACTTCCTCCAGATAGCCTTCAGTATTTTGGTCGTAACTTTCCATTCCGATGTCCGATTGAGGTGATTCAAGATGCATTGGAAAGCTAACTCAAAGAGCTACAACTTTTATTCAGAAATTCGATCGTTTGATATGTCAAAAATCGGTCTCAATATGAGGATGAAAATCGGTGCAAAACTTTTCAACTTGAAAGTTGATATGTGATAATGTCTTGGCTATATTTCATCCCTTTGACTTCTTTCTTCATCCAATTGACCTCTAGAACTCTCAAGTCTTCATCGTGAAGTTTGATACAACTTTTGAATATTTACACTTTGGTTCCCGAACTATCGCTTTCTTTCATTTTGGTCTTTTTTCCCTCATTTCTTCCAACTTACGCCATATCCATCGAATTGCCACCTAAACCAAAATATCAGAATACTAAGTATATTTAGGCATAAAATAGTTATATGAGCACATTAAATAAAGATGCAAAATGTGTATTTTATATTCCTATCAAATTCTCCCACACTTAGCTTTTGCTCGTCCTCGGGCAAAACTTAAATTTAATTCTCCAAATACGCCAAGTCGTAATGCCAAGAACATAGAACCATCAAAATTTTTCAAAACACATAAAATATCGTGAATAAACATTCCACATAAATTATAATCAATTAGCAAGCATTTTCATACAAAGATGAAGTAAACTAAACATGTAGACCCTCACGGATATAAGCACTCAACTCTCATGTGTTTAAAAGGGTAAGTGTTTCGCTCAAATTCATTCCAATTGAGATGTTCTACCATATGCTTGCCTATCTTCTCATTCGCCACCACTTAGATCATATGCTTTACAAGAATCATAAGGACTTTTCAAAGGTTGTAATGTAGCTTATGGTCAAGGTGGGAAATATTTGGGTAGGTGACTCAGGAGCCATCGAAACTAGTGGAATAAAGATAAATAGACTTAACTCAAACATATACATAAGACATGTAAACTAACCAATCCACATAATAGTTTCATCATTTTTGCATCTATCCCACACAAATCGAACTCTTTCTTGAGAAGTGTTATGAATACAGATCTTTTTCACATTAAAATCACTCTCCTTCATCACTTATTTTTTCTTTCTTTCTTTTCTTTTCTTTTTCTTCAATCATTCATTTTTTTTCTTCATCTTGTGTTTTTTTTTGCACAATGTAAACTTCAAATTATACACCCATAATGAAACTCCCTGAATTGACATAGAAAATTCACCAATAATAGCGCTACCCTTCTTTCTTGATACCCCCACACTTATTTTCTTGTATATTCACACTTCTCATGACATTCAACAATACTCCACTAGTTCTAAGGCTTGGGTAAAGATATTGTTTTTCCAGTTTAAAGTTTGTAATGTGAGTTTATACAAAGAAAAGGCAATGAGGCTCAAAGGGGCTCACAATGGAAAATTCAATTACATGGTCGGCTATTTGGCTAATGAAGCTCATTTATGTGACAAAGATGGCTTTAATCATGTTCATGCATGCATATGTCAATGTGATCTTGAAGAGAATTAAGGCAAGTTCTAGAGAAACAAAACCATGAAAGAATATCACACATGAAAAAATAATGAGACTGTTATGGATGTGTCAGTCTAAAGGCTCAAAATCTCACCGGCTTTTGTCCACAAAATTTAGTTATTACCATCCTCAAAGAAAATAACTCCACTAATCAACTCTAAGTTGGAGGATTATTCATTCAATCATGTTATGAGTTCTTCAAAAGCCAAATTAATTCTAACAAATAGCATACACAACCCAAAACAATCATTTAACTCTCAATTCATTTTCTTGAAAAATCATGCAAAAATTTTCAAAATTTAAATTCAATCTAAATTTAAATGTAATAAATCTAAATATCTAAATCCTCTCCCCCACACTTAAAACTTACATTGTCCCCAATGTAAGGTGAAATACAAAGAAAAAGACAAAGATAACTAAAATATGAATTCAAAAAACAAAAAAAAATAAAAGGATAAAGGAATGAACTCCCCTTGGGTTGCCTCCCAAGCAGCGCCTTTGTTTATTGTCTTTGGCTCAATTTATTACTTTCTTGTTTAGCCCGGATCTATCTTGGTTGGCTTCGATCTTCTTTGCGGAGCACCAAGTCCATTGGGAATGATAACTGGTAGTGTTCCTCCACCTTCATGGAATGTATACTTGTAGTGATTGGGGTGAAGCTTCAAATCTGGAATGGAAATCTGCAAAACAAAGGATAAAAGTTTCTCATTAGAAACTGACAATACAATACAAGAACTATTACCTGACTTTGGAAGATTATTTAATGCTCATCTTTTTCCTTTCCAAGATGCTCATTAATGACAGATCCCCATTCATTTTTATCAGCAAATTTTAAAACATCATGTGCTAATTGATCAATTACATCAATAAAATGAACTTGATTATTAATACACGAATGTTTCATGGAATCATAGATATTAAGCTTAATGATCTTATCATGAAATTTCATGGTCAATGTACCATTATTAAAATCCATTTTAGTTTTGGATGTCCTTAAGAATGATCTTCCTAACAAGATAGGGGTAGTACGATTACTATTGCCCATGTCAAGCACATAAAAATCAGTAGGAAAAAACAAATCATCAATTTTCACAAGAAAATCTTCAACCACCCCCTTAGGATATGTATTAGATTTATCAACCAGTTGAATTATCACACCAGTGTTATTTAAGGGCCCAAGTTTTAAGGAATTGTATACAGAATATGGCATGACATTAATAGATGCTCCTGAATCTAGCATGGCCTTTTCAAACTTAGTATCGCCTATCATGCAAGTGATAGTGAACATACCTGGATCTGTGCACTTTGCTGGAAGTTTTTCTTGAATAATTACAGATACGTGTTCTCCAACTTTTACATTTTCAATTCCCTTTAGTTTCTGTTTCCTCTTACTTGTACACAATTATTTTAAAAATTTAGCATAACGAGGCACTTGTTTAATGATATCTAAAAGTGGAATGTTTACCTCACATTTACTAAAAATTTCATGCAACTCATCATGATCTCGTTCATATTTTCTACATCCTACTAGAGTTTGAGGAAAAGGAGATACATGTTTATAATCCGAAAGAGGTGGAATTACGCTCAGTTACCTCATTATCGTTGGGAGCAGTCTTGTTTGCAACAACGTTTTCTTCTTCTTTTTGCTCAGATGATGTAGGGGTTGCCTTTACTGGAACATCAACCTCTGTGCCACTTCTCAATGTGATTGCACTTACATTTTCCTTGGATTTACTACCATTTGAGAGGGCAATTTTCCTGAATTCTGTGACTCCAATCGACTGACCGCGCTAGCCATTTGACCCATTTGATTCTCCAAACATTAAATGCTAGCCTTGGTCTCCTGTTGAAATTTTAAAGTGTTAGTTGCAAGAGATTTAACAATATCTTCTAAAGACATTTCAGAGTTAGAAGATTGGCCATGTTGTTGTCTAGGAGGGTATGGCTGATTATATTGCTGGAAATTCTGTTGATTTTGATTCACTTGTCGATTCCCATAACTAAGGTTTGGATGATTCCTCCATCCTTGGTTGTACGTGTTTGAATAGGGATCATAATTCCTTTGTGGTTGTCCAGGAAAGCTAACGGCTACATTTACGTGTTCAATGGATTCTTCTTGAAGTGTTGGGCACATATCAGTTGAATGGCTTACCAATGAACAAATTCCACATGCTTTTGTTGTTTGCATAGTACCTGCAGCCATTTGGCGAACAAGAGTAGTTAGACTCACTATTTTTTGTTCAATGGATGAGACATTTTCCTCGTTAACTTGTCTAGAAGGGGGATCGAATCTAGTGCCAAATTGTTGAGAGTTGGCTGCCATGTTTGCAATTAGGTTCCTTACCCCTTCGGGAGTTTTATCAATTAAAGCTCGTCTACTTACGGCGTCAATCATGCTCCTTTCTGTGGGTAAAAGACCTTCATAGAAGTATTGGATGAGAAGTTGCTCACTGATTTGATGATGGGGACAGCTTGCACACAATTTCTTGAACTGCTCCCAATACTCATGTAAAGATTCCCTATGATCTTGTCTGACACCACAAATTTCTTTTCTAATATTTGCTTCCCTCGAAGCTGGAAAGTATTTTTCCAAGAACAATCTCTTCATTCCATCCCATGTGGTAATGCTTCCCGATGGTAGATAATAGAGCCAATCCTTTGCCGAATCCTTCAGAGAAAATAGAAAGGCTATCAGCTTAATCTGTTCTTCAGTAATTCCCGTGAGTTTCATACTCGTGCAGACCACATGAAACTCCTTCAGATGTTTATGAGGATCTTCACATGCAAGACCATGAAAAGTGGGCAGAAGGTGTATTAATCCTGATTTAAGCTCAAATGTAGTAGTAGCATCTAAAATAGGAAAAGTTATGCATAAAGGTTGTTGATTCAATGTAGGTGCTGCAAACTCCTTCAAAGTCCTATTTTCGACCATGGTTCCTTCTCCTTCAAACTCAAAATTACTTGTAAATGGGATGTTGGGATTGAGATTGCTTTCTTCAATATTCTGTCGTATGTCACTCCTTAACCTGCACAAAGTTCTCTCAATTTCTGGATCGTACTGCAAATCACTTTGATTATAAGAACGAGTTGTGGATATAAACAAAAAGAACAAATGAAAAATAAATTAAAAGGAAATTAGATTAAGGAAAATAAAATAAATTTCTATGCTAAAATTTCTAAAAACAATAGAAGCCTAAAAATCCTAGAAAATTACGAATTTTTTTTTTTTTAAAGAAACAAATAACTAAAGAAGCACAAAAATAAATTAGCACCACTCCCCGATAACGGCGCCAAAATTTGGTGTGCTGTCATAGACACCCAAAAATAGTACTTAAACCTCTAAAATTAATGTAGTAATGGAAGTAAGGGTCGAACCCACGAAGAGTGTGTAATTCAATATTTATGTTTCGTACAATGATTGTGGGGGATTTTGTATTCAAACAATTGTAAATAATTCAATTAATAACAATGCCAATTAAATTAACGAAAACAATCAAAAGACTAACCTTGGTTTAAGTCCACATCCACCATCGAAAATCCACAATTGATCATAGATACAAGGATAATTCAATTCATATTTCGAATATTCATCGTTGGATTTGATTCCTATTTCTTCTTAATTTTAGTTAATTAGAAACCAGCGTTCTAATTAACCCTAATTATTAAATAACCCCAAACCAGCGCTCAAGATTCAATTTAACAACAACTTTACACAATAGAGAAATCGATGAACTAGATAGCACAAACACTAGCGGTTACATTCAATCTATTTAAACATTCTTTTTAAGATTCAATAACCTCTATCGCAGAAAATAATCAAATTCTAGTGCTTCACAAGTTAAAGGGATCAAACAATTACGGATTTGATATTTAACTTAGCGGTAGATTGTTACAATCAATAAACTAGCGGGCCCTCTAGCAATTAAACGCAACAAATCATAGAAATAAATGCAGAAGAATATTCAATACTCAAAATATAAATCAAACAATAAGAAAAACTATTTAGATCTCACAATATGTGGTTCTGAGGCTTCCGTTTCCTTCAACCAAGTGTAAAAGTTTAGTTACAATTCATGAATCTAAGAGAAAAATGGAGAAGAATGAAGTTGGAGGTGTTCTCGTGTGTTTTGGGGTGTTTTTAGGGTTAAAAAGTCGTGCAAGATATGTTGCCAAAAGAGTTTGAGTCAATTTAGGAAACTTGAGATTCAGCATCAGGAAACAACCATGCGATCGCAAGGCATTAAGTTATGCTGTCGCAAGGAACAAATAAATTCAACCTTCAGACTCTCGGTAATGGTCTGTGCGATCGCGAGGAATTAAAGCCATGCGATCGCAAGGCTTTACAAAACTTCCTCTAGACAGCCTTCAGTATTTTGGTCGTAACTTTCTCTCCCGATGTCCGATTGAGGTGATTCATGATGCATTGGAAAGATAACTCAAAGGGCTACAACGTTTATTCAGATGGAATCTTCGAATTCGATTGTTTGATATGTCAAAAACTGGTCTCAATATGAGGATGAAAACCGGTGCAAAACTTTTCAACTTGAAAGTTGATATGTGATAATGTCTTGGCTATATTTCATCCCTTTGACTGCTTTCTTCATCCAATTGGCCTCTTGAACTCTCAAGTCTTCATCGTGAAGTTCGATACAACTTTTGAATATTTGCACTTTGGTTCCCGAACTATCGCTTTCTTTCATTTTGGTCTTTTTCCCCTCATTTCTTCCAACTTACGCCATATCCATCGAATTGCCACCTAAACCAAAATATCAGAATACTAAGTACATTTATGCATAAAATAGTTATATGAGCGCATTAAATAAAGATACAAAATGTGTATTTTATATTCCTATCAGGAATACTAGAAGGAAATTATTGAAAGTTAACTAAGAAATGAAATTACACAGTTCTATGTTTGAGAGTTAGTTTGATCTTTTTTTCCTAGTAGATTATTCTTTCTCTTTTATACGCTTTTGACAGTTTCTCTTGTAAAATCGTTTGGAAACTCCTGAAAACTGCCAATCATCTTGTAACTACCCACTTTCTCCATCGTAGATGACTTACAGTTTTCAATCGCTGCCATTACCCCATCTCTTATCTTCTTACAACCGAGATTCTTGGATCGTGGAATGTGATAAGATTACCCATTAACTGTTTTAATAACCGTTTCTTCGAACAGTAACCAAAACACTATATTCGCCCAGATTTTGAGCGTCATGCAAGCCTGAGCGATGACAGGCTCGCTAAGATCTTAGGTAGCGGTGGCAACGAGCCGAGCCGAGCCGAGCCCGAGCCGGGAAAAAAAAGCTCGGGCCGAGCCCGAGCTTTTTTGGACCGAGCTTTTTTCGGCCCGAGCCGAGCCGAGCCGGGCTCGGCCAAAAAAAATGAGGCTCGGCCCGAGCTTTCGGCCCGAGCCTTAGCGGGCCGAGCCAAGCCCGGGCCGAGCCGGCTCGGGTTTTTTTTTTCTTTCTTTTTTTTTTTTTTTTTTTTGTAAAAATTCATTACATGGATATTTGCTTATTCAAATGGACAGTGAACGTTGCAATTTACATTCTTTCCACCTGTAGACAATGACCTTTACATAAGGAAGTTATAAACAAAAATCTAATTGGAACGATTCTTTGAAGTTTGAACATAATATATAATGAAGTTTTAAAAATCTACATTTTAAAAAAATCTACTTTTTTGGTGGCACCTTATAGCCTAATATCGGAAAACATGTTAGATTTATAAATGACTAAATGAGTGACTATCCATTATAACAAAGTGATAAATCTTTTTTAATAACCGATTTGAAATTTCTTACAAATTTTAGTGGCCATTGCGGCATTGCCCATTGGTGAAATTAGCTCAATTTTTAAATGTAATCAAGTAATATAGATCACTAATAATTTCACTTAATAATTAATATAGAAGAATAAACGTGTGTAAATGAAAAAAAAATCTTACTTTAAATATTTAGGCACTTAGATTAATGAAATAGTAATAATGCAATAAATATTAAACAAACAAATATCACACATTTTCCAAAATAATCTAGTTGATAAATTATGAGATAAAATTGTAGCTTATAATTAGTTTATTAGTTTCATGATGAGAAGAATAAGTTGATTAAGTAAATTGTGATCATTTGTCTTAATTTAAGCCATTCATCCCCAATAATTTAGGTGTAAAATAAAAAGTGTTGGGCAAGGTTTTTTTTTTTTTTTTTTTTACGGGCCGGCCCGCGAGCCACACGGGCCGGCCCGGCTCGGGCCGACTCCTCAACATGAGGCTCGGCCCGAGCCTTGGCTCGGTTCCATCGAGCCCGAGCCGGGCCCGGCTCGGGCTTTTTCCGAGCCGAGCCCGAGCCGTCCGAGCCGCCGAGCTTTTTTGCCATCCCTAATCTTAGGCGTCTCATAGATTTGGGCGATGATAAGCCTCCATAGGCTTTGGCGATGATGGGTCTCCATTATATAATTCCGTTTTGGGTTTGAGTCTATCCTTCAAATTTTCTAGTTAGGCTTCATTTTTTGGACCATTTAATTGGACTTCATTTTTATATGTCACCAATAAATAATTTTCTTAGTTGGAAATTGATGGTATCAATAAGGAAGAAAGTCAAAGCGAAAATGCTCTCATCTCTTTTCTTTTTTAGAGGTTGAAATGCAATTTTGCCTCAAATAAATGTACTTGAAACAAAAAACAATTTTCACCCAATACAAACAAGTGCAATAGCCACGTGCACAGGATATGATTGGGGAGTCCCGGACCGGATTTAACTGGTCGGCATATCGTGTTCCAACAACCTGTCCCAACAGAGTTGGCGCCTGAAATTTCAATAGCTGAATTCTGGAATCTTTGTCGCTATTGAAATTGGTTCCAATGCCAAATTTCAAATAATTCAAAACTGAATCTTCCTTCGGTTTTCTTCCTTAATTGTAATTATCTGCTCTTTTCTATGCTGTTAGAGGGATTAATAATCAATCAATATTCGCGCGATCATACACGGCTAACCTACGGCGGCGCCACCAGCACTGCAGCCGTCTGCGGTATCTTATCCCGGTCATCTCCTCCATTTCCTCAGTTCTTCTCCTTCTCTTCATTTTTCTCTCTTTCTTCGCGCCTTCTCCTGTCCACAATGATCTTCTCCATCGTTCTCAACACTATTTCACGGTATCTTTTTTGCCCTTTCGATTTTATTTATTTATTCATCTATGTCATTGAATAATGGGTTCTTTTTAATGTGCAAGTGCATTTTTACATTGGTTTTTCTTCTTGTTATTTTTAGAGGAATTATGACGTTAATGAAGCGGATGAAATGCTAGTTTTTCGTGTGCCAGTAAGGGTTTCATCTGAATTTGTTTCCTTTTGTTTTAATGGTTTGGATTTAGTTGATTGCATCTTAGTTTTATATCTTTCTAAATGTGATATGAATTGGGTGCTGAGGATCTAGATATATGGAGGAGTATATGATCGTGATATTTGGAGTTCAAAAAACGCACAATTTTACAATGGATGCAGCAATGCAAGCAGTAAATTTGCAAGTGCGTGAACCTCATTACAGCTTTTAACTTCCTTTCTCATTGACACATACATGCATACATGTATATAATTTGGTACGCTTCTATGCTGTTATTTTTAGGTTTTATTTGTTGATTTTAGAATGTATTTTGCTTATTGAGATTTTATTCCGTCTTGTACTTTCAATTGATCATTTTACTGAACATTGGCCAAGTATTGCTGTTCTAATAATAGAATCTGAAGACGTCACACAGCCTAATCGTTACCTGGCAATTGCAACCAGTGGAGGTTTAAACCAACAAAGAACTGGGGTATGTTTTCCTGAATACATGTTTTCTTATTCATTTTTTATGGAGGAGTTTATGAATATTTGATGACCATCAATCTACATATTGGAAGGGAAAATTGCCTTATAATTTCTTTGCCTTCTTGTTTGAGAGTGGTTAATTGATTATGCAAAGCTTAAGACTTTATTGTTATTTTGCACAATTGAATTCAACTCCAAATTGTTAGAACTAAGAAACTTGTGAGTTATTAACAATCAACTATCACACTCATATTCGCACTAATGCTATAGTGTTGGGATCTGCATCTTTTCTTTACATACAAAAGATGAATTAGACAGATAAGTTTTCTGCCTTTGCTTTCTTTGTTCTTTTCATGTAGAGAGCCTCTTCAGTATTGAATCTCTATGAGAAAGAGTTATCTCTGGAACCATATAATGATGAACTAACTTATCTCCATTATCTCTGACCAGACCTGCACATACAAAGTCTGGTGATTATGATGGTAAATACTTACATAGTGGATTGAAAGTTTTATGCTTTTTAGATGGGTGATATTTCATTCTCCTTTGACATTTTAGTGTTTTGTCACCTTCTTATCAAATCCTAGATGCCAGAGATGCATCATGAACATAGTCAGTCATGCTATTGTATATTGCATGCATTGAACATGTCATGTTGGAACCATTCACGTGTACAATTATTTGATAAAGCTGGATTTTTCCCAGTCATTCATAGATAATGGAACTTGTGGTAGCTTTTGGTCTATTATTCCTTCCCTCCATGCTTAGCAAAGATATACACTTGATGCATGTTTGGCATGTTAGACTCAATGCTATAATATATAAGATTTTAGTTCATTGTTACTTTCTTATTACTGTCTAGCATTGCAAAGTACACCTTACCAGTCATTAGGTGTTATATTATATCTAAAGCATTATATGCTGAAATGTAGTTCTCGTAAATTGCTTTTTGTCCTTAACCATATGTCCTCTATTCTTAGTGAATGCTTTTAGGCATTGATTTTCGAGAAAGATAAAGGTACATATAATGGACGATCTTAGTAG
Organism: Fraxinus americana; assembly: GCA_035079005.1. Classification (NCBI taxonomy): domain Eukaryota; kingdom Viridiplantae; phylum Streptophyta; class Magnoliopsida; order Lamiales; family Oleaceae; genus Fraxinus; species Fraxinus americana. Next base: position 25,346,602 of record CM068720.1, read on the forward strand.
ACCATTTTATTTCTTTTCTACAAATGTATTAAGTATACTATAGATCTCAATGCTAAGTTCTAAATCTTAAGATGTTGCGTATCAATGATTTGGCAGATAACTGATTCTGTTGTTGCTGCTCGCATCCTGAATGCTACTCTTGTTGTCCCGAAGCTGGACAAAAGATCTTTCTGGAAGGATGACAGGTAAATTCTTGGAAACTTTGTTTGACTAAGCTTTAGTAATGCGATGATTTTGTCTAGGCTCGTAATGTTTCTTTCTTCTGCAGCAACTTTTCGGATATCTTCAATGTTGATTGGTTTATATCATATCTAGCAGAAGATGTCAAAATCATTAAAGAGCTTCCACCAAAGAGAGAGCAGATATGGACTCCACATAACATGAGAGTTCCACGAAAGTGCAATGAAGGATGCTATATTAAGCGTCTATTGCCTGTACTTACAAAGAAGCACGTAAGCTAGTGGATTGCTTAAAATTTTAACCTAAAATGAGCTCTTTATCTGTTATATACTTCAGTTGGAAGATACACCATTGTCATGCAAATAGATGCACAATGAAATTGTTGTAACTTACAATATTTTTTTTGTCCAATTATCATGTGTCAATTAAATGTTTCTCATGTATACATTTTAGTTATAAACGTGAATGACCAAGAATTTGAGATGGATGCCATGTCTCAAACATAATTGTGTCACCGTATGGCATTTGTAGGTGTCAGCTCTTAGTGTTGATTTCTAAACTGTGACATAGGGAGAGAGCTCTGACACAGCGGCATACTGCTTCTAAGTCAACATGATACTGCTTCAAATTTAGGTGCATTTGAAGATTGAAGACTTTGAACCGTTTTACACATTTATCATATTACTCTCTAGTAGATGAAGTTCATCTATTTAGATAGTAGTAAACTAATGGAGTGAAATCTGAAAGAGGAAAACTGAGATAATATGTGGAACCCTTTTAAGAGCCACTTCTTGTTGTCTTATTGGAACTGGAATTAACTTCCATCCACCAGGCCTCTTAAGTACTTTCTTAGTTCAACATTTAGTTTTGACTACTCGGAATGGTATGACAGTTAATTGATATTCTAACCGTGACTTATGTCTTACCATTGTGTTATTGTACCATTGATGACTATTATTTATTTTGTATTTTGAGCTAGACTTTCAGAGATGCATAGTTTTGTTAAAATTTTGGCCAAAAAGGTTTTGCAGTTTCCAATATCTATACCAACCCTCATTTTCTGCCTCCTTATTTCCCACATTCAAGTTAGGGTAGGTATATCATGCAGAGCTGTTGGTTTTTTTCATTTTATCAAAAAGTTGAACAATGGTTTTTCGTGTTGATGACCTACAATGAAATGTCAAGTACTAGTATACTTGAATTAGTCCTTGTTCTGGAATTAGGACCTTTTGAAATTCTCTCCTTTTAACTATATTCTACTTTTTTTGTTGTTAGATTATTGTTGTTCCAAGCTAGTAATGTATGGTATACTTTTGTGACAGGCTGTGCAGTTGTCAAAATTTGACTATAGACTTTCTAATAGGTTGAAGGCAGAACTGCAAAAGCTTAGATGCCGAGTCAATTACCATGCTTTGAAGTTCACTAACCCCATCCTTGAAATGGGAGCAAAATTAGTGAAGAGAATGAGAATCACGAGCAAGCGTTATATTGCTCTTCACCTAAGGTAGTGAAACGATCCTTGCTTCTGTGGTTTTCTGATTTCTATTTCAAGCCCTTCACTTCTCTTTGAACGGTCATTTCAAAAGACAGATTCCTGTTTGGGACAAGGTGTTTGCAGACTGAAAACAGATTTGCTTTGTTTTGAAAAATAATTGAACCCATTGTCATCTCATATATTGTGTAAGAATATTCTGCAGTTCTACGAGTTTTGGCTTTAAGAAGCTGATCTCAACCTGCTTATCACCATGACTTAATATGGTGATTTAACAAGAAAGTCTGTTCTTTGATTTGTTGTTTTAACAAGGAAGACTTTTTTGCTTAATATGTTGTTTTAACAAAGAATAACAAAGATGAGAAAGTATCTCAGGTCAGATTTTCTGTTTACAGGTTTGAACCTGATATGCTTGCATTCTCTGGATGTTATTATGGTGGAGGAGATGAGGAGAAGAGGGAACTGGGTAAATTACGGAGGAGGTGGAAAACATTACATGTAAGTATTCATATATTATTTTTGAAGATCAAATTATGTAAATCAGATTGAGTGATGCTTGTGATATATATTTGAAAAAACAGAGATATGTTGGTGAGGTTGGTCATCTTTGTTACACTTCCAGCATCTTTGATTCTTCCACGTCCTTGCTATTTCTTTAAATTTTCTGCATTTGGCTTTTTAAGACAAGTTCTTGATAGCGGGGAAAAGATTGGTGTGTAAATCAGTACCTCCATCTACAAGGAATAATTTAATGCTGCAAACAACTTCGAGGTTTTCCATTTGAATTAGGATATGATATGCGATGACTGTTCGAACCATTAAGCAATTTAAGATATTTATTTATGGGGATGTATTTGAAAGGTGTTTTGTTCTCTTGTGTAGTTTAAAAGTACCAGGACAATCACCACAATGTGCTGTCGCATGTTGGAATAACGCAAACAAGTATTTTTCTGATTGAATGCAGGGATTTGAATAATATAGTCTCATTGTGTATTTGAGTCTGTCTCCTCGTTTGCAGGCAGAGGAACCATGCTCATTTGTATATCCAGTTTCACAAAAAGTTCTATAATTTAACAGGAAATATGAAGCATATATGAGATATATTGTGATTCAATTTGCAGAATAGCAATCCAGATAGGGGGAGGAGGCAAGGAAGATGCCCTCTTACTCCTGAGGAAGTTGGTTTGATGCTAAGAGCACTTGGATTCGGGAGAGATACTCATATATATGTGGCATCTGGAGAAGTATATAGAGGCGAAGAATCACTGGCCCCTTTAAAGGCACTTTTCCCTAACTTCTATTCTAAAGAAACAATATCAAGGAAGGAGGAGTTGGAACCATTTTCTGCATTTTCCGCTCGCATGGCTGCATTAGACTTTATAGTTTGTGACGAAAGTGATGTATTTGTTACCAATAACAATGGAAATATGGCAAAAATTATAGCAGGGAGAAGGTATATGCTTTCTATTTTCTATTTTCTTTCCTGCCTAATTTTTGGTGTAATCCATCATAAATGTCAGTTGCTCATGACTGAGTTTATTTCTAATTTTTGCAGGAGATATTTTGGTCATAAACCTAGTATTCGTCCAAATGCTAAAAAACTATACAAGTTGTTCATGAACCGTGATAACATGACTTGGGAGGAATTCGCTTCTAATGTTCGTACATTTCAAAAAGGTTTTATGGGAGAGCCAAAGGAGATTAAGCCAGGGAAGGGGGAATTTCATGAATACCCAACTGCCTGCATCTGTGAAGATTCCAAGGCTAAAGCAAAGATGAGTCCAGGTCCACAAAAACTTGGTACGGTATCTGTTCCAGACAAGAGAAACGTGGATGTAGTTGTTAAAGATCAAAACATGGACAATGAACGGGAATGGTCTGATCCTGAATATGAGGACGATACAAGTAATAAGCAGCAAGAAGACTCGTATAATGAAGCCAGCTTGGATGAGGAGCTCGAGTTGGATGAGTTGCTTCCGGATTGAATAACTTCATGGGGACCCTTTCCATATGGAAATTCCGGCCCCCTCGTACTTGTTCAACAAGGTGAATCGTCTTGTGGAAGAATGCAAATTTTGTTCAGAAAACACACTTTATATTACACTCAAAGACTTTTCCTAGAGGTAAAAATGCAACCTTCAAGGAGTACGAGGCCCCTATTCTTTTGCGATTACAATGGAGGATTTAGCAAAAAAGGGCAGTGGTGGCTGCAGCAGAGCAAGAAGACTCAGCCAAACAGTTTGAGCAAACATGGTGAGACCATTTACTAATTGGAGGCATATTTATGCTTTTTTTTAACATATTTTAGGCAGATTGTTTTTAGATAGTTAGAGTAAGCCAAGTTTTTTGTCTTGTTATATAGAGCCTTGGGAGATTTTTGGTGGCCTATGTAAATTATTTTATTTTTTAATTTAATATTGAACTATATAATATTCTACTTGTCCCTATAATAAATAATCTAATTACTAGCTCGAGTTCTGATTGGAACTAATATTTTTATGTATTTATAAACCGAATTATTATTTTTTAATTTAATATTAAACTATCTAATATTCTACTTGCCCATATAATAAATAATCTAATTACTAGCTCGAATTCTGAGTGGAACTACTATTTTCATGTATTTCTGAACCGATCTCTTTGTATGCACGAGTCACATTTTTCTTCATCAGGAATATCTAATGTCATGTTATCTCAAGATTTGGATGAAGTTCATACCTCCTATTTGTTAGGTTTTCAGTTGTATTGACAATTATTTAAACAAAATGATTATTATAAAAGTTGTAAAAGTAAAGAAGTCTTTTGAAGTGTTGTATAGATGAACTATAAGTCTTTAGGTTCAAGTATGGAATATGGAAAAAGAGTTACCAGATTTACGCTAGTCTGCCACCAAACTGATGCTCGAGTATCCAAAACAGAATCATTGTCATCCGACTATTACTGGAGCGACACGCCTGTCGCTCGTCGGCGCTCGAGCTATGATGTTATACGTGAAACTCTAGTTCGCGATTTTCAAGAGTTATATCTATCATATTCTATCCAAATATCTCATATTATAAATACCCAATGCCCATTACTTTTTTGTGTGTGGTTGATCATTATAATACATCCTCATAACATCATTCCAAGATCCAAGAACATATCCAAACATTGAGATTAAATATTTGATTCTTGAGATCAATCAACCACAAATTGGGAAAAACATCAAATTCAAATAATCCAAAACACTCACTTTCTAAATATAATCATGAAGATACTTTCTCAATAGTTTTCAGATTGAGGGAGTTGGATCAGAAGTACAGGAAAAGTACAAGAATAAGGTGTTCTTGGTGATCCACAGGAGATACACCATTTCAGAATATCAGAAGCAGGTGTGAGTGCAGCACGTTCCAACAGGTCTTGGAGTTGTATGAATTAGATCAGCGAGTCTAGTGGGTTTTTTAGATTGTATCATAATGTAAGTTCTTATTATCTATAGTGAAAATTATTGGCTTGGTCCATAGTTTTTAATTTTGGAAAGGATTTTCTCAATCAACAAATCTTGTGTTATTCACTATTTTATTTATTATTGTGCCAATTCAATATAGGATAATATTGATTTGATTGACCAAACATCTAGAACAATTAAAAAGTAAATCGTTAAGTTTTAATTTCGCGTTATTCACTTATTACCCCCTAGGTGATTTCAGGGTCGGACTCGTAACTTTCACTATTAAATTATAATCTCTCCTTGTTTCCCCTTGGTGTTAGATAACTTTTTTTTTTTTTTCGAAAAAAATACATTGTCTTCTCCTAGTCATTTATATTTTATGGAGAGCAAAGGTATAGTATTCAATGTACATGTAACATGGTGTTTTATAAGGACATGATAATTATGTCCTTGTTTCATATTTTGCATTTCTTTCTTTAACATCATAATTATGGATTGAGCTCTTGATTGATTCTCATTATTTTCAAAATACATTTTCTCTTCTTTTTTTTCGACTACACAATCTTTAATAAAATAATATTACACACAAATCCAAATTTTTCCTTATTTTTTAACCACACATTTTTCATCAACTACTATTCAAAAATGCATTCTTTGCCAAATAATGAGGCTCAAACAAGACCTGAATAATACTATTATATTGCACAGTATTGTGCTTGAAACCTAGACTAACGTCATGTTAGAAACTTTTCCAACCTTTCTATATGCCAGATGGATTGGCTGCTTATGAACTTGTGGCAGATGGAAGACTCAATTTGTAAAGTGTCCCTTGAATTCACGGTCACATAGCATTTTCCTTATATATTTGTCTGTTTTGCATCTCTTCTAAGTGAAGGTATTGAACATACGAGTGAGTGATCTTTCTTCATTTTTGACTTTATACACCGCAATTGCAGTCTGCAGATGGGTTTGTTAGGACGTTACTCGTCCCATTTAATCGAAGTTAGAATTATACACATACATTTTCCACCACAGTATGCAAGTATACAGGTACACTTTCCTCCATGTCTAGCGAGTCAAACATTATATCGTCTAAGTACCCATTTGACAAGAATTTTAAAAAGTCGTAAGCTTTGTTTTTTGACTAAAAAGTTTCTTTTAAATATATTTGGATAATCTTTTGGATGTACTTTATCGAGTTTTGGAGGAAAGTGATCTAAGATAACTTTCTCACGAAACTTTTCATTTAGAAATAGAAGTAAAATCTAAAGTCTGCCGAACGAGTTTTAGATTTCATAGATGGTAAAAGAATTATACTCTGATGACAAGTTTAATGTAAATTAGATTAAACAATACTATTCAATACTAATACTGCGTCACACATTAAATATGTTATAAAAGTCAACGAATTCGAGAAACGTTTCTTACCTTTTGGATTGAGAATAGAAATTTGTGCACATACTCCAAATCATTTTTTGTGGATTTAAGATGATCATTTTGTAATGATTTCAACCAAGAGAAATGGAAAAATGCTGTTGGTGAGTGAAGTGACATTGATCTTATCCAAGTGCACAAGAATGAGTAATTCTTCAGGGTTTTTGGTTTGCTCGTTCAGTGGCAGAAATCTTATGTTTAGATCCACGTGGTACTATTTTTCACCAAGAATGCCTTGTCATCTCTTGTTTGACACGTAAGTTTCAAACATTTTCATCTTATCCATGAATCTTTGACAGGTCATCAGTCAACCTAGTGCCAACACGTGGAATAGCAAAGAAAACATGGGAGATGCTGTCAATTTTCTTAAAGTTTGATGACCACAACCCATTTTTTCTTTCTTTGGCTGCTTGATTTTTGTGGTTCATGTTTACAATTCCAATCTCAATTTAAAAAAAGAAAAAAGATTTACCTTTTTGGCACTTTAGTGCTCAAATTTAAGATATTTTCTATAGCTTCTTCAATTATTTAAACTGCTTAATTTATGCTAAATTGTTCTATAGTTCCGCAAAAATGAATTTCACTTGAGATTATCGGACATGAGTTCAAGTTAGAAAGTGAAATCTAGCTCTACCTAATGGATATGTGAGAGCTACTTGACGATTTACAAATATATGGATAGTTTTGTTATTAGGATTAGAGTAGGGGTGTAAGCGGTCCGATTTTTGCGATTTTTGACAAATTTTCAAATCAAACCATTTTGACCGGTTTGAAAAAAAACTTAAACCTAAACCTAACGGTTTGGTCCGATTTTAAATCGCCGGTTTCGCGTATATTTTTTTCCTGTCTAGTATCTACTTTTATACCATTAATTCAATATATATTTATACCTTACTAGAAATAAATCTAAAACAAACTAAATATATTTACTATAAATTTATATAACAACAAAATAAAAGTAAAATCACAACAAACTAAAGCATGGTTTTTTACTCGCCCTTTTGACATTTTAGGATAATACTTTACGATAAAGATACAATACAAGTTCACTAAAATAAATATAAGGTCAAAAAAAACATAATAATGTCCTTTTTAACTAGCAAAAGAAATAAACGAATTAATTTTGTCACATACTCAAGAAACATCAAATTTTGTCACAGAACTAGAAAATGGAAGAAACATTCACATGCTCAAGAAGCCACATAACTCATAATCAATTTTGTCCGTCTTACACAAAAAAAAAATTTAATTAGTAAATTGGAAAAAAAAAAAGAATTAAGACACGGATCCATCTAATAATGGCTTCCAAAAGACAAGCTGCAAATATTTTTTCTACCCCATTCCACTATATATACCCACCTTCATCTTTTGCAATTTAACACGGAATTATACATATTCTCTCATATGTAAACAAATGTCTTTTGTGCACCTGATAGCCAAATTTCAACTTTAAGCCTTACTCACGATCACTAAATATGTAAAAAAATTTCAACTAGAAAGTAACAAAATTTCAATTTTAAGCCTTAATCACGATCAAATAAATATGCAAGAACCTGAAATAGTCTAATAATACCAGCGAATGTACACTACCGGCGACTGGGAGGTTCGAGATTTCGAGGGCGTTGATGATTTGGAGGAAACCGGAGGCGCCGCGGGGAGCGAGGCTGCGACCAGCGAGTTGCGAGTGAGAGAAAAGGAAATTGGAAGATTAGAGTTGTGACTTGTGAGTATATGGACTTGGGTTGAGTTGTTTAGTGCTACTTCTTTCAAATTTGGGCATTTTTTTAAATATATAATTAGGCTTGGGCGGGTCGTAAATCTTTATAATTAATAGAAAATTAGAAATTGACAAAAATACCTACAAAATGACAAAATTATTCAATTTTACAAAATTGAAATTTTGGATAAATTTTCAAAAAAAATTAATTTTTTATTTTTTTATTTTATATATTTTTCGTTGGTCCTGTTTGATTTCAAATCATAATTAAAATTTTCAAATCTAAACCAAACCGTTTTTGACCGGTTTGATTTGGTTCAAAACCATTTCGTTTACGGGTCCACGTGGCACCAAACGACGGTTTTGAAATTGCGGTTTCGGTTCGATTTTTCGGTTTTTGCTTACAACCCTTTATTTAAACTGCTTAATTTATGCTGAATTGTTCTATAGTTCCGTAAAAATGAATTTCACTTGAGATTATCGGACATGAGTTCAAGTTAGAAAGTGAAATCTAGCTCTACCTAATGGATATGTGAGAGCTACTTGACGATTTACAAATATATGGATAGTTTTGTTAGGATTAGTTGTGTTTATTATGCCTATGTTTGACAACCATTTTTTTCAAATTTTTTTTATAATCATTTTTAACCACATATTCACACATACAATATTCTACACGCAAATTCAATACTTATTCATATTTTTTAACCACATAGTTTCCTAAAAATCAATGTTTAAAACTCCATTTTCCACAAAAAAAAAAAAAAAAAGTTGTTAAACAGACATTTAAGAAGATGAAAAATAAGTGAATATTCCTACTTTTTTTTTTAATCATTGAAACGAAATTAATATTATATGTTTGACCAAATATTAATACAAGGTAATATGTTTGATTTTGCAAAACACAACCAAGGAGTAGTCTAACATTTGTGATAGTTTTAATAGTGATTTTTTAGGGGAAATTGTTTTGGAATAGTGATTTTTTGGAGTGTTGTTAAAAAATAAGATTTTTTTTTTTTTTTTTGAATTCACGTGTAAATTATTTTATGAAAAAATATATAATTAAAAATGAATTTTGAAAAAAGAGTTTTTTTTTTTTTTTTTTTAAATGGAGCACATGGGCTAATTATCCCATAAAACCAATAAATTTGATTTCTTGGTTAGCTACAAAATATCTATAAGTAATGTTATTTAGTTCTACTGGAATTATAACTCCAATTTAGATATTGCTATTGTGGTATTAAATAATATGTGAGATTAAATAAGTAATTTAATTTCATATTTCATTACTCAATACCATCATACACCATCTAAATTGGGATCGTAACCAGGGGCGGACCTGGGGGGTGGGGGGTCCTGGGGAGCAAGTGCCCCCCAAACTTTTGAAATTTTTTTTTTTATAAAATCGTGTTTGGTATCGATTGAAATCTAAATTTTAATTTAAATCAAATTTAACAATTAATTTTAATAACATATTTCATGGAATCCATATATGTTTAACTTTTATCAAAATTTACTAAAAATTGATTTTGATCTCCATCAAATAGGGGCAAAATCACAATAATTTTGAATTTCGATAACATGCTAATTTTAAAAATTCTCCAATGATCGTATGCTAATCGAATATACAAATTGTTTATATCATCTCAAAACTTATTTCGAAAACTACATTATGGGCATATCGAATAGTCCAAATAAATTTGGAAAATAGTTAAAAATACGTTAAACCTGAGTCTTCAAAAAAAGACATCTAACTCGTATTTTTTTTAAATTCAATTATTTCATTAATATTTATTATTTTTGCGATACAAATTTTTCAATGTAATTTTCATCATTTTATTAGGAAATTTTACATGGAATATGACATAATTTTTTTTTCAAAATTTTACATTCGAAAAAGTCATATTCCATGTAAATTTTCAAATGTAAAATCATATGGGGTATGATTTTTTTGGACGTAAATTTTTTATTGTAAAATTTCTTCCAACTTTTTTGCAAGTTCAATTGTGCCCCCTAACTTTTAAGTTCTGCGTCCGCCCCTGATCGTAACCCCAGTAAATCTACGTAGCATTGCTCAATATCTATCGGCTTATCATTTTATAAGGACAATAAGATATATTTTTATATAAAAAGGATAAGAAGACAGAGCTTTTAAATGCGCCTTAACTTATTTTTATTATTTTATGCACTATTGGTCCTGAGACTATTGTCTGAACATTTTAATGTTCAACCTTTAAAAAAATTAACAATGTTACAACTTTCGTTTCAGTTGCACAATCAATTCTGAGACAAAAATTGTCAAATTTTCTTAATCATCACGTGATCATTGTACATGCCCTGTTTGTTTCGAATTAAAATCAAATTTTAATTTAAGTGAAAGTCATACAATCAATATTAACCACATCTTTCATGGGTTTCACAACTTTTCAACCACACATTTCAAAATTTTTTATCACAATTTACTAAAAATCTAAGTTTAATCACCACCAAACACCCACCGTATGTCTAATGTTATAAAGTAAAATTTTATTTTCCAACTTCCCATGGAGTTGAAATTTAAAGAGAAACATATTTTTGAGAGGTACATAACAATTTCACAAAGAGTTAAGACTTAGAAATTGATTGTTCATCTAGTTTGATAATGAGATTTTTCCTCCTACCAAATTTGATAAGTTTATCACAACCCTTAAGATAATGTAACGGCCTATGTCTATTAAAATCTTTATACGCACATCCAATCACTCCGATAAATCTTTTAATAGATTTAATCATTAAGAGTTGTAAATTCGTTGATAGAAAGAACGATCTCTCGAAAAATATGTGGACCAACACTTTTTTTTTTCATAAATAATTTTGTTCATTATGGAGATAGACATAGTGATGGAATTTGAAATTAAAGTTAAATATGCTCCAACCAAAATAAATTAAAACTTAATGGCTAGGGATGGCAACGGGACGGGGCCGGGGAAAGGGAGGGCCAGGGCGGCGCGACGGTATGTCCATTCCCCGTTTATTCCCCCATTTAATATTTTTTCTTTTTTTTAAGTTTTTGATAATTTATTTTTAGTGCCCATATTCATTAGATTTGAACAAATAAATTTAGTTGCTATTTTCTATTAGAACTAATAAAAAATTTCATTTAAAGTATTGAATTCTATAAAAAAAAAAATTTTTTTTTTTAAGCAGGGCAGGGTGGGGCAGGGACCCCGTTACCCGTCCTGCTTGATTCACATTCTTAAAACAGATGCATTCTTTCAAAACTTATTTTCAACCGCACATACTTCAATAACAAAAATGCTTAATATACAATCAAAATTGTACAGCAATTTTGACAACCCTCTCTCATGGGTGGGGCCGCGATTATTTCAATTGTGGACTCTACCAAACGTATTTGAGAGGGCTGTCAAAATTGATGTAATTCTAGCATTGTTCCTTCAATAAAATACATTATTTTTCATCATATCACATCATAAAATGCATTATTTTCTCAATAATGTGCCGAAATTCTTGAGATTTATGATGAGTTGGTGAATGAAACATGCCGATATCCTCAGTGAATCATAAAATGCCACGTGGAAAATCAAGAACGGGAATCTGGATTCAAATCTGAAATTCCGGGCCCACACCCCTCTCCTCCTCTCTGCTTTGCTCACGTGTCTGCTTCAGTCCCGGGATTTGCAACCTTTTGTTTTGTTTCATTCCCCCATCAACCCTACAATTAACCCATTTCAGAATTTCACACACTCCTCTCCAATTTTTTAATGTAGTCAAGAATATATAGATACATCATATATGTACAAATCGTGTCTATATATATATATGTACGTATTCACGGCATCAAGCAGCAGATTGATTAGCTTCAAATCAAGAGTGAAATCTGTGTCCCAAACCAAATACAAAGATTCTCTCCAATTTTTTCTCCACCAATGCCTGTACTTCCCTACTCTCACTATCCCTCTTATTAATCAATCTGCTGTTTTTTTTCACATATTTATTTTCGAAAATAGGAAAACCCAGTAGAGATTTCTTGAATCTAGGGTTTAGTCGAGTGAAGCTTCTGCACCGATTTTCTGGTCAATGGCATATCTGTGAAAAAAAAAAAAGAGGATATATGGCAGCTGCTGCGGCTTCTAGGGGATTCATGACGCCGTTTAATTTGAGGCTGAGGAGAAGTGATGTGGCGGCTTTGAATGATAAGAATGGGGTTTTGGAAGTGCGGAGGAAGAAGAGGAGGCTGTTGATGAGTGATTGGGGGGTCGTTAAGTGTTGCTGTTCGGATTCGGTTGTTCCGATTCGGATGGCTACAGGATCGGGTAAGAATGTGGAGAAGTCTGAGGACTGGAGAGTCGACATGAAGCAGAGTCAGAATTCTCGGGTTCGGGCCCCGGCTATGCGCTTTGCTTCTCATCAGTATGTCTTCTGTTTTTTTATTTTTTCTTCTATTATATTCAATTTCTCTTTATCTTTTGGTTAACGAGGAACATAGAACAAAGAAGTTCCCTTTTCATTAAACAAAAGGTTTCAAAAGGTTACTATTCCTGTAAAAGAAGAAAAAGTGGATTATCCCTTTTAAAAGGATAGCTAAATTCTACTTGTAAAGAGCTGAATTTTTTTCCAAAGCATTGGAATCGAGTAAACAGTGAACTTGCTAAATAAAAGATATTGACTTTGCAGTAGTAATTGTGATAGCAACATGCTCTGTTTTCCTCTATATTGAGAAAAAATCTTTGGAATATGTGAAAATACATAATATCAATTTGTAACTAGCACTGCCAAGTTTTGATTATTTGCAATAGAATGGAAGAATTGGTATATGTCGTGGTTTCTTCTTCCAATAAACCAAAGAACTTGCGTAGTTCTAGCATGTATATGTACACGTACATGTACATATTTGTACTGTTCAGCAAAGTCATGCAGCTGCATCAGATATGTAGAACATTTCAACATAAAGGAAGAAGAAAGAGAATACTCAGAAAGATCCAAAATAAAGCAAGGGGGAAATGAAAAATTAGCAAGCGCAACAGTAAAATGTCACTAAAATGATACATTTTGTAAGATTATATTGATTTAAAAATGCAATAAATTTTAATTTTTGACACAAAGATATTGTACTTCACCAGTGAGGTGTTTCCATGAATGTTTGCTGCATAAAGCGTCAAATGATTCCTTAGTTTACATACTAAAGATTGATATATAGTAGCTTTATAGTGGGTCCATGGTATCAGGTATGTGAGGTTGGAGAAGGCTATGTTTGAGTAGCGTATGAGTGGTTTTGTGATGCCATAATACCGAGGGAAATTATATGAATTTGTAACTAGGAGACACGAGTGTGATTAGGATACTTGGCATAAGTGATAGGACTGTGACCTATTGTCTTTCAGAAGGTTTATATGGAAAAAAGAATTATTTGATGAAAAAGTAATATTTCAAACCCCCATTGCAATGCAAGATATATATCAGATCAAAGTTTATTATTTTTTGAAAATTTTATTGATGTTGCAGACCTCGATTTATTTCAAAACAAGATAAATTCTTTCCTCGCTGCAGTCCAAGAAATTCAGGTCCTCAGTCTCGTGATTCTCCCCCTAAACGAGGTAATATGCATTTCGATTCCCATGCTCGGTATTCTAATAATGTCATATTTCAGTTCAGACAATCATAGGACTATCTAGGAGCATCTTATTGTTGCATATGCATATGAATGATGTTAATTATTGGTTCTTACGTGTAATCTGACAAGATATGTTGTGCTTCCTACTCCTTTGATTGTAGATACCGGTATTGCAAATGAGAAAGACTGGGGTATCAGTTTGTTAAATGAAAATGTTAATGAATCTGGGACCAATGAAGATGGCAGTACTTGGTATCGAGAAAGTGGGGAGGATCTTGGAGAAAATGGTTACAGATGTAGATGGACGAGAATGGGTGGTCAGAGCAATGATGGCACCTCAGAGTGGAAAGAAACTGTGCGTACTTATTATTATATGATGTTTCTATGAATGTTATTGTGAAATGGGTGCGCAAAGGATTTTGGAGTTTTCTAATGTGAACAAACCTAAAGAAGAACAATGCTCTATGCATTTTACTTGCACTTGTTATTATTCCTTTACTTCTTTATTTTATTTTGCATTGACATTGAAGTACACTAATGAGAATTAATTTCAAGGGTTCAAAGAATTATATTCCTCTGTGACCATTTAAGACCACTGATATTTTATCTCAGAACTACAGATATAGCTTTGGGCAAGAACCGCAAAGTTAAAATGCCATTCTTGATGAAGCGTATAATACATAAGGAATAGCTGAACTCATAAAATTGGTGTCCATTTTAAGGTGAAAGGTGGGTGGTGGAAGGAAGGAAGTGAAGAGAAAAATAAAGAAACAAAGAGGTTAAATATGCATTCTCCCAATGTATCATTGATATTAATGCTCCCAACTTGAACATGGTTTTGTTTGTCTGTGTGTGGAAGAGATAGTGGGATGGATTTATTTTTAAAATTTTTTTCTTTCTTTCTTTTTTATGTGTGCATGTGAAGGTCTTCATGAGAAGTCATTGTTTGTCCAACCTCGAAATTAGCAAAAGAAAAGATGAATTTTTCATAAAAGTACGAAAAGATCTGTAGCTTCAAGTCTGGTGAAACTGAAAGGCAATGAAAACAATCATGGTAATTTTGGTGGGGGTAGATTACAATATTGCTAATGAAAATTTTTTGTTTATTGCTTTAAGCTGTGGTTGCTATAGAATTTCCTCAGATTATGCACAATAACCGAACCCCTGTTTTTAGAAGTTTCAGAAGAAAAAATGATGACTTAAAAAGTTAAGGATAGGCAGGATGGGGGATTCTAACTTCACCTGAGAAAAATATACTGTGCTGGTTATGAAGGCCACACAACAGTCTTAGTAATTATCATGCAAGAATTCAGAATGACATAATAGAAGTTAATTTATAGAATATTGGAGTGTATTAAGAAATGGGTAGTATGATATATCTAATTAGTTCCCCCAACGGTCACCAGTTCGAGTTCCCTCAGGACCACTGAGGTGAGTACCCGACCGTAAACTTCAGGGCCCGTGGGATTAGTCGAGGTGCGCGCAAGTTGGCCCGGATATCCACGGTTATTAAAAAAAAAAAGAAAAAAAGAAATATCTAATCAGTTCATTTTAATTGCAATGTGTTGCTTGGAAGTGAATATCCTTGTCACCTATCTTTCTGCTGCAAAAGGTGATATTATTTCAAGCAGTGTTAACTCATTTATGATGGTTAGTTAACACTATCAGATCATCATATGCCAAAAGCGGAAAGAATAAAAGATTGTGTTTCGTGTCTCTGATATTAGAAACTAAGTTGTGGTTCTACAAGTGATGAATTCACGACACTTTGCCAACTTTGTCTTACCATTTGGATTCACTCAAAAGCCTAATTTTTTGTTTATCGTGGATCGTATATCTTGCGTAGAATGTGGAGTTGACTGGCCTTAAAACTAAACCTGTACTCGAAAAAGTAGCCTGCATCATTGTTCTTCCATCATTCTCCAACTTCTAACACTTCTGTGGATACTTCTGCTTGTTTCTCTTCTACTTTTTTGAATAGAAGTTAGATATTGAACTAAAGTAAGCTTATATTAGAGAGTAACTATGCTTGGTAGAATACTATTTGTGGGAAATTAGAAACCTAAAGAACACTATTGGTAGAATACTATCATTGCTTTTATCTTAGAATAACATTTTCATAATTTGCCTGGATAAAATATGTACTCTGCGCACATGTTCTGCATAAGCCTAAATAGGTCCTCATTCATGTAAGCAATGTGATCTCGATAGAACAAGTCAAAAGAGGGAAAGTTAGACCAAAACTAGCTATGAACCGAATAGAGAGGCTAGAACAGGATTCAAGTAGTTGATCTCAAACATATTGGGAACTAGAGTTAGTTCGTTGTTGAATGTTTAAGTCTGTTCAAACATAAAAATAAGCTTGTCATAATCTGATCCAGTTTTTTTGTCTTGGGCAGTGCTGCCTTTCTGCATGAATTGATGTCTAGACCCAATAGCATTGTTTACAGTATCATATGGTTTGTGCTAATTATAATATAAGATGTGATTTTTCATATATATTAATTTCTTATGACCTTATCAAGTATCATCCCAGGTGGATGCATTTAATTGGATTTGTTGATCTCCTTGACAGTGGTGGGAGAAAAGTGATTGGACTGGATACAAAGAGCTAGGTACTGGAAGTTGGTTGTATTTTTTTGGAATTTTCAGCTTTGCCGGTTAATTCTTCTATTGGGCACCTTCTTTTGTCGCTTCTACTAGAAGATCTCGAGGCAGTTATCTTCCTGCAGTGAAAATTTGCAATTGTTTGATCTATGACAGGTGTAGAGAAATCTGGAAGGAATGCGGAAGGAGATTCTTGGTGGGAAACATGGCGAGAAGTTCTTCACCAAGATGAATGGAGGTTTGGCTCTTAATGTCCTCCCCTTTCTCTCTTTCACATTCTTTATTACCTTAAAAATCTTAAAAGAATCTGTAATTATAATTTCTTGGTTTCCCAACTACATAGTTTTTCAACACAACAATATTAATCCACTCTTAAACTGCAGTAACCTAGCTAGGATAGAGCGAAGTGCACAGAAACAAGCAAAATCAGGAACAGAAAATGCAGGGTGGTATGAAAATTGGTAAGGAAAATTTTTCATATCATTTCTTTTATCTTCCAGCGAAAATATCTGATCAAAGTTAGTCAAAAATATGCTTTCTATACAGGTGGGAAAAATATGATGCTAAAGGCTGGACTGAGAAAGGGGCACATAAATACGGTAGATTGAATGAACAATCATGGTGGGAAAAGTGGGGAGAGCATTATGATGGAAGAGGATCAGTCCTAAAATGGTATCTTTTTCTTTACGTCACTTTCTTCCAGGATATAGCTTGTCATACCTATGTTTCTATTTATTTTTTTCTTTCTAATTGGTCAGGACCTAGGTCAAGATATAACGACATTGAAATCTTTCAGCTAAATTACTCAGCACCTTTAGAATCTCTTCAGAAATTTGCCTATTGATTCCTGTTTCTTTTTTTTTTGTCTTTGGACCTTTTATAAGGTTACCAGTGCCATGCTAGGGAATTGTTTTTTGTTTCATAATTTTGTTCCACAGTGGGTAGAAAGTTCCATATCAATAATGAAGGAGCACAACAGTTATGTAAATCTTGATGCTGAACTTTGTTTAGCCGAAGAAAAACTCATTTTAGGATGTGTCTTTCCGTTCCTATTCATCACTGTGATTGCATGAAAAACATACACAGGAACTGTTGAAACTTATGGTGGCATGGATAGTAAAATTGTGGCTTTCTGGAAATTTCGAACTGGCTGTTTCTTCTGTAGGTTACTGAAGTTTCGTTTTGCTTATCTCCAGGACAGACAAATGGGCTGAGACTGAACTTGGTACCAAGTGGGGAGACAAGTGGGAAGAAAAATTCTTTGCTGGCATTGGTTCACGTCAAGGGGAGACATGGCATGTATCACCCAGTGGTGAAAGTACGTGTACTCCTTACTCTATTGTACGGCAATCTTTTGCTTTATGATCACTTGCCTGCTGAAATGTAAACCCATCAAGAAATGAGACATTCTATGCTTGATATATATTTTATTCTTTATATGTACATATAAAAAAGTAAGAACTTACTTTTCAAAAAAAATAAAAATAAAAATAATAAAAAAAATTGATAATAATTATAATAATAATATCTAAACATATTATATGCATGTTTGTAAAAGCTGAAACTATAATTTGAGCTGGTCAAACATCATTTTTAACTGGTTAGTGACCTGGCTTTGAGTCTCATTTGGAAAGGGGTGAAATTCAAAACCAAGTACCGTGAGCATTTTTTTTGGAGAGAAGGGGCAGAATAGTTAAAGTGAAATGAAAAGAATAAATTGTACAGTAAGATGTCATTTTTTTGTCGGATGAAATAAATAAAGAAGTGGCTTTTTGAAAGAGCAACGGTCTGATTTCTTCTACTTGACAAAAAAATGGGAAACAAACAAACGCTATGTATTTCTTTTAACTAGTTCATGAGTTGTTAAACTATCAAATGTGCATGTATACTTAATCTGTATACAAGCTATGTAGATTAAACATAGTAAAAGATCAAGAAAATGAATGGAAAAGCAGAAAAATCTTTGTGGAGATATATAAATGGTAGATCAGGAAAAGGTAGAGTGGTTGGTAGATATGGTAGGGCAGCAAAACACTTGGGGAGGTACATATGGTTGTACATGTACTTCTATGAGTAGGTACTCCTTGCTAATTGAATTTAAATTATATCCCAGACCAGATATAACAAGGCAAACTGTGAGTTTATCCAATAACTATGTCATTTTTTGATTTCTACTGGAGATGATAGATCACCAGTCTCATGATTTCTTCGTGAGAAGATTAAATGAATTAGATGGATTCTTTTTTTTTTTTCACTTCTATAAAATCATGAATTATATAATCTTGACCATTGAGATACTATCACAACAGAATCACTTATTTGATTAATCATATTAGTGCAAGAAACTGATAGTCATCATGCTTAATTTTGAAAAATGGCATTTCTGCTTCCAAGATTTTAACTGTTTTTCTATCAAAATTATAGGATGGTCGAGGACATGGGGTGAAGAGCACTT
Organism: Fraxinus americana; assembly: GCA_035079005.1. Taxonomy (NCBI): domain Eukaryota; kingdom Viridiplantae; phylum Streptophyta; class Magnoliopsida; order Lamiales; family Oleaceae; genus Fraxinus; species Fraxinus americana. The sequence continues at coordinate 25,365,528 of CM068720.1, forward strand.
TGGCAATAGGTACGTGTGCCTTTGGCAAAGAACAAGCTTCTTTCACGACTCATTACACTTGTTGTGCTTCCAAGGTTGACGACAATGCTTAATAAAAGAAAATAATATCTACTGTAGAGCATGCTTTGGCTAATCTTAGAAAGTTCACATACAATAATATAAGTAAGATATTGTTGACCATATAATTGAAAGAAAGTTGCTTATTTTGAGTGAGGTAGGAGTTACTTTCATAATAAGCAACTTTTTTGCTTAAAAGTGACCAAAAGTATCTTATCCAAACATGTTTGGAAATAGAAAGTAACTTTTACTTTACCTGTTATAAAAGTTATGACGCTTGTAGAATCAGCTCATCCATATGGAACTTGATGAATTTTTTTTTGTGTGACAGCAAAGTGCACAAGTATGGCAAAAGTACAACTGGAGAAAGCTGGGATATTGTGGTAGATGAAGAAACATATTATGAGTGAGTCACTATATCCCAGTGTATCTACAATAGCTCTATCTTCTTCTTGTGTCAATCTTTGTAGATTTGTGTATAAAATTATAGGTTGCATGTTATGTCTCTGAGACATACTTGAAATTAATCCATTCTACTTATTAAAGGGCTGATCCCCATTATGGATGGGCCGATGTTGTGGGTGATTCAACGCAGTTGCTGTCCATCCAACCCCGGGAAAGACCTGATGGAATCTACCCTAATCTTGATTTTGGCTCTACTCCGCCTACAGGTGAACCACCAGATGAATCTTCCTCATTACAATGAAACTGGTTTCAAAAGTTCATGTGGTAAACATTGGCGTTCTGAAAGATTTTCGACATTATTTGATATTGCTGAACTCGTATAACAGAATGTTATCCTGTTTGTTCGTCATTATGTTCATTCTTTTGTTTTTTCTAGCATTCTAATTCGAATTGGACTACAAAGCCATTTGTTTCTCAGCATCATTGACTGATGTTTCTGCAGTTTCCTCTTTGCTGTCTAATACCTTTGTGCAATTATGTCGGTCTCCAACAAAATTAGATAGCTTTAAGAATGAAAAATAAGTTAAAATTTTGTCATTTGCACTTTGGACATTAGGGTTGACATTATGTGCCAATCCTTAGGCTAACATTTTGCCTATTTTCCACACTTCCATTTAGGCTTTTTCTGTGATCTCAACTTCTGCCTCAGGTTAGGAGAAGTTCAATTTTCTACCCAAAAATAGTACCAAATGATAGCATAAAATTTATATTTATGTTTGGAAAAATTCAACGCCGAGTGGCTTAATTCAAATTATTAGGTGTCTTGTACTAGAAATTAGAAGAATAGTATCACCATGTAAGGTTTTAAAAGTCTTTCTAAACTATTTAATGACAATTTATGGTTTTAGAGGATTTTACGCGGTGCCCATTTTATACTCTTGAGAATTCTTGGCTTCTGAGTCCATTAAATATTTGAGTTCAAATTAGTTACGACCATAGGGTGGGGTGGGGTGGGGTGGGGTGAGGTGAGGTGAGGTGAGGCCGAGGCAGTCCTTGTGACCGTCCCATTGAGAATTTTTGAGAGATTCATGGGGGATGGGAGTAAAATATTTTCATTTTATTCTTCTAATTTAGTTATTTATTTTAAATATTAAAATACAATTACCAGCCCCAGAATTGACTAATGGGCAGGGAATTAAAGCGTCGTTTGGGATGGTGCGCGGGTAAGTGTATTTTGTAATCTCATAGTGCAAACATTCAGTTTGGTAAATTTGATGATTTTTTACGGGTAAATTTTAATTTTATCGACAGTTAATTTTAAATGGATTTATTTTTGAAGTTTGAATTCGCAGTAGGGTCATTGAACTTCGATCTAATTTTAAATTTCACTATTTTGTCACGTTCTGTTACCTATCGTCTTTCACGTAACTAGTCACTCCAAAACTAAATTTTCACTTAAATCAGTTATTGGCACTCTAGAAACAAAATAAATCAATCGACTTTTATCAATTTTTGAGAGATAATGGATGGTGAAATTTAAAACTAAATTGAAGTTCTATGGTGTAATTAAAATTTAATTAAAGTTTAGTGACTATTTTGGTAACATTTGGTGAGAAGTGAAATTAGCGGGTTAATTTCGATGGACTGGATGGAGTGGTAATTACATGAAATCAGATCTTTTCTTTCACATTTTAAAAAATCAGATTTTCACGCTTTTTTTTCATTTATTAGGTATTTTATCCTGTCAATTTTTTTTTATCATTTTAATTATTTAATTATTCTTTTAAAACCCTAATTTATCAATTCATCCTCCACACCACCCCTCCACATCGTTTATCAATTATTCCTTTTAGATCCGTGATCTCGAAATAATTCGTGACTTACAAAATTTTTGATCTGTGACTGGAGAATAGTCGTCGGAGTGGTCGTCAGAGAAGATGGTGGGGTGGGGTGGGGTGGGGTGGGGTGAATTATATTATATTACAATTAAATATTTAATTTAATATAATAATTGTAAAATATAATTAATTAATTCATGAAAAACCTGAATTTTGTAATTTTAAACTTTGGAGCTTGATTTTTGATTTTGAGATAGATAAAGCTTGAGTTGTGAATTTTTTCCTTAGATTAAGTTAGAGCATCTCCAATGCATTTTGAAATGTTATCTAGATAGCAAAAAATTGGAATTTCAACAATGCTATTTATCACCACTACTTGTCCTTAAGCATTTATGTGGCATACTAACATTTAGAAAGGAATTAAGTTAAATGAACATAATGTTTGATATAGGAGTTGATCGACCACTCACATTGCATGTGGGTCCCGATCTGAATTAAATAATGTCGAGCTCTTCATGTGTGTGTGTGTGTGTTGTGTCATCACCTATGTCAAGTATTATGTTTGTGTAGCGAAACTCGAAAGAAAGATAGAATTTAAGATGACAAATCGAATAAATGGCAGATAATCAATAATTGGTAAGTACCGCTTATCAACAGTAATATACAATAGAATTGCTCCCAATCTACGCAACAACGATGCCTAATTAAAGGATGTACTCATCTTGAACGAACTTTGTTTATAATTCAAATTTAATTTATATTAGGAAAAAGAAATTTTAATTAACACGTGAGAGAGGAAATAAGAAACGAGAAGAGAGCGTAAAACTTTTTGATTCTTCCATCTAATATGTTATTATTTAAACGAGTATAATAATATAGAAATATGAAAAATAGATCAAATAAGAATACAAGATTTACGTGATAAAATTATATTACGAGTAGAAAAGGAGAATTTCATTAATATCAATAATAGAGAATTACATATTATTGTGTAGAATGTAATGATTGATTTTTCAAGAGGTTTACTCCTCATATTTATAATGCAAGAAGAGTCTAAAATGTGTTTTAAGAGTTTGACTATAACGACGTCTATAGAATAAGGGTCCGTTTGATTGCGAAAGTGAAAAATGCGTGGAAAGAAAATGTTTTATAGGGAATTGATTTGTCTAAAAATTGTTTTACTGTAATTGTAATTAATTGTGTTTGATTAGTATAATTTTTCATGGAAAATGTTGAAAGTTTGGTGTTCGTTTGATTTCGTTTTTTTATGAAAATTGTCTATTAAAATGATAATGTTTTCTACCATTGAGTCTCGAATTTCTTCCAATTGCAAAAAAATAAATAAATAAATAAATAAATCATACCGAATACCATTCGTTTGGCTTTGTTTTCTATGGAAATTGTCAATAAAAGTGAATTTTTTTTTACCATTGTGTCTATAATTTTTTCCAATTGCCAATAAAAAAGAAAAAAATTGGAAAATATTTACCCACCAAAATATCAAGAATTTATTTTTCTCAAAAATGTGGAAAATTTGAAAATATTTTCTTGGGAAAATTTTGCCTACCAAATACTAGAAAAGTTGGAAAATGGAAAAAAAATTCATTTTCCATGGGAAATGTGTGCTATCAAACGGGGCCTAATAGAGTGTGAGATAAAATATGATACCAAAATCTACCTAAAATCCCGAATAAGACCGCCTTTCAAGCAGCGTTTTGAGGTTATCGAGCGGTGGACGGTGGTAAGCAAGCACTGAAACTCCTATTTTAAGCACTCAAACGGTGATCAAAGCTCATAGTGGGCGTCGTTAGTCGTTTCCTTCTTCTCTTATTACAATTTGGACTCCTTTACGACTTTTTCAAGCCCAAAACAAATTTCAAACCCCCAATTGAACTCCTAAATTGAATTCCAACCAGAATTCATAAATAGACTTCATTTAGAAATCTCAAGTCGACTTCAAATAAAATTCCAAATAGTCTTTCAAATATGAATTGGGTCATATCCTAATTCTAATAAACTCCACATTATCACAAATATCACGGCAATAAACAAAACTTCAAAATTTCCCCACCTTGAGATAAATTTCGCTGCAAAAAATAAAACTTAACTCTTCAACAAAACAATTCTCCACCAAAAAATCCTCAAATAATAATAAAAAAAATCTCCATCTTTTCCACAAAACTCAATTAGGGCAAACTCAATAACTGGAAATCAATTAAATTCAAACATTGCTCCACAGGATTACTTTGGACACCAAAATTGCTCAAATTATCCCTATGAGCAATAAAATCACAAATAACTTAATAATTATCAAACAGGACAGAAACATACCCTTTAACAGAATCAACGTAAAATGCTTCCTAAAAAGGTACGTGTCTGGACTTAACAACTTCGACTACACTTAAAGCATTAGCTACTAAATTGGCTTTATCGTACTTTTGTGGATGCCTAATATTTCATTTGGGTCCGTTTCTAGTAATTGAATAAGATGGCACCGCGGGTGATGGTGACAAAACGATATTACTGATAACTTCTGAACTTAACTGAGATGTATTCTTTAATAGAACACCAAACTAAACTCCAACGGTACAGTACCAAACTCAAAATCCACCCAAGTCCCTCATTTCTGCTGATTAATATCCAAAGATTCTTTAGAACCAACCAAGACATACAATTGGGACCTTCTCTGCTTCTTCAACACAACAAGAGTACCTCTATTAACCTTTAGGACTCCACTTGTGCAAGTATACTTATACTATTTTGAATCAAAAGTACTAAAAGACATAAAATTTCTCTTTAAATTTGGAACATGTCTCACATTATCAAGTGTTCTAACAATCACATCATATATCTTAATTCTAATCACTATAATACTAGCTATCCTACAAGGTAAATTATTTCTCATTATAACAAAACCTTTGAAAAATGTTTTCATATGTTGAAAACAAATCCTAATTAGGACACATATGAAAATTGCAAGTTATATCAAGAATTCAATCCTGTCGAATTTGGAGTCGCTGTCAGAATTCACCAGAAGTTTTCAATCATTATCTTTTGCAATACTGGCTTTACCTAAAATTTTTTATTGTTTTTCCTTTGGAGCAACTGATTTTTCTTTATTATGCAACTTATAGCAATCCTTCTTAAGGTGCCACCGTCTTTTGCAATAATTATAGACTTTATTACTGTAATTAGACTTTAATGTACCCTTCACATAATCACCATCAACTACCAAACAATCTCCGTGAATCTCAGATCCAATAAGATGTTTCAACTTCTTCTTTAAAAACAGAGTATTATAAACTTTTTCAATGGTGAAAGTATCACGATTGTATAAGATCATGTCTCTAAATGACATATATGAAACGGGCAGAGAACACAATAATATCAACCCTAAATCTTCATCATCATATTTGACCTTCAAGGTTTCCAAATCAACGAGAATTTCCTTATAAATAGCTAGGTGATCTTTCAATCATGCATAATTGCTCCACTTTTAAACATAATGCAACTACAGTTTTCTTATTTAAAACGTCCTAAAGAATTTTCTTCGAGAGGTGAAAATGTATTTGTGATAGGGCTTTTCAATCATTATGTTATTTCTTTTCCGTAGTCTAATTTGCAGACATCTTATCAAATTTCAACAACTCATCATCCGAATCCATCTAAACGAGCACTACTTGCATCTCTACCTGCCAATATGAAAATCTAGTATTGAGATCTAACAGCAGATTATCATACTTTATAGTTGCAATCACAAAAATCAAACCTCGAATCTCACTCTAATACCACTATTATGATTTAAATGAGTATAATATTATGGCAATACGAAAATAGATCAAATAAAATCACAATATTTATGTGGTAAAATTATATTACGGGTAGAAGAAGAGAATTTAATTAATATCAATTGTCATGGAAACTTGTTCCAAGGATTGTCAAATCGGTGATTTCCAGGCTCCGTTATCTTTTTTCTACCAAACAACCAATCTAAATAGCTACAACCCATGACCAATATATTCACCTCGATTGATCCTCAATCTCATCCAAAAAAGACAAGATAATGGTGATATTTTGTAGCCCCAAATGCACGAGAAAAATCAATGAAGAAACACGAGATGGAAAAAAAAAGTCGTCGGATTTTTCGTCACTATTGCAGCCACGTTTTTTCTTCTCCAAATGGTCACTTTTTCATACACAAATCACACATTAAACGGTTAGGGCAAAGATAACTTATATATAGGCTAGGTTAGACTTTAGTTGAACCAATAAATGGTTAAATGAGCCAAAATTCAAAATCGTACAAAAGGAAATATATATGGCCATGAGCAACATTAATTCTTTTAGCTACTTTCAACGGCCTACATTGTTTTCGAGTCGAGCATTTAGACTGGTTGTTAATAGCAATTTAATTTATCAGGCAATGCCTATGAAATTCATTCCAATGTTTACATCATAGCCTAAGATTCATTGAATATCAAAACTCAAAAAATCTCCACCTTGATATCCAATCAACCTGCAAGTAAACAAAAAACAAAGTTAATTTTCCGTAAGTAAATGAGATCATGAACAAGTAATATAATAGTGCGTATAATGTCGAACCCACGAAAATTAAGTATTCAATCGAGTTCAAATTAATAGCAACATTAATCAAATAGTAAATATGTTTTGAGTTTTATATACTTATATCTAAATTATCGATTAAATTAGAAAGCAATTTCACTGATTTTTTTTTAAATATATGAACGAATTATTAAGATATCGAATTCCTCTTGTTAATCAATTTTTAGCACAACAAATTAAAGTGATAGTAGTCATTCTTGTTAGTCAATGTTCCTAATGTAATTGAAAACTTCTCTCGATGGTTATCAAATATATTCCTCTCGTGTGACTTTCATATCTCTCAATGAAATATGCGAACATGATAAATGCATTAAACGATTTAAAACACCAATGAAAACTATGTAAAGTATAGAAGTATATCTCTATAATTTATCGAACATTACAATGTTTATTATTTTTAACTAAAAATCTATTATCTCTCTTAATAATAATATATTCCAATAAATCATCTCAATTAGTAGTTAATTAATTGAAAAGTCGGCGAAAACAATAATAAACACCCAAAAAAATAAACATACTAGTCGTCAAAATAATTAATTAATATTAAAAATTTCAAAACATGGGTAGAGCTCATCCTAACAATGTATAAAACTAGCCTAACGTATCGAAATTACAAGAAATCATATTTAAGTGAAAGGACATAACCCGAATTTTTGATAAATTGAGAAGATGAAGATGAATCTTGAAATTTTAAATCTCTTTAATGATTTCTTGATAAATTTTCACTTGCGCCTTCTCTTCTCTGCCCAAAAATCAAGTTTGAATCTTTACTCGATTGAATTCTTACAAGTTCCCTTCAATTATTTCACAAAATCTATAAATTTTCCTTATTTGATAATAATAATTGATGAGTATTGGATTATGAGATGGATATGATGTTAGCCCAAGAATAACTAATCAAGAGGGGGGTGAATTGGTTTTTGAAACTTTTTCGAAGAATTAATCTAAATTCAACCAAATAAAGACTAAATAGATTAATTCAAATAATAAGCACAAATATAAAAGCGATAAGTAAAAGGGATAGAAAGTGCAAACGATATGTTATGGAGGTTCGATCCAATGCAATGATCTACGTCCCCCGTTACCAAACTCTCCGTCACGAGCAAGGCCAATTTTACTATAATGGTAACTTACAACAAGGAGTACCGATCCTTTACAATGTTGAGCTTTCCGGGACCTCAACACGACCCACACTATTGAGCTTTACGGGACCTCAATATGACCCACACGGTGACTTATAACAAGGCGCACCAATCCTTATACAATGTTGATCTTTAAGGGACTTCAACACGACCCACAATTCAAAATGAATTTTACAATTGAAATCTTCTCTTCTTAATGAATAATAAATTTAAAGTTGAGAACAAGAAGAGAGGAAGACAAACACTTCAATAGATAGCAAATGATAAAGCTCGAGTGTTATGTTGGAAAATTTTGATGAATGAATGATAATGAAATAGTTTGGCTCAATATATCAAAGTTTTCAACCAATTAATCTCTCTTAACAAATAATAACGAGTTAAGTATAAAGAGAGATTTACACTTCAATAAGTGTTGGCAAAGAAAACCTTTATCAAGATAGAAAATAGATGAGTTCTAAAGTTTTCTTGCAAAGTTGATTTCTTGATGAAATAGATAAATCAAGTTTTGGATCAATTAAGAAATTCTTGTAATAGATGAAGTGAAAGATAAATCAATGTAAGCTCAATAGATTTTCAACCAAAAACTCTCTCAAAATATCTCTAATAAGTGTTGAAATTGAATGGAAGAGAGTTGGGTATTTATAGATGAAAATCGGTCAAAACTCTGCCGTATCGGACGACCCGTACCGGACGTCCGGTAAAATATCGGACGGTCAGATAGCAGTTATTTTTTGTCAGGAAATTGAACCGTTTAAAATATGACAGTTGGCCAAAAATCTGCCTTATCGGACGTCCGGTATAGCGTACCGGACGTCCGCACGACGATCTTATCTTGGACAGTTTCGATATTTTGATCATATCTTTCTCTCCCAATATCCGATTAAGGTGATTCAAAATGGGTTGGAAAGCTAACTCAAAGGGCTACAACCTTGCTTCAGAAATCATCTTCCATGTCAAAACTCTGTCCCAATATGAGATTGAAAATCGGAGTATAACTTTTTGATTGAAAGTTGAAGTGTGATCTTTTAAGGGACGTTTGAAAATGATTTTTCAAGGTTTTTGATATATTACAAATGTTCATTTTTCAAAATTATTTTCATGTCAAAACAATTTATGCAAGTGATGAATTTATGAGAAATATTTGAGCTTTATGTACTTGCTAAACATTGACGAGTTATACCTTTACATATAAAAATGAGGTTCGATAAATAACTCTATCTTCAATGTTCTTGATCTCTTCGAGCCTCTCTTTGACTTGTATCTTGATTTGCAATTATGTTAAGTTCCAATTTGATTGTCGTATGAAAATCACTATTGTCTCGAATGATTTGTCTCGAATGCTCGTTTAACCTTCACTTGTAATTCATTTGAGTGTGAATAATAATCTTTATAATTTTGAAGGTTTAAACACTCAATTCAATTTGTTAGTAAACAAGATAGACTTGTTTGTTATAATCAAAATATTAAGGTCATGATCAACCATAGGTCAACATATGAGGGTTTCCAATATGTATTTTGCTGTTAGATATTTGTAGGAGTAGAAAATTGATTGAAAATCACGTTCAAATTGGTTTCAAAAAAATTTCCAATCGAATAAGGAATTGCCTTCGCATTTAGATTTTTTGTCTCTGCACAGAAGTTAGTATTTTTGGCCATAACTTTCTTTTCTGATATCCGATTGAGGCAATTCAAAGTGCGTTGGAAATATAATTCAAAGATCTACAACGTTTATAGAAATATAATTTTTCCAATTCGAACGTTTACTATGCCAAAAATGGATCTCAATTTTTGTCTAAAAATCCGGAATATAACTTGTGCGATTGGAAATTGATTTTGATATTATTTTGTTTATATTCCATTCATTTTTGAGTTCTAATTCCATCCAATTGTCTCTTAGCAACCTTTAAAGTATATTCTTGTGATCTGAATCAACTATTGAATATTTACAATTTGGTCCTCAAATTTTGGACTTAGCTTTTTTTTTCCTTGATTTTCTTTTATTTCTTTCAATTTCCCATTCAACTGTTGAGTTTTACCTATATAACATAAAACAAATAATTTAGGATATATTTTGTCAAAAAATTTACCAAATATCGATATTATAGGCCCCCGAATAAGTGTATAAAATACAATTATCAGATAACCCATAGATCTTTTTAAAAAATACGTTCACACAGAACAATAGATTAAGACCATGTTAATCAAACATACAACCAACACATATGCAACAAATGAATAAATGAACATACGAAAAGTTCTCACCACACTTATCCCATCCCATTTCATGTTGCTCACATCTCTAAAACACATATTTCCTATCATCGTCCACCATGTTCATTAGACTGATCATTCAAGTCATGTCTAGTTGGTAAACCTTTATAGATCCTAAGTTCTCAGGATAATCCTCTAGCACCACATCACTTCTTCTAATTTAAGTGGATAATGGGTCTCCACCTAACAGAAGTGATATAAGTGTCTCTCTCACACTCCACCTGATCAGGGTCTCTTCACAGGTAAAATGATTCCAACATTTAATCACATTTTCATTCGTGATCCAAATGTCACACTCCACATCCCCGGTACAGACCATCAATGTACCCCTAGACATTTGTACTCCATCTCGTCAATAGACATACAACACACTGTTACTGCATCTTAACTCACTATGCATGCAAACAATTACTACCAAGGAATTAAATTGCTCTCAAATTCATTCGAATGCACATATCAATATATTCACCTCTATTGCTCCTCAATCTCGGAGATTCTTGAGACTCAGTTTCACATTACATTTCTCTATCAAACAACTAATCCAATCCATCCTACAACCAATATATTCACCTCGATTGCTCCCCAATCTCACCCACAAATAACAAGATAACGGTGATCATTTATAGCCACAAAGGCACGAGAAAAAATAATGAAGAAACACGAGATCGAAATCAAAATAAAAGAGGAAGTTGCCGGATTTTTCTTCACTATTGTAGCCACATTCTTTCTTCTCCAAAGGTTCATGTTTTTTTCTCACTTTTTAATACACAAATCACATACAAAATGGCTAGGGTAAAGACAACATATATATAGGCTATGTAAAGCTTTAATTGGACCAATAAATGGTTAAGTCAAAACAAATTTCAAATTCCCAAATTGAATTTCAAATAGAATCCACAAATTGGCTTCATCTTGAATTCCCATGTCGACTCAAATAGAATTTGAGTCACACCCTAATTCTAACATAATAGGATCACTACATTAGACAGACCTATTCGCAATGCTTTGATAATTTTTTATACAATTCATGTTAACATTAAATATGCTTTAATATTGTTAAAACGGACAAAAAGAAAAAATACAATGATACAACAATTTGAAAACCAAAAAAATTATTTTGCATATAAGTTTTTTTCTGAATCATTTCAAATCTCAATTAAGTGTCCTTATGTATTAAGAAATTTTTAAATAAAAAATATAAATCTTATTCAACAAGAAAAATTAATTAATTTACGGCTAGACCGATGAGTAACACTAAATTTACATAACTTCATCATTTACCGTAACCAGTTTTGCAAAATTTAGTGAATGAACAGAGATAACGTAATTATTTTCAACGTTTTCAAAAAAAAATAAGGGTAAAATATATTCACACCACAATTTTTGTTAACTACACCACATTTTAGTGACAATGAATATCCCTACATTTTTTTTATTTTTACACTTGTGTTATCAATTTTTTTAAAATTTTATTTTTTTTAATCATCAGCCTCTATTAATTTTCATATCTTGTCTATAGAGACAATTTTCATTCAAAATGTTTGTTACGAGGGCGAAAAAGATATATTGATCTTCGCATTTTAAATAACCGAAATAAATAGCTAATACAAGAGTTAAATGAAATATTTGTCCATCCTTTCAATGCACTTTAATAGAATATTTGATTGAAAATCGTGATTAGAGACAAAATATGTAAATTAATTGAAGGTTAAGAATGAAAATGCGAGGGAAAAAAGTTGAAACATAAAAGTAAAAGTAAGCAGATATTGAACAAATTTCTTTTAATTAAAATGTGGTGCAGCAAAATGTTGTGTTAGTATAGTTACACAAAAGATTAATGAAGGTTTGAGGAAGCGTTAATTATTTTTGTAGAGTATTTAAGGTACATTTGGCATGACTTTTATGAAAAATCGAAAGGAACTTTTGATATTCAAAAGTTGCTTTCGGATCTGTTTGTCTAATTTTATGAAAATGGTTTCGATATTTAGAAGAATTTTTTTGAGAAAACTGGTTTAATGTGACTTTCTCTAAAATCACTTTCGGAATATGAAAGTACTTTTAAAATTTAATTTTCATAAAAACATTAAGAAAGCTTCGGTCAAAACCTCTTCTATATAAGAAGCAAAAATTATGCCAAACGAAAGCATCCTCAATCAAGATTGTGAATTCTATCACTTCAATTTTATTTTATTTTTAATATTTTGGAAGACCCTTCGAATTCAATTTGTAGACCAAAAAAATCTCATGGATAAGTACAAATAAAAATCTAGTCCGGTCAAAAAAAGCTGATTTAATTAAACGATTAAACTAAGTAATTCATTACAAAGAAAACCCAAGAAAATTTACATAATTTAAGTTCCTGTTTTAGCTACTGAATATAAGATTGGCCGGTGATATCGATGTCACGATCACCGGTTGAAGGCGGGGGCTTATGCTTAGGTTCGGTGATGGTCGCCTCCGCCGGCCCGTCTGCACTTTGAGTCTCACTGGCTGGTGGCTTTCTTGCTTGTTTTTCTTGTCCCGGCTCCTTGCCGTACATCCCGCCGCCGTACGCGTCCTTGGTCATCGGTTGCATTGGAGATATATTCGGCGGAGTTGGTTGTTTTCCGTCCACCGTACGCCCCCTCTCTCTCTCTTGTCCATCTTTCTCCATTGCTGATGTTGTCTGTCCAAGATTGCATTAGAATTATTCTTTTGTATGTCAACTTGTTGACACGTGTTGTTTGTGAAACGTGGCACGAAAAAGGCCTGCCACATCATTTGCCTGCTACAAGTAATTTTTATTATATTTTCAAATACAATTGATTTTAATTGTGTGTTTGAACCACATTATTTTGGAAAAATATATTTTAAAATAGTAGATTGATAAAAAATATGTGGTTGAAAAAGAAGAAAAAGTTATTGATGTAATAAAAAATATTATTTTATTGAAAAATGTGTGGTTGAAAATGAGTAAAAAATGAGAATGAAAATTTTTATCTGGCTCAAACAGGGACTAAGGTTCATTTTTTGGGGATTTAAATTAAATATTTATCATTGTATTAAAAAATCCATTTATAAATTGTACGAAGATAGTCGACATTTTAATCATGTATGCATACAAATACAATTAAATTTCTAAATTAAGAAGCCAATCTAAATCATCTTAAATTAAGACGTCATGCCGTATAATTTTATTGACCAAGATAAAAACTAAGGCCCTATTTGATACGTAATCTTTTGAGGAAATTACACCAAACCATGTCTTTTCTTTTACATTTTAAAAATTCAGATTTTTAAGTTTTTTATTCAATTATCAGGTTTTTATAATTTTAATTAATAATGATTTTATAAAATTAAAATAACATATATACCCACCCCACTACCTATCCCCACCCACTTTATTTTAAATATAACATCCTATCCAAACCCTAATCCATTTCACATCTCCTCCCTCTCTCACCCGCCGCCACCACCGCCCGCCACTGCCCGCACCCTCCTCTCCTCCTTTCTTCCCCCTCCAATCGCTACTGCTGTGTGTGCGACAGGCAGCAGCGATAATTTCTATTCCGTTTTGCTTTTCATTTAATAACCTCCAACGTTGTAATCGTGATTAAATTTTGTGTATGCTTTTAATTTTTCAGGTTTTTGAAGGAAATGGATACATCAAACCCAGGGGTTTTCGTCAACATGGAGCTACTAAAGATGCACGTTGGCCGGAGGGTTCGGGCGGTTATTTAGGTGTTGAGATCTGACGGCGGTGGCACGGTGGTTGGAAACTCGACAGATGAGCAGCAGTTGGTTATCAAAGGTCATCCTCTTGGACCTCTTTCAACTTTTGTAGAGGTAATCGGCATTGCTGACAGTAATCAATCTATCCGAGCTGAAATATGGACCAACTTTGGCGACACTCTTGGGACCCAGCAGCGTTGACGCTGCTGGGTGTTTTTTTTAATTTTTTGAGTGTAGAAAGGCAGTACAGATTTTTGGTACAAATGTGTGGAGGTTGAGGTACAAATGTGTGGTGTTGATGCGTGGGGCGGATTAGGGTCAGCGGTGACCAAGCTATTGATCAATTTGATTTGTGGAGGATTTTTTTAAGCGTCTGTGATCTCACTATTGAATTGTAATGATTTTTTTAAGCGTCTGTGATCTAGTTATTGAACTGTTATGAGTTGTTTTTGGTATCTGTGACCTAGCTATTGAAATGTTGTGGGGAGTTTTTTTGGTGTCTGTGACCTTACTATTGAGTTGTGACTTTGAAATTCATAATTTGTAACTTAAAAAAAAAGAATCTGTGACCTTAATTTTTTTGATCTGTGACCTCGAAATAATCAGTGACCTATAAAATTTTAAATCTGTGACCTCGAAATAATTTGCGATCTACAAAAAATTTTATCTGTGACCTCGAAATAACCCGTGACCTACAGATTTTTTGATCTGTGACCACGAAAGTCGCCAGATCGAAGCAGTCGCCGGAATTAAAGTGCTGTCGGAGTAGTAGTCGGAGCAATGGGGGGTGGGGTGGGTTAATTTTATTATATTACAGTTAAATATTTAATTTAATATAATAATTCTAAAATGTAATTAATTAATTCAAGAAAAACCTGATTTTTGTAATTGTAAACTTTGGGGCCTGATTTTTAATTTTGGAATAGTAAACACCTGAGCTGTAAATTTTTTCCTAATCTTTTTCATGGAAGTAGGAAAAGATTTTCCATTTTCCACATGTAGTTTGATAACAAAACTTTCTATTTTTTTTTTTTGGCAATTGGAAAAAATTCTATTAACAGTGGTAAAAAAACTTTTTCCCTTTATTCGGTACGGTAATTTAAAATTTTTTTTTTTTTTTTTTTTTTGGCAATTGAAATAAATTCTAGATCCAATTATACAAAAAAATTATTACTTTAATGAACAATTTCTATAAAAAAATAAATTCAAACGGACACCAAACTTTCAACATTTTTAAGGTGGAAAGTTATACCAATCAAACACAATTAATTACAATTCCCAATAAAACAATTTCTAAACAATTAAATTCCCTAAAAGAACATGTGTAAAACCTCAAATTCGAATTTCCAAAAATTCAAATTAAGATGAAAACACGTGTAATAGAAGATTATGAATTTGTTTAATATCCATATACTTAACGTATTCACACCTATATCGAATATATAGTAGTGGTGAGATTTCAGACTTGAATCTTGGTCAATTCAACTATCTAAAAAACTTAGCAATGTTATTTATCTCTACTAGATATATATGATCTTCATATGATGTGATATTAATTATTCATTCGCTTAATTGGTCTTACCATTTAATTTTATATTATTGTGACATAGATCATTTTTAGTATAAGTAAATAGTAGTATTCTAACATAAATTATAATATTCAAGAAAAAATTATATTTGATACTGATTTCTAAAACTCGTAACTCTACGTGTGGACAGTAGCGACCTTGACCA
This sequence comes from Fraxinus americana, assembly GCA_035079005.1. Taxonomy (NCBI): domain Eukaryota; kingdom Viridiplantae; phylum Streptophyta; class Magnoliopsida; order Lamiales; family Oleaceae; genus Fraxinus; species Fraxinus americana. The sequence continues at coordinate 25,381,309 of CM068720.1, forward strand.
TGGGGGTAGATAATCGCCTAAGGTCCACTTTTGTGAGGGTTCCAAAAGAAATTTATTATATATATATATATATATATATATATATATATATATATATATATATATATATATATATATATATAGTTCATAAAAAATTATAAACAAAACAAATTCCAAATGTAGTCAATCATGCCGACTCAGTTATCCAATTAGAAAATATATTAATATCTAATTAAAACGTAAATATTAGGTTAGTTCAGCCTTTATTTTGTGGAAGTATTTAAAGTTTAATTATGTAGGTGTCTTAGTAAGTCAAATTAAAGTAGAAGAAATTTTATTTTAATTTTTTATTCCTTAATGTGAATAATACTTTAGGGCAAGATCTATTTTATGAATCCTCATATATAATACATTTGAACTTGGTATTTTTTTATTTTTTTAATGGAATAAGGGTAATACCTCCGAAATTTTATTAAAATGTCATTATGTGTGGCGGAGGAATACCGTGATTATAAATGATATCAATAAAAAAAATAATGAATGAGGAAATACTACTTCCTTTACAATGAAAGTCAAGAATAATAGGAAAACAATAAAAAATGAGTATTACTCCCTTACAAAAAGCACAAGTGCAAGTAAAAATAAAAGTTAAAGCAAAATACAAATACTTAAACTCTAGCGTTGGGCAAACCATATCTGTCAATCTGAACAAGCGCTCTGATATGTCGTTGTAGGTCAGCTGGTCCATATTCTTGGTATCTACGATGATGCCAACCCTTGGTAGCAAGTGCATCTACAACTTGGTTCCCCTCTTCGAGATTCTGGGAAACCATATCTATGTCAAAAGAAACAATATCAGCAATTTGTTTGAGTATCCCTTGGATAGACCATGGTCTTACACCTCTAGTAATGCAGTGAATGACCACAGTCGAGTCTGTCTCAACCCAAATATTTGACAAACTAAGATCTCTAGCCAGTAGTATCCCATCACGAATAGCCCTAAGTTCAGCCTCTAATATCATACATGTCCATATGAAGTTGAGAAAGTCCTGATACCTTTTCCTGCGTAGTCCTTGATGATGCTTCCCCCACTTGCAAACCCATCCTTGACACGACCATCGGTGTTGATCTTGACAGATCCAAATGATGGAGTGCGCCACCAAACTATGATAGGGGGAGGAGATGGGGAGAGAGTCAAAGAAATACCAAAAAGTATAGCAAGCTGCATGTTATTACGCCAAGTAACGGTCGGAATAGTCCACCAATATGGAAGAAGGATACCATAAGGTAAACTCTTCAGATAATACGTCTTGAATTCATACGTATGTTCCCGTGCTTTGCATTATTCCTCTCAGTCCAAAGAAACCAGAAAATCAATATATGAATAATGATGCGGATGTGTCCGGCCAAAACAAACTGTCCAGAATACCTCCATCTAAGAAATCTTTGTCTAACACTCTCTGCTACACTCTTGGTAATCTAAAATAAAGCCCCAAAATGTTGCCAAACATGATCTGAAATACTGCTACCAGTAAAAATATGAGTAATGGTCTCAAGCTCAGAACAACAATGACATCGAGAAGCCGACTGATTGCCTGTCCTCCTCTGGATAATGACATCAACTTGTATTAAGTCCTGTCATAATCTCCAACAGAAAAACGAAACGGTTGGAGGTATGATAGGGTTCCATAGTAGGCGAAATGAATCCTACTGGCCTGTTAGGGCGAATCAGTTCCCATGCTGATTTATTATTAAATCTACCATATGATGTGGTCCTCCAGAAAATGCGATCTGAGACATCAAAACATAGTGGAATGGCTGCAATAGGATCTGCAATAGTTGATGGAAGAGCCTGTAGTAATCGCCTAAAATCCCATCCAGTCTCCTCGAAAATGTCTTGCACCCTTGCAGATGTGTGCTGTCTGTGTGGAAAAATGGATGCTAATGTAGAATCACTCATCCAACAATCATGCCAAAAGAAGATATGCCTATCCCAATGCGCTACGCAATGCATGTCTCGGTGCATGGTCCAAATATCTTCCAAATAGGAGAGGCTGAGTGAGGAACTACTGCAAGCGACAGATGTGTCCCTCTACAATATTTGCCCAGTATAAACTGAGCCTAAAGAGAACTCTGAGACCTGAACAACCACCAAAGTTTCAATGAAAATGTGTCCACCGCATCCTGTAATCGTCTAAAGCCCAAACCTCCCTCATTAACAGGAAGACAAAATTGTCTTCCAACTTCGCCAATGTAGACGACAAGCATGATCCTTAGAATCGCACAAATATACTATCAAACCTTTTCAGAATGACCTTAGGAGGTCGCATAATTTGGAATATATACACTTTTTGATATGGTAATTCTTGTATAAAGGTTAAGTCCATGGTTGATACTAAATTTTAATCTGAAATATTGCAAAGTAAGGACATGCTTGTTAATATTGCTATTAGTTACATGAAAGCATTTATTTCATTTTTTGAAGCATAAAAAAGCTTAATTTGAATCAGACAAGAATATTGCTAAAGAAATTGATGTTCAAACGAAAGTTAAACCTACATTTTTTAAGAACATATTATTCATTATGAAAATTTCAATGATTTGATAACATATTTAGCTGAAGACTATTTTAGAGTTGATTATTTCTTATATATAGTTGATCATGCTTTTTATTCACTCAAATTTGAACAATTTGAACAATATGAAATTTTTGAATTTTGTTTAATTTTTTTTTAAAATGAAAACTACATATGATAATTCTTTGAAGTTTTGGTGTGATAAGCTTGAAAATTTTTTGAAGCATAAAAAAATTTGATATTATGGGCAATAGTTATTTTATAAGCTGCAAATTACGAAAAATTATTTGTCAGATGAGACAAAAAAGGGGATCAAAGTGTTGGCTATATTAAAATGACAGAATATTATTTTTCAAATATGAATTACTTACAAAATATTATTGGATATATTAATTACAGTTTCATTTGCTAAAAGCAACTTCTCAAAGTTGAAGTTAATAAAACTCTAACTTTGGTCAACTATGAATTGGATATGATGTCTGTTAAAAAAAATGTTTTAAAATAAATTGATTGTAATAGTATAATTGTTGATTTTTTATTTTAAAAAAAAAATTCTAGAAGAATAAATTTAATTTTAGACATTTGAAAGTTTTAGATTATTTTTTTATAATTTTGAATATTTTTATTTAATAAATTTTATTATTTATTATTAATATATATTTTTAATATCTATAGGGAACCATATCTAAAATTGGTATAAAGCTCCAAAAATCTCAAGACCGATTCTACACGTAGATTCAAAATTTTTAAAGACATTTAATTTTTTTTTCACAAAAATCTATTTTAAAGTTCTACATCAAATATATATTAGTGTGTTTGGGATACATTCTTTTGAAATAATGTATTATTGAATAGTAGATTGATGGAGAATGTGTGGTTAAAAATGAAGAAAAAGTTATTAATGTGACGAAAAATATTATTTTATTGAAATATGTGTGGTTGAAAATGAGTAAAAAAATGAGAATAAAAAAAAAATGTGTTAGGAGAATTAAAATCCAAACTAACTTGCTTCTAAAATTGTGTACAAGTACCGTACTTTTCTGTAGTCAAATTCTTATAATGCAAAATCGAACATGCGCGTTGCTCTTTGCCTTATCTATGTTCTTTTCTAATCGTCCGTTTTCATACAACAGAGTGAACATTACGAGTTGGACTTTAATTTATTGAAGGCCCACAATTTTTAAAATTTACATATTTCATTTTTTCTTTAAATATTCTATCATTAATTAATAATATATGAAAAATTAAAGATTACGAATGATTTTTCAGTTACAAATATTAAACTCAAATAATTTAACAAAATTATTTTCCCAAAAAATTTTGGAAACAAAATAGAAGTTAAACAAGGGTTAAGCGTACAAAAATATTTTCTTATTTTTAATATTATTTTAAATTTTTAATGATTTTAAATCATTTAATAATTAAATTAATTCATATCAAATATCTAAAATTATAAAATACTATATTTACTTAATAATTCATACCATTAGTCAATTATATAATTTTTAAGTTTTCGAAATACAAAAATTAGAATATTTTTCGTAGTTTCAATTTTTAATTAGACAAGTTCTACTTAATAGATTTACATAAATTTCAACATGCTTTTAGAGTTTGCAGCAAAATAACGAATTTCAAGATCATAATTGTATAATGTAGATAGCACTATAACTTAACACTTATCTAACTATTTAAATAAAGTCATTTTTAACTTTTGTACATATAAAATATGGGAAGAGTTCAAAAGTAAGGGATTAACAATACACAATTCAAAAATTAGGTTTTAACTTTGACTAATGCAAAAATTAGGTATTAGTTAATTAATTAAATATATTTATTAATTAAATATAATAAGATCACAATTATATAATTAATAGTCACATATACATAATTATAGGTCACATGTCACACATTTTAAAATTAATTGGTCACAAATTATTTCGAAATCACATATCAAAAATTTTGTATGTCACAAATTATTTCGAGGTCACAAATTTTTAAATCAGTTGGTTATATATTATTTTTGAGTCACATATTATTAAATTTTTATGTCATAGTTGAGTAATTGGTCACAGATTATCAAACATTTGGTCACAGACTATCGCCACCACCACCACTGTGGCCACTTTCGACCACCATCACCACGCCGCCACCGTCACCACGGCCACAACAACACTAACAAACCCGCCAACAAATCAGATCACACTACCACCAACACCACCTCACGAGCGTCGTCAACCTCAACACCACCTGCCAAGAACTGCAAATACAACCAACAAAAACCATCTCCTAAATGATTTATAATGAACTAGCATTGCTTGAAGTAGGAATATTGGAGGGAAGAAACACCACATCCACGTCGTAGCGTGCAGAGCAGCGCGCACAACGTCGCCGCAATGACGACGACTGGAGCTCGGAGTCTCGCACAGCGCCGCTGCTACAGCGGTGTTGAAAAATCAGACGTGCCAGTATTCTTCTCCGGCTCATTGCTGTTCCTAAAGTTCTTAAAACCACTGGCGTCGGTGGAACTGCCACCTACTGAGTCACTACTTCCAGTTGAAGCGAGATAGAGGAGAAGAGAGACGGTGGAGAGGGGAAAATGATGGAAAAGAAAGGGGAAATAGATCTAGAGCTTGGCCTTCCTCACGCCGGCCCCGTCGTGAGACAATCAACGGTCATGAGAGGGGTGAGAGATAAACTGAGATAAGAGAGTGAGAGAAGAATTGAAATAATTAGGGTTTGTAATTAAATTGGGTGGATAACGTTTAATTTATAGATATTTGATTTTTGAATAATGAAACTTTGTCCCTGATTTTTGAATTCTAATTTTCAAACATCTGGAATTATGTAATTTCCACAAAATATTTTAAAACCTTGAAATTAAAGCCAAATGAAGAGTTTTTTGTTAAAAAATATAAAATAATAAACTAAAATCAAATAAAAGACTTTTTAAAAAAAGAAAAAAAATTAAAAAACTAATAAAGTACACTTAGGGAAGATGAAAGAGAGAAATGAAGAAATTCAGCCGTTAGGAATTGAAAAAAAAAAAAAATACGTTAGGCACGAAGTGAAGCATTTTGTTCGAGTTTCAAACGTAGGCGTCGCCTATGAGAACTTTTTAGAACACTGCTGATTACATAACTGATACATTTCCATTGACAATCATATATTTTACCTTCTAAATGGTGCGAGTTTTATAGACATACATACATTTACTCAAGTCTATGTTCATGATACTCTTTCAACTCAAATTTGTTGAATGAGTTTTCAAAATATGATTCTTTCAAGTTGTAAAAATATGATTAGCCGACGTACAGTTCAGCCTTGCCGTCAATGAAAAGGCTCATAAACTCTTCTCCATCGACAGTTTCTTTCTCGATTAGCAGTTGAGCGAGCTTATGTAGAATGTCAATTTGCGTTGTGATTATTTGCTTGGCTCTCATATATGCCGTGTCTACCAACTCTCTCACTTCTGCATCGACAACATCAGCAGTTGCCATGGAGTAGTCTTTCTGGGACGACATCTGCAGATAGCGACTCAGCATTAATAACAAATCGAATTATAAGATCAATGGAAATTGTATAGAGACGTATTACGGATTAAACCTTAATCCCCGACTCCTGGAGTAATGATAAATGAAGAAGAAATCAGGAAAAAGAACGAAGAACACACAGATTTATATAGTTGTTCACCCTCGGTGAGAGGCTACGTAAGCACAAGATTTTTAACTATAAGAAAGAAGGGTAACAATATAATTAGGTTCCACAGGATCCTACAATGAGTAGCATAAAAGGTACCTGCTGACCAAGGAAGGGATTTCCACCAGGTCCACCGATGGCGACTTGTCCGATCTTTTTGCTGAACCCAAATCTCTCGACCATCTGCCTAGCCACCCTCGAAACTTGCATGAAGTCATTTGATGCCCCAGTTGTTACGTTTTCGGATCCAAAAATAACCTCTTCTGCAACTCTGAATGAACAAATAGAGTGAGGGACAAGATGTTAGGTGGCGTGCAAGGACCCATGAAATGACTGAAGAACAACACGATGATTTTCTGCTTTTTCTCATCCAATTTTATCAGCATAATTGTTTATTTCTTGTCGAGTATAATCATTTGAATTAAATGTAGTAAGTACGTGGACAAAGAAGGGATGAAAAACGCATCATCGACATGCAGCAAGGAGAATAAAGGAGCAAGCAAATTCTCAACATGTCATCGTCATGGACATTTCAACCAGTAAGCAAATTTTGACATACTAATCATGAGCAATAATCAAAGAACTAGTTGATGTTTGGTTTGTAGTAATTGATAGAACTGAACAATATAACAAACAATATTTTATCTTGTGTGCAATACTGTTCACTACTTTCCTATACTCTCTTCCAAACATGCCATTAAGTTATTGTTAGTACATGTAATCCAGATTCAGGGGGAAAATTTATTCATTAAATCATGCACATTTTATCAAAGACCAGGAAAATGCCAACTCCAACTGACCTTCCACCCAGAGCGACAGCCATCTGATTCTCTAGGTAGCTTCTACTGTACAACCCTGACTCTAGCCTCTCTTCACTTGGAGCAAAAAAAGTAAGGCCACCAGCTTGGCCACGAGGAATGATGGAGATCTTCGCTACTGGATCATATTCTGGCATAAGAGCTCCAACTAAAGCATGCCCAGCCTCTGTAATGCAATTCAAACACTCCAGTTAGAAGGCCAATAAATAGCAAGACAGCCTACTGCATATTGAATTTCAATGTCTTTTCTTACCATGATAAGCAACCAGCCTCTTCTTTTCATCAGAGACAACCGCATTTTTCTTCTCTGGTCCAGCAATTATTCTCTCAAGGGCATCAGATATCTCATCTTTGCTTATTTCCTTAAGGTCGCGGCGTGCTGCAAGGATGGCTGCTTCATTCATCAGATTTTGCAAATCTGCCCCGGTAAAACCTGGTGTTCTCCTTGCAATCTTTTCAAAGTCGACATCTTTCGCAAGAGCCTTACCTCTGGAATGCACCTATCATACCGAAGATAACTGGTGTGTTAACTTACCGAATAGAAATGTACCACACAATCATCTCTAGTGCATTAACTCAATTTGAACTTATGTGGATAGAATAAACAGGTTTAATTAATGTGGCAGTGGAATCCATCCCCAATTGCTAAAAATATTATAATTAGCATGCCAAATTTTTATAAGTGGGCATCTTCCAAGTCAGAATACAGGTTATAGCAAATCCAGCCATCTTTAATTTCACATAGCAGATAAAACTAGGCAAAGCAAGGTATGCTCCTAACTGTTCACACGCATACAGGCAATGTGCTAGGATTTTGTCAAACATGGATTCAATTTACTTAAAATTTGCAGCTCTTTCTTGCAATATATAGCAATATTTCAGATAATACCAATGGCATCCATAATTAACTCCATGAAAATAGACTGCATTTGAATCAACTGCATGAAGAAACTAAATATTCGAGGAATAAAGCTTGCTAACCTGAAGAATCTTGACTCTACCAGCAACATCAGGCCTGTCCACAGTGACCTGCCGATCAAACCTTCCAGGCCTTAACAATGCCGCATCAAGAACATCTGGGCGGTTAGTTGCTGCCAACACTATAACACCTGAATTCCCTGAGAACCCGTCCATTTCAGTCAAGAGCTGATTGATAGTCTGCTCTCTTTCATCATTACCACCTCCAAGTCCTGCCCCTCTCTGCCTCCCAACAGCATCAATCTCATCAATGAACACAATGCAAGGAGCTTTCGACTTTGCCTTCTCAAACAAATCCCTCACTCTTGAAGCTCCCACGCCCACAAACAATTCCACAAACTCTGAGGCTGCACACGAAAAGAATGGCACCCCGGCCTCACCGGCAACTGCCCTGGCCAAAAGGGTTTTCCCAGTACCAGGAGGACCAACCAAAAGACACCCTTTCGGAATTTTTGCACCCAGAGCGGTGTACTTATCGGGATTTTTCAAGAAATCAACCACTTCTTGCAACTCCAATTTTGCTTGATCAGCCCCAGCCACATCAGCAAATGTGACACCAGTCTCCGGCACCTCCTGGAACTTAGACTTCGACCGGCCAAAATCCATTGGCCCTCCTAGACCTCCAGGTCCACCTGGCCCACCCTGTGCCCGCCTGAACAAAAAGAAAAGTCCAGCAAAGGCAATGAATGGGAATATCAAATTCCCAATAAAACTAAACAACCCATTTCCAGAATCACCCTCAGAAACCGAAATATCAACACCATTCATCGCCAAAATGTCAATTAAATCCGGGTCATTGGGCACAATAACGGTAGCCCTACGGCCATCCACTGCTGTGAGCTGAAGGGCACTTCCGTCTTTGCTGAACCTCACCCTCTCAACCTTCCCCTTCTTGACTGCATTCAAGAACTCACTATAACGCCAATTAGATCCGTCAGGAAGGTCAGAAGTCGACTGGGCCTGTGGCTTTGGGGCCGTCAAAACAAGATTCTGAGAAAAGGGCGACGATGGACCAGGCTTAGGCGCCTCAGCTTGTAGCACAGGCGGCGCGGCCGCAGGAGGGGTGGCGTTATCCACTGCCAATGCTTGTGGAGTAATTGAAGAAAACAGTAAAGCAGCTAAAGTGGCATGTGATTGAACATTCTTGAACGATTTCGAATTCCTGTTAAAAATCGAATCTTGTACTCGGAAATTTCTTGGAACGGTTTTAGGTGTAGGAGGAGAAATAAAAATTTTGGTGCCAAAAAAGTTAGAGGATAGTAAAGGGTTTGTTGATGATAAAGCCATTAGAGGTTCTGCAATTCAAATTCAGCTAGGATTTTTTCCAATTTTTATGAAGTCCAGAGAATTTGGGGAAGATTGAAATGGGAAATTCGATAGTGTGAAATGGAAAGTGAAACTGCCTAATATGACTTTTGTGGTATGAATTTTTTGGAAGAGAAGAATGGCTAGAAGGAAAATCTAAATTGGTTTAGGAATGAATGGAAGCCATAGAAATGGATGTAGCTTGGGTTGCCTCTACGTGTGTGGAATGTTATCCAGTAATAGTGCTTTGATTTTTATGTCTTGATGAAAAGGGCAGAGTTAGAGGTGTCCGGGTGGTCCTGGTCCGGGTCGGGTCGGGTCGGGTCGTCCCGCCAACATATAAGCCCGATAATGACCTGCGTGAAAAAAATTCATCCGCTATGGGTGGTTCCACAAATTTTGGACTACAATTCAGACCCACCTGCTGACCCCTGTGGGTGGCGGTTTGTTCCTGTTTGACCCGTATTATTGTATAAATAAAATTATAAAAATATAAAATTTTTCATATTTATAGCAAAAAATATATTTTTTTAAATGTAAACTAATAATTGAACAAAATGATAAATTCATTTTTATACTAAGAAATGTTTACATAGAATTTAAATTTAATGTTACATGAATTATTTATAACTTTACAAAGCTAAATTTAACTTAAATAAATAACAACTAAATGCATTTCTAATTACTATTATTAAATATTTATAGTATAAGTATATCCCAATTAGGTTGACACCTACTTCTATTATAATTTATAGTTTAAATACATCTCAACCAGGTTGGCTATCTCCCCTACTTTTTTTTTCAAATTAAATTTTTTTCACAAGCCAGCGGGTTAATCGCGGCTCATGAATGTGCAACCCGCGAAACTTGCGGGTCATACCTTCTTGACCTGTGAACTGCCTGCTCGGGTCACGAGTCGGCTCGCGGTCCCGGGTCGATTCGGACCCGTTTTCATGGATTTGGCCGGCCCATCCGTCTTGACACTTCGTAGAGTACAGTGTACCAAAAAAAGAAAAAAAGAAAAATGGAAAAAAACCCATTTTTTTCCAATTTCTTTCTTGAAAACAAAAATGTTTTATTTTATTCATGTGACAACTTCTTGAGTCAGGACCCTTGGATCAACTTCTTTCCTTCCCGCTAATTGCCTAACAATTATTGTATGCAATTAATTCGATTCCACAAGTTGAGATTCAAGTTCAGTTAAATAAACGTTCATTAATTGTCCATGACAACACAAGTTTCATAGTGAATGTCAACTAAAGATATACATCGACCTCACAAGACCATAAGATTTTCAAGTCATCGATCAAAATCAACATTGTTGTGCGTCATTTATCTTCATTTCATGCACAACCATAGTTTAAGATTACAAATGTTGTGCGTCATTTCATGCGTCATGTCATGTTGAGTTAGCAAAAATCCCAGTTCACATCAATTGGACAAGAACAGAATTAATACAGCAGATAACCCGATCATATAGAAGGGAAGCATTGCCATTAAATGTATTAAGCAGTGAAACACCAGAACAGCAAAACTAAATAACAGTTGTGCATAATCTCCTGTTCAAGCCATTCTCACTCAATTATTTTATCATTGTACAGAAATGAAGTGAAATTCCAAAACGATAAAGATACCAAGAACCTATAAGCAAAGTGCTTCACATTTCATTTTCAGCTCTCCATGGGAAACCTGCAAAATAGTACGCAAAGTTAGATTCGATTAATTTAACAGGATATACAGAAAATAAATAGTATGGCTTCAAATAGTGTGTGAATTTCACGATGATCCTCCTAGCTCTAGATTTCCTTTCTATAAAATTAGCAACAACTGCTATTACAATAAATAGGATTGAACTTCAGGGGCTTGTTGAGCACGGTTACCATGTCGTGCCTGCAGTAACATAACAAGTAGTATGTGTGCGACATTCAAAAAAGACATGACCAAACAACAAAGCTATAAATCTGATAAACATTAGACCTCAGCTAAGGAAAATCCCATAGGACAAGGGGTAGGAAGGGTCCAATTCTCCCATAAAGTTCTTGAAGATATATTTTAGTTCAGACATTTCCCAAAATAATTCACTTAACACTGCCACCAGTCTTATTCACCTGGAAATAAGGAAGAAATTAATGTCATTCCACTGATTCTTAGTAAATGCACATAGATCATTAAACAATGGTTACATACAACCTCTCATCCTGTAAATTAGTTGGTTAACATGGGCTTCCATCCCAAAACCAACTCACTCTCGGAGGAGCTGTCCAATTTTACTTATCCAGTAATCTTGGAGTTCTGTTCAACTAAAGCGAGACATGGTCTGCAGACCTTTCATAACATGTGATCCAAGTTCACACCTAATCCAATTGGGTGTAGTGGCCTATTTCACATTGATACTGTTACGAGGGATCAATGTGGAGGCAGTTATCTTCATAGTGTTAAATCTCGTTCTTCATAATAATGAATCTTGTTAGGAACCAAGGTTGTTCGTTAAACATTAAATCCAATTCAAATCACAAAATTGTCCATAACCAAACTGCAATAATGCTTAAGCTAGTTTTTTTTTTTTTTTATATTAATTGATTCTGTTTTCCATAGAACCAATTAGTTTGTTAAGCAAACAGATTATTCAAACAAACTAAGATACACTACACCAAAGTTGATTAATGTTGTTAAAGGGATCTATCGCAACATTTTAGCAAGTGAATATTACTATTTGCTAACATAATTGAGCTTTCGCAACACTTTTAAATAAATATTGCTAATGTTGCACGTTGCAACGTTTTATAAATGTTGTGAAAAGTTTAGGCTTTTGCAACGTTGTTGAAATCTAGTTCTATAGCAACGTTTGGAGCATGTTGTTGAAACTCTCAATATAAAGCCTTTTTGTACAACTTTTTTTGAACGTTGCGATAAGTTTTGTACTTTTTTCCCAAATTAAATTATTTACGAACTCAAATGATAAAAACCAAAAATAACCCAAACCCTACATTAATTCATGCCTCCCTCCATTCAAAGTCGGCCGGAAGAGTGGCCGAAGAATTAGAAATATGGTTTCAGCAAGGAAGCTCGACGGCGCACTCTGGTCGAAAGAACGGGCTTCTACACAAGGTATTGCTTTCAAATTTCAATTTTCGAGAAGAGAGTGGGTGGAGGTGTAAGGACAATGCTGCAGATTACGTTTGGGTTTTTAATATTTGAAGGAGGAAAATTGAGATTATGGTTGTCATTTATTTATCTTTTGCTTTACTTGCTAGCAAGCCACCAAGGTTGATTTTCTTCGATTTTGGGTTTATTAGTTGAAATTGGTTTTGCTGAGATTTTGTTTTACTTTTCTTGGCGAGTTTGTTCTAAAATTAGTGGTATTGAACTGCATGAGACTATTTGAGTTGGGGAAGTAAAAGATGGGGAAGATGAGAGAAGAACTAGAGCTAAAAATGAGTTGGGATTTAGGGTATGAGATTTTTGGGATTGCAAGGGTTAGCATTTTCAGTATTTAGTTTTAGTTTTGCAAAGAATCCAATTGATTCTGAAATTGTTACTCAGGCATGCACACATGGGCCTTTGGTTTATTCTGATTACCCTATGTTTTTAAACAAATGCTATGACTTGGCCTCTTAATCTTAATTGTAACTTGCAAGATAACAAATATTTAGAATTTAGTACAATTTTTGAATGTTATTATACTTAATCGCTTCAATTATGGAAAAATATACCTGTCGCGCCGTGTTATCACAGGATTTGCTGGAATATAATAAGCCACACCACGCAGGCATCTTTGCAATTGAACTGCTCTTTGGTCTTGCAGTATGATATTTATATACAGTATGACTTTTTTGATGGCCGTTTCTGTAATACCCCAGACCAAGAAAGTTTAAGAGATTTGATAGGTACTACTCATATCACAAGGTGCACCTTCTTTTCCGGAAGTCCATCGTTGGAAACTCCACAGTTAAGCGTGCTTGGCTTGGAGCAATTCTATGATGGGTGACCTCCCTGGGAAGTTTTCTCGGGGAGCGTGCGAGTGAGGACAAAACATGCTGAAAAGACCCATGTGGTACAGTGAGGACAGTACGTCGTCGATCTAACGGTCGGGACAGCCCGTTAAGTGGGACCCGGGTCGTTACAAATGGTATCAGAGCTCGATTGCCAGCCGGAAATCGGGAACTAAGTGCTATGCGGGACAAAGTGCTACGTCAAGGGCGGGAGTCACCTCTTGAACCCGTAGGAGCCACCTCTAGAATCCCAATGCCTTGCAACGAATTCCCGATGGGTCAAGCGCGACGAGGACGTCGCGAGTCTAACGGGGGATGATTGTAATACCCCAGGCCAAGAAGTTTAAAAGATTGGATAGGTACTACTCATACTAACAAGGTGCACCTTCTTTTTCGGAAGTCCATCGTTGGAAACTCCACAGTTAAGCGTGCTTGGCTTGGAGCAATTCTATGATGGGTGACCCCCCTGGGAAGTTTTCTCGGGGAGCGTGCGAGTGAGGACAAAACATGCTGAAAAGACCCATGTGGTACAGTGAGGACAGTACGTCGTCGATCTAACGGTCGGGACAGCCCGTTAAGTGGGACCCGGGTCGTTACAAATGGTATCAGAGCTCGATTGCCAGCCGGAAATCGGGAACTAAGTGCTATGCGGGACAAAGTGCTACGTCAAGGGCGGGAGTCACCTCTTGAACCCGTAGGAGCCACCTCTAGAATCCCAACGCCTTGCAACGAATTCCCGATGGGTCAAGCGCGACGAGGACGTCGCGAGTCTAACGGGGGATGATTGTAATACCCCAGGCCAAGAAGTTTAAAAGATTGGATAGGTACTACTCATACTAACAAGGTGCACCTTCTTTTTCGGAAGTCCATCGTTGGAAACTCCACAGTTAAGCGTGCTTGGCTTGGAGCAATTCTATGATGGGTGACCCCCCTGGGAAGTTTTCTCGGGGAGCGTGCGAGTGAGGACAAAACTTGCTGAAAAGACCCATGTTGGTACAGTGAGGACAGTACGTCGTCGATCTAACGGCCAGGACAGCCCGTTAAGTGGGACCCGGGTCGTTACAAATGGTATCAGAGACGTTTGCCAGTCGGAAATCGGGAACTAAGTGCTATGCGGGACAAAGTGCTACGCCATAGGACGGGAGCCACCTCTTGAACTCGTAGGAGCCACCTCTAGAATCCCAACGCCTGGCAACAGATCCTCAGATGGATCAAGCGCGACGAGGACGTCGCGAGTCTAACGGGGGTGATTGTAATACCCCAGACTAAGAAAGTTTAAGAGATTTGATAGGTACTACTCATATCACAAGGTGCACCTTCTTTTCCGGAAGTCCATCGTTGGAAACTCCACAGTTAAGCGTGCTTGGCTTGGAGCAATTCTATGATGGGTGACCCCCCCGGGAAGTTTTTTCGGGGAGCGTGCGAGTGAGGACAAAACATGCTGAAAAGACCCATGTGGTACAGTGAGGACAGTACGTCGTCGATCTAACGGTCAGGACAGCCCGTTAAGTGGGACCCGGGTCGTTACAGTTTCTGCCGGGAGATCCGCCAGTGCTTCTCTTCCCAAACAAGTCTGAGAGTAGGAGCGCCTACTGAGCCGCTTCTTCTGCTGCCCCGTGCCTAAAAAAGCCCTATAGAGATGTGCGGTGTGCATACATCATATTTGTTGCAATTTCTTCTGGGTAAACATATGACTAGTTGAGTAATTCAGTTATTAGTATGCTCCCTCCCTTTCTCTTCAAGATTTAGAAATTAAAAGAAATACAGTTTGCTCAGTAGCTAGTTAATTATTTCCGTTAATAGTGGAATCTTGCATGGTTAATTTAATGGGAAGTGCTATGTGTACATAATAGTTTACACAATTTTTTACACCTCCTCACATGGAGGGGGGCCCACATACAATAAAATATTTGTGGGCCCCCTCCATGTGAGGGGGTGTAAAAGATTGTCTATACCACAAGGTGTACACATAGAATAATCCTAATTTAATACTAGTGTGATTAACGTGCGTTGCACGTTAGTTGTTTAATGTTGAAAATAAATATAGGTAAATTTTAGAAAAATTCATTCGTAAACGTGAAAGATATTCATTAGGTAGTGGGGGTCGAGGGGCAACTCCCCTCGTAGGAGTTTGCCCTTGACAGGGATCGACCTGCCCGGTTAGGTCGCGTGAGTCAAGGGGGCAGTTTTCCTCATGGGGGCAATGGAAATGTCATTTGAGAAAATAAAAAGGAAGATTTGTATTCAAAACCATCGAGGGAAAAGAAAATTCTCCATGCGCCACGGAGACACGGATCCCGTATCTCCGTGGCGCACAGAGAAATGGGTTGTGTCTCCCCTTTTTTTTTTTTACTGAGAAGTCATGTGAAATAGGAAAAAATTCTAATGTACTCTCAAATATGAGAAATGGATAAATATTGTTCTTAACATGATGAAACATTATGATGGATTCTAACATCAAATACTCAAATTAAAATGCCAAACTGTCAATCCAAACATGCTGATACATTACTCAATATAAACAGCATGCATATAAAATATTTCTGTAAAATATTATTATGAACATTAAATAAGAAAGTCCTGAAAGAAACGAACAAACTTTCTTATAGAAGAATATGTTAAAGAAATGACATTTCAAGAACTTCTGAGGCTCTCTTTTTTCCCTTTTTTCAATAACTCTAGATACAAGTTAATGACCTGCAAAGCAAGAAGAATTAAACCAGGGCAGACAAAAGTCATCACAACCATCCTGCTTTAGCTTTGGTTGCTAACTAAAATTTTTTTCAATTTTCCCAACAACACACACACCAAAAAAAAAAAAAAAAAAAAAAAAGACAAAATTACCTCATCATTCAACCATGTACCTAGTTTTAAATGCTGCAATTTTTCTCCAATGATATCAATATTAGAATTCTTATGACTCGCCAAAACCTTTCTTCTGCATAAATCGGGCAGCAACAAAATGCACAACAATTGAATTGATACACATGAATCGAATCCAATTAAAGATGGAGTATTACAACAAAAGATACCTATTGGAATTAAACAAAGCCCAAGCAACCTCAGCCTCTTCCTCCACAGTAATAGGTATAAAACATTCTTTGGAGACATGATGCAAGTCAATGAAACCTATTATGCTGAAATAAATAAAACGAACAATTACACTCAGTTACAGTATAATCCGGATGGTGTGGTTTCAGAAAATGTCACCTTATTAGTTTCTTCCACTTTCTTCTGAGGCTGAAGTTTCTATCATTATTTTACGCAATCTCTTTCTCAATCTCATATGTGAGACAATGAGAACTTCGAACCCTGCAAAAAAAAAAAAAAAAAGGTCTTGGGATGGTTAAATAGAAATTTCTTGACAAAATTAGAGCAGAAAGAAGAACACAGGAAGAAGAAGAAGAAGAAGAAGAAGAAGAAGAAGAAGAAGAAGAAATCTTACGATATGGGTCAATGTGGGGAATGGATGAGTAAAGAGGTATGGTTGGTTGAGTGGAAAAATGGAGAAAGAGCAATGGCGTGTCAGATTTGTGGGGGAAATGGAGAAAGCAAAGAGTGGGGGAAACGACGAAAAAAAAATTAAATTTTGACGACGATTGGAAATCGTGACACGTGGCCTGCCAATGTTTTGCCTCTTTTATTTTATAGTGAAATGGGATAGTTCTGGTTCACATGATGTAAGATGTTCAAAGCAAATTCATTTTGTACTTATTTAATTTGTATGCTGTTGCTGAACTCTAGACAAATATAAATGTCTTTAAATGGCAATATTAGATCATAATCCATTTATTTTCTGTTAACACTGTATTTACTCTGTTAGTTAGTGTATAGCTGTCACAATTAGTTAGTTGAGCTTGTAACAGATTTCTGGTTAGCATGTGTATTTATATTGCTGGCATTGTATTGTATCCATAATTGATTCTTCATAGCAATACATCTCAGTTCTCTCCCTTTTCTTCTGTTAACATCAATATGGTATCAGAGCATATTGCTCAATTTGTTGCTACAATTGTTTAATCTGCTATCGCAATCGATCACTCCATTTAGGCATTGAGTGTTTTTCATTTCCCATTCCTCTTCGCAAACATGGATGCAAAATTGAGATCATCTTCAAGTAAATCCGCCATGGATGAACTTTCAAATCCATATTACCTCTATCACTCTGATAGTCCTAGACTGATGTTGGTTTCTCATTCACTCACCAGAGATAATTACACCTCTTCGAACAGAGCGATGCTGATCGCGTTATCGGTGAAAAATAAGCTAGGGTTTGTAGATGGATCAATTGAAAAACCGGAAGGTAATAACTCAGATCTATTCAGCACTTGGACCAGAAATAACAATATGGTTATTTCGTAGATTTTAAATTCCGTTTCTAAAGAGATTTCTGCCAGCATTATATATGTTGAATCTGTACATGATATATGGCTTTACCTTAAGGAACATTTTCAGCAGAAAAACAAGCCTAGAATCTTTCAACTTAAACGTGAATTGATGAGGTTAACTCAAAAGCAGAATTCAATTAGCATATATTTTACAAAACTGAAAACCATCTGGGAAGAATTAAGCAATTATAGGCCAGCATGTACCTGTGGCCAATGCACTTGTGGTGGAGTGAAGAAGCTCAGTTCTCATTACCAAATGGAATTATGATGTCATTTCTTATGGGATTAAATGAGTCTCATTCTCAAATTCGTGGGCAATTACTTCTTATGGAACCATTGCCATCCATAAATAAAGTATTTGCCTTAATATCTTAAGAAGAGCATCAAAGGAAGATCTCTAGTCAAGTTGATAATAGTTCGGATCCAATCGGAGGCATGGTGTTTGCTTGAAAATAGACACTGGTAAACGTAATGGAAACTATAGTAATGCTGGGAATATAGTAATGATCCTAGAAGTAGTCACAACACTTGAGGATACAAAGGTCAGAAGAGAGAGCAACCTTGCTGCACTCATTGCAACTTCTATGGGCATACTGTTGATAAGTGCTACAAAATTCATGGCTATCCTCCTGGTTACAAAGTGAGGAACAAGGATAGTTCAGCCTACAACAGCAATAAGACTCTGGTAAATTAGGTGTCAAACCAGATTGAACAACAAACTGACATTGGGAATTTTGTTCAAAATCTCAACTCCAATCAATATCAGTAACTTATGTCTATGCTGTCCAATCATTTGACTACTTCTGATAAAACTACTGATGATCCATCCGCTTCCTACACTACAGGTATCTACTTCTCCATTTCATTGAATCCTGCCTTTTTGTCTACCCAATATTGGATATTTGATTCCAGTGCAACAAGATATATTTGCTCATCTGCTGGTGCTTTCCTCCCACTAAAGCCTATTCAAAATTCCAAAGTTACATTACCAATTCACAATCAAATTCCTGTGCACTTCTGTGGTGATATAAGATTGAATTCTAAGCTCATACTCAAGGATGCTCTATTTGTTCCCCAATTTAAGTTTAACTTGATATCTGTCAGTGCACTCACCTCTGAATCAAATTTCATAATCAACTTTCTTCCTACTTGCTTTACCATTCAAGAACATTGCACCAAGAAGATGATTGGCAATGGTGATAAGGTTGAAGAACTTTATGTTTTAGACAAAGGCAATCTGAATTCTGGTTCTACAACATATGTAACTACCATTTTAGCTCACATATGGCGTAGCAGGCTTGGTAATCCATCTTTCAGACGTTTGGATGCTTTGAAATATCGTTTGAACTGTGATGAATCGAAATTGAATAAAGTTGAACCCTGCTATATTTGCCCTCTTGGAAAATAAAGACGTTTGTCTTTTGATTCTCACAATCATATATCTCAGTTTTCTTTTGACTTGGTGCAATGTGATGTGTGGGGTCCTTACCATGTTTCATCTCATAATGGCCACAATTATTTTCTCACATTGGTTAATGATTGCTCACGATTTACATGGATTTATATGTTGAAGAAAAAGTCCGATGTTAGCATTGTGATTCCTATATTCTTTAACATGGTTTCTACTTAATTAAACAAAAATATAAGTCTTCAGATCTGATAATGCCCCAGAGTTGAGTTTTACTGAATTTTTTAATGAAAGAGGTGTGATGCATCAGTTTTCATGCATTGTGACACCACAACAAAATTTAGTCGTAGAGAGAAAACATCAGCATCTCCTCAATGTTGCTAGAGCACTTTTCTTCCAATCGAGAGTTCCAATTCAGTTCTAGAATGAATGCATCCCGACTGCAGCTTTTCTGATCAATAGAACACCCTATACTTTACTCAAACACAAAACCTCTTATGAAATTCTGCATAAACATCCAACAGACTATTCCACCTTCAGAGTCTTTGGGTGTTTGGCATTTGCATCAACCCTCCATTCACATAGCACAAAGTTCCAGCCAAGGTCTAGAGTGTGTGTGTTCCTTGGCTATCCACCAAGAATAAAAGGCTATAGACTCTATGATATCAAATCCAAACAGATAATCATATCCAGAAGTGTTCTATTTTATGAGGAGATCTTCCCATTTCATTCTATTAATTCTTCAAATTAGCTCATTGATCATTTTCCTGATTTTGTCTTGCCAAGTTCTTCCTTAGAAATTTCATCAATTACTCGTTCTGTGTCCTCTAATCATCATATCAGAGTTATTGATACCCCAGATACTCTTCATAATGATGATGAAACATCACCTGCTGATCTGACTAATTCCGTGTCACCCAAACGAAATGATGAAATCCCGACTGCTGATCCATCATCTTCCATTCCAGAAAATTCGTTAGTTTCTGATCATTCTAATATCATCCCACATAATACTACTCTGAGAAGATCATCTAGAAATCCAAGACCTCCTTCCTACCAATGAGAATTCCATTGCAATCTCTTGTGTTTGAATTATTCTAAGTCTATCACTTCTTTATGTCAAACTACATACCCCTTATCCAAACACTTGTCTTATAAATCTTTGTCTCCTACTCACAAAAATCTCATTTTAAATATATCCTCCCAATTTGAACCCCAATATTATCATCAGGCTGTGAAATTCCCACATTGGAGAGGTGCCATGACAGATGAATTAAATGCTATAGAATCTAACAATACTTGGTCAGTTATTCCATTGCCTACCGGGAAACATTCCATTGGTTGTAGATGGATTTACAAAGTCAAACACATATCAGATGGTACTATTGAAAGGCACAAAGCACGCCTAGTTGCAAAAGGGTACACGCAACAAGAAGGATTGGACTACAATGAGACTTTTTCACCTGTAGCAAAATTTGTTATAGTTAAGGTTTTATTGGCACTTGCTTCAAGTCATAATTGGTATTTGGCACAACTTGATATAAACAATGTCTTCCTTAATAGTGATCTATTTGTAGAAGTGTATATGGACCTTTTACTAGGTTATAATGTCAACAAAGGACATCAAGAAGAGAAAGGGAAGCTGATTTGTAAACTTCACAAATCAATATATGGCCTCAAGCAAGCCTTGAGACAATGGTACTTGAAGTTCTCTCAGGCCCTTATATAGTTTGGGTTTGTGCAGTCCAAGGCTGATTATTCATTATTTACTAAAGGATCAAGTGGTAACTTTGTTGCATTATTAGTCTATGTGGATGACATAATCATCAAAGGCCCAAATAATGAAGTAATACATTCCTTAAAGGATTTTCTTAACACAAGGTTCAAACTTAAGGATTTGGGGCACTTTAAATATTTCCTTGGGCTTGAAATTGCACAATCAGCCAGATGCATTGTGTTGTCTCAGATACACTATGCTCTCCAGCTTCTTGAAGACACATGATATCTAGTTTGCAAACCCACTTCAGCTCCCATGGATCTTAAAGTTCAGTTAAGTGCACATGAAGGTGAAATCCTTGCTGACATTTCTCAGTACAGAAGAATAGTTGGCTGCCTGCTTTACCTTACTTTATCCTGGTCTGACATCACCTTTATTGTCTACAAAATTAGCCAGTTTATAGCTCAACCTCGTACATCTCATTTGAAAGCTATGCATCATCTCCTACGCTATATAAAGTCTGCTCCAGGACAGGGGTTGTTCTTTTCTTCATCTTCATCTTCACACTTGAAGGCGTTTTCTGATGTTGACTGGGGTTCATGTCCAACACTAGAAAGTCTGTAATTGGTTTTTGCATATTCCTAGGTGACTCTCTCATCTCATAGAAATCAAAGAAGTAGACCACAATATCTCGCTCCTCACCAGAAGCAGAATACAGAGCATTGGCTTCTACAACTTCTGAACTGGTATGGCTGCATCAGCTATTGAAGGATTTCCAAATAGAAGCATCATCTCCAATACTCTTATTCTGTGACAACCAAGTAGCTATTCACTTGGCCTCCAACCCCATTTTTCACGAGGGAACAAAACATATAGAGATAGACTGTCATTTCATTCAAGACAAGGTGGCTGAAGGGTTCATTAAACTCATGCCTATACGGTCTCAGCATCAACTGGCGGATGCCTTTACCAAGGCTCTTTCTTCTTCTTCATTACTCACTCTGATGTCCAAGATGGCAGTCAAGGATATCCACTGTCCATCTTGAGGGGGCGTATTAGATCATAATCCGTTTATTTTCTGTTAATGCTGTATTAACTCTGTTAGTTAGTGTATAGTTGTCACAGTTAGTTAGTTGAGCTTGTAACAAATTTCTGGTTAGCATGTGTATTTATATTGCTGGCATTGTATTGTATCCGTAATTGATTCTTCATATCAATATATCTCAGCTCTCTCCATTTTCTTCTGTCAACATCAATAGGCAACGTGTTCAAGTGCACTACAATATATTTTTAACCAGTAATTTTCATAAGGAAATGTTTTACCTTCATATTTTCTCTGTGTGTGTATGTCTGGTTAGGGTTGTTGAAGGTGCAATTTGCAATAATCTTGCAGGTATATGTAGATCTTTTCGTTATTGCAGTTCTTTCACCATCAAAGAACTCCATGGGGCAAACTTCTTATCTATTATGTGGCCTAGCTTAATTTCGAAAGTTTGAAGAAATTAATGGAACTTTTGCGTTCTCATGATGTAGATTGATTACTTCACTTTTTGTTCATTCGCTTTTTGTTTGTTATTTGTGCTACTAGAAATCTTTCGAACACGCTTTTGATTTATTTAATTTGAGTGGTTGACCCGAAATTTGTAGCTGAAAACCTTCTAGTTCTTTTGCTGTAGTTCTTTTTTTTAAGTCAAATCTTAGACTATTTGAGGATCTTCAGGAAGAGCTGAAATGCAGCATCAATATCAAGCGTAGGTTTATAAATTGCTATTAAAAAAAAACTACGGCAACAATCAAAAAATGTTGCAAAAGAGTTAATTAGCAACACTCGAAAAACGTTACAAAAAAGTTATTAGCAAAATTCAAAAAACGTTGCAAAATGTTATTAGCAACATTTAAAAAACATTGCAAAAGGTCATTAGCAATATTAAAAAAAACGTTGCCGTATCCTTCTACTCCACGACAACACCGAGGTTTGCAATATACATCCAAACATTGCAAAAAATCTTTGACAATGTTTTTTGAATGTTGCAAAATGATGTTTTTGCTGTAATTATACAAAATAGCATAAATAAAACCAAATAAATTATTCAAAATCAACCACATGAACATTACTTTTGAAAAACGAAGTAGTCGAAAGCAGATGAATGGATGACTATGCCAAACCTCATTCGGTGCTTAGAAAAGATAAACTGGATATCATTAGACTAGGCATAAGCCTTAAGACACTTTAAGGCACAACCTTCCATATAAATTGATAAAATAATTTGAAAAATTACAAATGTACAAAATTATTCTTATAATAAACCAAGGACCATCTAAAAATTCATTAAAAACATTTCAATAAAACTAAGAGTCTAATTTGCAACTAGAAACATAAAATTGATAAATGAAGTAGTGAATAATAAATTAATAGAGTACTAATCATATAGCCTTTGTTTGACTTTCATTAAAATTTTAATGCATTTTTCTTTTTCTTATTTTCAACCATACATTTTTTAATAAAATAATATTACACGTAAATAAAAAACTTTTCTTTTTCATTTTTTATAACCACACATTTTTTTCAAAAATTACTATTCCAAAATACATTATTCCCAAAATCTCATTAAAATGGGAGCCAAACAATGGCATAACAAGATCAATAATCCACAACTAGAAATGGAAGTCCAAAACAAATTAAACAATATCGACCAGCTATTTAGTGGGGTTTTTGATAGAGATTAAAATTGGATTTTTTAGTAGATTGTGATAGAAATCTTTGAAATGTGTGGTTGAAAAGTTGTGGAACCTAAATATTGATTGTTTGACTTTGATTTAAATTAAAATCTGATATTAATTCGAAACAAATAGTATCTTAATCTTGCTTGCTTTGACTTTGGACGAAAAGGAAACCCATTGGCCATCCTCCCACTAAAACCTCACTTGGAGGCTTTCTGCACCTCAATTGTAGGAGGCTACGTACATTGGGCGCTTTTCACATGTTCACTTTCCTAATTTAAAACTCTTTCTTTTTAGTTTTTACCATTGGACTATGTTTAAAATATTCCATAAAAACATTAAAAATATTCCAATATAATAATAATAATAATAATAATAATAATAATAATAATAATAATAATAATAATAATAACTAAAAATCTTGAATCGAAAAAAAAAAGCCCAACAAAAAAAAAAAAAAAAAAAATTGGATCAAGAATTTAATAGAGAAACAAAAACACTAAGGCTGAGTTTTGCATGATTAGGATACTCAGCTGAATGATTACGTCTAAAGAATAATGCGGTAGATGTAGTGCAATTTTGGAGTGTCGTATTCACAAGGAGATGAGAAAATTATCAAGAATTCCAAAAATGTATGAACTATCCTCTTCAATGTGTGGTAAAATTCAATGTTTGAAATGTGAAATTAGAATCAATAACTTGAGGTAGTGAAGCATCGGAATTCCCTAAATTGGATTGATCACATCAATTATTCATTTTATAACTCAATTAGAGATTTTTCATCCAAACTCTCTAATCGGAGGATTTATCGTGAAAACCAATTTAATTCACAAATGTAATCCTATAATCTAGACTTATGATATATTCGCACAATTTCATTGGAACAAGATCAAAGATCAACCATATACATCAAGCATTAGGTAGTAATAAACCTGCCAATAAAGTAATATTGAGATTAAAATTCAACAATTATTTCAATAATTCAATAGAAAGAGCACGACTAGATCTATAAATGACTTGATTAAAGTTAAACCAACCTCAACAATAAGTAATTGAAAGTGAAACTCAACAAATAGTTTAATTTAACAATGGAAAAAGCATGATTGAATCCATGAAAGTAAATGTTAAACCCATTTCAAAGTAAATTAATGAAAAGAAAAGTCTAAATACTAGAATTGTTCAACAATGAAAAAAACAATTACATAAATAATTTGATACGAAATCTCGGAATCCAACGAGTTCCTTCCTTGCTTCACCTTGGTTTTTAGTTCCTCATGAGTTTCTTGAGCAAAAAGAGATGAAAGAATGATGAATAATGAGGAATCATGTGTTCTGTGACGTTCTGGGGTTTTTTTTAGTGTTGAGAAATCGTGCCATAATAAGTTACCATAAGTGTTTGAGTCGTTGAAGTAAACTTGAAATTTCACACACAGAATTGACCTATGCGACCGCATAGGTCTCACAGTTCAAACCATGCAGTCGCATAGAACAAAGTATTGCAGCCTCTTGATTCGCTGAAAGCTTCTGTACGATTGCATTGATTTATAACCATGCGACCGCATGGTTTTACTTTTTTTTTTGCTGAAAAGCCTTTAGTATTTTAGCCATAACCTTCTCTCCTAGTGTCTGATTGAGGTGATTTAAAATGCGTTGGAAAGCTAACTCAAAGGGCTACAACTTTATTTCAAATTTCAACTTTCAATTCAATCATCCACCATGTCAAAAAGAAATCTAAATATGAGGCTGAAAACTGGTGCAAAATTTTTCAGCTTGAAAGTTGATATGTGGTAATGTTTTGGCTATATTCGATCCCTTTGACTCCTTTCCTTATCAAATTGACCTATAACACTCTAAATCTTCATCACAAGGTTGGAAATAAGTTTAGAATATTTGCACTTTAGTTCCTGAACTTTCACTTTCTCCATTTTGGTCCTTTTTTACTTGTTTCTCCTTATTTCCGTTATATTCATCGCTTTGTCCTGCAAAACATAAATTACATAGAATTAAGCAATATTCCAACATATTAATGAGCAATTTTCCATATTTTGACAGTACGATAAGTGTGTAAAAATGCACTTATCACTGAAGCAGTGAGAACTTTGTACATAATAGAAAGAAAAAGGAAAAATGAAAAAAGAAAAAAATAAAAATAAAAGACATGTCTCTTCATTAAGGGATATTATCTTGTTCAAACTGCCATTTCCTTTTGGTTCACCATAACATGAATGGAGGCTGGCTGTTAGTTTTTCTAAACAAAATCATACTTGAAACGAAAAATTCTACTTATGGAGAGGCCATTCTTTGTGGAAAAATAAGGTTTACCTAATTCTATACCAAAAACGAAAGAAAAGAAGATTTACCTAGTGATATCTCCGTGGCCATCCCGAGGATGCCTCCAGCCCTGAAAGTACGGGAACCGTGTGAACAAATCTTTAAACTAAGGGTTCCTACGTCAACAAAAAAAAAAAAAAAGAAGCACAAAAAGTAAATTTCCAGCTCATCAATTCTACGGACCATCTTTCTTTGCCCTGTACAAAATGCAAAACCTAAAAAATCAAACATATGATTTTTTTACTTCAAATGTTATGATAATAAAAAATTTTAGTGCAATGCATGGAGTGTACATACTCGTATTGTGTATCATGGATACTGTTATTTCACTAATCTACATCAAGATCTTTCAGAGGTGGACGCAGACTTCTTAAATCGGGAGGGTACAATCAAAGTTTCAAAAAGTGACGAGAAAATGAAAGAAAAAGATATTTTATTACAACTATTCTCTACGTGTTTGCATATTTTGATAATGTTCCATAATTACATAATTTTCAATCTTGTCAAATACATCTTTCTCAATATATGCAATTAAACTATCATTCAACCATTGATCTTCGATTCGATTGTGCATACGATTTTTGACACAAGTCATCGTAGAAAATGATCTCTCGACTGTAGCAGTAGCGACAGGAAGAACTAAGGCTAATGTCACAGCTTGTAGACTAATTGATACACTTCATGTTTATTTTTTGCAACCAACTTCTGTGCAAGATCACTAATACCCTGTAATCCTTCAAAATCTTCAGATGTACGCATGTCAAGAATATATGTATCTAATTGATCATCAAGTTCTGAGATATCTATTGTGTCAAGATCAAAAGGATAATACTGACATAGTCGAATAACTTTATTCTTGTTAAAAGCGTCGAATGAGTTATTTAGAGACAAACATGCAAACAAAGTAGCATGTCACTATTTATCTCAGAAAAAAGATCATTCAGCTCCTGAAGTTGCATATCATTGATAGCATAAAACATTTCAAAATGATAATGAAGCAAATTTATCACTGTCTCATGCCGTGAACGACCTAGAATTATGAACATATCATCCATATAGGGAACATTGATCTCGTGAATTTCACAAAACGAACAAGCAACCCCAAAGAAAGAATCCCATCCATTATCCCTCATCATTTAGAGCCGTGTTTTACATAATTGCACCAATCTCATGGCATTGACAATAACTTGATCTTTTCGTTGTAATACTTTCGACAATTCATTTGAAATCCCCAAAATATTTTTCATGAGATGTAGATTAAATGAAATTTTAACATCAACTCAAATGAAATACAAGCATCACCACTTGTTCTGGTACTTGTAGTGTCAGTAGCAATCATCTCAACAACGTCGACTATGGTTGAAAACATGACAATCAAATTTGTTAAACAACTGTAATGAGATCCCCAACGTATATCACCAGGATGCTGAAGGCTAGTTTCTTGATTGAGACCTCGTCCACTTGATAATTCACCGACACTGAGTGATTCAAAAACTTTCAACCTTTGGTTCTCTCGAATAAGATCACTTTGTTTAGCCGATCCACCGACAGCATTCACCAATTTGTGTAAGGTAGTGAAGAAAGTTTCAATCTTCGGATATTTCTGTGTCATAGCTACAAGAGTTAATTGAAGTTGATGAACAAAGCAATGAATATAATATGCACTTGGATTTTCTTTCAAAATAAGTTCTTTGAGACCATTATACTCACCTCGCATGTTACTAGTTCCATCATATCCTTGACCTCTCAAATTAGATATACGTAAGCTATGCTCCAAGAATAATTGATCAATTGCAGCCTTAAGTGAGATAGCTGTGGTCCTCGAAACATGACGAACACTAACAAAATGTTCCAACACATGCCCATTCTTCACATAACGAATAACAGCAGACATTTGCTCCTTCACTGAAATGTCTCGAGATTCATCAACTAAAATTGAAAAGAAACTACCACGAATATCTTTCATAATCACATTTAGACATTCAGAAGCAATAGAACTCACAATATCTTTTTGCACTTGTGGTGATGTTAATTTGAAATTCTTAGGTGCATTAGTCAAACCAACGGCCTTAATCTCAGCATTATGATCACACAATCAATTCAATAGTTTAAGAAAGTTTCCTTGGTTGTTTGAATCTTCAGATTCATCATGTCTATGAAAAACCATACCTCATCGTAGAATAAATCGAACACAATCAATTGACATATTCAATCGAATTCTATAATCTGTTCGAGCTTGATGTGATTGCTTAATGAGACATGATCGAATACTTTGCTCTTGATTCTTGAACGATTCATATTTGACTCGAGCCTGATTGTGTGCACTACTTGAAGTCCCAACCTATTTTCTAAGGCATTCTTTCTTCTTCCAATTTGAGAATCCATCATTAAGAAAGGAACCACTGGGTAGTATGCTCATCATACCATGAAACACAAAATTGCCTCTCTTTAATACCCATTCTTGTGGGTGGAAATGCATTATTGCGAGGTTGACAATGACCCCTTTGCATAGATGCTCTTCGAATCACGTCTCGATTATTAACCTCATAATTCTGTATTGGAACTCTCAATCCAGGATCGGCGATAAGGTTTACAACATCAACATCCTTGACTCCGACATCCCCAACTTCTCCAACATCAACATCAACATCAACATCAACATCATCATCATCATTTTATTTTATCACTTTTGTCTCGAACATTCCTTTCAACATCAACATTCATAGATTTACATCTGAAGTATTTGTCCATAACAGATAAAGTTAAAAAAATCAATCACATTAGATAAGAAAGTTTCAATCTTCCTAAATTAATTAATTTGCAAGTTCACAATTGCCTTCTCAATAAATGGTCTTCTCAATCACAATTCACACTCACACAATTTAGAAATCCCTATCAGTTACGTTAAAATCCCTAATTAGAAATCCCTAAATCAGACAACATAGTTACACAGACACAATTAGCAAGTTCACAGTCACACAAATTCACAATTCACAGTTACAAATTAGAAATCCCTATCAATTTCATCAAAATCCCTAAAAGCCCTAATTAGAAATCCCTAACAATTTCATCAAAATCTCAAAATTCCTAAATCATAAAATGCAAAACATAGAATCCCTAAGTGGCTAAATCCATTACTTTTAGTTTAAGAGGAACAATGGAACTTACCTCATCACAGCACAGGAGCATGGGACGACGGAGTGGCTAGCCTAGTGATCTGGTGTCGCAAGCTCGCGATCTGGTGTGTGTCGCACTGTCGCTGCTACGCTGCCGTCGGTTTGGTGGAGACGTGGAGTGGCTCGCAGTGGAGTGGTGGGACCTGTGGTGGAGTTGTTCAGTTACTGGCAGACGGAGAATAGAGAGGAAGAGGAGAGATTCGAGAGACGATGTAGAAATGAGAATTGAGAGGTTTGAGAATGAGATTTTTATTTTTCATTTTATATTTAAATTTAAAAAAAAAACTTTAAAATCTGGGAGGGGGGATCGTGCCCACCCAGGCCACCCCCCAGGTCCGTCCCTGAGATCTTTAGAGCTTTTAGTCAAGATAATGTTGAAAGAACAAAAGCTAATGCATGGACGTGTTGATTAGTGCATGTCTTAATCCTACAATTCTGTAAGATTTTTTTCATTGGCGAAATGAATTGTCAAGATAAAGATTAATAATAATGGTAAATAAACAAAGGTGGATTGATGTGATCCAAATGATTATGTTCTAAACAGTTCCAATTAAATTACAAACCAACTCGTAATCAAGTATCATTAAAAAAACCTCCTACTGGAATTGTCAAAAGGCTCATCTACACATTATAAAAGATGTAACATGGTGGCTAAGTAATCCAGCTTCTATAGGAGGGAGGGGTGACCTTATATATATATATATATATATATATATATATATATATATATATATATATATATATATATATATATATATATATATATATCTGTGTGTGTGTGTGTGTGTCAGATTAAGGAAGGAATGACATGTTAGAATTGAGATTTTCTGTTACACAAACTATCTAATCACTCCATTTTTCTTGTCCCGATCTTCCTCCTATATTTGCAGAACTTGATGGACTTTCTTGACATAGGTCTCATGACATCATATCCCTCTTAAAGAGGGTTTACAACCTTTTAAAATTAGATCCTACATGTGCCCATATGCAGGGAGGGACCTAGCACCCGGCCCTGTACGGCTGCGCGTGTTGGGATCGGTCGGACCGCCGCCACGCCAGTTGCCAGTTCTAGTCGTCTTCTCCAACCTTTTTTTTTTTTTTTTTGTGAAATTGGGCCAATTTCACAATCTTTTTTTTTTTTTTTTTTTTATGTTTTGCAGTTGGGCCAATTCGGCCAAGCCCATCCATCATCCTTTTTTAATTGGATTGGGCCATTAGTTTTGGCCCAATCCTGGACCAATCCTCAATTATACAATACCAAAATACAAATCATCCCCAAATCCCAATTGGAAAAGTCGATTTTTCACCAACTTACCAAATCTCTCAAGTCTCGCCCACTCCCCGTCGTTGCCGTCTCCTGTCGCTGCCGTCCCTGACCACCACCAGTCCGGTTAGCCCAGCACAGCTAGCTTGCGTCAGTCCGTCACCGGTCAGCGGGTCAGTGGCTACGTTCGTCCTTCCGTGGGCAGTTTTCTTGAATTTAAATCAGTAAGTAAACTAGCTTTTAATATCCGTTTCATTTGTAAGTGTTTATCAGTTTATGAATTATTTTTCGTTGTTAAGTCATGAAATTTAAGTGTTTATCAGTTTATGAATTATTTTTATATACTATGACCTACTGACCGTGACTCTGTAACTGTGAGTCTGTGATTTGTGAGTCTGGAGAAGGTAAAGGAATTGTGGGGTGTAAATGTGTAATCTTGATTGCATTTGTCCTGAGCATTTGGGGTGTCAACTGTTCTAAATTTGATGAATTTTTTAGCAATAAAAGTGAAGTGTCATTGTTGGAGTCTATTTCATTTTTGGAGTCCATTTATGGAGCTTCTGTTGCAGCCGTTCCTCGACTGTGGCTTAGGTAATTAGGTATACCTTATACTTTGTTCTTCTGCAAATTGGAAATTGCAATCAGTAAATTGATGAGTGATGAGTGATGCCTGAACATCTAAGCTTAATTATCAAATTTGTTGTGCATTGTCTTGTCTCTATCTGATGAGCTTGATTATCAATTTTGTTGTGATTGAGATTTTGGCCCATTTTCCATTTGGGACTTAAGAATTATGATCTCAATTCTCAATTCAAATAATGTGTAATATATTTTTTTAAGAGCTAGAAAAATAAATTGTGGCATTTTGCAATTGTAGATTTTGGGACGATTTTTTCAACTAAAACGGACATATTGAGTCTAGTTCTAATGGTGCATCTAGTCCCGCCACTGTTTCTTGTCGAGTAGCCGATGTGTTAAATAACACGAAAAGTTCGGGCTCAATTTAATTCGGATGATCTTGTATCTAATCCAGGGAAATGGCCCCCTATTGAGTCATATGATCATAATATCAGAGATGATGTTAAGATGGCATACTTGGAGAAAGGTCCTTGTCAACCAGATGGACATAACTTTCCAAAAAGACAGATGGGAACTGATAACAGGTATTTTTAGAAAGAATGGTTTGCTGAATTTGATTGGTTGGAGTACAGTATAGAAAAGGATGAGGTGTATTGTTTGTATTGCTACTTGTTCAAACCGGATAGAGGGGGTCAAGGAGGTGGACATATATTCACTAAAACCGGCTTTAGGGATTGAAAGCACAAAATGACATTGAAAGATCATGTCCGTCTCTTTGATAGTGCTCATCATCAAGCTTTCACAAAGTGTACCAACTTGATGAATCAAAAGCAAAGTATCTCCTACATTATTTCTAGCCAAAGTAGTGGCCAACAAAAAAATTATATGACGAGATTGATTGCGGTGCTAGATTGTACTAGATTCCTCTTAATGCAAGGATTGGCATTTCGTGGTCACGATGAATTGAAAGAGTCTCTTAATAGAGAAAATCTAATTGAGCTACTTGACTGGTATGCAGCTAGTTGTGAGGAAGTTAAACAAGTATTATTCAGTAATGCTCCTACAAATGACCAAATGACTTCACAAAAGATCCATAGGGACTTGGTTAATTGTTGTACCGTAGAGACAACAAGGGCTGTTACCAATGAGATGAGTGGTTGTTTATTTTCGATTTTGGTTGATGAGGCTCGTGATAATTCTATGAAAGAACAAATGGCAGTTGTTTTGAAGTTTGTTGACCAAAGTGGGCACGTAAATGAGCGTTTTTTGGGCATTACTCATGTCACTGATACTTGTGCGCAATCACTGAAGGATGCCATTAATGTAATGTCTTCTACATATGGGTTGAGCATATCTAGCTTGAGAGGTCATGGTTATGATGGAGCAAACAATATGTCAGGCGAGTTTAATGGGTTGAAAGCTTTAATTTTAAGAGAAAACCTATATGCTATGTATATCCATTGCTTTGCTCACCAACTTCAGTTAGCAGTTGTTTCTCTGGCATGTAGGAATAATATGCTTGGTGATTTTTTTAACACGCTTGCTATTATTGTGAATTTGGTTGGTGCATCATGTAAGCGTGTAGATGCTCTTCGAACAAGTTACCATGCTGATATTTGAAGAAGCTTAATGTTGGGGAACTTTGTGGTGGGAGTGGTAAGTTTCAAGAAATGAATTTGGCACGCCCAGGTGATACTAGATGGGGGCTCACACCTACTAACAATTACTCGTGTTATTAATATGTTTAATGCTATCAGAGATGTTCTTGAGAAAATATCAGAAGATGGCGTAAATTTAGATCAGAAATCAATGGCTGCAAGACAGATGGGTACTATGCAGGACTTTTAGTTTGTGTTCAGTCTCCAATTTATGTTTGGAATTCTTATAATTACAGATGACCTTTCATAAGCCTTACAGAAAAAGGATCATGATATTCAAAATGCTATGAGGTTGTTGAATGCGTGTAAGTATGCATTGCAGGACATGAGAGACAATGACTGGGATAATTTGTTGAGTAGGGTGATTGAGTTTTGTCGTACTAGACATATTTTAGTGCCCAATATGGAGGATATTTTAGTATTGAAAGGTCGACCTAGGCGTGGAGCTCAGCAGGTGACTTATTATCATCGCTTTTATGTTGATTTGTATTGTCATGTGATAGACTCAATCTTACAAGAGTTGAATGATCATTTTTTCGAGACAACTACTGATCTTCTAACTTGCATTTCGTGTTTAAATCCAAGAGATTCCTTTGCAGCTTTTGATAAGGATAAATTGCTACGTCTTGCTCAGTTGTATCCTTTGGATTTCAATAATGAAGATCTTTTATTACTTCGACCTCAACTTGAAAAGTTCCTTATATTTGTGAGAATTGATGAATCTTTCTTAAACCTCACTAGCATTTCAGAAGTGGCTCAGAAGTTGGTTGAAACAAAAAGCTCTTTTTATTTTCCATTGGTCTATAGGCTGAACACCTTGGTTTTGATATTACATATGGAAACTGCAAGTGTTGAAAGAGTATTCTCTGCTATGAATCTAATCAAGAGTGACTTGCGCAATAAAATGGGAGACAACTGGTTGAATGAAAATTTGATAGTTTACATGGAGAAAGAGATTTTTGAAAAAATTGAGAATGAGGTAATATTGCAATGTTTTCAAAACATGAGATCCCGTAGAATGCAGTTGTCTAAGATCACAGTTACATAGTAGGTTGTATTGTGTATTTCTTTAGTATTTTAGGTTATATATATATAATTTTTACGTTTTAGTGCGTTTACATATATATTGAATAATTTTTAATATTATTTAATTAAATATTAATAAATGACCTCGCTCTTACGATTGCCGATTGTCGACGTTGCTGGGTCCGTCCCTGCCCATATGTACATAAAGCTGAGGTGGAGAAAATAGTAGAAGATGTGCCAGAGAGTGGGGTAATACAGCAGAGTACTAGTCCATCGCCTCATCCATGTTACTAATTAAGAAGGATGGTTTTTGAAGGTTTTGTGTAGATTATAGACAATTAAATAATCTTAGCATCAAGGACAAGTTCCCTATGCCGTTGATTGACGAGCTAATAGATGAGCTATATGGATCAACTTCTCAAAAATTGACTTAAGAGCTACTTATCATCAAATAAGGGTATCTAGAGAAGATATCTATAAAACAAAATTCAAAACACACCAAGCGCTCTACGAATTCAAGGTAATGCCCTTTGGATTAACCTATGCTCCTGTTACCTTCCAAAGCTTGATAAATGAAATATTTAAGGAACAATTGAAAAGGTATGTTGTTTTGATGACATACTAGTTTATAGCAATAACATTCATACACACCACCAACACCTAAAAAGAGTAATTGAGATTTTGCGGGGAAACCAATTGTTTTCAAAAAGTGTTCTTTTGGCCAAAGGCAATAGAATATCTGGGCCATATTATATCTATAAAATGGCAGACTATTAATAAGTGTAGTTTTTATACTTATTCGAGGTGCTAAATTATGATATTTTATTGTATTTTGAATAAAATTCTTCCTAATTGATGTTAAACTATATTTTATAGGTAAAACTCTATGTTTATTGAAGAATTGAAGAAAAGAGTGCAAAATAGCGAAAAAAATGGCAAAATCCAAAGTACAAGGATTACATTGGCATGGGCTGCACAAATAAATTTATTTTAAGGATTAACTTGCATTACATTAAAGTTTTTGGGCTTGAAAAAAATGAATTTAATTAGGTATTGGAGTTTTATTGGGCCTCAAATTGGACTAGACATTGGCTGGAAATTAGGGAATATATATACTACATACACACAGGAAAAAGGGGGGGAAGCTGGTAGCTTCTGTTTAAACAAAAGAAAAAAGGCTGCAATTTATTATTTTATACACACAGCGCATAGGAGGTGAAAGAAAACAAAGGTGCGGAACTTAATTTTTAGCCGACACTCAAGAGAGGGGAGAGAAATACAGTAGGATTCTTGCTTTTAAATATGAGAAAATTGACTAGAATAGTTAGATATAATTGAATCATAATTGAAAGTTAGGTGAAATCATTCCCCATGCCTTTCTTATATTGAGTCATTTGTTTACATTGCATTTTTTGAATTCGTTACTAAAATCATCGTTAGAATAGTTAAAAATATTGATTATAAAATTCATTCTTCTAGATAAAATAGAGGCTATATAATTATAGTATTTAGTAGAAATTTGAATTACAATCCTTGTGGGTTTGACACTCTTACTCCAATACTGTATTATTACAAAACTTGACACTGTACACTTGCAGTATAATTCACGTTATAGAAAACGCGTGACAATAATCCCCAAAATTGATAAGAAAAACTAAAATTTTCAGCTAAGAAAAAAATTCCTGGAGAGTTTACAAAATAATAAATCAGCAAAATGGGCTTCAGAATGAAAGTTCTAGTGTTTGAATTGATTAAGGGCTATACAAAAACTGTAAGAAATCAAGGGAAAACAATTGGTGTTACGTCTCACCACTGAGGCTCCTGTCAAAGTGCCACGTCGTAGTCCACGTGGAAAGGAAATTCAATAGAGACCCAATTGGTCAAATGCAAAGAAGTCAAATAAAGGCTGAAGCTCCTTTGCTGAAACATTACCTACATTAGGTGTCATGCAAAATGTACATATAGCAGTATTCAACTATGAATGATCAAAATTTTATGAAGAAGCAAATAGCAGAACTTTTGATTTCCTCTCGATCCTTAATGTCCGATTCATTTGATGAACATATTTAATGGATATGGCTTCTAATCAATGAGTGGCAATATTTAGTGTTGTGATCACCTTTGAACGTAGTAGTAGCAGCTACGGAACTC
This sequence comes from Fraxinus americana, assembly GCA_035079005.1. NCBI lineage: Eukaryota > Viridiplantae > Streptophyta > Magnoliopsida > Lamiales > Oleaceae > Fraxinus > Fraxinus americana. Next base: position 25,417,072 of record CM068720.1, read on the forward strand.
ACTAAAAAATGAGAACAAACCCCCCTCCCCCCCCCCCCCCAAAAAAAAGCCAAGAATCAACATTTGAAAAGTTCAACCCAATAAATTTTAAACTAAAAAACCATGAAAATCACTAAAAATATCATGACCCCATGATTACAGAACTTATGAATAGAACACCATAAGAATTTAATTTTTGATAAGTTCAAAATTAATTCAATAAAGAACGAGAAGAAAACAATATGCCTCGCAAAAATATCTCTCAATCATTGTGTGTTTTTACAATGAATGGAATGAGTCCTATTTATATAGAATCTATAAAACTCACTTAAAAATGGAATTAATATTCAAAATATCAAGAATTACCGTAAAACTAGAGTTTTAAATAAACTAAGAGTCTTTCCAAAAATTGAAAAATCGCACCAAAATTGTGCTATGCGGTCGCATAGTTCATCCAAAAGTGCCATTCTGATTCTCGGTATAGAGGCATGCGGTCGCATACCTAGGATAACTTACATAGTTAATCTTTTAAGCTTTTTCTTCTCTTGGACCAAGTTGATCCATCTTTTTCGTTTTTTCAAGCCCAACATGAAACTTGTTCATTTTCTTGTTGTAATCGATGTTTTGTCCACCGTAGTTTGGGCAAGCAATCTTATAGCTTCCTTGACCCACTTCGCTCCCGACTTTAGTACAATTCAATTATTTCAATAATACCTTACTTCTTTTTTTCAATATGTAATGAATATTACAAAATACTTGTCATGTATTAATTTCATATTATTAATTTTCAATTAATTAATATTCACATTAATCTAAACTCAATGAATCTTGAACTACATGAATTAGAGTTATTATAGAATTTATTTCTACTCATGTATCTAGGAATTTTAATGGATTTTTAAATTCATTTATTAACAATTAATTCTTATGTATCAAATGTAGTATAAAAATGTTGTTTATTTGTAGTATTTCATTATCACAAAAAATTCAAATAATAGTAATTAAATTTTGAGAGTATAATTTCTTGTATTTTAATATTTCAGCTTTGATTTTAATTTTCTGATTGAATACAAAATTTAATATCATTATTATATTTATAACTTATGTTTAATTTGATTAATTTTTATTATGTGAGTGTTGAATTTTTCTACTATAAAAGGGGATGAATTTTCATTGTTTTACGCAAAAAAAGGTTTGAAGAGGCTCATATACGGAATGCCGCGAAATAATACCTGGAGCGAGAGATTCAATTAATCGAGATTCCGAAAAAAAAAAAAACATTTGGAAAACACTATCTAGTCATTTCATATTATCTTTGTGGCAATTGATAAGGGCTTGTTCTATCTCTCCCTGTAATCATGCCCATAGAAGGAGAACCGGCTGCGAGCTAAAAGGGTTTTATCTTGGAGCCATGCAGTAAGTACCCGCATGAAGGGGAGGCCACACGACTTTAGGACAGCGTTCATCTCGACTCTCTTAGGCCAGCTTTTCTAACTTTATTCTCATATTCATGTTTGTAGTTGATATTTTATTACACAAATCACATAATTTTTTACAACAGTCTAAAGTCGTGTGTGTGATTTGTGTAATAATAATTCGTGGTAATTGTTAATATACTCATTATTATTATGCTTCAATTTTTAAAACCTTTTATAAGTTTCATTTTTTAAACTTAGTGCACAAATTTTGCACTATGGGAACTAATAGAGATTTTATTGATTAAATATTGCACACTTCCGAATTGTTACAATATTTTAATTTTATGTACGTATTCAATTTTATAACTTAGTGGAATGTTTTGAAATATATTGTTGACATACAAAAAGAGTAACCCAAAGGATGAAACCCAGTTAAAAAGTCCAGGATGAAGGCCCAAATAGGACCATTAATGAATGTAGTGGAGGCCCACGAACAAGGTACCATATCGTCCAAGCTGGCAAGACGCCCAAGATCTAAGCGAGTAGAGTGCCTTAAAATCGCCCAGAGTGAATGAGCCTATTCTGGCCCAAACCTTTGAATCGCCTAAGATCTTAGCAAACATGAGGTATTATGACTATCCAAAGCAGCAGTCATTGAGACGGTTATTGAGCAACCTTATCACACCCCACAATCCAAGAATCACAGTTGTAGGCGGTTGAACGACGAGAATAATGGCAACAGTTAGCGATGACAGTTCCATGACAAGTCAGCCATCATGAAGAAATTGGGTAGTTATAGAGCAATCAAATAGTTTCCAAGCGGGTTGTCATGAATGAATTATCAAAGAAGTATAAAAAGGAAGAGAAGACATAGAGAAAAGGAACCCGAATCAAACACTCTAAACAGAGAGTATGTAATTTCGATTTCTTAGTTTAAATTTAAAAACTTTTTTAGTACTCATGTGCTTGTGCTCCTTGGATGCATTATGTTTATTTCCAATTGTAAATCTTCGCCAATAAAACACCCCTTTTTGGAACTTTGTCTCAAGAGGTCTATTCCTCACACAATCGTTTGAACCTTTTCTTTTAATTCTTAGCGACAACCCGCGCGAAACAATTTGGCACGCTCAGTGGGATATTGGTGTTTGGTGTTTGAGGATACAAAAAGTGAAACAATATGCCTCATAAGTAGCGGTGGCAACGAGCCGAGCCGAGCCGGGAAAAAAAAATGAGGCTCGGTCCGAGCCTTAGCGGGCCGAGCCGAGCCCGGGCCGAGCCGGCTCGGGTTTTTTTTTTTGTAAAAATTTATTACATGGATATTTGCTTATTCAAATGGACAGTGAACGTTGCAATTTGCATTCTTTCCACCTTTAGACAATGACATTTACATAAGAAAGTTATAAACAAAAATCTAATTGGAACGATTCTTTGAAGTTTGAACATAATATATAATGAAGTTTTAAAAATCTACATTTTAAGAAAATCTACTTTTTTGGTGGCACCTTATAGCCTAATATCAGAAAACATGTTAGATTTATAAATGACTAAATGAGTGACTATCCATTATAACAAAGTGATAAATCTTTTTTAATAACTGATTTGAAATTTCTTACAAATTTTAGTGGCTATTGCGGCATTGCCCATTGGTGAAATTAGCTTAATTTTTAAATGTAATCAAGTAATATAGATCACTAATAATTTCACTTAATAATTAATATAGAAGAATAAACGTGTGTAAATGAAAAAAAATTCTTACTTTAAATATTTAGGCACTTAGATTAATGAAATAGTAATAATGCAATAAATATTAAACAAACAAATATCACACATTTTCCAAAATAATCTAGTTGATAAGTTATGAGATAAAATTGTAGCTTATAATTAGTTTATTAGTTTCATGATGAGAAAAATAAGTTGATTAAGTAAATTGTGATCATTTGTCTTAATTTAAGCCATTCATCCCCAATAATTTATGGTGTAAAATAAAAAGTGTTGGGCAAGTTTTTTTTTTTTTTTTTTTACGGGCCGGCCCGCGAGCCACATGGGCCGGCCCGGCTCGGGCCGACTCCTCAACATGAGGCTCGGCCCGAGCCTTGGCTCGGTTCCATCGAGCCCGAGCCGGGCCCGGCTCGGGCTTTTTCCGAGCCGAGCCCGAGCCGTCCGAGCCGCCAAGCTTTTTTGCCATCCCTACTCATAAGTCTGATAAGGAACCAGCAAGCTAGGGAGTAGTCCAGTCTGTGATCGAGCTATGAGGAGCAGCAAAGCTCTCCACGAACAGAGGGACAGAGTCAGAGCGGTCACAGTCGTTACCAACCAGTGACAAAGTTGAGTCCTCGAACCATGTGTGCATTGCTTGGAGAACTCACACAGGATGTCGTTGAATAGGTAAATCCACGAAATGTTCATAATATGGAAAGTTTACCCAGAATGGGAATGCACATTATGATAACATGACCAAACAACTGAATACATTAAATGAAATAATGAACAAGTTAGTAGGCCAAATTCGTCAGCCAGTTGTGCCTATTGCAAATCACTTTCAAATAAGAATGATTGTAGGACATAATTCCCCAGTCCTAAGTCCAAATTAAGGGATAGAACTACCTTTTGGTTCGTTTACTTCAAACCAGGGAGGGTAGTGTAGTGCTAAATCAGAATAGTTGTAATGGTACATCAAACTTATGGGGTAATCTAAATATAAGAGAAAATGTCCTGAATAATGGACAGAATACCCCGCGTGTTAATGATGGAATAAATATTCAGGCTAACGAAAACAATGGCCCAAACAATGGCAACTTTGTCGCCAACCAAGGCCCCAATGTTAGGCCTCAGGTAACTCAACCAGTCAACTAACCTGTAGGAATTCCATATGACCCCAAAGTCTCGTTGAGGAATCAAATTATGGAAATAGTACAGGATCAAATGGCTTTTGGGGTACGTAACGTCATTAGGCCGACTTACACAAAACCGTATCCTGATTGGGTAGACCAAGCATGTCCATGGCCTAGAGGGTACAAGGTGTCAGAATTTTCATTATTCACTGGTTTAGGAGAAGTTTCTACTCTAGAACACATAGGGCGATTTACACTGCAAAGTGGTGAAGTGGCTGACTACCATAAAATGAGGTTGTTTCCTAATTCATTAACAGGCGTAGCTTTCTCTTGATTCATCAATTTACGAGGAAACTCTGTTCAAACATGGCAACAACTGGAACAATTGTTCCATGCTCAATTTTATAAAACTAAATCTGAAGTTACGTTGGCCGATTTGGCGAATCTACATCAAATGCCAAACAAATGGGCAGAAGTTTTCCTTTAAAGGTTTAAGACAGTAAGAAGTAACTGTTTTGTACCTTTGCCTGAAAAAGAGTTTGTCAAAATCGCTCAAAGTTGTCTAAACTTTGATTTGAAAAAGAAATTCCAAGACAGAGAATTTCCTGATTTTTTCCAATTGACCGCAAACGTGATTAGGTATGAACGATTAATAAGAGAAGAAGAGCAAATGAAAAATTCTAGTAAGGGAACTTATTATAGAGACCCAAATTTTGATGTTCATACCTTTAATGATGAGTATTACGATCAAACCGAAGTATGTTTGGCCGAATTAATTAAAGGAGATGCTTATACTTGTCCTATAATGGTCAAGCCTAGAGTGTCGGGCAAGGACGAGCTTATAAAAGATGAAAACAAAAAGGCTAGGATGTTTTCGTTCGATGTAACCAAAGCTGACCTTATATTTGGTAAACTATATAAGGATAATTAGATAACGTTGAGCGATAAACATAAATTGCCAAGCCCTAAACAAATTAAGGGTAAAAAATATTGTAAGTGGCATAATGGATGGTCACATTTGACTAACAATTGTCTGATTTTTCGCCATGTGTTACAGGATGCTATTGAATCAGGACGAATTAAGTTCGAGGATAAGAAGAAGATGGCAGTGGACAAAAACCCTTTCCCACCGCCACTTGGGGTGAACATGGTGACAACTGGTTTCAAAAGTAAGTTTCCAAGATTCAAATTGGTTATTGATGATGGTGAAGAAGTCCCTGTGCTACATCCCAGCATTTTTGAACGTATCAAAGGGAAGAAGGCAAGAAAGGATAAGACGTTTTTGTGTGCAAGATGTAAAGGAGAAGTGAGTGCAAAAATAGAGAAAACAGGAGTAGGACAACATCACCAACGCCCTGGTTTTGTCCCAAACACTCAGCTTGTTAGAGGGCGAGATACATCATTCTATAGATGATAGCCTTTTGAGAGGCAGTTCAGGCCAATAAATAATGTGAGGACATTTAGGCTGCAACCTCGTCAACCAAATGTGTAGCATTCATTCCAGTATAATGCAAGAAGGGTGATAACTTTCAATGAGATGACTAGAACCCAACAAAGGCATTTTCAACAAATGATGAGACAACAGGGATTGCCACATTCTAAGATGCCTAAACTACTCAAAGTGGCCAGTCAAAATGTTCTTGAAGATAGTGAAGAGACTGGTACAGGTAAATCAAAGGAAGAACTGCCAGAAAATTCTTCTGGGAGATCAAAGTTTGAGCGAGACAGAAGGGATGAAGAAGATCCAGATCAGCCCTTTACTATTCAGCTCGGTACGTTACCTTCTGCCATATCTAATAACTATTTACTAGCAAATGAGTTCAAAAACAAAGAGAAAGAAGAGGAAAAAAGGGAGGATAACGAAAAAGAAGCATGTGTACTAGAATGTGAAGAAGGCCAAACTTCTAGAGGGGTATACAATAAGGAAGATGATGATGGTATGACGAACATTGAAGAGGAAATTGATCTGGAAGCAGAGAGAAGAAATAGAGGAGTATCGCACAATACTCTGTTGAAGCAACTACATTGAGAGGGAGTTTGTGAAGTAGATTTGTTGGGAGAACCATCTGGACGTTCTTTCGATTATTATGTGTTGTATGGGACGCCCAAGAGGAAAAGAAGATTACATCGCTCTGAAAAGTATGGATCATCTCTAAGAATATTGCCTCCTCCCACAGGTTGGGTAACTGGAGAAGAAGCTTTGGAGAGTAGTAAAGAGAAAATTCAAGAAGAAGAAGAAGTTCAGTGTGACATTTTGCATGTTGAATTATCACGAGGAAATGATTTAGCAGAGGACAAATAGGAAGTGGAAATAGATGCTGCTGAGAAGGTTATATTTAAAAGACCAGCCATGAAATTGACTAAGCATTTGAGGCTATTGTATGTGAAGGCCTTGGTCAATGATATACCTATGGCAAAAGTACTCAGTGATAATAGAGCAACTATAAACACCATCCCGTCTAGAATGATGAAGAAGTTTGCAAAGACAGAAAGTGATATTATTCCAACAGAAGTCATCCTCACAAGTTTTAATGGAGGAGCAACTTCAGCTAAAGAAGTTATGCCACTGTACATAACTGTAGGGACAACTACTAGGACCACAGTCTTCTTCATAATAGATGGTCCTACTAGTTACAATGTGTTACTAGGAAGAGACTGGATACACGGAAGCCGCTGCATACCTTCATCGCTCCATCAACGCTTGGTTTTCTGGAATGACAAGGGTGAAGCAGAAGTGGTGCAGACAGATCATAGACCTTTCGTTCCAGAAGTAAACTCAGTGGACAGGTTCATGTACGAAAGAAATTATGGACCTGTCAGGGTAGTCCAAGACGGAGAAGAAACTCAAGTTGTTACATAGAGCGAAGAGCCGTTTTCAGTTGATGCACTCACTAAAATGTTCAGTCAAATGAGGCCAAGCATAGTGGCCCTGGAGGAGCCAGTAATTGGCAAAAAGGTAATCAAGGAGTTTTAAATAAGTTGTAAGCAACAAGTGCAAATGGTCGATGTTCAGGCTTTCAATAAAGAATGTAAAGACAAGATGAAAGAAGAAGTAGCCTTAAAAGCGTTGGGAAACAAATTAGCAGTGTTCGAGTTGGAATAAAGTATTGGCCGAATCTGTTAACAAGGTGGATTGTTTAGAAGAGGAAGTGCCATAAGGGACATGAACGATGAAGTAATGATGATCTCCAAACCTGGATACGCTCAAGTACACGACCCTCTGATTAAAGTGAATATTGGCGATGAAGGGGAAGATCGCCCAACGTTCATCAGCCAGATGCTCGATTAAAAGGTTAGTGATAAATTAATCGCTTTATTAAAGGAACATAAGGACTGTTTTGTTTGGGAATATGAACATATGCCTGGTTTAGATAGAAATTTGGTGGAACATAGATTGCCAACCAAGCCAAATTTTAAACCTCATAAGCAACCTCCTAGGCGTTTTGCTCCTAATGTATTTCCTGAAATTAAGAAAGAAATATAGCGATCCTTAAAAGCAGGTTTTATTAGAACAACCGATCAAAATCATGCCGTACTAAAAAAGAATGGTAAATTAAGGATGTCCATAGATTTTAGAAACCTAAACATAGCCACGCCCAAAGATGAATATCCAATACCTACGGTAGATTCTTTAGTAGACTCGACTGCCGGAGATGTAATATATTCCTTCATGGATGGGTATTCAAGATACAATCAAATTTACATAACTGAGGAAGACATACACAAAACTGCCTTTAGATGCCCTGGATCCATTGGATGTTTTGAATTGATAGTTATGCCTTTCGACCTGAAAAATGCAGGGGCGACTTATCAAAGGGGAATGAACTTGATTTTTCATGATATGATAGGTAAGTTTGTTGAGGTATATGTAGATGATGTAGTTGTCAAATCTACTAAAGAAGAGGACCATTATGAACAACTGAGATGTTCATTTGAGCGAATGAGATAATATAAACTAAAATTGAATCCCTTGAAATGTGAATTTGGTTTAATGCAAGAAACTTCCTTGGTTTCCTAGTACACAAAAGGGGGATTGAACTCGATAAAAATAAAGTAAATGCCATTTTAGAGGCCAATCTACCTAGCAACAAAAAAGAATTGCAAATGTTTCTAGGCCAAGTGAACTTTTTAAGATGTTTTATTTCTAACTGTGCAGGACGAACTGAAGTTTTTTTTGCCTCTTTTAAAACTGAAAAATCAGGATGAATTCGTTTGGAAAGAAGAGCATCGAAAGGCTTTTGAAAGCCTAAAGACGTATTTATCAAGTTCACCAGTGTTGGTGTCACCAATCCAAGGACAGCCAATAAAAGTGTATATATCGGCTGAACATGAGTCAATAGCTAGAATGGTCGTGCAAGAAGACTAATTTAGTGAAGAAAGTGCAATTTACTATTTGAGCAGATGGTTGACAAAATGTGAATGTAATTACTCTGCTATTGAAAAATTATGTCTTGTATTGTATTTCACATGTACAAAACTAAGGGCTTATTTATGGCCTGTAACCGTTTATTTGATTTCAAGAGTAAATTTGGTTAAGTATATGTTCTGTCACCCTATTTTACACCAAATGGTAGGCCTTTGGACTTTAGCATTGTCAGAGTTCAAAATATAATACGTACCCCAAAAGGCAGTAAAAAATCAGGCGTTGGCTAATTTTCTAGCCGATCATCCATGCATTGACATATCTGAAGAGATTGAATTAGAAATCGATTCATTAGAATTAAAACCTTGGGTTTTATATTTCGATGGGTCAAAAACTTCTAAAAGTGCAGGGGTAGGAGTAACATTGATAAATTCTTTTGGGATTTGTTACAAATTCGTATTCACTTTGGATAGGATGTGTACCAACAATCAAGCCGAATATGAAGCCTTAATTGTGGGCTTAGAATTAATGATAGATATGGAAATAAAGAATGTGATTGTTAGGGGCGATTCTCAATTGGTAATTCACGAATTGATTGGTGATTTTAAATGCCAAAGTGATTCCATTATAAATCAATATGAAATCGCCCAAGAATTGTTGGAAGAATTTGACCAAGTAGAGCTTCAATCTGTCAATAGGATACGGATATTTAATGACATAGTAAATGAGCTGGCTCAAATGGCCTCGGGGTATTCAAATGTTTTAAATTGGGATTCTACTTGTGAATATAGAGTAATATTACCCGTAGTCCAAAGAAGGGCGATAAGGATCGAAATTCATTGCATACAAGATGGAGATGCAATAGATTGGAGAATGGAGATTGAAAGGTTCCTCAAAGAACCTAATAAAGAAGGTAGTAGAAAAATAAAGCTGCGTTTGCTAAACTATACATTGATAGATGGAGAGTTATTCAAAAAACGCTTTGATGGTATATTACTAAAATGTGTAAGTATGCAAGAAGCCAAAACGATCATGGCTGAGGTGCATGAAGGGATATGTGCAGCTCGTCAAGCAAGCCAAATGATGAGATGGTTGATTATTAGGAATGGATATTTCTTGCCCAAGATGGGAAAATCATGTGTTCAATATACGAAGAGTTATTTAGCATACCAAAAGCATGGTCCTATACAAAGAGCGCCAGCAAGAGAAATGACATCCATTATCAAACCATGGCCGTTCAAGGGTTGGGTGATAGACTTGATAGGTAAGATTGATCCCCCGTCGTTTAAGCAACATGCATTTGTTATAGTTGCAACATTTTTTTTCAATAAGTGGGTAGAAGCGATACGTTTTAAGGAGATCACCCAGAAGAGTGTCATAGAATTTATCCGTGATCATATTATTTATAGATTTGGGATTCCACAAATTTTGATGGTGGATCACGGAATTTCCTTCAATGGAGATCAAGTGAAGGAGTTTTTGAGGCCTTATGGGCCATAGGATGTCGCCTCAGTCAAGTACTAAAGTTACTCCTTTTCAACTTACTTATGGATAGGAGGTTGTTTTGCCTATGGAGATCAATGTGCAATCAATTAGAGTGTATTTGCAACATAAGTTAAGTGATGGTGAATATACCGAGTCATTAGTTCAAAACTTATTAGGGTTGGACGAATTAAAATTGGACATCCTAGATAGATTGCAAGTTCAAAAACAAAGAATGGCTAAATTTTATAATAAAAAAGTTATAGCCAAATCTTTTAGCCTGGACGAGTTAGTTTCGAAAACAATACTCCATTTGGATAACAAAGATCCAAAATATAGCAAATGGTCGCCCAATTGGGAAGGACCGTATAAAGTAAACAGTGTGTTGCCTAATGGAGCCTATTATTTAGAAGATTTAGATGGCACCAAGCACATGAGATTCATTAATGGCAAATTAAAAAAATATATTCATTCCTTATGGAAAAGTGAACAAATAAAAGCATACTCAATATAATTGCGTTGTGCGATTGTAAAAAAATAAGACAAGAACAAATTACGTTCAAATAAATTCCTTTATTATCAAATACTCATTACAAATTGTGAGATACAAAGTACTAAATGCTCTATAAAGCTACAATCATGAACAGAATATTCCTTCGGTCGATCGCCAAGTAAGAGGGTGAACTGGCCTTGATCATCGTCCTGATCACATTGCTGCAATGGTAAGCAGAATGGCTGAGAAGCACTATCAACAGGCAAAAGGGCTAAAAGGTAGTTTCAAACAGCCTGCCTCATTGTATTGCTGCAATAACAGGCAAGGAGGCTGAAAGCACTCTCAGCAAGCTAAATGACCTGAAAGATATCCTTAAATCGCCTTCCATCATTGAACTCCTTACGGAGAACATGAAAGGAAACGCTGAGAAGACGTTCATTAGCCAAATAACATTTCCTATATCTTCCATACCAAAGGCGATGTCAAGATAGATAGAAAACTGGGTAGATCAATTGATTCATTTCTATCAAAGAGGGGAGTGTTTGATCAATTGTATGAAATGCCAAACAATGGTAGTAAAATAGTCTTTTGGAAGAAAAAAATGGAAATGAAGATGATAAGTGCAAAATACATACGCATTTATAGAGGCGTGAAGATGAAATGACAGAATATGAACATCTACATACGTGCATGGTAACTGAAATTAATGGCCCAAAGTCTTGGAAAAAGAAATGGGAATATTAAAGAAGGCAATTAAATGCTTGGGGGGGTTGATGATTAAGTAAAACATCAATTAATGCAGAAGTAAATAAAACAGTTGTTCAGCGAAATTACAAAAGGAAAGTTAAGGCATCAAATGTCTTAATTACAATTTACCCCAGGTGGAGCGCATTTGTTGTCTAAGCTTCTCCCATTCTCCATCTTGCTAATCAAAAGCCATGGATAGTTTAACCATCATCCCATCGTCAACTTCCAACTTGAAGTAACGCTCGAGCAAGGACTTGCTTCGCTCAACCTCTTGGGAAGCATTATGCCTTTTAGCAGTTAATTTGGCCATAAGTCATCCATCCCTGTTTGAAGAGCCCTCATCTCTGCAACTAGCTCACCATCATCGAGTCTTCAACCATAACTTCAGTAGAGATCTCACGTAAATTGCTCTTTGTCTTCTTGATTTCTTCAAACAAAGACTCCTTTCCAGCTATATCAAGAATATATCGAGACTTCTTGATCTTCAATTCTATATTTTTGGCCAGCAAAGAATTTATCTCTAAGTGGATGATTTTCAATGTTAGCCTAAGATCAGATGAGATTTTAAGCGAGGAAAGCTCAAGTGCTTTGGCCATTTTCTCACTTAAGAGATCAAATTTCTCTTTTTGTTTGGAAGCACTGGCCTTGTTGATATTCAGATCCATGAAAGAAACATATTCAAACACAGACTGCTTGAGTGTATTCATGTTTTCTTCTGAGAGGGTGTAGATGAAACAGAAGGATGACTGACTGATGAAGAGCGAAAAGCAATGCTTTCTTTTATTTGTTCCCAAGAGGTAAACACATCTTGAATTGAACGTAAAACAACATCAGTAGTCTACAAAAGAAATGCAAATTTAGCATCTTCATGACAGTGAACAAAGTAAAGATGAAAGATAAAACAAAAGCTACTTCATCACTAGCTTTTGGAAATTGGGGGTACCTCACTGGTAGATGTCTACCTATGGAGACTTTTCTTTGTCTGAACGAGCAGGTTTTGACACAATAGGCAAATCCGTGGGAATCTCTCTAGAATTCAAGAAGCAATGGATCAAGGGCCAAATAATACAATCAGGGGTAAAGGCAGTAAAATATGCGTTACTTTCTGGTTCAGCACCCGGGGGGTCGATGCCCTGAGAAAGTGGTAACTCTCCAACTAGTTGTGGTGAAGAATCTAGGTTTATGGACTTCTCTTTAGGCAAAATCCCTACATCAGAAAACTTGGATGAAGCAGCTTCAGTTGGAAGTGATGAAACAGGGGCTGCCACGACTAGGGCCTTCGAAGGAGAAGTTGAACTCTTTTGAGGAAATTCAAGTAAAACATTAACCGATGAAGAGTCATTTTTACGAACAAAAGAACTTAAATACCTTTCTCCTGATGATGAAATGAACATCATCATCATCATCAGGCAAGACTGATGAAGATGAAGCTGGCCGCTTACGACTGGAAGCACTCTGGCTGCACTAGCACGAGCATGAGGAAAAATAGATGGAAAGGCCGGATGTTTAGTGCGAGCAGGTGAAGAGGGACCCTTGATGGATACAAGAGGGGCAAGAATGGGAGAAGTAGAGGAAATCCCTGACTGATCTAGCATGTGGAAAGCACGATTGGCGTTAGTTGTGAAAAGTCAATGTTTCACAGACGGCCAAACTTGGTCAAAAAGAGGGTGAGTAGCAAAACTAGGATTGAAAGAAACCAAAGAGAAACCTTTAGTCAAAGGTTATTACGAGCATCAATGGCTTATGCCTCCGTTTTATTTATGACAAGAAAACAGTTTATTAAACTTTTAGAAAAACAAAGAGGAACATGCCATGTTTGGCCAAAACCAAGTTGATGAGCAAAAAATTGGAGAACATATATCTCGACCCCAGCTTTAACGTTTGTTCCAGTCACGATATCATGGAATAGCTCTCTCTCGGTCAAAAATTGAGCCCAAATAGGCCAGTACATACTCACCTCATCCATTGTAGAAGGAAGTCCCAGATAAATAAGAATTTGGTGAGCAGAAATAGGAAAAAAGGAAGAAGTTGAATTCAAATTGTAAAAGAATGTGAAGCATCCCTAGTGGACATATTAACAGGGCCCAATTGATGGATAAATAGCCCGTAATAACTGACTGATCGTGTAGGGGATGATGGAACACCAAGTTGTGGAAAATAGGCTCTCAACCACAATTGAGCAAGCCAAGGGCCCACTGCCAGTGGGAGATGCACCAGTTCTCAACTGAAATTGGAGGAAAGCCATGCCTCTATAAAAGGCAGCTAAGAACAATGAGCAAAGATTGAAAGATCTACTACGTGCCAACTTATTCGCTATGGGTAAATAACTCATTGAAGGTTTCATGCTAGGCACACAAATGATATATTTACAAAGCCAAACCTGAAGAAAGGCTACACGCTCAATGTGAGAAGGCTCAGAGCTAGAAGTAGAATAAAGGCCTTGCATACCTGAATAAGACTCAGTACTAGTGACCAAAATATCGGGATAAATGGTATCGCCCAAGGGTAGAAGGTTTACAAGGGCTCCAACATCCCTCAGGGTGATAGATATTGGGCCAAGGGGAAAAACAAAGTATTGTATTTTGAAGACCAAAAACTTAATGCAGTCGGAAAAAGCACCGGGTCACAGATTGGGAGATGGAGTGCAATTTCTAGCAAGTCTAAAATCCCAGCACGATCAAAATTAGCTTTGGTCGGGGCCATGTTGTACTAAATGTGCATGCTAAAAATGAAAAGCAGAATCAGATTTAGGCTAAGTACGAATACCTCGTTCCCGGATTGGCTTTAAAAGAAACAGATTCAGAAAAAGAGGATCTTGAGTACAAGAAAATAATTGACCCACTGCCACTTTTCCGATAGATTCAATGTCTTTAAACGATGGACCCAGGTAGAATTCATTGAGGTCTGGGTTAACTAATGAGAGAAAAGTTGAGTTTATATATGGCCTTGCAAGGAGGGTTTGGGAATCTTCGAAACTAATGCTGTTATCAGAAGAGGTTTGTGGAGTCACCATTTGCAACAAAATACAGTCTTGGTGAAGATTGTTGAGGAGCGTAGTGAAGAAGCAAGACGATGAACAGTAACCTTTATAGAACGCATGATGTGAAGACATGAAAGTAATGGCGTGATGAAGTGGTATGTCTTTGGGGTTTATAAGGGTTTGTAACATTGCACCTTTTCAGATTATAGATGGGTTACAATCAAATGGAAATAATGATTGATATTCTTCGAAATTTCAAATATTGCCTTTAAAATACAAAGAAATAATATAACAAAGATTAATAATTGATATTAATTCGGCCATATTGGGGGGTAATTGTTGACATACAAAAAAAGTAGTCCAAAGGATGAAATCCAGTTAAGAAGTCCAGGATGAAGGCCCAAATAAGACCATTAATGAATGCAGTGGAGGCCCACGAACAAGGTACCATCATCACCCAAGCTTGCAAGACGCCCAAGATCTGAGCGAGTGGAGTGCCTTAAAATCATCTAGAGCGAATGAGTCTATTCTCGCCCAAACCTTTGAATCGCCCAGAATCTTAGCAAACATGAGGTATTATGGTTATCCGGAGCAGCAGTCATTGAGCAACCTTATCAGACCCCACGATCCAAGAATCACAGTTGTTGGCGGTTGAACGACGAGAATAATGGCAACAGTTAGAGACGGCAGTTCCATGACAAGTCAGCCATCATGAAGAAAGTGGGTAATTATAGAGCAATCAAGCAGTTTCCAAACGGGTTGTCATGAATGAATTATCAAGAAAGTATAAAAAGGAAGAGAAGACATAGAGAAAAGAAACCCGAATCAAACACTCTAAACAGAGAACATGTAATTTCAATTTCTTAGTTTAAATTTAAACACTTCGTTTAGTACTCATGTGCTTGCGCCCCTTGGAGGCATTCTGTTTATTTCCAATTGTAAATCTTCGCCAATAAAACACCTCTTTTTGGGACTTTGTTTCTAGAGGTCTGTTCCTTATACAATCGTCTGAACCTTTTCTTTTAATTGTTAGCGACAATCCACACGAAACAAATATATTATTTACTTGATTGTTAATTAAGTCAATAAACTAAACGTTTTAATTGAACATTTTCAGAATTGAAGCATATATTATTCCATGACAATTGTTTAACTTAAGTGCTGATCAAAGTCAATTAAAAAAAAACGTCCAGTGTTTTTTTTTTTTAATATAAAATTATTTGTTAGGTGACTATTGCATTTGAAACTTCAATATTCTTTTAATCTCTTACGTCATTACTTGGAATATTTGTTGTTAGAGAATTAATATAGTCAAGTTTTGAATAGTTGACTTTATTGAAAATTTATTGCTGGTATTATTCATATATGTATTGTTTAGGTTAAATTGACAAATTTATATATCTACAGTTACTTCTCTTTGCGTTAGTAATTCATAGTGTAAGAATGACATCTCATGAAGATTCTAATAGTGCTAAACCGGAAAATTTTGATGGAAAATTTTTTAAAAGATGGAAAAAAACAAATGGAATATTGGTTAATCGTTCTAGGGTTAATTTCTGCTATAAAAGAAGATTATGAAGGTAGAGAATCTACCTCATGGTATAACCCAGAACAAATTGAATTTCATTGTCATAATCGAATATTAAGTGCTCTTTCTGATAGACTTTATGATATTTATCAAAATATCACGAGTGCCAAAGAGCTTTGGAAAACCTTAGAGGAAGAATATGGAATTGATTATGCTAGAGTCGATAGATTTAACGTGTCAACCTTTAACAAATATGTTATGGTGGACGAAAAATCTATAAACGAACAAATCCATGAATTTCAAGATTTACTAAAATATGTAGAAGAAAAATGATCAAATTTTAGTGAGGATTATACGGTTTCGTGCCTTATAGATAAACTTCCACCTTCATAGTCGGATTTTGCTAAAGGACTTGGACATAAACAAGGGATCTTAACATTAAACCTAGTATTCAATTCTTTGAGAATAGAAGAGCATCATAGAAATTGTAAAGTTGATGAATCACATGCTAAAGCAAACTTGGTAGAAAATTCAAAAACCCCTACTAGCTCCTCAAAGCAATTTAAGTCTCGAGGCAATAAGTTTAAGAAAAACTTTCACAGCTATAGAAAATACTTCCAACCTAAGAATAACTACACAAAGGATAACAAAGACAAAGAGAAGAAGGAGCAAGGGCCATGTTATGTATGTGGAAGAACCAATCATCTCGCTCGAGATTGCTACTACAAAAGGACTAAGGAGTACACGTTTAAGGGCAAATTTCAAAAGGATTAAGTAGATATGTTGAAGGATGGCGAGCATTCCATTTGGTGTAAATCATCAACCTCTTTAGTCAATTTTACTTATACTAGTAATGAATGGTGGTTAGATTCTGGAGCAAATGTTCATGTTTGTTTTAATAAGAGTTTGTTTAAATCTTATCTGACTTCAAGCGGAGGAAGCGTAACTTTGGGAAATGATTCCATTGCTTCTGTATTGGGAATTGGAAGTGTCGAGCTTAAGATGACTCCTGGGAAGAGTTTAATTTTAGATCAAGTTCGCCATGTTCCTGAAGTTAGAAGAAATTTAGTTAGTGGATCATTTTTAGTTCAACAAGGTTTTAAACTTGTAATGGAGTCAAATAAGGTTGTTATAACAAAAAACAATGTTCTTATTGGAAAAGGTTATATTAGTGGTGGATTATTTAAATTGAATATTATTGAAAAACGTTATCATGATCCTTCCATGGTTCTTAATGTTGAAGTTAGTTATTTGTAGAATGAAAGATTGGGTCATGTTAGTAATATGAAGATCAAGAAACTTATGGATCTAAACTTGATTCCAAAATCTCAAGTTGGTAATAATAAATGTGAAGTTTGTGTACAAGCCAAACAAACTAAGAAACCTTTTAAATCTGTTACGAGAGATACAAATCTCTTAGAATTGATTCATAGCGATGTTTGTGATTCTAATAGACTGCCAACACGAGCTGGCCATACGTACTTTGTAACATTTATAGATGACTATTCTAATTATTGCTATATTTATTTATTGAAAATGAAGGATGAAGTTTATGATAAGTTCAAAATCTATAAAGCAGAGGTCGAAAATCAATTAGAACGTAAGATAAAAATCATGAGATCCGATAGAGGAGGAGAATACGCCGGGAATAATCTTAACGATTACTGTGAGGATAATGGTATAATACAGGAAGTGATACCTCCTTATTCGCCACAATCTAATGGTATTGCAGAAAGGAAGAATAGAACTATGATGGATATGGTAATTGCTATGCTCATAAGTTCTGGAACACCTGAAAACTTATGGGGTGAAGGTGTTCTAACTTCTTGTTACATATTGAATCGAGTAACTATTAAGGACAATATTAAAACTCCATATGATCTATGGAAAAAGAGATTTCCTAGGTTAGATTTTCTAAAAGTGTGGGGGTGTTTGGCAAAAGTTGTTATACCTGATCCTAAAAGAAAGAAAATAGGACCAAAAACTGTGGATGCTGTTTTTATAGGATATACTCAAAATAGTAGTGCAAATAGGTTCTTAATTGTAAATTCCGAAGTAAGTAACATTGCAAATAATACTATCATTGAAGCTAGAGATGCTATTTATTTTGAAGATATTTTTCCATTTAAGACTAGAATTTCAAGTGATCCCTCATATTCTAAGAAAGTGTTTTTAAATAGTACTCCATCTGATTCATCATTAGTAGATGAAGTTGAACATGAACTTAGGAGGGGTAAAAGGACTAGGAAAAAGAAATCATTTGGAGAAGAATTCTTTAAATATCTAGATGAAGGTGAACCTGAAACATATAAAGACGATATGAACTCTACTGATGCACCTTATTGGAAAGAAGCTATCAATGACGAGTATGAGTCAATTATACAAAATAATACTTAGGTTTTATGTGATTTATTTCAAGGTAGTAAGGCGATCGGATGTAAGTGGGTATTTAAAAAGATGTTGGAAAAGTTTGGGCATTATGATAGTAAGCCAGTTGCTACTACATATTATTCAAATGTGAACTTGAAGAATTGAAGTTTGGCCAAAGGGACCTAATTCAAGGCTTATCAACTAAAAAATTATGTGATTTGTGTAAAAAATTATGTGACTTGAAAGTTAAATTTCCAGTTTCTTGTATTTTAATTTTTCAGTTTTGATTTTGATTTTCAGATTCAATATAAAATTTAATCTCATTATTATATTTATAACTTATGTTTAATTTGATTAATTTTTATTACGTGAGTGTTACACACAAAAAAAAAAAAAAAAAAAAAACAAAACGTTTGGAAAATTGACAAGGGCTTGTTCTATCTCTCCCTGTGGTCATGCCTATAGAAGGAGAACCGGCTGTGAGCTAAAAGGGTTTTATCTTGGAGCCGTGCAGTAAGTACCCGCATGAAGGGGATGCCACATGACTTTAGGACAGCGTTCATCGCGACTCTCTTAGGCCAACTTTTCTAACTTTATTCACATTTATATTATGTGATCCATGTTTGTAGTTGATATTTTATTACACAAATCACATAATTTTTTTACAAGAAGTTCATGCATATGGGACGAATGAAGAAGACCTCGTTTATAAATCAAGTGAGTTTGCAAGTACAAATATTCTACCTGTTTTCTTGGCTCACTCTCTGCATTGGCTTTTAGAAGACGCTAGTATTCTTTCTTTCGAGCTAGAAAAGCGTCGGCTAAAATCATTAAGGGACACATCATCAAAACCTTTGGTATGAGGTTCGAGTATGATATTTGGTTTGGAGGAGACCAAGATTTGCTCATATTTGTTTGCTGTTTACAATTCAATTTTTTTATATATGTTTATGATTGTGTATGAACAACGTGGCAAATGTTGCACGCAATTGATAACGTAAGTAGAAGTGTTGACAATGACTTTAGGAATGGCATTCCAATGTTGTTTAATGGAAATCAACTGCTATTTCTTTTAAGGAAGTCGGCAATAAAAGAGCGTGTAATCTACATGCAAGATATATCAACCAAATCCTGGAAAGAAATAGCAAAGATGCCAGAAGCAACTGATTCCATTCAACAGTATCACTTTTGTTCTGACGTTGGTAAAGCTCGATTCTGGTTTAAATCAGCATGATTCAACTCTTAGTCCTGACATTTGAGGATGCCTCCATGGGCTGCATCAGCTCCTCAAGGCATAATATATAACTAATTTTCTTTTTCCATAGGTTGCATCAGATCCAGAAGGCACAATATATAACTAATTATGTTTAATTTCAGGAACCTTGCAGAGTTATAGCTGCATATCTACTGGTTCCAATTTGTTATGAGAACTTTTGCATTCAAAAACTATAATTTCTTCATAATAGGGTTTCTATTGTTTATACTATATCCAGGGCCGGTCCTGTGATTTTCGAGGCCCGAGGCGAGATTCATAAATTAGGCCCCCCAAAATTAACATAAATGCAAAATCCAACAGTGTATTATGTAAGATATTGCTAACTTAAAGCTTAATAGTAAAACAACAAACAAATATAAAGAACAAAATAGTTACTATGTGCACATGTGCAATTGATCCTATACAATAACGAATCATATAAGCTGACCAAACCACAATTATATAAGCCGACAAGGCTTCAAACATTTCCAATATATTCAATAAAAAGTTAGGGCAAGCTATCACTTACTTGAGAAGTAGAATTTTGACGAAAATTTTGGAGTCATAATTCACACCCTTGAGAATTCCACCGTCTCACAAGCCTGAAATAAAAATTTAACATTTCATTAGGACAAAATCACATAGGAAAAGAAATATTGAGGAATAGGAATCAAAAGAAATGTCATCAACAGGAGGGTCCAAAAAGGGGTAAAAATTTGAAATAAATCATATAATAGTCAATTAAAGGTTATAGTTAGAGGGGAAAATAGACAGTAAGTACAATAGATTAAACTGAAAATTCAGAAATAATTGAATTAGCCACTCAAAAACTGCTGAAAAGGGACCTTTATGGCTCCGCTGAAGCAAAACTAAATGTGGAGCCAATTTTTCCACTGAACTTTAAGCAGTTCTTCAAAAATTAAAGCATCAATGGCTATCATTTCCCAAGAAAAGACAAGCACAGTCTATAAAATTCAATTAATCATCATAAATACTACACTGATTCAAAATCCTTGTCATAGTGAATACTCTAATAACATAAACATGGCCTGTTTGATAAGCCCTTTTTTTCAATAGAAAATGGAATTGAAATTCCATTTCCCACTTTTGCCATGTATGATGGCATTTTTTTTTTCCCAAGAATTGGTTTTCTACATTTGCCATCACGTGACCCCTTTTCTTGGTTTTTGTTGAATTTCAATTCCCACCCTTTAGGTGGTTTTTGGTTTTCCATCTTTTTTTTTTTTTTTTTTTGCAATACAAACAAATTCTATCCCCAATTGTAAAAAAAATTATCTCTTTAATTAACAATTTTCATGTAAAACAAAACCAAACGAACAAAAAAAAAAAATTCCAATTTTTTTTTTTTTTTGGCAATCCAAACAAATTTTATCCCCAATTGTAAGAAATTCTATCCATTTAATTGACAATTTTCATGAAAAAAAACCAAACGAACACCAAAAGATAGAAAATTTCAACAGTAGAAAACTATACAAATCAAGCACAATTAATTGACAATTTCTAGTAAAAAATCCACAAGAAAAGATGCTTTATTTTCTTGAATTTTTGATGTGGGTTTGCTGTTCAGAGTTCAACTATGGACTGGAGGACTGGAGAGTCGCGGAGTTGCATTGCGACTTATGCGATTAGGCCTTTATGGTTGAAAAAAATTGTGAAATGTGTGAAACTTGTGGTTTACGAAAGAGCGAAGGGAAGGGAAGGAGAACTGGAGGAGTCGCGATGACGAGGTCGACTGGTCGTCGGTCGAGAAGAGACGACGTCTGCGTTGTGGTTGGAGTCGAGTTGAAGGAGAGAATGAAAATTGATTTTCCATTTTTCCATTTTGTAATTAAAAAAATTATAATTGGGCCAAGGATGCAGCCCATCAGGTATTGGGCCTGATTGCAAAAAAACTATTTTGCCAAAAATAGGTCCCTTCCAGTTTTGGGCCTGAAAAGCAGGCCTCATCCTCATCGCCACTGGGCCAGGCCTAACTATATCCATTCTTATTTATTAATCTGTGTTAATTTTTTATTTATAATGTTACCTTTTCAAGGGGCATTGAGTTTTCAATTATGAAGAACGTGTTTGGTGTTAAATAATGTAGATTTCGGTTAGTCGACTTATTATTGAAAAGATGGACGTAGCTTAATCTTAATATTTTCATAAGTTCGTTTGTTAATGTAGTGAATGCCTTGCAGGGGCGGATCCAGCATTTGGCCAGCCCCGCGATCGCCCTTGTTGGATCTGTTGCGAGCTTCTTCAGGTAAGTTGCCGGCTTGCTGTCCGCTGGGAAGAAAAAAAATGAAGAAGACGCGGAATATTTTTTTTCCTTTTGGGCCTTTTTTTTTTTTAAAAAATAAGGCCGAGCCCTAATCCCAATCCATGGGTTGCTTGCAATTGAAAGTACATTACCCACAAAACCAAATACAATTCCTAAATTGAAACCAACAGAGGACAAGGAGGGAGACGAGTCTAGGGGCGATTGGCGAATCCACGATAGCGATCGACGGTGGTGGACGGTGGTGATTCAACAGTTGTAGCAGCAGAACTAAATTCAATGGCTAGGCCTGGAATCTGGACAGCTTCGTCTGCGACTGGGACTGTAACTATACCAAAAGGGCAAAAGGCAAAATGTATTAGCTCAAAATCTTGCCGCTTGAAAATTAGAAATCAATTATATTGCTAGTTTGCTATGCTACCCATGAATCTTTCCCCAATTTTTCCATGATTCTGGGCTCCCTGCCGATTCTGTTTTTCTTTATCTTCTTCTTCTTCTTCTTTTTTTTTTTTTTTTGTGATTTTGTGATTTATGAATAATGAGAAATGAGAATATATGTTATATTATTGAAATTCCTATGAGTTATGACTTATGAGTTATATTTTTGATTGGTGAATTGTGATTTGGGAATTTAGGTTTTCAGGAAATTAAGGATAGGTAAAAAATAATAATGGAGAAGATATTGGGTTCAATTAAACCATGTTGAATTATATTTTCATATGTATATACTTTTTACGTTTTAGTGCATTTACTTATGTATTGAATTATATTTTCGGTTATTACGATTGTTGATTGTCAACGATCATTGGTCAATGGTCTCCGTCCTAGCTAAACTACAATCCTGGATTCGCCCCTGATTCCTTGTAACCCAATTTTATTAATATCCACCTTCACTTATTCAATTCGCACTCATAGTTTTTGCATAAAGTAATGCAAAGTTCGATTTTAAGCACTCTAATGCATACCCACTATTTTTTCTCCATTTCTCAGAATATACAACAGTAAAAAAAACACTTTTTCCGCCCACAATTTTTTTAAAAACAAAGGGGATGTCAAAAAATATGTAAATGATTAGGCATATGCGCGGTTTGGTTTGAGTCGGTTTCGACCTCAATCCGAATCGAAAAGCAAAGTAGTCGATTCAGTTTGGTTAGTCGGTTTGCATTTTTACTCCAAATTGAATTTTTTTCTTAAAAAAAAAAAAGTTGTCTCAAAGTTGCAATATCAAATTTCAACAAATAGTAGCACGTAAAGTTTATGTTCAATTCATGAGCTAAGCATTTGGTAGATGTTTTACCTACACAACAAATGTTGAAAACAAGTTAATGAGATAACATTTAGACATACAGTTTGCAGATATTAAAAGTTCTATACATTAAAAATATTAATCAAGTTGGGTTGGGTTGGGTTGGGTCAATTAACCATCTGTTTGAAGTCTTAACCCAAAATCAGCCCGACCCAACGTAGTAGTGGTTAAATATTAACAAAATCGAATCGATTTGCTATTTCAAATCAACCCAAATCGACTTTCGATTTTTTTGCCCATGCCTATAAGGGACAGAATTTACATTTAATATTATTGTTATATTAATATCTACCATCACTCGATTCCCTTTCTTAGAATCTACTATGACTGAACAGTTCGATTTGGACGATTTTTGAATTATTTTCAAACCAAATTATTATTTTTATCTGATTTGGTTTCAGACTATGATTTTAGTGACGTAAAAATAGTATTTCAAATAAGTGAAGAAACTATATATTGGTGTGAAATCTCAATATAGCACTTAAATTAAAACATTATAAACATAAAATTTATGATACTATTATATTTCTCTCCATACAAGTTTCAACTATAAAATTTAAGCTTACAAATATATTATGTTTGAAATAGAAAAAAATACATAAACCATTATTTTTTTAAAGAGTCAATTAAAGGAAACTAGCAATTAAAATTATTAACTTATAACTTGAACAAATAAATTAATAGTACACTGGGTAAAAACAAATAATTTTAGTTGAACACTTTGAATTGGTTTTAAACGATTTTTAACTATCAAAACTTAAATCGAACAATTTCCAAACGATTTTGTTCGATTTTTAAAATTTTGAAACCTAAACCCAACAATTTCCAAATCTAAGGTTTCAAGAATGAGGTTTCGATTTGGTTAGGCATTTTTTTTTTTTTTTGTTAACCCTTAAATTATATTACCACTGCAAGAAGTTTCCGTTTCTATTTAAGCAGATCTCACTTTTTTTTTTTTAGTTCGAAAAATAGAAAAATATTTCGTCTCTATTTGCATGCCTTTTTCTACAGTGATGGCGATAGGGTTTCGAATTTTTGGCTACTTTTGTTGGGAAATTATTTAATTTCCCGTGATGGGCCGACATATGTAATTAATTGTGTATAAACGCTATCTTAAAGTTAAGCCCAAAATTAAAGTGATCTAATGAGGAATTAAGTAATTGGGCTTTAAGCATCTAATTAAAGTGTGGGCCGGACTATATGTGTAGAGACCGGATCCATTAGGGTTTGTATTTGACGATGGGCCGAATACATATGAAAATATATAAAGGGTTATGGTCCCCAATTCATGTGTGATTTTTTCATTTTTTGTGGTATCCCATCAACACAAGAATACAAGAGAAAGCATATGAAGAGGAAGATCCATAAAACCCACAATCAGGAATCAAGATGGAGATTTGAAGCAACCAAACTGAAGATTTACATATCCAGATTCAAGATTCATTAATCAAGTCAGAAATCAATTGATTAAGGTATGTTCCGCGTTAATTTAGTTTCTTGATGGTTTGACATGAAGATTTTGGCAAGATCATAAAGTTTAAGTTTTAATAAAGTTATAACAAGTGGTATCAGAGCCTATTCATGTTAAATCATTGGGAATCAAGTATTTTTAATTTGGTTCTTGTATATTTTTATGATTTTCAAATTTAATAATTTCGGATTTAGATTTATTAAATTTGAAAATTATTCGGTTAATTTTAAAGATTTTCAGAATTTCGATTTAAAAAAAAAAAAAATTTTTTTTTGGGAGGCTGCCGCCGCCTCCGGCGGCACCGCCGTATGTTACGACGAGCGTGGCATTCTGTTACACGGCGTGGCTCTTTGTAACAACGTGACCTAACAACAACGATGTCATGTTGTTATTCTGACGACTCACGGCTGTTCTTTGCTGCAGCAATGATTCGGCTAACTGAGCTTCTCCGCTCGATTTTCGCGAATGACATTCTTCTTGCTTTGGGCAGCGGCAAGCAAGCGCTGCTCTGGATTTTGGGGGGCGGCTCCGGCGAGCCCGCCCCCGGTTATTAAATTTTGGATTTTAGGGTTTTGGATGAATTTTGGGGGCGGGGGCTTGGGTTGTAAATTTGAAGTTTTGAGGTCCTTGATTGCAATTTCAAATTAGGGTTTCATTTTAAGGATTTAGCCCCTTAAGTTTAAGGTTTTGGTGTTTCAGTCCCCTAAGGTTATAAATTCATTCAATTGGGCCTTTAAAGTTACGGGTTTAATAATTCAGTCCCTCAAGTTTCAAAATTAATTATTTTGGACCATTAAAGTTTTAATTTTAATGTTTAGGCCCCTACATTTTGCAATTTTGGTTATTTAGCCCCTAAAGCATAAAGTTCATTCAAGTTGGGCCTTAAGGTTATGGATTTTAATAATTCAGCCCCTGGAGTTTTAAAATTAATTATTTTTGGGCCATTTAAAGTTCTGATTTTGTAATTAAAGCATCAAAGTTTCTGATTTTGTTCCAAATTGGCCCCAAAAGTTTTCAATAATTAATTTTTGGATCCCTAAAGTTTTCATTAATTAATTATTGACTCCTAAAGTTTCGGATAATTATTTTTGGATCTCTAAAAGTTTTCAATAATTAATTATTGACTCCTAAAGTTTTTCAACAATTAATTTTTGGATCCTTAAAGTTTGAATAATTAATTTTTGACTCCTAAAGTTTTCCATAATTAATTGTTGAGCCCTAAAGTTCTGGATTATTATTTCTGGGTCCCTAAAGTTCTGTATTATTAACCCTAGGCCCTAAAGTTTCAAAATAAAATAAAAGAATTAAGGATTAACAATTATAATTCAAATTTTGGTATTTCTTTTGGATTACTAATTTTTCTAAATGAATTGATTGAAGCAACATGTCACCAAAGTGACCTCTCTTGCCTAGATTAATTTATTTGGAATATTAGAAAGGTTGTGTGTACGTAATTCATGCGTGTATTGACCGGCCCAAAGGAAGGTTAATATTTGGCCGAATTATTTACATACCTGTGGTAATAAATATGTGACAATTATAAGGTTTTATTTTATGTGAACAATAAATCGGTCCAAAGATAGGTTTATTGTTTGACATGGTTTATTGTCAATATTTGATTACTACACCAAGAGTACCACTTACAAGTTGATATTTCTGTCCAAAGACTAAATATCAATGTTGTGCTCGGTCTCTTCTGATGGGGTTTACCATTATTTGAATTGATTAATTGTTTAATATGGATTCTTATGTGAACATGTAGATTAAGTATTAGTTCTCTATTCAGTTAATCCATCAACTTCCACAATATCTGCCAACATCAACTCCATTCCTGTGCTAAATGGAACCAACTATTAAGGACTGGAAAGAGAACGTTATGATCGTTCTTGGCTGCATGAACTTAGACCTTGCGTTAAGGACCGAACAACCCGCTGCACTTACGGGTAAAAGTTCTATTGATGAAAACAAGGACTTTAATAAGTGGGATTGTTCAAACCGCATGAGTCTTATGATCATGAAGCGTAGTATTCCAGTATCATTCAGGGGCGCTGTGTCCGATAAGGTAACTACTACCAATAAATTTCTTGTTGAAATTGAAGAAACGCTTTGCAAAAGGCGATAAGACATAAACTAGTACGCTTTTGCATACCTAGTTTCACTAAGGAATAAAAGTAAAAGAAATATTCGGGAATACATTATGCAGATGTCTTATATTGCTTCAAAATTAAAGGCTCTAAAGCTTGAGCTATCTGATGATTTGCTCATGCATCTGATTTTAATTTCTATTCCTGCACAATTCAAGGTCAGTTATAACTGTCAAAGGGATAAATGGACTCTAAATGAGCTCATTTCATACTGTGTGCAAGAAGAAGAAAGGCTGAAGCAAGAAAGGACTGAAAGTGCTCACTTGGCTAGTACATCTAAGGACAAGTTAAAGAAAAGAAAGAATAAGAAAGCTGCATTCGGTTCGGTTCAAAATTAACAGCGAAATAAATTTAGTTGTAAATTTTGTGAAAATCTGGGATATATAAAGAGAGATTGTGCTAAATGCTACGCTTGGCGTGTAAAGAAAAGTACATTTCTCACTTTGGTTTGTTTTGAGGTAAATTTAATGTCAATATCAAGACATACTTGGTGGATAAATTTCGGTACCACCACTTACATAAGTGTGTTTATGCGGGGTTGTCTGAGCTGCCAAAGCCAATTGATGCTGAAAGATTCATCTATCTGGGGCGATGGCAAATCAGTTAAGGTTGAGGCTTTACGGAATTTAGGTTATCATTAAAGACTGATTATTATTTGAATTTGAAAGAGACATTTACGGTACCGTCCTTTTGGATGGAATTTGGCTTCTATTTCTACATTGGACAACTTTGGTTACTCTTGTTCAATTAGAAATAGTCAGTTTGATCTTTTTCTTAATTCAAATATTGTGGGTGTCAGTTCTTTATCCGGTTACGATAACCTATGTTTGCTTAATACGGTTACCTCTTATAAAGAAACCTTGTATTTGGATTTACGTGGTATTGAACATAAATTAACCAATGAGAATTTTGCTTTGTTATGGCACAAGCGATAAGGTCACATCTCTCAAAAGAGAATGGAAAGATTTGTGTCAGAAAGAATTCTTGATTCCCTTGATATTTTCAGACTTAAGTAAATTAAGGGAAAAACAAACAAACATAAGGAGATTAGGTGCCAATAGGATTTCGGATGTCTTAGAACTAATTTATACGGATATCTGTGGATCATTCCCTTCGGCTTCTTGGAATGGTCAACAGTCATTTATTTAGTTCATAGACGATTTTTTCTCAATATGGCTACCTATATTTCATCTATGAAAAATCCCAAACACTGGACATGTTCAAGGCATACAAGACTGAGTTCGAAAATCGACTCAGTAAAAGAATTTAACAAGTCAAATCTTACCATAGTGGTAAATACTATGATAGATATGACGAATCAAGAGAACAACGTCCAGGGCCTTTCGGAATATTCCTAGAAGAATGTGGAATCTACCCACAGTACATCAGGATCCTCCTAGGTATAAGCACTAAAGATTGCAGCTTAAATTCTCAACAAAGTTCCAAGTAAAGTAATTGTTAAGGGGTTACAAATTTTTAAAGGTCCCACTACCAGGTCAATTTTCGAAACGGGAAATGTTCGATTTCTTAAGGATGTAGAGTTTGTGAGGGGAGATAAGGTTATAAGGTTATGATTTTGTCTTAGATGAAGAATATTTATATATTCCTTCTGTTGCAATTGACAATGATTTGGTTCAGGGACAAATTCTTGCTCCAGATCTTGTTCAAGAAGCAATTTCGGATCAAGACAAAATTACAAAATCCCCCATACACAATCAAGAGATTGTTCCAGAAAAACAAACTCAACAACCTCAAGAACAAATGTCATTAAGGAAATCCACTATAAAAGAAAAAAGACAATTCTGGATAACCTTATAGTCTTTCTCCAAGAAAATAAGGATGACATGGATTGACGAAAGAATGACTTATCAATCAACTTTCATCAAGCCATGCAAAAGAATAATTTTAAAGAGTGGATTGATGCCATGCATAAAGAGATTTTTCTTCGGTTTCTATGAAAACTCTTTTAGGACAATTATGGCTTCTGTGACATATTTTGGTCTTAAGTTGCATTAGATGGTTTACAAATTAAAGAAATCCATCTATGGGCTTAAGCTGGTTTCCCGAATAGGTATCACAATTTTATCAAATAATTATCTCATTTGATTTCGAGATACATTCAATTGATGATTGTGGATATCACAAGTTCAGTGGGAGTAAACAAATCTTTGTGATGCATCTTTTGTATTAAGGATATAGATACACAAGAATTATTCTTGGTGTATTTTTGGGTAATCACAAAAGAGTTGTATCAATAAGGTTCTTAAAAGATTTGTAATGCAGATATGAAAATCAAGTAATACCCCTACAATTAAGGGAGACAACTTTAGTCTCAATTAATGCCCCAATGATAAATTTAAAGATAAAGGATATACATCAGATTCTCTATGCTTTGGCAATTGAGAATTTAATGTATACTCGGGATAGTACACATCCGGATATAGTATTCTTTTTTGGAATGCTAGGCAGATATTTAATTAACTTGCGATGAAAATTTGGAAAGCAGCCATCAGGTTATTCGGTATCTATAGAGAACAAAGGATTACATGATCACATTCAGGAAAATCAGACCAATTGGAGATCGTTGGATATTCTGATTTTGATTATGGAATTTGACTGTAAAATATTGTCACTAGGCTGCATATTTTTGGATGGAAATGAAAGACCACTTAAGTTATTTTGTGACAATAACAGTCTTGTATTCCAATAGGAACATGATGATGTCAAAGTTTATAGACATTGAGTTCCTAATTGTTAAGGAATGAATTCAGAGTGATCAGGTTTCTATAAAGCATATAAGGACAAACTCTATAAATATGGATCCATTTACTAAATGGCTACCACCCGAGGTCTTTCATGAGCATGGTGCTCACATGAGTGTTGCATCTTTTGATGATATGCCAGTTTAGTGGGAGTTTGTATTTTGGATGTTGTCTTTTGACACATAATTTCGGTTGTGCACATTCAGTTCATTTCAGAAATAAAGTATTCAGTTCAGTTCCACTCTGATTAAAGTTTATGGTTGATCTCATAAGGTATTAAGGAATAAGGCAGGACCAGTTGGAAATAAGCATGTTTAGATCACATTACATGTAATTTCCATGCTACACATCCACACTTGATCTATGTCATTTGATTGTATTGATATACGTGACCATTGATGGGTTTAGTTATGTTACTTATAACAAAGACCGCTTTGATCCTATGTTGATATAATCAATGGACGAGATTGTTCGGAGATGCTTTTGGTTATGATAGCAAAAGTTTTGAGCTCATAAGGTTATACACATTTATAAGGTAGCATATGTGGCCCAAGTGGGAGATTGTTGGGAAATTATTTAATTTCCCGTGATGGGCCGACATATGTAATTAATTGTGTATAAACGCTATCTTAAAGTTAAGCCCAAAATTAAAGTGATCTAATGAGGAATTAAGTAATTGGGCTTTAAGCATCTAATTAAAGTGTGGGCCGGACTATATGTGTAGAGACCGGATCCATTAGGGTTTGTATTTGACGATGGGCCGAATACATATGGAAATATATAAAGGGTTATGGTCCCCAATTCATGTGTGATTTTCTCATTTTTTGTGGCATCCTATCAACACAAGAATACAAGAGAAAGCATATGAAGAGGAAGATCCATAAAACCCACAATCAGGAATCAAGATGGAGATTTGAAGCAACCAAACTGAAGATTTACAGATCCAGATTCAAGATTCATTAATCAAGTCAGAAATCAATTGATTAAGGTATGTTCCGCGTTAATTTAGTTTCTTGATGGTTTGACATGAAGATTTTGGCAAGATCATAAAGTTTAAGTTTTAATAAAGTTATAACAATTTTATCTTTTGGAGATTAACTGTCTTTCCTTATTGGGCTCCATGTACCACAATATTGCCATAACTTCGCCTCTCATTCACAATCAGACAGGAATTAGGAAAATAGTTAGTTTCCTGTGTTTCCTAATCCTAGTTGAAAAAGAATTAATCCAGCTATGTAACCTTATATATACCCACCTCACCTTCTCTCGAAAATTAACAGTAATTTGATTATAGAATTCCGAAGTATCGTTATTCAATTTCAAAACCATGGGAAACTTGAATATTGACATGGTTCTTGAAGTGATCTCGCGCTTGCCCCTAAAGGAAGCAATTCGATGCAAGTATCTCAGCAAGGATATTCATACCTATATCTCTCATCAAGAACGCAAACACTTTGTTCAATCAATTCAAAAGATTTCTACGGTCCTTCACTGCTCCGAACAATATCCCAAGATTTTTGGCCAAGTTCGAATCGACCCTCCTTACCTTTCAAACTATCTTGATATTTCTGAAAATCTACCCACTCTGGTTCGAGTCATGGCGTCGTGTAGTGGCCTTCTTTTACTTCACTTTGAAATACATAAGACCTATAGTGTATTCAACCCTATTACAGGAGAATTCCAACTTGTCCCCAATACCCAACATAGTGGCCAGATTGGTTTGGCTGTGGATTCAAGCACTCAATCGTATAGATTAGTAGCCGTTGACGTAAAACAAAAACGTACCAATTGGGGGATTAAAGTGTTTAAATTCTCGACATTTAATGCAAGTTCGTGCACGTGGGAAGAAATCCATGAAGAAGAACTCGTTTGTGAACTACGTACGTTTCTAAGTAAAATACTCTACCTGTATTCTTGCGTAACTCTATGAATTGGCTTATAGAAGATGGCAGTATTCTTACTTTTGACCTAGAAAAGCGTAGTGCTAGAATCATTAAGGGACCCTTAAACAGAATTGATCGTGTGACGTTCCAGTATGATATATGGTTTGGAGGAGTCCAAGATTCGCTTGTATTTGTGAGCGCTTTCGTATATGAAATTGTGATATACGTTTATGAACGTGTACAAAAAAAGTGGCAAATTTTGCACACAATTGATAACATTCGTAGAAGAGAAGGAAACTATGGACTGAGGAATGGCATTCCAATGCTGTTTAATGGAAAACAACTGTTTTTTCTTTTTAGGAACTCAGAAAAGAATCGAGTAATTTACATTCACGATGTATCGATCAAATCGTGGAAGAAAATAGGGACGATGCCGGAAACAAGGGATTTAAATCAACGGTATATACCTTTTGTTCCAACATTGGTAAAGCTCAACTCTGGTTTATATACACAGGATTCAACTCTTTGTTCAGATATTAGAGGAAGCTTGGACGGGCTGCATCAGCTCCTCAAGGAACTATGTAAAACTATTAGATTAACTGATTATAGTTAATTTCTTAGAATTGGATTTCAAGCACCTTGCATTGAAACTGGTTTCAATTTGTTATTAACTTAGAGAAATTAACCTTTTTTTTTCATCTATAAATGTATACTGAATTCTAGTTTACCTTTTCAAGGAGTGTTCTGTTTTTCAATTATGAAAGACGTGTTTGGTGTTGAATAATGTAGATGTCCATTAATGCATACTCATATTTTTCCTCCCTGCTTAGAATTTAATAGGGAATGTTTAGGGTGTAGCGACATAAGAATCATATTTTCCTCCCTGTCCGATTTGGTTTCAAACTAGGTTTAGAAACATAAGAATTATTTTATCCAAATGTTAGCCTTATGTCCAATTTTGCCACATACTTGGCATACAGGTCTACCACCGCCATTGAAGTTATCACTTCTATTTGGTCTGTCACCACCTCTGTTTCTGCCTCTTCTTCCACCTCTGAAATTGCTGTAGTTAGAGAATCTCTGTAGTGGTAATAGTTTGAACCTGACTTTTGAGTGAAATTGATTGATGTTTGATCAAGGTTGATCCCTGGTATTTCATTCTTGACAGCATTGAGATGTTCAAGTCTATTTTCAAAGGTCATGAGTGTAGACCGAAGTTCTCCCCAAGAGATGTAATCTCTGCTGTTAATTTGAAACAACAATTGGTGTATATTCCACATCCAAGGCAGCCAAAAACTATGTAACTAGGTCTGAGTGAGAAATGGTTTTGCCAGCAATTTCAAGGTTATCTGCCAAAAGCTTTACTTTGTTCAGATATTGATCAATGCTCATGGATCCTTCTCTGGATTTCTGAAGCTCACCAGTCACGAAAGTGATTCTGGACTTGCTTTGAACTCCATAGTTCTCCTTCACAGCAGTCCACAACTTATTGGAATTGTTGGAACCCATAACTCTCATAGCTATTTCAGGGGTCATTGAAGAGTAGAGCAACCTCATTAACAGTTGATCTGTTGGCATCCATTGACTGTATTCAGGATTTTTTGTCATCTCCCCATTGATTCCTGCATCTCCAGTAATTTGAGTGCCAATAAATTCTGGATAACACACCTTTGTACCAAGAATATAGCCTTCAAGATTGTGTTCACGTATGATGGGCAGAATCATATTTTGCCATAGCAGAAAGTTATCCTTGTCAAGCTTAACTGACACTACTTGAGTTAGATTGAAGCCAAATAGTGAGAGATGGTTGTTTAGAGTTGAGGTTGGTATTTTGTGGTGTGTTACCGGCGTTGGCCATTGATGCTCTGATACCAAGTTAGAAATGCAAAGAGTATTGAGAGATAAATTTCAAGCGTATAACACAGCTTCAGCTGGATGATTATTTATATATTATAAGGATAATATATGAAAAATTCTAGAATGTACAGTTGTAGCTAATTCTATGGAAGATGTTTGGAATCTATTTACAACCGAATTCAGTATGTTGCTACAGGTGTAACAGAAAATGAACAGCAGGGATGAGCAGCAGATGATTGTGCGACTAGTTGTCAATTGAGCTGGATGCTAAGGTGTATGTTAGTCCTTAACATAGCCAATAAATTGTTTGGTAGAAATTAAAATCTAGATTTCAATTTAAGTTAAAATCAACAATTAATTTTAATCATACGGACTTATAACTTTTCTACCACACATTTCATTAGCTTTTATCAAAATTTACAAAAAATCTGATTGGGCCGTGATAGCTAGAGAGGCAAAGTGGGGTAGGCAAATCTATACACAATGCAGACCACCTTCTGCACCAGATGGTTCAACATGAAAATTTTTGAGCCATGGCAATGTTCAATATGACACCCAAAAGCCTGTGATTTGAGCTGAAACTCTGTGAGACAACGAGTTGCCCTTTGCTCCGCGGCTAATTCACTTGAACAAAACTCATCTCCTGTCCAACGTTGACATGGCAATGTGTGGCATTGCCACATCGAGTGATTTGTTTTACTTTATCCTCCCACCATCGAC
This sequence comes from Fraxinus americana, assembly GCA_035079005.1. Classification (NCBI taxonomy): domain Eukaryota; kingdom Viridiplantae; phylum Streptophyta; class Magnoliopsida; order Lamiales; family Oleaceae; genus Fraxinus; species Fraxinus americana. The sequence goes on from CM068720.1 coordinate 25,450,942, forward strand.
GTGGCAACGCCACACATTATCACATCAGCGGTAAGTATTATAACATCTTGCCCACTGTGGACAGGAGATCAATTATATTCATCAACACACATTCCTTTGATAGAATTCTATTGCAATTGCACATTATTCATACTAACAATCTTTTCCACGTGGATCAGTAGTCACTTCTCTACTCACCAACTTTTTGAACGGTGAGAAGCTTTCTAGAACTAAATTTTGACTAAAATAGATAAAAATCATACAAAATAATTAACAAAAATATTGGACAAAATAATAATTCTAATTTTTATATGTCAATTGAGAAAATATATCCTAGTAAATTCATCCGATTCTCGTCCAAAATATACATTCTTTTTGCACTTTCTACAATTTTCACTTTAGTTCAAAATGATTATGCATTCATTCAAAGTCCTATTTTAGCATTAAGAGGGTATAAAATATTGTAAGCTCCATCTCGAGACTTACACTGCCCTTATCTTGGCAAGCAATCAGATTGGTCAAAATATATCCTCCAAAAAAAAAAAAAAAAATTCTTCAAAAAAATCAATATAAATTAAAAGGTCAACACTGTAAGTGCAGAAGGTACAATTTGGTGATGGCAATGGGGTTGGAACGATGCTCCACATGTCTGTCACGTTCATATTTTTGAGAGGTGGAGGCAGTACGGAGATTGAAATATTCATATTTCACATTTTTGTTTACACATTTATTTATTTTTAATATCATTGTATTTCAAATATGATTTCCATTTAAAATCATAAAAAATAATAAATGAATAAAGTAAAGTATGTCATTTTGTCATCCCTACTTAGTGGATGACTAAGGATGACACACAAATTTGTGGAATGAGTTTCGGCTTGGCAATGTAAAGAGGGAGTTGCATGTCATGGACTAGGGTACGGTAGGATCATGTTAGAGGTAGGAGTTAGCGATGGCAAAAAAGCTCGGACAGCCCGGGCTCGGCTCGGAAAAAGCCCGAGCCGGGCCCGGCTCGGGCTCGGTGGACCCGAGCCCAGGCTCGGGCCGAGCCCCACTTTGGGGAGTCGGCTCGAGCCCGGGTCGGCCAGTGGCCCGGGCAAGTCTCCAATAAAAAAAAAAAAAAATTTTTTTTTTTTGAACACTGCAATTGTTGTGCTGCTCGGCTGCACTGACAAGAGGTGCTTTGAGTGGTGCGACGACAAGTCTTGCGCTTCTTTGCTGCGCTTTGCAGCTATTTTTAGCTGCCTGCGAAGGCAGCTAAAGAAAAAAAAAAAATCAAAAAAATCGAGCTGGATCGGCCCGCTAAGGCCCGGATCGAAAAAAGTTCGGTCGAAAAAAGCTCGAGCTCGGCCCGAGCTTTTTTTCCCCGGCTCGGCTCGGCTCGTTGCCACCGCTAGTAGGAGTTGGTGTAGGTTGGGGGTAAGGAAAGTAGCAAAATAGGGGTGGTGGTGTGAAAGATGGTTTAGAAGAGGATCGGGTCGAGGAGGAAGATGATTAGATAGTATTGTTCTAAGAAGCTCATCTATATTTTGTACTGGCATGAAATTTGATCTTGTTGTTTAGTAATGTTTTATGTACTTTTTGAGCCTAAACTCAATTACGCTTGTAAAAGTTTGAAGTTTGCTCTTACAAGTTACAGCCAAGCCACATTTTACACTTTTAAAAATAATGATAAAATAGTATTTTGAGATTATAAGAATTAACATATTAGATATCAAAAAGTAGATAGAAAATACAAATAAAAATATCAAAATTGAAAATACAAATAAAAATAAAGGTCAAAGAAAAATTGAATAAATAAATATATGATTATCGAATATATATATCAAAATATTCGAATTAAATGTTGCATTTTCTTTCGTGTCACTTTTGATCCATCGACGATTCAAAATCGCCTCCGCCGTCAGCTCCTTGTTCACAGGCCTCTGGTTGGAGAATACACGTAATTATAAATCCATAAAAGGCCCGGAGAAAGATTGATGGGGGAGGGGTGGAGGCGAGGTTTGTGGAGATAAGGGGAAAGAAGATGATAACGCGATCGAATTTGGCAGAGAAGCTGAGGGAGTATCAGAGTCGATCCAAACATGATTGGGCTTCGGTCTCTTTCATTTCTTCCACCTCCAATCTCACCCCTCTAGGTGCTATTTTTCTAAAATAAATTTGTTATTTTATCATTTTATCTGATTATTATTCACGATTATTGCCTTGTTTCCTCAATACTTATTTTTGCTTGATAATTTGACTAAATAAATTTTCCTTTTATGGATCTTAGGTTCGCTTAAATTTTCCTTTTATGGATCTTAGTTTGCTAGAATTAAATTTGTTATGACTAGCCATTGGCACTGCCACGTGGCCGACCTAATGTAGCTGTGGACCTACCCCAACTAAAGCATCAGCCATAGAAGACGAGGTGCTGGGCAAATTCTGTGGCCCATTACTCATTTCGAGGTGGGCTTGCCAAAGCGGATCAATTCCGAGGCTTTACCCCGGGTAGTGATAGCCCATGTGCAAATGTTTTGAATTTATTGTGGAATGATTGATATGAACTTTGCAAAAGTATATTTCTGTCTTGTCTTGTCAATATGATGTAAGAGCATTAAATGTATTGTAAGCTAGGAATGTGAAAGGGATGGCTAGGATTAGATGTGTCGGCCAAGGATATGAGGCTACGTGTAACTTCATTCAATGGATACCATTCCATTTGTAACACTATAAATACCCCCTTCATGTAACCATTGAAAGATGATGCAACTCCTAATACAAAAGAGCAATTTATCTTCTTCTTATGCACGTTAAGTTTCAGTCTTTTACTGTGATTTCATTGCGATTGGTCTTTATTGTACAATCGATCCTGTTTATTTCGTCGGAACTCTAACGGAAACGTCTCGTGTCGTTCAGTTTTCTCCCACATCCAATTTAGAAGCAATCTCGACCGTTGATCTATCATTACGTGTCGGAATTAGTTTACGCATGCATGAGTGAGTCCGATATCTGTGGCAACATATTTTGAGGTCAACAAAATCTATTTGGGGTTTGTAGTTGTGGAAATTTTTACTAAAATAATTGTAGTATTTAAGGACTTTTCATGGACGTTATGCTATTTGAAATTTAGCCCCAAGTATAAAAACACTACTAGTTTTATCAACTTTTGAAAAATCTAATTTTTAGCTAAATAAAAAGAGGCTTAATTTCACGAATTTCTCTGCTTGTACAGAAGCAGAACTGCCAGAAGTTCACCAACAAGACCGATCCTGAGAATTATGAGGCCCTAGGCGATAAATTATTACACGACTCTTAAATATAAATGAAATGAACACTTCTAAAATAAATAACTTACTTTTAACTTTCATAAAAATTAATTTATAAATTTTAAAGAAACTTTATAAGCTTAGCAAAATTTAAAAAAAAATTATATTATTGTTGCTTTTTAAAGGATAAATGGCCCAACCCAAAGAAATATAAACGAAAATGTATATTTTATGTTAATGTGGCAGCATCTGGTTGGTCTCTTTTTTTTTGCCATTATCGAATCAAAAACTGCAAATGTATTCTGGCAAAATTTTGGCAGCATATTTATGTACACATGGCAGGGCTGTAATTTCTCTATGAATTGATAAGCTAGATTGGATTTTGTAAAATTGATTATGTATGGAAGTAAAATATCTTTCTCAAAATGTGTGAATCATGAAATTTACGATTTTTTTGCAGCAAAGATTCCAATAGATAATATGACCTAAGGAATGAATAAAGAAATCAGATAAAGTGTGGAACTATAGTGATAGTGTTGATGGAAAATCTTCTAGTGCAAAATAACTAGATTTCAAAATTCTACTATATTAGAGCTCAAGAGGACAGCTGTCAATTCTGTTATTTGTTATGTGCTATTTATATATATTGTAAACAGACATTTTACAATGCAATGCAGAATTTCACTTTTATATTTTCTCTCTCTGAATCAGTATGGTATCAAAGCTAACTTCCTCTTCCAAATCTGTAATCATCTTCCTCTTCACTTGAGATCAACAGTGATTTCGGTTGATTCCAATTGATCGATTGATTGCATAAACTCTGCATCTCCATGGTAACAGATGCTTCAATGCAATCAGATAATTTATCACCTTTCACCAGCTCCTTACAGATAGAGCACCAAATCCTTCTTCGAGAATGCTTGCGCATAAAATGCAGGCTCTTGAAAAAACATCAGTCGTAGGTAGCCCTCAGCGAGCTGCACATTGTATCCATTCTTCATATCTGTGTCATTTGGAAGCCCAACTCAGTTGAAAGAGTATAATACTACCCTTTGAGAAGCATCATGCACATTAGGAAGAAAGAAAAGAAAAAAAAAAGCAGCAGCAGCAGAAGAAGAAAACTACTTGAATATCAAGACTTTCGAAGTTTGACTTAAATACCAGAATCTCACAGAGATTAAAGAACCAGAGTTCAAATGTTCCCAAACATGGGCAGAGAATAAAAGTAACAACATGTAGAACATAAATTTTCACAACTGAGACTTGGAAATCTTTAGACAAAATTAAAATAAAATGTATACAACTTTATGATAATAAAGTGATGGATTATTTCCAGCACAAGAAGGCAGCATTAATTTTGACAAGGAGAAAAGACTTTGGAGGTTACATATAATGTTTGAAGGACAAATCTGTGACTATTTACCTTTTTTTTTTCCCCTTAAATCAGGTAATGCCTACATACAATAAAGAAGAACTCTGTTTTGCTGAAGAAACAGAGCCTTACCAGATATTCACTCTTCTCACCGTATATGCACGTTCCTTACCGGATTTGACACCAGCTCACCGTATATGCACAAATCACCCTGTTCTCAGTTTTTCTTCGCCTCACTCTTCTCCTTCAGTTTTCTCAGCACTTTTTCGATCCTTCAAAGATCCTTAAAGCTCTGATACCACTATTAGAACTTAGAAGACAAAGAGGAGGGAAATCTGATTTGGATTGATTTACAAAGATAGTCCACGGCCTCCCTTTTCTTAAGGTCTTACATGATGCAAAATAAATAATATTTTATACACTTTTCTACCAACTACCACTACTAGATACTTAGTCAAAGACATCAACGTGTAGTAGGACTAACTAGCCTAATAAATCACAATGACTAGTGCTTGACCAATACAAAAAAAAAAAAAGTGTGACAAAGTGGTAGATCAAAAAGTGACTTAATTCAACAAAAGTGTCACACTAAGTTCATCAATCTTTCTAGCTTCGAGCGTTTGCAGACTCTGATTGGGGCTCCTGTCTAGACTCTTGAAAATCAGTAATTGATTTTTTTGTTTTCCTTGGTGACTCCATGATCTCTTGGAAAGCCAAGAAGCAAGCTACTCTTTCCCTTTCGTTTGCAGAGGTTGAGTACCGTGTTCTAGCTTCCACCGCTAGTGAGTTAATTTGGCTTCATCAATTGTTGAAGGATTTCCAAATCTCATCTGCTGGGCCAGTGGTTCTCTTTTTTGACAATCAAGCTGCGGTTCATATTGCTACCAATCCCACATTTCATGGACGTACAAAGCACATTGAGATCGATTGCTATTTTGTTTGGGACAAAATTAGAGATGGCTTTTTAAAACTCCTTCCTATTCGTACTCAACATCAACTTGCAGACGTGTTTACCAAAGCTTTACCTGCTGCTTCTTTGTTCCCTTTGCTGTCCAAGATGGCTGTTCTTGACATGCACCGGCCACCTTGAGGGTAAGTATTAGAGCTCAAGCGGACAGATGTCATATCGCTGTAAACTCTGTTAATTCTTTTATTTGTTATCTGCTATTTATATATACTGTAAAAAGACATTTTACAATGCAATGTAGAATATCGTTTTCACAATTTCTCTCTCTGAATCAATATACTATAAACGTTAGTACCATGGTGATGTGGATGACACATTGAACATCGATTCAAAAACGAGAGTGGATGGTAATGAGTAGAACTCAATAGAAAAACAGTAATAGTATAGTGAAGAAACCTTGCTGGGGAGTCACCACCGAAAATTGGAGGTACATTAGACCATGACTGGTCATGTAATTATCCATCCCTTTTCTTGTGTTCCTCTCATGACTCTCGATTAAGAACTTTCTAAAGTCATATAAATAAGACCAACTAGTGGTCACTTGACATATCGCCAACATCTACATCTATTTATGCCTATTTCTCTTGATATAACCATTACAATTTGCAAGTATGGAACGTGGTTAGGCACCAAGTTCAACGAGTGAGATCTAGGTTCCAATTTGAAGACTAAGATCAAAACTATCATAAATATGCGAACAAAGGATCATGCTTTTGTAACGTTTTCTATTAGGAGTCCATACGAGATTATATTTTTAAGGAGACGAATTGCATCTGGATATGGAATCAGTTTCTAATAATATGATAAAATAAACAAGTGAAAGGACACACTGTGATTGAATGATATTGAGTTTCCGAATATTTTATTCCCTTTTGATTTTAATAATTTTTTTTTTTTTTGAGTTCTTGACTTAAATTCAGGAATTTCTTTACACCTTGCATTTGAATTTTCCATGTACCATATATATGTTGTCTATTCATTAGATGAAAATGGCTATTGCTTTTCAAAAATTATCATGATACCAACGCATAAATTCTAGCTCTTAAGCGTGTCGTTGCCTCCTGAAATTATGTTATTTTCCCTCCCCCAACCACTATTTTCTGTTGAGCCTATCATCCATGCTTGATTTTATACATCTTAATTAAATTGTCACTTTTGATATGCTTTGTGATGTGTTATAAATTTTTTTTTTTCTCTGTGGATGCAGAGTGGACGTTGCAATATTTGTTTTATGGGAACTTTTCATATTAGCATTCCTTGTTTTCTCCTTTGTTTCCTTATATTTTAGGTATTTGAAGCTTGCTATTGTGCATGAGAATTGCTAAACAAGACAGACTGTCCCCCGGAAGAAGAAGCGAATGATGCTTCTGTAGGAAGATTGTTTCAAAATCAAATACCGGATTTACACACTGGATACCGTATATGCAGATTGGATACCGGATTTGCAGTATGGATACTGTATATGCAGTGGTAGATATACCGATTTTATATATCATAACAGATTAAATCGTACATATAACAAATCCAATGATTCGTTGATTGTAGTAAGAAATAACAAGTAATTTAAATAATTACAAAACATTAATATGCAGATCGAGCAAGAACAAGTGATTAAAACTGTATAAAACTTTTAACCCGAGGCCTGTGTTACACACAATTTCCTTAAAACAGATTCGCCCCCTCACCGTACGTGCTTGAGGTAGTATAAGCGTCTACTTCCCAGGATACAACGGAGAAACCAGTAAATTCCGAGCACAGCAGATTCTACTCCGGCGAACTGAACCAGTGCCCGAACAATATCACCAAACCAGACAAGAACAGAAAATAAAAAACGAAAGCAGACTCCACCAGATGAATTTTCGTGTATTGAACTATGGAAAATCGAGACACATATAAAGACTGGCTTGTAACCTGCTCATTCAATTCATAGGAATTATAACAGGAGTTTTGGGGTTTCAACAGTTTTGAAAAATCAAAAGTCTATTGAAAAAGTTAAAAAATGTAGTAAAATGTGGACACTCCTGAGGGGCCAATTTTGCTCCTTTCGGTCCGACATTCGTGTATGCAGGTCGCGCTCGCACACAAGTTCAAGGTCCGAAGCCAATTTCGGTCCAAGATTTGCACCCCTCCTGCGTGCGCACGTGGAGAGAGCCTCTATGCTGCACATGATTACACCATTCTAAAGTGCAATCCTTTGTAAAGTGGTTTTAAATTTCCTTCACTTCCTATGTGGGACAAAGTTTAAAAATTTATTTTTCCCACCAACAAATTCCTTTCACATAGCATACTTTGAGTTTCAATTTCTCATTCACCCGAGCATCATTTTTGATAAGTAAGTATATAATTTCGATATACTCACGGAGGAGAATACAAATCAACTTTCATCTTTCAAAATAGCCAAGCGGGTCCCGCTCAAAATTAGCGCCAAAGTCAACCCATAACTCAATTTTTCCAACAATCCCACACATGAATGAAAATTGGGAGCGACACATGAATGTGACACAAGACGACTAGGTGATATAGTTCAACGGTTGAAACCTGCATAGGATAGGTAAGTGTTACCCTTTGAACCTTTCCTTGTAAAAGCATATTTACTTTACTGGCTGACCAGTAGACGCGATATCTTTGAACTGTTCTGCCGTTTATGTAAACGATGATATACTCCACACAGGATTCTTCCTAACACATTTCAGTTCTCATTATTATGTTCGTTTTGGCCATGAACATACGCCTAGTTTTGTGAGAGTTCACAAGAATTTTGACTCACACAATTCCCTTAGAAGCGACCCCACTTCTCTCTCACATAGGTGATTTCTTACTACAAGTAACCGCCATTACTTGGCTCGATTTTCGATGCATAAGAATCATTAAAAGTATATTGCTTATCCTTCATCTCTACGGGCATCACTCCTATTTCATAGGAATGGATATGAGGTAATATCCCCCATAGTGGTTCTTTCAAGTTTTTACACTTAGGCTGTCCCTTTGAACCTAGATCTTGGGATCTCCAGTCAACTAGGTTGGGTTTTCCTTTGTATTAATTTATTCATTCAAGGGTTTAAGTCTCATTCCCCTCGATGATTTTTCAACTAACTCTCTATTTAACCATTTGGTTAGCGGATCCGCAATGTTATCCTTTGATTTTACATAATCAACAGTGATAACTCCAGTTGAGAGTAGTTGCCTTATGGTATTATGTTTACGACGTATATGCCTAGACTTACCATTATACATGTTATTCGGTGCCCTTCCAATTGCCGATTGACTATCACAATATATGCAAATTGCTGGCACAGGTTTTGACCATCTTAGAATATCCTCTAAGAAGTTGCGCAACCACTCAGCCTTTTCACCACTTTTATCTAAAGCTATAAACTCAGATTCCATAGTGGATCTGACTATCACTATTTGTTTAGAAGATTTTCAGGATATAGCTGCACCTGCCGATGTGAACACAAATCCACTCGTGGACTTTGAGTCTTTTATATCAGATATCCAATTAGTATCAGTATATCCTTCAATGACCGCTGGATACCTTGTATAGTGCAGTCCAAAATTACGAGTATATCTCAAGTACCTAAGTACTCTTACTATTCCTTTCCAGTGATCAGCTCCTGGATTACTCGTATATCTACTTAGTTTACTCACTGTGTAGGCTATGTCTGGTCTTGTACAACTCATTAAGTACATCAGACTCCCAATAACTCTCGAGTATTCTACTTGAGATACACTTTCACCTTTGTTTTTGGATAGATGATGACTTGTATCTATCGGTGTTCTAGCCATTTCAGTATCATCCTTACTAAACTTTTCCAGAATTTTATCCACATAATGTAACTGATTTAGAGCAAGCCCATCTGATGTTCTTGAAATTTTAATTCCAAGTATAACATCAGCTAAACCCATATCCTTCATGTCAAATCTCGAATTTAACATATCTTTAGTGGATTTAATCATCTTATTGTCACTGCCAACAATAAGCATGTCGTCAACGTAAAGACATAGAATGACATAACCATTTCCAGTGTCTTTAACGTAAAAACATTTATCACACTCGTTGATTTTAAATCCACTCTCCATCATGACACTGTCAAATTTTTCGTGCCATTGTTTCGGTGCTTGTTTCAGGCCATATAACGACTTCACCAATTTACAAACTTTCTTTTCTTGCCCTGGAGACGAAAACCCCTCGGGTTGTTCCATATAGATTTCTTTATCTAAATCTCCATTCAAGAATGCAGTCTTAACATCCATTTGATGTACTTCAAGATTTCGTAGAGCAGCAATCGTCAGTATCATCCTAATAGATGTTATTCTCGTTACTGGAGAATATGTATCAAAGTAATCAAGGCCTTCTCGTTGTCTGTAACCTTTTATTACTAATTTGACCTTACACTTTTCAATAGATCCATCTGCTTTCATTTTCCGTTTGAAAATCCACTTGTAGCCTAATGGTTTACTTCCTGGAGGAAGATCCACTAGCTCCCATGTATGATTTTGCAAAATGAAATCTATTTCACTTTTAATTGCCTCTTTCCATTGAGGTCCTTCTGAGGACTTCACGGCTTTTTGATAGTTTTGAGATTCACTTTCTAACATATAGGTCAGAAAATCTGGACCATAAGATTTTTCTATCCTTTCCCTTTTGCTACGTCTTGGTTCAACCTCAACCTCCTCTTCTAATACTTGATCCTGACTATTTTCAATCATAGTCTCATATGTCCGTTTAGAAGAGCTTGCTTCTTCTTTGGACCTATATGGAAATACATGTTCAAAGAACGAAACATTTCTCGATTCCATTATCGTGTTTTTGTGTATATCTGAAATCTTAGATTCATACACAAGAAATCGATAAGCACTACTGTTTTGAGCATATCCAATGAAGATACAATCTACAGTTTTCGGGCCTATCTTCACCTTCTTTGGTGTTGGGACAGCCACTTTAGCAAGACACCCCCACACTCGTAAGTATTTATAGGAAGACTTTCTTCCTTTCCATAACTCATAAGGGGTCTTTTCCATTTTCTTTCAGGGTACCTTATTTAAAAGGTAATTTGCTGATAACACAGCCTCCCCCCACATGTTCTGAGGTAACCCAAAACTTACTAACATTGCATTCATCATTTCTTTTAAGGTGCGATTTTTCCTTTCAACAACACCATTTTGTTGCGGTGAATAAGGTGCGGTGGTTTCATGTATGATTCCGTGTTGTGCACAGAATTCAGCGAATGATGCTTCATACTCACCAACTCGATCGCTTCTTATCACCTTAATTTTCTTGTTAAGTTGGTTCTCAACTTCATTCTTGTAGAGAATAAATTTCTCTATCGCTTCATCCTTACTTTTTAGCAAGTAGACATAACAATATTTCGTACTATCGTCGACAAAAGTAATGAAATACTTGTTGCCACCTCTTGTTTGTACAAATTTTAAATCACATATATCACTGTGAATTAAATCAAGTGGTTCTGTATTCCGTTCAATTGATTTAAATGATGACCTTGTCAACTTTGCCTTAACACAAGTTTCACACTTATGTTTTGAGTCAATATGGAATGCGGGTATGCAATTCAAGTTAACTAGTCTACGTAAAGAATCATAGTTAACATGTCCTAGTCTACCATGCCACATATTAAAAGACTCAAGCAAATAAGAAGAAGAGTTCACTTTATTCATTTTTGGTTTAACAACCATTACATTCAACTTAAACATACCATCGGAAACATATCCTTTTCCGACAAACATTCCACTTTTTGACAAAATGACTTTGTCCAACTCAAATACAATACGAAAACCATGCTTATTCAAAAGCGACCCGGACACAAGGTTCTTGCGAATTTCCGGCACATACAACACATTGTTAAGAGTAAGCTCTTTCCCCGAAGTCATCTTCAGAACCACCTTGCCTTGTCCCTTGATTTCAGAAGTTGCTGAATTTCCCATGAACAACTTTTCTCCATTTTCAATTTCTTCGAAAGAAGCAAACAGTTCTTTATCAGAACACACATGCCTCGTAGCTCCGGTGTCAATCCACCATTCTTTTGGGTTAGATCCCACCATGTTCACTTCAGAAATGACGGCTGCTAGATTCATCTCCGCCACATCATGTGCCATGTAGTCAACCACATTTGCTTCTTTCTTCTTCTTTGGCAATCTGCACTTCGAAGACTTGTGACCCACCTTGTCACAATTAAAGCATTTTCCTTGAAACTTCCTTTTAGAAATTCCACATTTAGGTCCTAGTTTGGTCCCTTTACCACCGGATGACCCAGCCTTATTTTTGTAGGCCTTACTGCTTTGACCATGCTCCACAACGTTGGCTTTAGCAACACTAGGATTGAACAACTTCTTCTCGGAACTCTTGTTGTCTTCTTCAATTCGAAGTCTAACAATTAGTTCTTCGACGTTCATTTCCTTTCGTTTGTGCTTTAGGTAATTCTTGAAATCTTTCCAAGCGGGGGGCAATTTTTCAATAATTGCAGCCACTTGGAAAGTTTCACTCAACACCATCCCTTCGGCATGAATTTCGTGAAGAATTACTTGGAGTTCTTGCACTTGACTGATTATAGTTTTGGAGTCCACCATTTTATAATCTAAGAATTTGCCAACAATGAACTTTTTAGCCCCGGCATCTTCAATTTTATATTTCCGGTCCAAAGACTCCACAACGCCTTAGCAGTTTTCATAGTGCTGCACACGTTGTATAGCGTATCTGCTAAGCTATTCATAATATAGTTTCGGCATAGAAAATCCGAATGGTTCCAAGCATCAAGAGCACTGATCGCTTGAACATCTTCCTCACCCTCATTGAGTTTTGGAGCAGTTTTAGTCAAAAATCTCGCAAGATTCAAGGTGGTCAGATAAAATAGCATTTTCTGCTACCACCTCTTGAAATTCAAGCCATTGAATTTCTCCGGTTTTTCATTATGATTAACTGGAACAGTAGCCACAAGTTGGCTCACAACATGACCTGGCAATCTAGCCACAGTCTGAGCCACACCAGAACTAGAGCCTGCAGCCTGATTTCCAATAGCCACAGCTTGGGTTACATCCATGTTAGTTTATTCAGTTGCCATTTCTGAAAATGAAAGAAAAAATATTAGTTTCAAATAAACTAATATTGATCAAATGAAACAACGAGTCAAAATAGTCTGTTTTAAGCTTGTAGGAAGATTGTTTCAAAATCAAATACCGGATTTACACACTAGATACCGTATATACAGATTGGATACCGGATTTGCAGTATGGATACTGTATATGCAGTGGTAGATATACCGATTTTATATATCATAACAGATTAAATCGTACATATAACAAATCCAATGATTCGTTGATTGTAGTAAGAAATAACAGGTAATTTAAATAATTACAAAACATTAATATGCAGATCGAGCAAGAACAAGTGATTAAAACTGTATAAAATTTTTAACCCCAGGCCTGTGTTACACACAGTTTCCTTAAAATAGATTCGCCCCCTCACCGTACGTGCTTGAGGTAGTATAAGCGTCTGCTTCCCAGGATACAACGGAGAAACCAGTAAAATCCAAGCACAGCAAATTCTACTCCGGCGAACTGAACCAGTGCCCGAACAATATCACTAAACCAGACAGGAACAGAAAATAAAAAATGAAAGCAGACTCCACCAGATGAATTTTCGTGTATTGAACTGTGGAAAATCGAGACACATATAAAGACTGGCTTGTAACCTGTTCATTCAATTCATAGCAATTACAACAGGAGTTTTGGAAAACCAAAAGTCTATTGAAAAAGTTAAAAAATGTAGCAAAACGTGGACACTCCTAAGGGGCCAATTTTGCTCCTTTTGGTCCGACATTCTTGTACGCAGGTCGCGCTCGCACACAAGTTCAAGGTCCGAAGCCAATTTAGGTCCAAGATTTGCACCCCCCCTGCGTGCGCACGTGGAGAGAGCCTCTGTGCTACACATGATTACACCATTCTAAAGTGCAATCCTTTGTAAAGTGGTTTTAAATTTCCTTCACTTCCTATGTGGGACAAAGTTTAAAAATTTATTTTTCCCACCAACAAACTTCTTTCACATGGTATACTTTGAGCTTCAATTTCTTATTCACACGAGCATCATTTTTGACAAGTAAGTATATGATTTCGATATACTCACGGAGGAGAATACAAATCAACTTTCATCTTTCAAAATAGTCAAGCGGGTCCCGCTCAAAATTAGCGCCAAAGTCAGCCCACAACTCAATTTTTCCAACAGCTTCTTCCATTATCTATGTAGAAGTCAATAAAGTGGAAACATTTACAAGCGAACCAAGTTTGTCAGTAGATTATGAAATTTTTTGACCATAGGTTCTAGTTACTTTTTTTGGGGGTATATGTATATGTAATTGCACTTGAAGCTAGCTGATCATTAACAGGTATGCTTATTCATTCATAAATTTAAATTTTGATTTTTGGTTCGACAAATTTGACCACCTCTATGTTTGTTTAATTCCTCGTATATCTCCGTATTTCTCAATCCTTTGATGAATTCATCAGGTAGGACCTTTGTGTTTGGTCGTGAATGACGTGGGTCCCATAAATATTTCTTAGTATGAATACAAATAAGCATCATGGTTCAATGTAACTAAACTTGATATAATAGGAATTTGACTTGCACTCCCACTATGCTTCGATCATACACATGAAAATCATCCAAGAAACAAACAAAAGACGTTCTTGAATCTTCTAGATTTTCAAGACTTGTTTCAAAAGCTTTTATTCCACTTCCAGTTTTATTTATAATAATGCTATTCATAATCAATAATTGCAGTAGTCATAATACATGACATGATTTTAATAATTAATAAAAACGAATGAAATCTCTCCTCCCAGATGACAAAACAAGTCTCTCCTCCCAAATGACAGAAAACGCCTCCTCCAGACGAAGCCGATAGTTGGTGATCTGCGGCTATCTGAGTCTGGGGAAGATTTTTGGGGAGGGACTTTGTTCGTCATTTAAGAGGAGAGATTTTATTTTATTTTAATTATTAAAAGTATGTGGCGTAGGATTATTAGTGGAGTCGCTGATTAAGAATAATATTATCATTTCATTTATGTCTTATTTAGAAGCTTAATTGGAGGGTGGAGTAAGACAAAAATAGAGGATAGTTGTACAGCAACTGGTGCTTATGAATTATTGGTTGATAAAATACTTTAAATTTTAAAATGTAGGTCACTTCTAAATGTAAAAATTGATCCTACTTAATCACCACCTAGGTCAGTTACGCTACATTGCATTACTCCAATGGGATAGATGTGATCAAGAAGGGTTGAGATTTGCAGTTCGTATTTTACTATTCCTTAATAAAATGTTGACTTGTCACTATATCAACTTTTAAAATAGCAAGATGTAATATCAAATGTGGTATCATATGTGGCGTACTGTGTAACATCTTGCTATTTTCTAATGCAGCTGATGGAGTAAAGTTTCAACATATTAACGGGACAACAACTCTCAACTCAAAAAAAAAAAAAAAAAAAAAAAAATGGAGTGGTGCGATAGTGGTGGAATGAGATGGTACGAATTTAGGTTTGATGACCTAGTCAATGAATTGTTAAGAACGGTTTTTTTAATAAGGTCACTGCCAATGCTTAATATAAATCTTTTAAACGAAAAATAAGAGACAATTTTTATTTTACTAGATATGGAACATCATAAATGTGCACACAAGTCAAAACGGTATATGATTGCAAATTTGAATTTGTGAGACGAGAAATGTTAAAAAAAAAAAAGTTTCCCACTTCCTTGACATGCCATGTCGTAGCCCAAACTTGTTGGGTATTTAGAGGAAATCAGCTCATTGGACTAGATGTTCAATACCCAACTTATTGGAGATAAAATGATAAGGGTTTATCTCTTTCTTCTTTCAGGTTGTAAAACTCTATCATTATCGATAACCATTTTTCTGTTCTCGTGATATCTATCTCTTTGAGAGAAAATCTTGGGAAATTGGTTGTACTCTCTGCCTATAAATTGAAGCATCTCGGTTTCAATTAAACACACCAAAAATTACTTTTGCTTTGTGCCTCTTGGAAGAAGCAGAAAATCGACTCCTTGCTTTCTGCAAAACCCTTCATTGCTCTGTACAAATTCTCTAGTCCTTCTTCCTGCCTTTGTGTGCCCATGTCATTCTCCAGAACTTGGTGTTACCTTTGTGGTGGTGGATCAGATTTTCTGAGCCTAAAAAGGGGAGAATTCATTGTTCTAATTGTTCTTGAATTTCTAGTTTCTTAGTTTAATTTCCTTTGTTTATTAATTTCATAAACTAATTGTTTGATTTGTTCAATTGTAGGTGGAATTAGAATCACAAATTGGTATCAGAGCTTGGTGGGAAATCAGAATTGAAAAAGAACCTGGAAGGAGAACAGTGAGAGAATTGAAGAAGACGAACGGGGAAGTTTTTTTAATTAAAAACCTGACCTTTTTTTGCCGATTCCGGCCAAATCAGTGACCGGACGAAAAAAATCGAGACCAAACCCATACTCTACAGGTTGAGGCGCACCTAGTGGTGGTGAGCATGATCTTCGGCGGTGACGCGTGGGCAATCCGGCGAAGGCGCGTGAGGAGAAATCCGACGAAGGTTTCTTCCGGCAGAATTTTGATTTTGATATTTCTAACCTTCGTGTGTTGTTAGTTTTTCGTTTCAAGTACTGCAGCAAAAGTTGGAAGATTTTGCCCCTAATTGGCTGTCGGTCAGAATTGCTACATACATTTACTGAATTATTTTAGGCCATAAATTGCAGCCTAAAGCAGTAAATTCGCATCTCTCGTAAATTATGGACTCAGAAAGGTCCGCTCCGGTAAATTAGCTGAGACCTTTACATTATCACACTAGCAGATCATCGTGTGGGGGTGATCATTAGGATTGGGGGTTGCTATTGCTAGGTAACCACTGCTTGTTGGTAGAACCTAGGATTACTTGTCATTCTGTGTTTAATTTCTAACTAAAATTATTTAATTTCTCATATTATTTTAGACTTGTGCCCGGGCTACCATTCTAGTTTCTTCCCTTGACCTGAGAGCATGATTCTCACGGAATCCTGGGGTTCTAGAATAGCGTATTATTGTGAAATCATAGGAATCTTGTTACTCTGTGTAATATGCGTGACTTGTGACTTTTACGTATCGTTTGTGTGCATTTTTTGATAAGATGTCGACACATCATTTTGAGTTAGGTGTCTTTAATGGTAAATGAGATTTTTCAATTTGGAATCAAAAAATGAAAGGTATTCTTGTTCAACAAAAAAGTCTCTAAAGCTATTGATGGCTCTTTTCCTACAAACTTGACTGCTGACGAAAAAGAGAATTTGGATGAATTGGCTTATAATTCTATCATTTTACATTTGTCCGATGTTGTGTTAAGAAAAGTTGGTAAATTAAAATCAGCTCAAGAACTTTGGAAAAAATTGGAGAAACTTTATGTGTCAAAATCCACTCTAAATAAATTTTTTCTACTTGAAAGCTTTTTTAGCTTCAAAATCGATTCTTCAAAATATATGGATGACAATTTGGATGTTTTCAATAAACTCGTGCAAGATATTACTAACTGTGATGAAAAAGTATCCGAAGAATATAAGGCTACCATTTTGTTCAATGTTATTCCTGACATTTATAGAGAAGTTAAAAATGCTATTAAATACGGGAGAGATACTTTAACACCTGAAATTGTCATAGACTCGTTAAGAAGCAAAGATATGGAGATGCGAGCCGAAAGAGTCGAGAGAAAAGTGGTGAGGTTCATATGATGAGAGGTAGGTCTGAGTCTAGAACTCGTGACAACCAAAGTGGATATACATCAGGTAGTAAAAAGAAAACTAGAAGTCTATCTAGGTCAAAAAGTAAAGTTAAAGGTAGAAAATGCTATGGGTGCGGTAAAACTGGACATTTCATTAAAGACTTTTATGTTGAGAAAAACAAACAAAAACAAAAGGTTTACGATGAGGCAAATGTTATTACTTCTTCTGATGAATGTTGTGAAGTTTATGTGTTATTGAACTCTGAACCTACTGAAATAAATGTGACTGTGAAATCACATTTGCATGAATGGATACTTGATTCTGGTGCATCATTTCATGTTTCATCAAATAAAGCTTGGTTTGAAAATTTTTGAAAGTGGTCATGCTATTTTGTGCAATATTCATGCATATAAAATTGTTGGAATTGGTGATATCACATTAAAATTTAACACTAGTTATGTGCTTAAATTTCATGGAGTTAGATATATTCCTGAAATGGGTAGGAATCTTATTTCAGTAGGAGCTTTAGAAATCGATGGTTTTACTGGTAAAATTGGAAACAACATATCAAAAATGATTAGGGGTGCTCTTGTCACATGTAAGTGTACTAAAAGAAACGGTATTTATGTGACTATTGCTGAAGTTATTAAAAATTCATTTTCCTCTATAAATTTGACCAACACAGATGACACACACAAGTGGCATAATAGATTAGCTCACATAAGTATTAAAGGACTTAAGTTGCTAAATGATAAAGGTGTATTTGGAAAAGATTGTGTATCTAATATGCCTTTCTGTGATCACTATGTGCTTGGTAAATATCATAAGTTGTCTTTCTCATCTGGTGTACACAAAAGTACTAAAGTTTTGGATTATATTCATACTGATTTGTGGGGGACTGCTACTAACCCTACCATGGGTGGTAATAGATATTTTTTGTCGATAATTGATGATTATTCTCGTAAGGTGTGGGTTTATCTGTTAAAAGATAAAACTGAAACCTTTAAAAATTTCGAAACATGGAAATTACAAGTTGAAACTCAAACTGGCAAAAAGATAAAATATCTAAGAACTGATAATGGCCTTGAATTCTGTAATAATGATTTTGATGATATGTGTTAAAAAGGTGGAATTACTAGACATAAAACTGTTCCTTGTACACCTCAACAAAACGGGGTGACTCAATGTATGAATCGTACTTTACTTGATAAAGTTAGATGTATGATGTTGAGTTCTGGTATTCCTAAATCTTTTTTGGGTGAAGCTGTTATGACTGTGTGTAATTTGATTAATTTGACACCTTCTACTGCATTAAATGGTGATACTCCGTATGAAAAATGGTATGGTAAATGTGCTGGCTATACCGTGTTGAAAACTTTTGGTTGTGCTACTTTCTCTCATCAAAATGAGGAAAAATTAGAACTTAGAGCTAGGAAATGTATTTTCTTAGGATACTTCGATGGAGTTAAAGGGTATAGGCTTTGGGATAGAAGTCAAACTGGAGTTAAGATC
This sequence comes from Fraxinus americana, assembly GCA_035079005.1. Classification (NCBI taxonomy): domain Eukaryota; kingdom Viridiplantae; phylum Streptophyta; class Magnoliopsida; order Lamiales; family Oleaceae; genus Fraxinus; species Fraxinus americana. The sequence continues at coordinate 25,469,777 of CM068720.1, forward strand.
ATCATAAGTCGTGATGTTACATTTAATGAGTATGATATGCCGTGTCTAAAATCAGGGAATGACACTTTGAGAGAAAAACAACAAGAAAACACCAGTGACGAATCCCAAGTGGATTTAAGGCATTTGAGTGTTCAAACCCCACACCTCAATTGAGGTGGAGCATCAAAATCCTGAATTAAGAGACAATCAGAATGAAAATATTGAGAGATATGAGGTTATAGAGGAATATCAAGAAGAACAAAATCTTTTGTCTGATTACCAGTTAGCTAGAGACAGAGTTAGGAGAACATATAGGGTGCCTTAAAGGTTAGAGTCTGATTTTGAACTTGCTATACTAGTTATGAAGAACTAGTTGATTATGAACCAAACACGTATGAAGAAGCACTGAGGAGTGAACAATCTAAGAATTGGGTGAGAGCGATGAAAGAAGAAATAAATTCCCTCGGTAAAAATCAAACATGGAAGTCAGTCCCAAGACCAAAAGACAAGTCTACTGTTGGGTGTAAAAGGGTTTTTAAAATTAAGGAGGGAATCACGAAAGGAGAGGCTTTAAGGTTTAAGGCTAGACTTGTGGCCAAAAGTTACACACAAAAGGAAGGAATATATTATAATGAAATCTTTTCTCCAGTTGTTAAGTATACCACTATTAGGACTATGCTTGCATTAGTTACACATTTTAGTTGGGAACTTGAACAATTTGATGTTAAAATTATTTTTCTGTATGGTGAACTTGATGAAAAGATTTTTATGGATCAACCTAAGGGTTTTGAGAATAAACAAAAAACTGATCATGTGTGTTTTTTTTAAACGTTCTTTTGTATGACCTAAAACAATCTCCTGGACAATGGTACAAACGTTTTGATTCGTTTGTTCAAACAATTGGTTTTAAAAGGAGTGAATTTGATCATTGCTTATACTATCAAGGTGATGCTAATAATAATAACTGTGTGTTTTTGTTGCTATACGTGGATGATATGCTTTTGATTGGTCCCAACTTGAAACTATTAAATAATATAAGACTACTTTGAATAATGAATTTGATATGAAAGACCTAGGAAATGCTAAAAGAATCTTAGGCATGGAAATTCAAAGGGATAGATCTAATTCATTTTTTGTTTTTGCATCAGACTCCATATATCATGAAAATCTTGAAAAAATTTGACATGGATGAATCTAAACCTGTTACATAGGGATGGCAAAAAAACCCGACAAACCCGATACCCGCGGGGACCCGCCCCGAATGGGGAGAGGAAAACCCGCTTAAACGGGTAACAGGGCGGGGATGGGGCGGGGAATTATTCCCCGAGGCGGGGACGGGGCGGGGACGGGTAACGGGGTCCCCGCCCCGCCCCGTTAAAAAAAATTTTTTTTTTTTTAAGAATTCAATACTTTAAATGAACATTTTCATTAGTTCTAATAGAAAATAGCAACTAAAATTATTTGTTTAAATATAATGAATATGGACAACAAAAATAAATTATCAAAAACTAAAAAAAAAAAAAATCTAAACGGGGAATAAACTCACCCCCGCCCCCGCCCCGACCCCGCCCCGCCCAGCTTTAAACGGGGAACGGGGCGGGGACGGGGAATGAATTTCTTAACGGGGCGGGGGACGGGAAGGGCATCCCCGCCCCCGCCCCGCCCCGTTGCCATCCCTACTGTTACATTGTCTTTAGCTAATCATTTTGTATTATCTAAAAAACAATCACCTGCTAATGAAGATGAAGAAGAATATATGAAAAATATTCCATATTCTAATGCCATTGGTTCTGTTATGTATTTAATGGTGTGTACTAAACTTGACTTAACCTATGCCGTTAGTACACTTAGCAGGTATATGTCCAACCTTGGTCCCAAACATTGGGAAGCTTTAAAATAGTTGTTTAGATATTTGAAATGAACATGCAATGCTGGTTTAATATATAAGTTTAGTTCTGAAGGAGTAAAATTGAAAGACTTTACTGACGCTAATTATGCTGACGATAGAGATAATAGGAAATCTACATCTTCCTATGCGTTTACTTTGTGTAATTCATGTGTTAGCTGGAAATCACAACTTCAATATGTTGTTGCTTTATCAATTACAGAATCTGAATAAATTGCTGCTATTGATGCCTTTAAAGAAGCTTTGTGGTTTAAAGGTGTATTAAAAGAACTTGATGTTTTTGATAACAACGTGACAATATATTCTGATAGTTAATCTACTATTCACCTCTGCAAAATTCATGCCTTCCATGAACGTACTAAACATATAGATATTAGATTGTATTTCATTAGAGATATTGTTTCTCAAAACTGGTAAAACTTGAGAAAGTCCTTTCAGAATATAATCCTGCTAACATGAGAACTAAGGTGTTCCCATTGGTAAAGTATAGAAGTTGCCTTGATCTTCTAAACATCGGTACAAACTTGTAAGTTTCTTTCATTAAGCTATTTGTTATCTTATCTGACTTGCAGGTTGATTTGGCATCAAGGTGTAAATTGTTGGGTATTTTTTGTGATGCCCAAATAATCCCTAGGCAATGATGAAAAACAATGGCCCGTTTAACTTCATAGGCTATAAGCCCGGGATTGAAGAATAATTAAAGTCTACACCACAAACGTCGTAGCCCAAATCTTGTTGGGTATTTAGAAAAAATCAGCCCATTAGGCTAGATGCTCAATACCCAGCTTATTGGAGATAAAATGATAAGGGTTTATCTCTTCCTTCTTTCAGGTTGTAAAACTCTATCATTATCGGTAACCATTTTTCTGTTCTCATGATATTTATCTCTTTGAGAGAATCATGGGAAATTGGTTGTACTCTCTGCCTATAAATTAAAGCCTCTCGGTTTCAATTAAACACACCAAAAATTACTTTTGCTTTATGCCTCTTGGAAGAAGCAGAAAACCGACTCCTTGCTTTGTGCAAAACCCTTCATTGCTCTGTGCAAGTTCTCCGGTCCTTCTTCCTGCCTTTGTGTGCCCGTGTCATTCTCTAGAACTTGGTGTTACCTTTGTGGTGGTGGTAGAGGTGTCAAGACGGACGGGTCGGCCAGACCCGTGAAAATCGGCCCGGATCGACCCGGGACAGCAGGCCGACCCGTGACCCAAGTGGGCGGTTCACGGGTCAAGGAGGTGTTACCCGCGGACTTCGGGGTTTCACCTTCACGGGCCGCGGTTAACCCGCTGGCCCGTAAAATTTTTTTGAAAAAATTTTTGAAAAAAATGGGGAACGGCTCTCTCCTCGGTTATTATGCTGCATCCTAATTTTATGAGGGAGGGGGGAGAAAAGTTTTAAAAAATATTATGAAAACATGCCACTAATTTTTCCAATGGCAGTTGTGATGAATTCTCGCATTACGTTTTTGGAGTTCATTGTGTTTTAATATCACTTTTTGAAACATTAGCTTTTAACATAAATATTACAAATCGACAATTGGATTTTTTTATTAATGAAATGTAGAACAACTATTTTATTAAATATGGTAACAATGAAAATATTTTTTCTTCTACAAACTCTAGTACAACTTCTAAAGGGAAATCTTCTTTTTTCTCCATAATAGCTAAGAAATGTAATGTTCTTGGTTCTTCATCTACAACCTCAACTTCAAATCCAAATACCACACCTACTGAATTGGAAAGATATTATTAATTTGATCATTATAATTTAATACCTGAAGATGAAGTGGATAATTTAGATATTTTACGATGGTGGAAATCAAATGAGCGGACATACCCTATACTATCTAAAATGACACGAGATATAGTAACAGTTTCAGTCTCAACAGTGGTATCCGAGTCTGCTTTTAGTGCAGATAACACAGTATTGGATGAAAGAAGATCTAAACTTAAAGAAGATATTTTGGAAGCTCTCATATGCGTGAAAGATTGGATATTCGCGGATCGAAAGATGTAAGATAAAATTATTGATGATGTTGCTGAAGATTTCAAAAATCTTACAATTCCTGAAAATTGATTAGAAAAAAAATATTAAAATATATAATTTTTGAACAACTAAGTTACTAAATTATAGTTAAGACTTAAGTAGGTGCCAACCTAGTTAGGATGTATTTAAACTATAAATTATAATAAAAGTAGGTGTCAATCTAGTTTGGATGTACTTATGCTATAAATATTTGATAATAGTAATTATAAATACATTTAGTTGTTATTTGTTTAAGTTAAATTAATTTTGCAAAGTTATAAATAATTCATGTAACATTAAATTTGAATTCTATGTAAATATTTTTTGGTATAAATATGAATTTATCATTTTATTTAATTCTTAGTTTACATTTAACAAAAAAAAAAAATATTTTTTGCTATAAATATGAAAATTTTTATATTTTTATAATTTTATTTATACAATAATACGGACCAAATCGGAACAAACCGCGACCCACGCGACCCGTGACCCGCATGGGCTCCATCCAGATGGGTCAGCGGACGGCCTGTGTTGTAGTCCAAAATTTGTGGGTCGGCCCGAAACCCGTAGCGAACGGGCTTTTTTTTCACGTGGGCCGTTATCGGGCTCATATGTTGGCAGGCTGACCCGACCCGGACCACCGGGATTGACACCTCTAGGTGGTAGATCAAATTTTCTGAGTCTAGAAAGGGGAAAATTCATTGTTCTAATTGTTCTTGAATTTCTAGTTTCTTAGTTTGATTTCCTTTGTTTATTAATTCCATAAACTAATTGTTTGATTTGGTGGAATTAGAATCACAGTTTTTATGTACTACTTTCTTTTAGTTTGGGGCTTTAACTCTAAGACAGTTGTTTTACGAGGATAAAACACAAGACCTTTAAGGTATTGACTTGTATGTGTAGAGATTCAATACTCCAAATTAGCCAAATCAAACATTCAATCAATAAGAATTAAATGCAAGAAACTGAAAATAATAAAAGAACACGAGAGATTTTTCGCCCTAAGGCAAGAGGTTCGGATAAAAATCCTAATCCCCTTTTGAGCTTCCGCCAACCGGAAGAAATCACTCTATTAAACAAGGATAAAGACCGTTCTTCTTTACAATCGACACATCACAAAGGATCACACAAGATTCGAAACCCCTCTCCAATCAACACGGAATCCACACAAGGATTCACAAGAATAGCTTACTACAAATCACTCAAGAAATGCACTAAAACTATATAACAATTTATTCACACAAGAATCTCTATTTTGATCTCACAAAATCTGAAATTGTAGAGAGGGAGCCGAGAGTTCGAAGAGAGAGAGAGAGCTGAGAGAATGTGAGTGAATCTGTCTTCCAATTTCACGAGTAGCCCTATATGCACAGGCCTTGCCTTTTTCTTTATAACAAGAAGTCTCATAGGCCTCCAAGTAATAAAGGTCCAGCCCAACAGTCCACATTCCAGCCCATTTAGTCCAGGCCCAATCCTTCATTGTGCCACTTATTTCCCAACAATCTCCACCTTGGTACAATGATCCAAGTTTCATCTAAAGTGATTTCTCCATTATGGCATCATTTGCTCTTATTACCTGATACACAAATCAGCAAGTATCAATGTTAAGCAGCTTTAAACAGTCCAAAAACTTATTTAAAGGCAGCACTTTAGTTCCAACATCAGCAGGGTTAAAATGAGTAGAGATTTTCTTAAGTTTCACAACACCTTGTGAGATAACATCTCTAATGAAATGAAATTTCACATCAACATGTTTAGATCTATTATGCAAAACAGGATTTCTACTCAAATATATAGCAGATTGACTATCAGAAAATAAAACAACATCTTTCACAAAGCCAAATTCATTTAAAAGTCCCTTCAACCAAATACCTTCTTTTATAGCATCAGTTGCAGCAATATATTCAGCCTCAGTTGAAGATAATGCAACAATTTTCTGTAATTGAGATTTCCAACTAATGCATGAATTACACAAAGTATACACATAAGCAGAAGTAGACTTCCTATTATCCCTATCGCCTGCATAGTCAGAATCAGTGTAACCCCTCAAGATAACACCATCAGATTGCTTCCTATAATGAATCCCCAAGTCACAAGTTCCCTTAATGTATCTAAGAAGCCACTTCATAGCTTCCCAATGAGTTTCACCAGGATTTGACATAAATCTACTCAACACACTTATAGAGAAAGCCAAATCAGGTCTAGAACAAACCATTAGATACATAACAGACCCAACTGCATTGGAATAAGGCACTCTTGCCATTCTTTTTAACTCAAATTCAGATTTGGGAGATTGATCACTTGAAAGTTTGAAGTGATTTGCTAAAGGTACACTCACACTTTTAGCATCACTTATAGAAAATTTTTCCAACAATTTCAAAACATAGGATTTTTGACTTAGACTAAGTATGCCCTCCCTTCTATTCCTTTTAATTTCGATACCCAAAATTTTTCGAACAGGACCTAAGTCCTTCATTTCAAATTCAGATTTCAATTTGGTTTTAATTAACTCTATTTCTTTTATGTCATGACTAGCTAAAATCATGTCATCAACATAAAGAAGAAGATAGAGTGAATTTTCACCACCATTACCTTTGCAATAAAGACATGTATCAAAATTACTTCTATTAAACCCAAGTCCAAGCACAAATGTATCAAATCTCTTGTACCATTGTCTTGGAGTTGTTTTAAACCATATAAGGATTTCTTAAGAAGGCATACAAGGTCAGAATTTTTATTCATTTCAAAACCTTTTGGTTGTTCCATGTAAATAGTTTCATCAAGATCTCCATTTAAAAAGGCAGTTTTTGACATCCAATTGTTCCAATTCCCAATTAAACTGAGTTGCTAAGGCTAGAATCACTCTAACAGTTGTAAATTTTACAACTGGAGAAAAGATTTCATTAAAATCTATTCCCTCTTTTTGAGTGAAGCCCTTAGCCACTAGTCTAGCTTTGTATCTAATGTCATTCTCACTTTGTTCCCCCCCTTTTTAACTTAAAGATCCATTTGCAATCCACAACCCTTTTCCCTTTAGGTCTACTAGTCAACACCCATGTTTTATTCTTCTTAAGGGATTCCATCTCATCTTGCATTGCTTCAAGCTAATGTTTGGAATCTTTGCTACTCATAGCCTCATCATATGAAACAGGTTCACACTCAATAAAACCTTGAACAGTAAGCAAAGACACTTCATCATCAAACCTCACAGGTGGTCTAGCTTGTCTTCTTTGCCTATCCCGAGCTAGTTGATAATCACCTAAAGTCTGATTTGTCTCTAAATTAGTATCACAATGATCAACCTCATCATTTCTATGTGATTCAACATCAACATCAACTTCAACCTCTCCAGTTTGAATATTAGGTAATTGATTATCATCACCAACTTGCTCCACCTCAATTTCAATCTCTCTTTCTATGCTATCAGTTTGATTTAAAGGTCCAGAACTACTATCAGTTTTCAAACAAGGTAGATCATCTTCATTGAACACCACATTTCTACTTATTATGATCTTATACCCTTTGGTTTCCCTGACCCATAGTCTATACCCTTTTACCCCTTCACCATAACCCAAGAAGACACACTTAAGAGCCCTAGGATCTAGTTTCCCTTCATATTGATGTGCAAAGGCTGCACACCCAAATACTCTTAAGTTGCTAAGGTCACTGTGTCTACCATTCCACACTTCTTCAGGGGTCTTAAAATGTATAGCACTAGCAGGACTTCTATTAATAAGATAACTAGCAGTTTTTGTAGCTTCTCCCCAAAATAGCTTGGGAAGACCAGAACTTAAAAGCATGCATCTAACTTTCTCAAGTAAAGTTCTATTCATTCTTTCAGCCAAGCCATTTTGCTGTGGAGTGTGTGTAACAGTTCTGTGTCTCAATATACCATGCAATTTACACAAATCATCAAACTCATAATTGCAAAATTCAAGTCCATTATCAGTTCTTAATACTTTTACCCTTTTATTAGTTTGGTTTTCAATCAAGGTCTTCCAATCTTTAAAGGCAAGAATGTATCAGATTTAGATTTCAACAGAAATATCCAATTCTTTCTAGAAAAATCATCAATGATTAACAAGAAATATTTAAAACTAGTATGAGTAGGCACATTAGCTGGTCCCCAGAGATCAGCATGCAAGTATTCCAGAATAGACACAGATTTATGCATTCCAGGCAAAAATGGTAATCTATTATGCTTTCCTAGTATGCAATAGTCACAAAAACTGAGTTTCTCGATGTTATCATTTCCAAAGGCACCTTGTTTTTTCAAAATCTGCAACCCTTTATCACTAATATGACCCAATCTCTTGTGCCATATTTGTGACTTATCATTAGAAACAGAAAGTGCTGCTGAAGTGGAGTCAAAAATGTTTTGAGTTTGTAAAATGTAAAGTCCATGTCTCTTGGGAGCTTCCACAATCAAGTGTGAATTCCTCAAGATTTTAATGTATCCCACATTGATCATAATGTCATAGTTTAGGTCATCTAATACACCTAAAGAAATCAAATTTCTTTGAAGGTCAGGAACATATCTGGTCTTTTCTAAGACAAGCACATTATTATCCTTTACTCTTAAAGTGATGGTTCCTATGCCCTTAACTTGACATGCCATATGATTACCCATTAAAACTTGACCACCATTTACATTTTCGAAATCACAAAACCAATCTTTATTAGGACACATGTGATAGGTACAACCTGAATCAAGAATCCACTCTTGACTAGGCTGATGGGCAACAGCAACATAGACTTCATCTATATACGTTTCATTATTGCAGACCAAAGCTGCATCCCCATCCTTTTTAAACTTGTTTCTATTATCACTAACCCTCTTAGGACAATCCCTGATAAAATGACCTTACTCTTGACAATAAAAACAATTTTTTCCTTTTATCTTCATTTTATCCTTTTGATTTCCCTTTTTCTTGTGTCCAAATTTCTTATTGGCATAATTGTTTCTAGGATTAAACTTAGACTTAACCATCAAATTCAGACCACTAGAAGACTCTTTCCGATCAGACTTTAACTCTAACTCTTTAGTTCTTAGAGCATTAATGATAATCTCAGTAGTTAGAGTGTCTCTACCATATTCAATAGCACTTTTAACATCCTTGTACTTGTCACCTATTGAATTTAATAGAACCACAGCCAACTGCCCATCTGAGAGTTTCTCGTCACAGTTGGTTAGGTCGCGGGTTAATCTATTAAATCTATCAATATTAGCATCAAGGTCAAGTGATGGATCAAGTTTGAAACCAAAAAACTGTTTTAAGAGATAAACTTTATTTGGCATAGCTTTATTCAAATAAATTTTCTCCAATTTTTTCCACAATTCAGCAGCAGTTTTTGTTTCTCCTACTTCTCTAAGCACATTATCAGATAAATGCAGAAAAATCGAACTCCATGCAATTTCATCTTGTTCAGTAACTTTACTAGAATCCATATCAGTAGGCCATGACTCATCAATGGCTTTTGCACATTTTTGTTGAAGTAAAAGAGCTCTCATTTTCTGGCGCCAAAGACTAAAGTCTCCTTTGCCATTAAAAACTTCCAATTCAAATTTAGAAGAAGGCATATTGAAAGTTTGAATGAATGGCTAATGAATGCAGGTCAGGCAGAGCATACCAGGAGTATACACAGTAAATTATAATTCAAATGTCAACACTCCAGAGACAATACCATGAATTATACAACCAGCAGAATGTATATACTCAGTTCAGAGATTCACAGATTTAATTTCAGGCTTGAACCTCAACAATTCATGTAACAATTTACAAGATATAGCACTAATAATCACAGTTGCAACATACAATACTGAAAAACATATACAGAAACATTTTTCAGATTCACTATAATGGTATAAGCAACAAATCAGTGTACTCAATATGTAAATTGGAACGAACTCACCAAAGGTCCTAAGTTAGGTTTTCAAGAAATTAATCACCACTTGAATCAGAGAAAGAAAACGGTTACTGTCTGCCTGAGATCCAAGAATCACAACCAAAGCTCTGATACCACTGTAGAGATTCAATACTCCAAATTAGTCAAATCAAACATTCAATCAACAAGAATTAAATGCAAGAAACTGAAAATAATAAAAGAACACGAGAGATTTTTCGCCCTAAGGCAAGAGGTTCGGATACTCCCCTTTTGAGCTTCCGCCAACCGGAAGAAATCACTCTATTAAACAAGGATAAAGACCGTTCTTCTTTACAATCGACACATCACAAAGGATCACACAAGATTCGAAACCCCTCTCCAATCAACACGGAATCCACACAAGGATTCACAAGAATAGCTTACTACAGATCACTCAAGAAATGCACTAAGACTATATAACAATTTATTCACACAAGAATCTCTATTTTGATCTCACAAAATCTGAAATTGTAGAGAGGGAGCCGAGAGTTCGAAGAGAGAGAGAGAGAGCTGAGAGAATGTGAGTGAATCTGTCTTCCAATTTCACGAGTAGCCCTATATGCACAGGCCTTGCCTTTTTCTTTATAACAAGAAGTCTCATAGGCCTCCAAGTAATAAAGGTCCAGCCCAACAGTCCACATTCCAGCCCATTTAGTCCAGGCCCAATCCTTCATTGTGCCACTTATTTCCCAACAGTATGAATCTCTAATTCTAAGACATATTTACTATGTCTCTTTGGTTATATCTTTGAGAAGAAGTTATTACAAAGAAACTGGTTAGTTCATATATTTATTACGAAAAATTTGGTTCACAGAAGTCATTCTTCGTTACTTTAGAAAGACCTTAGATTTTCATATTTCCCGTTATAATTGGTTTTCTGACTGAAAAACCACCGTGGAGGAGGACGAAAGCCGTGGTTGGGGCATTAGGATAGACGGACGTGCTTGAGGTGGATCTCTCCTTCAACTGGAAAACCATGGCGGAGGAGGACGAAGGCAATGACTGGGGTGTTAGGACAGCTGGGTGTACTTGAGGCGGATCTCTCCTTCGACACGTCGGGTTTCTAGCGTTGAGAATTCTTAGGAGTGAGTTTAGGGTTTTCTTTGGTGGTCAAGAGAGGAGAACGGGTTTCATTTAGGCCCTGATATAATCCAAAATATGCACCGTAGAAGAGCCAGTTTGATGAACAGTGTGTGAAAATGATCGTGACATAAATGAAGTAAACGAAAAGCCACTCTTTTAAGAGAGAATATTCAATGGAAAAAGTAGAAAGAAAATGTGAAGACACCTTAAGAGATTTGTTGGATGCCACTGAGAGTTTTTAGCTTTTACGGAGGCTAAAAAATGATTTGAAAATGAAAACCGCCAAGTTTTCTATGGATTGAGAGTGTAATTACAGATATGACAAAAGAAGTACAAATTATGGCAATTATTTATCAAAGGATTATGCTATTTTACATAAAATGGTACATAAGGAAGTAAAAAAGATGATGTGGAGAGAAATGATTGGATAAAAAATTTAATTGTGTTTTAAATGATAAATGATAAAGTGTCATATGATATTATGTAATCCCTTATGTAAATCTTTATATAGATATAGCAAGATCCTTGATCAAAATGCTGTATTAATGATTTTTCCATTTGTACATATGATTGTGCCCACTTTGTTCATGACATTCTGTCAACTAAGTGAGCAAATTCTTTTGTACAACAAGAATGACTTTTGTATTGATATTTAGCTCTTATTTGGTACAACTAAAAAAGTTGATTGAAACTTAATTTAAGGTCAATAATTAATTTTAATCACATATTTCATGAGACTTATTTCATTTATTTTTATCAAAGTCTACTAAAACTCTAATATTTATCTAAACCAAATAGGGGAATAATAAAACATAACTACTTGGCAAAATTTGAAATATATATAAAAAAAAATCACTTTTAAGCACTCATAAGAAGCTATATTTTCGTCTCACATAAAAATTCCGAGCTTTTAATGTGCGTTTGATTGTAAGGGTGGAAAGAAAATGTTTTACAGGGAAAAATTTGCCTAAAAAATATTTTGCAAGGAAAATGATTTCAAATGTGTCTGATTGGTATAATTTTCCACCCGAGAAATTTTTAAATTTTCTATTCGTTTGAATTTATTTTACATGAAAATTGTCCATTAAAGTGATATTTTTTCCTACAATTGGTTATAAAATTTGTTTCCATTGCCGAAAAGTAAAAAAAAAAAAAAAAAAGGGAAAAAAAATTGTATCCTAAAAAATCATTTTTTCATCAATGTTTAGTGTTCATTTGACTTTGTTTTACATAGAAATTGTCCATTAAAGTAAAAATTTTTTTACCATTAATTATGACATTTGTTTCCATTGCAAAAAAAAAAAAAAAAAGATTTTTTTTTATATCCAGAATGCACACGTGTGGGCTAAAGGTGGAAAATTTCGCCTATCAAACATCAAAAAATGTGGAAAGTGGAAAATATTTTCCTAGCTCCCTGAAAAATAATGCCAATCAAACAGGGCCTTAGAGTAATAACGTTCGATACAATTTGCCTTTTTTATCACAAGCCTGTTAGCGGGTCCCTATTTGCGGACAGATTATTATCAGGATTTTCTCTAGGAATGTCTACACTCGTAGTAATGTTAGCCGTCTTCACAGAGGATAGTGCTTGTGCATCAAACATCTCAATACTTGATCGAGGGGAATCCCCACCATCTCTCAGGCTCCCTCCTAATGCCTGTGTAGGAGGGCGCTCAGTGTTCTTCTTTGCATGCTTATGCCACTTCATTAATGCCTTGGAAGTTTGTTCATCAAAAATAGTCTTTTTCATGTTTGATCCCATCTGAAAACACACCACACTTACCAAAACTTGAGAACACAATTCTGTTGAGTAACCTAAGTCTCTTTTTGGGCTCCATTTTAGTTTAACGCATTTTTCTCTTTCTTCATTTTGAACCACACATTTTTAAATAAAATAATATTACACGTAAACATAAAAATTTTCCTTACTTTTAACCACACAATCTCCAAAAGTTATTATGCCAAAATACATTTTTTTTTCAAAACTTCATTCAACTGGAGCCCAAACAAATAATTGCTTGTAAATGAAAACTTGGATCGTGATGGAGAATTACCTGTGTCACGAGTGCATAAAGTGGAAGCGTAATATAACTGCATAAAAATTGTACTCCTAGCCTGCAAATTGATCAAATGAGAATGACGTTATTCAAATACATTCATATCTTCTTCCACAATTGCTGATACAAATTCAAGATTCCTGTTCTGATAAGCATTGTTCACATAAAATTTTCTCTATTTCTTTTCGCCTATCAACAGGTCGTGAACATCGTACAGAATATGGATTTATGATAAAATCAATTCGAGACATTACCCAAAACCGACTCTGAGTAAGGCAAAATATATGTTTTCATGAAAGCAAGAGTGCAGCCCGAATTCATACTGTAACATGAAATAAGTATTTGAAACCCTGAGTACCCATACCTAGTAGACATAAAGGAAATGGGGAGAAGAGATTTCTTACCGATATCCAAATGAAATATGTTATATCAAATGCATTCTGGACACAGATAAGAGGAAAAAACATAATCAATCAGAATATTTGCACAAGTGGCCTTATAAAAATAAATGCATTTTAAAATAGAAAATATTCTCATACTTAAATACATGAAATATTTTGATAGCATGTCCATGAGACATTTGTAAGTTTGGTAAAGTTAATTTGACGGTACAAAACACCAGTAGGAAGAAAAAGAAGCTAAATTTTGTATCGTCATACCTTCCAGGCCTGTCCACTTAGTGAACATGCCATAAGAACGTATAGTGCGAAACAGTAAAAATATCAATCATTTGCAGAAACTGGAGAATGGTGCAATTATGAACAGGAAAGTGAAAAGGTAGTTATTCAACCTGAAAGAGCGTAAAATGGATAAGACGAAGAACTAATTCAGGCCAGCTAAACCAAAAATGTCTGTCAGAGACTTGGACAAGAGGAATGCCTTGAACTACGGCATGTCTTTCTTGGATTTCAACAGCCATTTGAGTTATGACTGCTTGGAGCTTTGAACCTACTGCTAACATCATCTTTAACAAATCCAGTAGTTAGTTTTTCAATCTAGTCGAACCAAAACGAAAGGACAGAAATAATATTATAACAAAAAATGCTGACGATTAGGGGCATTATTGACAGCCAAAACATAGTTTGCCATCCTGAAACATTGAGAAGCAGATAGGCCACTGCAGATAACCATAGCACTGGACTGAAAGAAGCATCAAGATATCAAGTCAGACAAGTAATATTTGGTGCATTATATTCTTATTCATTCGGAAATAACAAGTATAAAGAGGAAACAAGTCATACGTTATTCCCACAACAACTTTAAAGTCGTCTTCCAATGATCTTTTGATGTATTTCTGAAAATCGAACTTACTTCCTGGGGCTAAATGAACCTACAAAGATTTCACATTCAATGGGAACCAAAAATATTTTGGATAAAATGTCCAACATTAAACAAAGATTTCTTCTGAAGAACATACTGAGATGAATCCATGTCACATTGCCAAGTAGTCAGCTCTAGTAACAGACCTAAAGAATTGCCGAAAAAAGCAAACCTGAAATAGTCGAGTTTAGTTAAATCTTCAAACTTGGACAAATTAAATTGCATTAGCATACCAGTTTATGAAATCTGTGATAATGATATTAAAAAGAATTGCCTGTTTCATGTTTATTTTGTAATCAATCAAATATCAAAAATTTAGTTGTCGTTATTCTTACAGTGTAGAACAGAACGGGGGTTCTCGTCCAAAAACTGGTATGGTCTTTCACGAATGATGTCTGATGTGTAAGCCTGAATCTAGATGGATCTGCATGGTATAGAAACAGTGTATAAACAACATAAAAAAAAAAAAAAACACACACACACACAATTGCACAAGCATGAACAAGGAAATGTGTTTTTAAAACAAAAATATTAATTTTTTAAATTCTCAGGAGAAAATACCATTGGATATTCCATAGTCACTAGCAAACTCTCTTTCCCATTGTTTCCATCCACGAATCTGCACCGATTTTTCAGACGAAAGAAACCAGAATAAAAATTAGGCCAGATTAATGGACTACAAGAGAAAGCTGCCTCAAGATTAGGCAAGAAATCATGAACAATAATTGAAACCTTACGAGGATATTAGGAAGTACTTGAATAAATATTACCTTCAATCTTCCCAGCATCATTGTTATTGCACTATAAATGACATGGAATATGGCCAAAAAGAATATGAAGATATGTAGCTGATGCAGTCCATTGATGGATATAAGTGGCATATATCCCTATTATATTAAAAAATACATTTGTTTAAAATGATAAAATGATCAAGAAATATACAAAGATCGGTGTTTCACTAATGCTGAGCCATTCGCCCAAAAATATTAAAAATTTGACATACAAATATTGTAACACCCCGAAAATTTTAGAATAAAAAATATTTGTTTTATAAATTGTATTTTATGATTTTTGAAAGTTGATGGACTAATAAAGTATCTTTTAAATTCTTATGTTTCAATGGGCCAAATTTTTAACTTTTTATAAAGTGATCAAAAGTATATCAACATTGGGCTCATTTTGTAGCCCGCATTAAATAGTGTTTATTGGGCTCAAGAAAATGTAAGTTTAGATGAGTTAAGCCCAAGATATTTCAATTCGAAGAAGTATGATATATTATGTATTATTTTATTTTACAAAAACGTATTTTCAAGATAATTAGCAAAATAGAAAATAATATTATATTATATAATCACGTTTATAAAAGAGGATTATTAATTTGTCATTCTGTTTCCGTGCAAGTCCTTGCACGTGGAATGTATATAATATTCTGCAAATAATATTTTAACTGTCAACCATGTTTATCTTAGAGAAGAGACTTAGGCATACCCAATTCTTCTTCCAATTGGGGACCTTTGACTGCGCGTGTGTAATTTTGCAATCATATACAAACTCTAGTACACATGTTATATTATATTGATTTATTAAAAATTCATTATTATCAAATTAGAATAAATATGATTTTTATCAGAGTTATATTATGACTCAACTACTGTATTTTTCCCCTATAAATAGTGTGCCCATATCTCACAATTCTTCACACAGAATTTTGCACAACAGTTTTCATATAGAAAGCAGTTGTAAATTCTAAGTATATTTTTATATCAAAAGCTCTTTTCATCAATCGAGGTAAGATACTTTTTGTGCAAGTTGTTCTGTTTCCTTATGTTTTTATGTTCAGTAATTTATGCATGTATTGCCAATGGACCTTCGGGTCGACCTAACGAAATGAGAAATGTGAAGAGATGGGTATCTCGATTGGCCACCGATATACTCCATAAATGAGAAATGTGAAGAATTGTATGAATTGTCTATGTTATTGTTATGTAACTGCATATGGAAACTGCACGTATCTTACTGAGTGT
The DNA here is from genome assembly GCA_035079005.1 of Fraxinus americana. Classification (NCBI taxonomy): domain Eukaryota; kingdom Viridiplantae; phylum Streptophyta; class Magnoliopsida; order Lamiales; family Oleaceae; genus Fraxinus; species Fraxinus americana. The sequence goes on from CM068720.1 coordinate 25,486,093, forward strand.
TTTCAAAATACTCACTCTTACAATTTTTACAGGCTAGTTCGGGTCGATTGGATCTGTGGCGGGATGGTGCAGCGGACTGCCAATGGATTTCCACCTACGAGAATAATATTAAGTTTTGCTTCTTCCCATTTAAAGTTCATTATTAGTTTGATTTGTCCAATAACATTATTTAGCAAATTTTGGAGAATGTTTAAGTTGTTTTTCGAAGACACGATTTTATGATTCGTATTTAAAATTATGAATGTTTGGTTTATTAGAAAGAAATGAATTTTACAGTTCCGCATTTAAATACATGAAAATTATTTTGGTAACACCTCAAGATGCTTGAAATTTTGGGGCGTTACAAATATTTTTGGGGTTTAGACATAATCCTGTCACGAGAGCTTTATTAAGCAAAATGAAATAAAAAACACACATGATCGAAAATGCAGATTGATTTCATTACTGTGAGGGCTATGTCCACTCACTGTTGTTAATTTTCAACTATAACAAAGAAGAAGAATTCCAATGGTGATCTCTTGCCTATTAGTGTACATGTATTTAACAAAATGGCCTCCTAGTATATCCTTCATATAATAGGATTATTAGAGTGCATCTTACATGTACGGATACCCAATATACCCCTATAATAGGTCGAATTGCAGTCAAGAAGAAAAGTTTTCAATCCAACAAAAAGGGCAAAAGCAAATCAACAAAGTCACCCCACCTCCACATATACAGCCAAAAATACACTTTTAAGTTTTTTGCAGCATCCAAGCAGGTAAAATACCAAATTTGACTTTGGCTAATTAATGAATTCTTACTTTCTTGCATTCTTTGGCTGAACTATCCGCTGCCAAAATTCTATGCTCATACCATAAGAGTCTTCTATGAGACTCTCTCTTATGTGCAGGTGGTTCTTTAGAATGACCAGGCTTGGGGCATGGCAACATGGTGTCTTGGAGATGTTCAGAAATACAGACTTGGGCAATGTAGTTCTGCTCAAATGTCAAAAGTAAGGAAATGAAGCCTAGAACCATAAGCTCTGAAACCGTACATCGGGAAGAGAAAGGTGAATTAGTAAATGTAAAAGCAATTGTAGAGAACATGCAATGCATGTTTGGTACGCAGTAACTAGTACGGGACAGTAATGAAACTAACAAGAATTTATCGCTCTTTTTCTTTGATAATGTTTGCATTGTCCAATACTCACTACCAAACATGCTATCTGTGTAATAACCCAGCAGGGATGATTTTTGCAAGAAATTATTTTAAAGCTCTTACCCCCTTTTATTTTCTCGAGCTTCAACCAATGCTTTCTTCTTCCTTTTTTCAAATGTCTGGAAAAAAAAAAATGCAACCAGTAGGCCACGGCAGAAATTGTACAAATTCAATGCACTACAGCCAAATTGCCAATAGAATACACCAAACTGGACAATGGGGAAATGTATTGTAAATTGGCCCTATTTTTGTTGAACCATCTTGTCCAGAAGCTAAGCGTTAGAGAGCCTAAAAATTTCAACCCTCCTTCATCCAGCATCATAAATAAAATATGGAAATGAAAAAAAAAAAAAAAAAAAAGAATCAACATTATCATTACCTATACCGTAAGGCTTAGATTTTTATTTATTTATTTATTTTTTTATCATTAATTCTAAATACTATAGCCCCAATGGATTGAACAAACTTATTCTCATTAATATTTCTTGATTTTACCGATCCAATATTCCAATCCACACCTTCCCATAAAAAATCAATTAGAAAATAAATTTCTTGTAAAAAAAAAAAAAAAAAAATTCCATTTTACATTGAAAGGGCTACATTTTTTAATATTACCAGATAAGGAGAAATAAAGGAAAATAGAAAATGATTCAGAATTACCTCTCCAACTCTATGAAGAGTCTTTTCTAATATTATAGAAATAATAATGATTATTGCAGAAACTAATGCAACTGCCCATGTTGGTGTCTGATCAAGCTCCCTTGAATGTTTCGGTCCTCCTCCTCCCGCCATTTGTTTTTGTATCTATATATTTTATATATAATCCAGTAAGAAAATCATATCTAATCAAAACCCAGTTTTTTAATTTCAATTTCTTACAAAAAAAATGAAGAAGAAACTCAGATTATGATCATCACAATGGCAGGATGAATGATGGAATTGGTTTCAAAAGAGACGCCGGCTGGCTTTGAAATAAAGGAACTGAACCGGGAAGGTACGGAAGAATTGACGGTTGACGAATAGGTATAGAGATTTGGCGCCATTTAAGAACCTATTAATGAGAGTGTTAGTAGGAATTTAGTTAAGGAAAAAATATGGCCTCCAACATCTAAAAAGGAAATAAATGGAAGAATAGTTTAATAATAAGACCGTGTTTGGCTATGCTTATAAATAAGTTGAGTAATTTTTAAATAAATTTTTTATTTCTAAACATGTTAAATAAGCTATTTTTTTCTTGACTTCCAAATAAAAAGAAAGTTATTTATAAAAAAGGATGAGCCACATCCTTGACGGTCCTCATCTGTCCTATCCCGAGTTTTGCTGAAAGAGATAAACCGCAGGTTATACTTTCAAGGGTACATGGTGGAATGCCGCTTTGTACACTTACATTTACCCAATGGCCAAATCTATATTTCAGGATTCGAATCTTTGACACGACATCCTCAAGTAAAGTTGAAGTTTTTCCACTTTCTCCTTTTACCACTGGAGATGTGCCGTGAGGGGAAAAAAAAGTTATTTGTAACTAATACATTGTGTATCTATCTTGTCAAGAAAATATTTCTCAATCGTGTAATCTTCATTTAATGAGGTTGGAGACATAATTGTCTTAAAATGACGTCTATTTAGAAGAAGTTGCCTTTCCAAACAGAAAATTATGTCATCAAAAGCATCATGCTCGATATGTTCGTTAATTTTCGTTTTTCCTTTTCTTCCTTTTTTTTTTCCTCCTCTTTGTACTGAGGTGGATGAAAATAACAACCACGCAACTTCTACTTGACATAAATGACATGTTTGAATAGATGGAATGACCAAAAAAATATAAAAATAAAATTGGTGACTAATTTTATTTATTTATTTATTTTTATTAAAGTTCAGTGAACATTTGCTACCAATTAAAAAGTTCAGGGACTAAACAACTTTTTAACCCCATATTTAGGGGTACTTTTCAAAATGTCATTTCCAAACATTCACTTTTCCACATTACCCAATTTTTTTTGACTTTCAACACAATAGCCTTCCAATGTTTAAAAGACAATTTTAATTATAAACAATAAATATTTAAATAAACAATTAAATGAAATAATTTATTTTAAATTGTTTACTTTAATTGTTCAGTTCATGTTTTATAAAAAATTTCAATAAGTAATATAAAATAAATATTTTACTTGTTCACTTAATATTTCCTTGTAAAAGAAGAATTTCTAATTAAATTCATAATTTTAATTGTTATATAATATTTAATTATTATTAATTAATAAAATTTAAATAAACAATCGAAATATAAAATTTAAATATACAATTCAAAGAAACAATTTAATTTGTTTATTTAATATTTTATTATTTGTAATTTAAATAATATTTCAAATTTAAATAAACTCTTTTTTTGTAACTAAATATTAGACAAACTATTAAAATATAGAAATTAAATGAAATAATTTATTTTAAATTGTTTATTTCATTGTTTATAAACAATTTCAATAAGTAGTTTAAAATATATATTTTAAATCGATTATTTTTATTCTTTGTAACCAAATTAAATAAGTAATTTAAAATTGTTTAAAATTAATTGAAAAAGAAAAAAAATAACTAGGTCTAGACGCCCAAAAGTCTAGGCGTTCTGGGCTTCTGGGCCCAGAACGTCGGGCAGATCTCCTCAAACGGAGATCGCCAGAAAACGTTATTTTCGACGATTTTCAACCCCCAAATCTCACCAAAATCACATTTCATCTATTAATAATTGATTACAACAATTTTTTAGAAGATAATCAACAAAAATTCGAAAACGTGTTTTTTTTCTCTCCCCAACTCTCTTCCAAGTCACGTGTGAGGGTAAAAAAAGGAAAATTCTGGACTTTCAAGTTTTTTTTTTTTTTTTTTCAGTTTTTCCTTTTGTTTTACATGATCAACGGTTATTATGGAAAGTGGTCGGATCAATAGGGTATTTTCCACCATTTTCTCCATATCAAGGAGTTAATTATGGCATGTTTCAAATAAAATGGAATCTCAATTTGCATTAAGAAAATTATTCTTAACCATTTTTTAAACTTAAAAGGTAATTTAAATCATTTATTTTTTCTATCAGTTTCGACATAAAGAAAATGGCAATATTCTTGTTTTTTCGAGGGTTAAATCCATCAATGGCCATCCAACTTTATATTTAGTATTATCATACCCACCAAATTTTATTTTATTTTACCATGGTCACCCAATTTCATATAACGTTTAATGCTGACAATCCAATTTCGTATAACATTTTAGCACGATCAACTTCTTGTCATCATTTTCATTAATTTTAAAAGGGGTAAAATAGTAATTTTTCATTATATATAAAATAAATTAAAAAATAAAAGTTTTTTTATTGTAAAAACATTTATTTTAAAAAATAATTTATTTTTCTAAGTACCATTTTTTAAAATATGTTTTTATTTTATTTTAAAAACATTTTTTAAAAATAAGTTTTTTTTTTTTTAAAGGGACTTTTTTTGTTAAAATAAATTTTTATTTTATATATATATTTTTTAAGCAACGTTTTTTTTTAGATAATTTTTATTTTATTTTGTTTTCTAAATTAAGTTTTTATTTTATATATATATATATATATATATATATATATATATATATATATATATATATATATATATGAAATAAATGTTATATAAAATTGAATGGTGATGATGAAATAAAATCAAATTGGTTGGTCATGGTGACACTAAATATAAAGTTTGGTGATCATGATGAAACAAAATTAAATTGAGTGATCATAGTGATACTAAATATAATGTTAGGTGGTCATTGATTGATTTAACCCTTTTTTTGGCATGGAAAAGTATCGAACCAGAATCATTAACGAACCATCTCTATTATGTAATTTGGATATTACATGTGATTTTGTGGGGTCTTTGATTTCAATACATTTCTTAGTGATTTTCAAGAAGAACTTTTCATATCTACTCATCGTTATAAAAGCAATGGGTGGCAAATCATCCTCATATGTAATGGGAAATATGAAAATCTAAGGTCTTTTTGAAGTAAGGAATTTTGAAATAATGAAGAATGACTTTTGTGAAGCAAATTGTTCGTAATAAATATACGAAGTACAAAGTTCGACCCAAACTACATCTAGAGGGGGGTGAATATGTGATTACGCGAAATTAAAAACTTAATAATTAAATACTAACAAATCACTATTAATTATATATAGATGGTTAATCGTACCAATTCAATTTTATTCTATGTTGAAATACTGCAGTTATGAAAGCAATAAATTAACACAAGATATGATCACGAAGAAATCCCAATTGGGTAAAAATTATGGGCACTTTGCTAGTCAATAATCCACTATAAACGATTTATAACTTACAGTCTGCTAGACTCTACGACGACACGTACTTTCTGATCTCCCAACTGCTCTCCTGGACTTCGTGCTCCTGCACCAATTCCCAGCTGTAGTTTTCAAAACTCTCCTGGATTGCTCTATCCTGCAACAACTCCCAGTTTTGTGAAATCGTTTATCTCCTGTGGATTAATGAAGAACACCGTGTTCTTCAACGATTGAAACTCTAGTTATCTTCCCTTGATCTTCAAAACTACTGACAGATATGTAGGAAACATCAATTTGGTATTTGGATTGTGAGTTTGATGTTTTCACCGACAAGAACAAATCACAACATGAATAATGAAGGTTGAAAGATAATTGAAGAAGTGAATATGAAAACAATGTGTTTGCTCAATGATCAATATTAGAAAAAATCGTTCTGTGGCATTTGGTATTTATAGGGTAGGTTAAGGAATAAATGGGTCGGGAAAAAAGCCTTTAAAAAACGAATTAAAAAATTCTTGGATAGCACTATCGCTCGAGCTAGGGATGAGCGACAGCGAAGGCAAGGCGACATGCTAGCGAGAGTGTTACTATTTCTGACACTCGAGCCAAGTCCTGACGATAGTCTAGCGAAATTACGGTGCCGTTTTACCTTCTTTTCCATTCTCGAACCCTAGACCTAAAATATCTCAATTTCTACTATTTGCACATAACTCCTTGACTTTTACAACATGTTAATTTTAGTCCACTTTGTTCACAAATTTGCCAATAACATCAAATACCTAACAAGCTTCCCTTTTGACATTCTGTGACAAAACTACAATCAAAAATCAAGGCAATATTGAAATAAAATTATAGACTCAAAGACTAACACAACCAATAAATATCTTGAACGAACTCTGCTTTTCATATGTCAAAACACGTTTCATGAAATAGACAACTCAAATACCCAATGTAAAGTGTATGTAAAACATTTAAGTGTAAAAGCAATTCAAGCAGTTAAATCAAACAGTTCACAGTGTAAACTTGATTTAAGCAGTTAATGTTCTTTTCAGTTTCATATCATAAGCTAAAATAAGACATAATATTAATGCAACACAACATACAAAACAAAACATTGATACTACAAATCTTCAAAATTTAATTTAGCAATACCGAAAACTATAATGTATCAAAAGCTTTAGATATATCATGTCAAGTCAAATTATCTCATCTACTCCCCCTTTTTGTCACAAAATGACAATAGATAACGAAAAACATACAACAAAAATGATTTGCCCGCCTTTGATTGATAACAGTAACAAATACTAACTCAAAAATACTATTTTTAACATGCACAAGGATAAGCAATGAATAATAAACCTTTCCACATGTGAAGCATAAGTTATCATGGAGTAAATTGTATAAGTGACCCATATGTGTAACTTGTCACTAATTTTTTGAAAATAGGACCCCACAAATCTTAAATTTGTGAGAAATGACATGCGAACATGACAATCAAATAAGTATATTCCCTTACTAATGAAAGTCAAACCCACAAGATGATTAGGATCTTAAAGTAAGCTCGATTCCACAGATATTTTCATTTTCTCCCCCTGAATATGAGCATATAATTCTTTATATCATTTTTCACAAACATAGTATCTTATGTATAGACTCTTGTCCATTAAGCAACTGAATGATCCCCGTAACGAGCTTTAGGCCGGTTAACCCAAGTCAGTTGACCATAGGCACCAGGTTATGAAAAATTTCTCGGGCTTAATTATTCGAGTCAAATAGGTTTCGAACACGAGTATAAGATGAACCAAGCAATAAATTATTATTATTATTTTTTATTTGATTATAGGGGAACAATATATATGAGCTAAGGTCATCAAATGAAGGCCAATCCACATTCAAAGTCACCTTACCAACCGATGTCAGCCATCCCAAATCTCACGCATGCGAATCAGATTCACTCAATAAATCACAGTGTGTGCAGTGTAGATAGTACATGAAGAAACATATACTCAATACTCCACCACAAACTGAACCAAGTAATGAAAATAACAGTGTAGATCAAATGAATGCATGCTCGGTCCCACATACAACATTTAAGAGCACCATGAAATGTATAGAAGGACAAAAACATAATTTAAACATTTTTTTATAAAATAAATGCCCACACCAAACTCAAAACAAAACAAAAATATGTGATAAGCATGCAAGAATAAATGAACTCAATAAACTGTATATGCATGCATCTAAGTATCTAATCAAGGAGATACATGAATGCTCTTCCCTTTAAGAGCATGATTAGACTTACGACCTTTTAGGTCACTCTTTTTAACCTAAACCTTCTTAGAAGTGGAAGTGATCTTAGTTAACTGAGTCATCATCTAATTAAATGGCTAACTTGATTGGTGAGAAAGTTAACATTGTTAGAGAAATCCTGACTTTTACTTCTAGTCACAAGTTTACGACACCCAGGTCTCGTGTGTTCCAGTGCGCCACAATGGTAACAAGTGAGAATAAAGCTAGGTTCAAAACTGCTAGGAGGTTGATGCTGATATGTAGGACGATTGACCATACGTTGTCTAATAGGTCTTGATCCTAAGATATTCATGCCTTTGGGTTCAGGATTAAAAGCATTCCTAGCTTTGTTGGTAGTTGGGACGAATGTGGTCTTGGATGTACTAGCAGTAGCAATACCATTTTGAACGTAACCCAGACCATGCTTATTTCCACCAGGCTTGTTCATTCCCAATAAATTATATAGTTTCAGCGTACCACTCATAAATGAATGAAGTTGAGTATTGGATTTTTCAAGATCACTTTTTAAAGATTTAACTTTGGCTTCCAAGTTTTCATTAACAAGCTTCAACTTATTCAGATTTTTGGTAAAGTCCTGAAGGTCATCTATAAGTTTCTCTCTCTTTCAATTCCATTCACTTTTTTTCAGCACAACTTTATTGACCTTTTTGATTTTAAGACTCTCCTCGAATAATTCTCGATAAGACTCATGAATATACATCTCATCCTCCGACTCTTTCTCAGATTTTTCACTACGTTCTTCATTATCTACTTTTTCACTTTTCTTATCGGATTCAATCTTAGCTATAGATGTGAAAGCCATAAAGTTTTGTTTATTCTCACCACCAGAGGTAACACTCTAAGTACTCTAATCTAATTCATCATCACTCAAGGTCACTGCTAAAGCCTTACGCCTACTTTTATTCAAGCTCTTTTTTAAATTAGGACATTCATTCCTATAGTGACCATAATCCTGACATTCATGACATCTAATAGATTGGGTTTTCTTATTGACAGTCCTAGAGTTATTCTTCTCACGCTTAGTAGTCGAAAATTTACTAGGGACTTCATGTTTCTGTTTTGAGGCTTTCTCCTATTCCTCATCACCTTCTGAAATTTTTTAACGAAATAAGCTATTTCGTCGTCCCTAAACATCTCAGCATCAGTAGACACACTATCTTCTTCTCTAACAGTGTTCATGGCTATAGATTTAGCATTTTTCAGTTGAGATATGGTGAGTTCATAGGTTTGTAGAGATCTTATGAGTTCTTCTATCTTAATTGCATCCAAGTCCTTACTTTTTTCGATCGCGGTAACTTTAGGTCTATACCTTTCAGATAGGGATTTAAGGACTTTTCTAACGATTTTAGACTCGGGGATCTTCTCTCCTAGGTTGAAACTAAAGTTAACTATATAATTAAGCTTCACTTAGAATTCATCAAACGATTCATCGACCTTCATTCTAATTTCTTCAAACCTATAGGTCAACATCTGCAGTTTAGAGTTTTTAACAGTTTTAGTTCCCTTGTGTGTGGTTTCTAATATATCCCATACTTCTTTAGTAGTATCACATATTGATACTCTCCTAAACTCATCAGCAAACACAACCATCAACAATGCATGAATACCCCTACTATTCCAGTTATACTCGGCTAAGTCATCTTTAATCCAGAGTGAAATATTAGTGGGTGTAGCTACACCAGAAATAGTAGTTGAGGGTATAGTCCACCCAGTTTCAACGCACATCCAAATACATTCATCCGATGCTTTAAGAAAATCTCTCATTCGAACTTTCTAATAAGCATAGTTGCTTCCGTCGAAAAATGGAGGCATGGATAAGGACTGACTTATCTAGAATTAATTATGGGCCAGGAATCGAAATAAGGCTCTCATACCAATTGAAAGTACAAAGTTTGACCCAAACTATACTTAGAGGGAGGTGAATAGGTGATTACGCGGAATTAAAAACTTAATAATTAAATGACTACAAGTTACCATTAATTATCTTTACATGGTTAATCATACAATTCAATTTTATCCTATGTTGAAATACCGTAGTTATGAAAGTAATAAATTAACACAAGATATGATCACGGAAAAACCCAACTTGATAAAAATTTTGGGCACTTTACCAGTCAACAATCCACTATAAACGATTTATAACTTACAGTCCGCCAGACTCTACGACGACATGTACTTTTTGACCTCCCAACTTCAATTCCAACAGCTCTCCTGGACTTCATGCTCATGCACCAATTCCCAGTTGTAGTTTCCAAAACGTTCCTAGATTGTGCTATCCTGTAGCAATTCTTAGCTTTATAAAATCATCTATCTCTTGTGGAATAACGAAGAACACCGCATTCTTCAATGACTGGAACTCCAATCACCTTCCCTTGATGCTCAAAACTACTGATAGATATAAAGGAAACAACAGTTTAGTATTTGGATTGTGTTTTATGTTTTCATCACGAAAAATAAATCAAAATATGAATAATGAAGGTTGATAGATAACTGAAGAGGAGAATAGAAAACAATGTGTTTGCTGAATGATCAACCTTAGAAAAAACTATTATGTGACGTTTGGTATTTGTAGGTTAGGTTAAGGAATGAATGGACTAGACAAAAAAGCCTTTAAAAAATGAATTAAAAAATTTCTAGATAGCACTATTGTTCGAGCGAAGGCTAGGCGACAGGCTAGTGACAGTGTTACTGTTTCTGACGCTCAAGCCAAGTACTGGCGACAATGTAGCAAATTGCGGCGTCATTTTACCTTCTCTTCCATTCTCGAACCCGACCTAAAATACCTCAATTTCCACTATTTGCTCCGACCTCCACTTTTATAACATGTTAATTTTAGTCCTTTTTGTTCACAGATTTGCCAATAACATCAAATACCTAACATGAACTAACAAATTTCTTTGTAATGACTCGTTCCAACAATTTTCCACTATTTTCCATAATAAAAATGAATTGAATTGTAGCATACACTGAAACTCGTGAATAAATATATGTTGTTAGATCTTGGTCTTAGCTTTAGTTTTGAACAAAAAATTTTGAAATTCGTGTTTTCTACAATACTTGGTGGTTCCTACAATCCTATTGCTAACATAAGTTACTCTTTTGCTGTCCTCAAGACAAGCAGTAAGGTACATCTTCTAAGGCCCTCCAGCTTGAAAAGGAGTAAAAATGAATTGCTACAAGTTCGGGACATGTTGATTTAATCTTTATAATTTAAATTCATACAATGTATTTTTATTTTATAGGTTTTTATAGAGACATGATACATTACATGTTAGACATTTGCTCGTAGGTTATCTCTAAAGCATCGCTTAAATGCCGATAGTTTTAAAAACAAGTAAAAATGGGACAATGTCCCATGGCTTGTTGGATACATGTCTTCTAGTGTCTATGTTCTGTTGAGATCCGACACGAGACAATACATTTCAAACATGAAAACGATGTTTAGTAGAACTATTCGTACATCATACATTATATCTATATGTGGCATGCTGCTTGACACACTTATCTGAGCTATAAATGAGAAAAATCATAATTAATTTTGATGACTTATGGCGTAATTAGATGTTACTTTTTTTTTTTGTTAAGTGAAAAAAAGGAAAATTGGAGGAATTGAAAGAAATAAACGAAAAATAGGAAAACGAAAGAAATTCAAAATTTGGGGATCAAAGTGCAAACATCCAATAGTTAATTCGGATCATAAAATGATGATCGAAGATAATATATGATCAACTGGATGCAACTAGAGATCAAATGAGTAAATATAGTTAAAGTATTTTAACAAATCAATTTCCAACCGAAAAAGTTATGTTCTAGATTTTTAGTATTGAGACCCATTTTTCGATTAGTAAACATTCAAATTGTAAACTTTCAAGAAAATTTGTGTCCCTTTGAGTTATCTTTCCAATGCACTTTGAATCACCTCAATTTGATATATGTAGAGAAAGTTATCATTAAAACACTGAAAACTGATTAGAAAGGAGAATAAGCAAACTGCTCAAGTGAGAAATAAGCCGGTGCATGAAATTGAATAGAGAGTGTTTCAGTTCTACAGTGCGGTCACACCAATTTATACCTCGTGGGGACAATGGGCAAATTTTCATATGCCGGGCCAACTTTCCTTCTATGATTGAGTCCCTTTTGGAACTCAAATTGGACGTGATTTTAGCCTATTTTGTAGCTCTTATAAATTTAAAACAAGGGCTACATTTTGGAAAAACTCTCTCTTGCATCTATATACAGAATAATATTATTAAATTCATTAAGAACAAGGGACTAATTGCAATATTTTGAGGGGGAGATATCAAACCCTAGCAAAAAATTGAAGCAATTACATCTAGATGTTGAAGAATTCAAACTTAGAATTGATGATCGACATCTTTTTTCATTCTATCATGATCCGAGTTATATTTTTCTATTATTCTTCTTGTAATTTATTAAAAACATGCCAGGTTTCAATTTTTGTATTGGATAGTTTAGTTTATTTTTTGTTTGTCTTGATTAATTTTACATACCCATTACATTATTTATTGCTTAATCACCAATTAGATAATAAATTTTTTGTTGTAGTGTCGAGAGACTCGTAATAAATTTAGAACGCATATAAATTAACATATGTTCAATAGATATTAGGAATAACTTTTATCACTTGTGCAATCATACGGACAATCTAAAATTTAATTCATTGCATTCATTTGAGTTCAAACTAGGAATAGATTTAGTCGTGACTAAAATAGAATTAATTTTTTGTGGAAACTTTATTGATTGTCAGGAACAAATGAATAAGACTAGATTCCAAATTGAGAACTGAAATGGATGAAAATAGACGGAATCTAAATCCAATACAATCATCCATAATTTGATACAAATATATTTTTTGCCTCTTTTTTAGATAATTTAACATAAAATAAGATAAAAATCCATCATTTCTTTACATAATTCGAATTCTATGCATAAGCAGTATATTTGAATTGAAATTTATTCTCTGTGGAATGATACTTTTATCTAACTAAATCTATTACTTGTCAACGGTCTCGTACACTTGTGGGATTTTACCGAATAAGTTTTGGAGCCGTTGTCGGGAATAAAGTATTTAATTTGAGTTTATTAGTTTATATAGTATTTGAATTTTCTTTTATTTTGATTTAGGTTATTAATTACACATCTAATTATTTTGGCAGTCTATGCAAGATTCTGAAGAAATTGAGCTCTTGCCACTGGAATCCGAGATCAAAAGAACTTTCAGACAATGAAGAAAAGAACACAGAGAATCAATAAAAATGGCAGAAAATCAAAATCAAATTCAATTACCACCAGATCAACCAAGAGCGGTTGCCAACAATGGAGAAGCTCTTAGGGATTATTTAAATCTCAAACCTTCTTTTGTGCAATCGACTATTATTCATCCACCTTTTGGACATGCCAACTCTTATATTAAACCTGATGTCATCAACTTATTTCAAAATCATTAGAATATCATGTTCTTTGGAACATCTAAAATTGTCATGAACATATTCAAGCTTTCTTCATGCTTTGTAATGTGATCAGTCACGAAGGTATGTCAGCGACACTTTTCGAATGCACCTATTTCCTCATACTTTAAAGGAGGTGCACGAGAATAGCTACACTCACTACTTTCTAGAAGCATCATTTCATGGAATGACATGATACAAAAATTCACCTTGAAATTCTTTTCATCTTCTCATGTCTAGCAGATTAGAAATGAAGCCAATACATTCAAGGAAAATGAGATCGAGAACTATTCGAAGCATGTGAAATATTCAAGGATTACTTCAGAAAGTGCCGCAATTTGGACATTCCTAAAAGAGCTAAGGTCTACATCTTCTATGTAGCCCACATCCTGAATTTTGTAATAGGGTCAACGCTTCAGCATGAGATCAATCTTGGATATAATGTTAGATAATGCCTTAGATCTTTTCGAAAGAATTACAAAAAATATATCAATGTGGCCAACAGAAAGGGAAATTTTAAGGAAAGTAGGAGGTTTTCACAACATCGATGCATTTATACCATTGATATCCTAGTTGCAAGTTTTAATAATGAAATTGGACAAATTAACTCAAAATGTGAGCATGGTGCACCAACTGCACTAGTCTACAGAAGTTGTGGGATAGATCATATAACTTCAAGATGTCCTTTAACTTCCACGCATGTTTATCAGCTTGAGAAGGTCAATTATGCGCATAAATTTCAGAGGCAGTAGGACAATCAACACTCCAATACCTATAATCCAGGTTGAAGCAAACATCCTAACTTCTCATGGGCTAATTTAGGGATGTGGATATCAAATTCAGGGCAACCCACAAGAATTTCAACAACAATAGGAGAAGAGTTAATCTTTTGAGGATCTACTTGCTAAATACATTATCAAGACTAAGATTGCAATCCAGAACTAGCAATCCTCTATCTAATATTTGGAGAATCAGATGGGGGCAGTTAGCAGCTGTATTAGCTGATAGAGCATAGGGTACCTGCTAAGCGACAGAGAAAAGAATCCACGAGAACATGTATTAGAAGTTGAAGTTGTGCATTATGCAATTATAAAGACACCATCAATTAAGTCTGTTACCCTTTTTCGAGCTTATATGCCACATATTCCATTCCCTCAAAGACTGTGGAAACAACCTAAACAGTAACAGGTTTAGGCTATCACAACAAGAAGTGGAGTTCAGTTGCCAGAAGTCATTGTGAAGAAGAAAGGGACTAAGGAGAATAAGGTACCAACCACAGGCGATGAACAAGTGATCCAACCTAAAGAATTAGCAAATGGTACACAAGAAGAATAGTCAGATAGTTCACATGTTAATGCAATTGTTCTTGTCAATAAACATACTCCTCCGATTCCATTCCCTCAAAGGTTGCAGAATAATAAGTTGAAGAAATAATTCAAGAAGTTCTTGGATGCCTTCACACAACTTGACATCAAGATTCTTTTCATTGAAACCATTCTACAAATGACCAAGAAGAGAATGTTGCCAGAAGATGAAATGACAGCATTGATTGAAGAGTGCAACACAATCATAAATCAACCCTAACATGTAACTTGACATCAACTTGATTTTTTACGTACAAGATTTATGTTTTGCATTATGAAAGAATAGTTTGATATAAAATTTGAATATGCTGAATTTTTTTTTTTAATTAGTGGACCTTTGATGCTAAATCCAAATAACAACTAAATTATACATCCTTTAACGAATTCCAGAATAATTTTGGGGTGATTGAGCTATTGTAGGGATACATTGAGATGAATGTGGATTTCACATGTTCTAAATTTTTTGTGAATTGTCTAAGGCCAATAAAATGAAAATTAGGTAAAAATAGTAAATTAAAAGTTGATTATTGAGAATAATCATCGCATGAAAAAAGAAAAAATATTATCTCATTGTGAATCTTCTATTTGTAGTATTTATGATTCGAGTAATTAAGCCTGCAAGAGTATCTAAAACCTGGTGGACTATAATCTTCTGATTTGGAAGTTATCGATGGAAGCTCACTACAAGGGTCAATTAAAAAGCTTAATGGAGAGAAGTCCACACAAAAAATGAAAAAAAAAATGAAAAAAAAGAGGAAAAAATTAGATGCATAAAACAGAATAAGTATTAGATGCCTTAATTAAGCATCAAACACTCGTTTTAAAGAATTGGACCTTTGGCAAAGGGTTATTAGTTTATTTGATTTTTGGTGAGTGGCGCAATTAAAAATAAGAAGAATCCACATTTATTGATGCGTTGAGTGACAATTAGTAAGATCTAATCAAATTAGAGAGGGTGGGGATTAGTATAAAAAATTCAACTCTATATCACACATTGGGAAAAGAGTCAAAAAAAATTATTGTGGGTGTGAATCTTACAAGAGAATAAATGAAAAATTTAACCATTGAGGGTCGGGACTAGAATGACTTTATGAATCTATGATGCTCAACATGAATTTTCACACACACACAAACACACACACGTTGATTTTACATTGAATGTATAGAAAAATAATTTTAGCAATCTGATTTTGAAGTAGTTCATAGTTTTACTACATAAATTAAAATCTTGAGACCAAAGGCAAATCATCCAAATCATTTATATTAAAAAGACTTTTATTTAAGTTAAAGTTTATTTTGTTTGAGGACAAACAATCGTTTAAGTTTGAGCGTGTTTGATAAGTGATTTTATACACTTATTTGGGCCGTTAAATGAGATAAATTGTAATTAATTTTGATAACTTATGACTCAATTAAATGTTAATTTTGTTTGTTAAGTAAAACTCGAGGAAAATTGGTGAAATTGGAAGAAATGAACGAAATGGCACAAATTATAGAAATCCAAAGTTTAAGGACCAAAGTGCAAACATCCAATAGTTGATTCGGACCATAAAAATGATGATTGAAGATCATATATGATCAATTGGATGCAATTGAAGGTCAAATGAGTGAAATATATTTAAAGTATTTTCACAAAACAATTTCTAACTGAAAAAGTTATGTTTCAAATTTTCAGTATCGTATTGAGACCCATTTTTTTGGTAACAAATGTTTAAATTCGATAGGTTTTACTAGAAAAAATGTATCACTTTGAATTATCTTTCCAATGTGATAAGTGTATTTTATACACTTATTTGGGTTGCTTTTCTTGAGTATTTAGTGATAAAATATATGGAATATTGTATTAATTCGTTGTGTTTTGCTTGTTTTGGGTTTACATCGACGAGTAGGTGGAATTGTAGAAAAGGAGTGAAAAATGACCAAATTGGAGAAGATTAGAAGTTCGGGGACCAAAATGCAAATAATCAAAAGTTGAGCCGAGCTTCAATATCAAGATCTGAAAATATCGGGAATCAATTGAACAAGAAATGAAAGCATTGGAACGAGAAGAGGTGGAATAAGGAACAAGAAAACACGACGAAAACATTCAAGGACCAAAATGCAATTTAGAAGCTTTAAACGAGTCGCATAGGCTTCCTTGGGATGCGGTTGCATCTACCCTTCTCGAAACACAAAATGGAGGTTTGAAATACTCTATGTGGTTGCACCTTTGTCCTCTATGTGGCCAAATAAAAAGTTTTCCAAGCAAAATCTTCAGTTTTCCTTGTTCAACTCAAATTCTTATGGAAACAATTTTGTGGATGTTTTAAAAGACCAAGAGCATCCCAGAACAAGGTTCCATGCCTCCTACCCTAATTTTGAGAGAAAATTGAGAGAATTTACACGGAGAATTCATCTCCCGAATCCGAATTTGAAGGCCTTAATTGAAGATTTCTAGATTTTCTTCATATTTTAAAGATTTGGGTAGTGGCTTTCTTTTATTTTCTATGTAATTCTTACATTGACATGCTAGGCTAAACTTGTTGGTATTGGATGGACGACAAAACTCTTTGATTGTTAGTTTTTAATTCAATACTTTGTATTTTTAGTTTAATGCTTGCGTTGTGATTCCATAAATATGCATAATTACATTATTTTAATGCTTACGCATCTTTAGGGCAATAAGTTGCCTATTCTTATGGTTGAAAAACTCACAGTAGGTAGAATATTATTTATGGAACACACGGACAATAAATATTAAGAATAATATTTATGGCGTGTGTAGTGAAAATATATAAGATAATATAAAATCTATAATTGTATAACATGAAATCAGATCATGTCATATAAGGAAACATAATAAAATTCATAGCTCAAAAGTTCTAAACGAATCTGCTTGTAATCCCTATCAGTCAAGCTACCATCAAACCTCTACATTTATCTCAGCTTGACCTGGAGCCACAGTTGAACTGGGCAGTGGGTCAGCACTGGTGCATCTGGTGTTGGAGGAGCATAACTAGCAGGCTCCTTAGCAGGGCAGAATTGGGATCCTTCAAGTGCATCCCTTGTTTATTAGGTACATATTCAGGATACCTCGGAGTGCAACTTTCATTGCATCCTGAATACATTCATCACCAAATATTGAATCCGTTCTAACACACTACATCAAAATCTAAACTCCTTAGTAAAACTTTGAGTGTTGAGGAAAATTTTGGTTACCTGATTTGTAGCCCCTGTTTGGTATTGATAAAGATTTTAGCCTCTGTTTGGGCTACATTTTGGCCCAAAAATGTAGAGGAAAAAGAGACGTTGGAACAGTATCTCTGCCATTTTAGTACATGTTTGTAGTGCATTAAGTGACTCATCAGATGCATTTTGCCAATTTTACCCTCTGCCATTTCAGTACATGTTTGCAGTGCATTAAGTGGTGGGAGGGTAAAAAGGGAATTTGGAATAAATTGAGATATATAATCATTACATGTGCACTGTATGAACAGTGCTTGAAATGACAGGAAAATTCATTTTTTTTTTGGTGAGAATGTGCACCAAACGCAGGTTTAATTTAAATTAAAGTCAAGCAATCAATATTAACCACATATTTCATTGGTCCTACAACTTTTCAACCATACATTCCATCAACTTTTGTTAAAATCTATTAAAAATCTAATTTTAATCTCCACCAAACAAGAGCTTGACAATCCGTAGCTTTGATTCAACACATTCTGACTAGTTAACGATGGGTAGGACATAGCGAGGAACTCTGGGAGTGGGATTTGGAATACCACCCAAGTTGACTAATCCATTGATACCCAAGGTAGGAATATCATGAGGGTGGGTCCTCAAAATTTTGAGACCCTTGGCGACTAATTATTATGAGACCCTTAAATATAATTTTTTTTACAAACCTAACAAAATTAAATATTTAAATAAATAATATATATATTCAAACAAAGACTTGGTACAATCCAAGGTAAAATCTCTCTCACAACCAAAAGATTAGGTTAACATAATATTTAAACATTTTCACATTTTGAAATGCAAATTTAATAATCAAACTATTCAAATTAGAATGCATGATAGAAATTTCAAAACTCATTTACCAGGTGATTACAAACGGCTATAGGATAAAAAATAAAAATTCAACCTTTCACCCCACCTAATGTAATTTTAGATACAAGAAATTAGGGGTAGGCGTGGGTTGGGTTGGGTTTTTACTCAACCCAAACCAAACCCAACCCAACATGTTCGGTTTGATATAAAATCAACCCAACTTAACCCAATTACGTATTGAAACCCAACCCAACCCAACCCAACCCAATCAAGTTCGGTCGGGTCGGGTTGGTCGGTTTGGAGTTCACCTTTTGTCCACGATCCCCAGTGAAGGCATATTGTATTAACTAGGGTAGCCTTATTGATCAATATAAACAATTAAAGCTCGAGTTCAAAAAATTGAACATTGTAATAACCAAAACCAAGCATTGCATTGGCATAAAGATGTCAAAAGAGTTCCACATGATATTATATACTGTAAGAGATAAAAAATGAATTGTAGAACAAAAGTGGATGTGAATCAATAAGCTGTTGCCATAGCCAAAGGGATTAAAAAGTTGAAGGCTAATGTTAAAAAGAGCAGATTCCTAAATTAAATTTTCTTCCTGCTTTTCGTTATCCAGTTCTTCAATTTCAATATCATCCATCCTCTCCAAAGACTCGCCTTCCCCCAGCCTCATTGTTCTAAAATTTCATCTCTGCTTACCACTTTCTCTTGATCATCCTCAATGGCTTCTCTAACCTTATCATCATCATTACCATTTTGGACTAAACCCAAGTTATGGGGAAAAAAATTCTAAATTACAGTCTAGTAATGTAATGGGAAACAATTTGATGAAGTTAAGAACAAAAACACTAGATAAGTCACTGCATATTTTGTTTGCCATAAAGAAGGCGAAAATGAATTAAAGTTACCTTCCAGTACCAGGCAAAAGAAGATCTGCTTCCTTGTTATCAATTGAGAATGCATTCAAAGTGTTTCCTC
The DNA here is from genome assembly GCA_035079005.1 of Fraxinus americana. Lineage (NCBI taxonomy): Eukaryota > Viridiplantae > Streptophyta > Magnoliopsida > Lamiales > Oleaceae > Fraxinus > Fraxinus americana. Next base: position 25,505,770 of record CM068720.1, read on the forward strand.
GAATACGTGTACAAGGTAGAGTGCTGATTCTCTCTTCCCTATTTAAGGATTTTCTTCTTCAAAAGGAGACCCATTTTCATTTTCGATCTCCCACATTTTCTGAAAGAAGACAAGATAAGAAAAGATCCCACGAACATCACATAAGAAAAATTGAAGACTACCTGCGAGGCAGCGATCCTTGACCATGGACAATCGGCGAACGGCGTGTAATTGTGGTGAGAAAAAAAACAAAGGCGGCGGCACGAGTGGAGTGAAGTGGAGTGGAGTGGGAGTTTGGGACTGTGGCTGTGGGAGCGAGAGAGAGAGAGGGAATAAGGTTAGGGTTTGTTTGTCTCGTGAGTTCGTCTCTGTCTTTTGAGTTTTGAGTTTTGTAATTGTTTTTTTTCCCTTTAAACTAAGTGGGGTGAGTCGAGTTGGGTCGGTTCGGGTTAACTTGGTTTTAGTGGAACAACCCGCGGCGCGACCTAACCCGACCCACATTCCTCACCCAAAAATCGAACCGAACAAAAAAAATGAAAAAAAACTGACCCAAACCGATCGGTTTGGCTCGGGTCCGGCTGGTTGAGCGGGTTGGACGGTTTTTTGCCCACCCCTACAAGAAACGATCTAAAGTGGACCTTTATTAATATTTTACACGTAAACAAATTCATATACCAATTTGATCTAGAATCTAAAATATGAAGTGAACTTTGCAAGACCATAAGATTTTGCCACTTCAATTTGATGTATAGAACTAGTATAGAGTCAAATAAATTCAACTACAAATCAATAGATTAATGTACAATAGTTTTACTACCAACAGGACAATATGAGAACATTAATATGTAGACTAGTCCTTATTAGATTGTTGTCTAATTAAACTTGTGGAACTCAAAATCCCTAACAATGACTTTGATATCAATATAACTCCACAGCAAGATTGCATAACCCGGTAAGAGATGAAGTATAAATCCAAAGAAAGAAAGAACCATTAACACAAACCAGTGGTTTACATAAAAATACAGGGTATTGATAGTTTAAAATAAAATGGAAAATAATACGCCTGATTACTCAAAAAAGAGCGACAAAAACAGTAAAAAAAAAAAAGTGTCACTGAAATTTTTAAATGGATTGACCACCTCTTTTTCTTCCTGGACTTCTCCAGTGGCGACATTATCTTCCTTCTTGGGCTCCTCTGGTGGCGGCGGCAGTCCGGCTGAATTGGTGACATGAACTCAATAAATCAATGAGCCTCATTGCCTCTTCCTCTAAACCTAGGTACAAATAAAATGGATAAATTTTTGAGGCTTTTGGACATATTTTGGGCTGGATTTATTTTATGAGGCCCTAGGCCCTTGCCTAGTTAGCCTGGGTCCAGGGCCTGGCCTGAATATCATGGGATTAATGGTCAGCGGAGCATGGGTGGCTCACCAAGATATGCCAGGTAGTGTTGAATCAGAATTAGATGAGGTAACTTGTAGTGCTTTGCTCGCTTTTGCCTTTCACAGACAATTCTACCAAAAATCATTTTAACCAAGTGCATCCCAACCTTAGTCCCCAACTTCTACAGTGACACGGACCTTTCATTTGAGAGGTAAGAAGGGTGAGTCAAAGGTTGATGTTGTGAATCAGAATCTTGTGAAGCGCTTTGTACTTAGGGAGCAGTCTAGAAGCCGGAAGGCGTCTCCCTTCTCAAGCCAATTCATCACTGTCATTTCCATAGCTTCAGCATCACTGGTTAGTTCATCATCATTTGAGCCCACAGCATCCACCATCCCTAGTCAGTCACGTAGTGCAGTAGGACTAAAAGTAACAAGTCTCCCCCTCACATACACCTTCCATCCGAATGCATTTCCAGCCTTTCCAACATCTTTCATCATGTTTACCATGAACTCCTTCACAATGGTCTCATTAAATTTTCCGAAAAAGGTTAGCAATTTTTCAAGTTTGTGGAACCCACAACATCATCCAAACCAATTCTAACAAATTCCTCAATCGCAACTTTAAATTCATCAATAAATTTTCGATAAGCAGTGAACGATATATAGATGCTTTTATTAGGTTCAGTTAGGAAACAATAATTGTATAGGGTGACAGTATCTACCTCTAGTGAAAGTCTCAAACCTGAAAAGTCCAGGGTCACAACCGGGAGTTACTAGAACTCTATATGTATCATAGAAGTAGTGGGAGGTTCTGACTGCCTGGCTAGGGTGTTTCAGATCCTTCACCGACTTTTTGCTTACCCTTCTCTACTCTAGTTGCCTTTCGCTATGGTAGTCAAGTACGTGACATTTCAGAGGATTCTTCATAATCACCATCGGAGACTTCAAATTGAGATCCAGATTTTTGTGGAGTAGGTTTCATTGCATCCTTTGTTGGAATTAATTGTTAGATTATACGATTTAAATGTGTGAATTGGAAAAGTCTCCAGTGGGTTTGATTACTAGACACGACTCTTCAAATGCAAAGAGTGCATATCAAAGAGTTGTTTTGTATGGATGTGGCCTTTTAATAAGGTGCAATCTACGTGGTCAATTTTGAAATGATATAATCTAATGGTTGAAATTAACTTTTCTAAAAGATGCAGCCATTCGAAGAGACGTATGAAAATTTATAAATAGGACTCTCCTAATTCAATTTTCTTGACTCCAAATCAATTCCAAATAATTGATTTCTAATTCTTTCCTTCTCCAATTTCTTTCAAAATAATTTCAAAATAATTTTTGAGTTCCTTATTCGATATCTTCCATTCTAGAAGAGTACAATCAAGTGTTGATTTTTACCAGGCCTGTCCTAGCAGTTGTGTGTTCTAATTGTTCATCGCTAGTCCCCGAGCCATTACATTTGTCAATTTCCTCCACTGTACTGTCTGCCTTGGACCCAGCATCCTTAGATTCATCAGATTTGTACTTACCCACCATAACCATTTTACTTTGGTAGGACATAGGTCCAATGGACCTCATAGTGGGATGAACCTTGGTTGGGGTGTAAGCAACTTAGATGACCATATATGGTTCAGGGGCCTCCACTTGTGGCTAGTCATGCACAATAGCCAATGATAGGTCACTACCAGTTCATGCAGCATCAGTGGAATGTTGGTCTCAACAGGAGGTAGCTTGATTGTGTGTGCCTCTTCATATATTCGCATCGACTGTAACCCTTTCAATGGAGGCAGCGATGCCAGTAGTAGCAACACTGCTTGAAAATTCACCTTGACCTTCCTTCCTCTGGGGTTTTAGTCCTTACCATTTATATTTGATGGAATGTATAAAAACAAAGAGGAATTAAACTGAACTTTTCATATATATTTCAAAGGCTTACATGACTGGAATATATAGCAACATACATGAATTTCAAAAAGCTTCCAACACACTTCTTGTCAACAAATCTTTACCTACTACCACTTAACTTGTTGACAGCATTCCTAATCATTATGCAAGACCATACTTTAGCTCAATATAAGTACAACAAAAAACATTAGACTATTAACAACAAAAGTGTCAATCTAATGTCAATACTACACTTTTGTTGGAAACACCAAGGCATTTTCTTAATATTTCAAACCTTCCTTTAGACAAAGATTTTGTTAGAATATTAGCATATTGATCCTCTTAATTTTAGTGTAGTAGTTCCACTTTCTTTCTTTCTTGTACTTATTTGATTGAATGGTATTTAATTTTGGTATGCTTTGTTCTTCCATGAAACAACGGGTTCTTCACCATAGCAACAATAGATTGGTTATCACAATGGATAATTGTTGCTTCAACTTGCCTGTGCTTGAGATCCTCTCAACACTTTTCTCAACCAAATTACTTGATTTGTCGCTTCTGATGCAGCTATATACTCTGCTTCTATTGTAGACTGAGCCACCTTGTTTTGCTTCATATAATTCGAACAAACAACACTTGATCCAACATAAAATACATAACCAGAGGTACTTTTCATATCTTCAGGAGATCCAGCCCAATCACTATTAGTAAAATCAGGTTAAAAATAGTGTTTGACTTCTTGAACTAGATTTTGAGCTCTTCAGTTCCCTTTATGTATCTTAGAACTCTTTTTGCAGTTTGAAAATGAATTTCACTTGGCTCTTGTCTGAATCTGGACAAGATGTTTGCAGCAAATGTAACATCAGGCCTTGTTGAAGTTAAATATAGAAAACATCCAACCAAACTTCTGTAGATTATTTCATCAAGCTTCTTGTCTCCATCTTCTTTCATCAGTTTCAAATTCTAAACCAAAGGAGTGCTCACTGGTTTACAATTCTCCATATTGAACTTCCCCAATACTTCATTAGCATACCTTCTTTGGCAAACAAAGATTCATTGTTTTGATTGATCTATTTCCATTCCAAGAAAATATTGCATTTTCCCCAAATCTGTCATGTCAAATGCCTTCTTCAATTCTTCTTTCACTTTTCCAATTAATGCACAATTGCTACCGGTGACCAAGAGATCATCAACATACAAGGATATGATGATTATTTCTTCCTCCACTTGCTTTATATAAAGTGTTTGCTCATTCATACTTTTGATGAAACCAAGGCTGCCCAAATGATCATCAATCCTGCTATACCAGGCTTTTGGAGCCTATTTCAATCCATGCAATGCTTTCCTTAGTAAATATACCTCAACTTCCTTTCCAGCCACAAGGAAACCTTCTGGTTGCTCACTGAAGATTTCTTCATTTAAATATCCATTTAGGAAATCTGACTTGACATCCAATAGATGCATTTTCTAGCCTTTTTGAGCAGCTATAGTAATCAACAGCCTTATTGTTCATATCTAGCCATTGGACCATATGTATCTATGAAACCAATACCAAACTGTTGTGCGTAACCTTTCACAACCAATCTGGCTTTGAGTTTGTTGATTGAACCATCAGGATTCAACTTTGTTTTGTATACCCATTTCACTCCAATCACATTCATGTTCTTTGGTCTGTCAACCAGCACCCAAATTTCATTCTTTTCAATCATATTTAACTCCTCCTTCATTGTAGCCATCTAGCCTTGTGAATTTTTTGCCTCAACAAAATTTGAAAGCTCCAACAATGCTGAATTACAACACAACATTTTCTAAATCTAAACCACTTTCAGATTCTACTTCATCATCACTGATAATGGCTTCCTTTTCTTGTGGAACCAACCTTTGAATTTGCGGCTTGTTCACAGTATTTGTTTCCCAATTCCATGAAGATTTCTTATCAACCTTGATATCCCTGCTACATATCATTTTTTTGGTTTTTGGATTGTAAAGTCTATACCCCTTAGCGTTGCCACAATATCCAACCAAAATACCAAGATGTTAATCTTTTTTGTTTTTGGATTGTAATGTTAGATCATGTTTCTGCTGAAATTCTTAATTCAAGTTTGTCTTCCAATTGAAAAAGCTAACTTATATTATCGAAGTCCACTGTACTTCGATGCATCATACATACTAATAACTCACCTCTTTTAAAAATCTTTTGGTCACATAAAACGTAGAGTAAAGATGTTACAATCGCTACTTTCTAAAAAGTGATTGTCTATGCTCTTCAAACACTTTATATCTATATTTTATGAAAGAAAAAAACACAAAAAATTACCTCATAAAACTAACTTCATTTTACTAATCTAATTCAAAGCACATGTTTGTCGTCAATCCTTAACATTTAAGATGCTAAAATTACCTTCAAAATAACACAACTCGTGCATTGAATGGGGCAAAAAACTAATTTAGTTAAAAAAATGAAGACAGGACATATAACGCACTAAATAGTTATCATGGTGAGTTAGCCTCAAACTCGGGAAGTTCAGTGTCAATCTTTTCCTCGCTCACATTTAGAATCTCAAATCTATTTTCAGAAAGCTCGAGGCTTGCTCTCCAGAACCATGTATTTTTTTTTTCTTTTATCATCTGTGTTGGTTTTTTCATTTCGAACCTAGCTGTTTTAAAAGGAAGGAATAACGGTTGAATCCTTTGCTACCCATCAATGTATGGGTTGTTACATAAAAAATAACATAGTATGTCATTTTCTTCGGATGAAATGAATTTCCATAGAGTTCAATTTCATTTTATTAACATCACTTGAGTACTAATTGTTTACGGAATATGATCAGCACAAGGGGAAATCCATCGCAACTGTTGAAAATTTGGGTAATAAAAGATGTGTGCAAGTAAATGGGAATACGATTATGATAAATACTAATTGTGATCTCAACTCAAGGGATGAGGTGGTCATAGGGTTTCTTGGAAATCATGCTTATGTATCCTTCATATTTGTTTGCAGTTGTTAGTTGATTTTCATTTCCTATTTCTTTCTAATTGTTTCGCGGGTTTTTGCTCGCTAACAATAAAAAAGGGATCAGACGATTGTGTAAGGGACAAACCTCTTGGAATAAAGTCCCAAAAAGGGGTGTTTATTGAATATGAATATTACAGTTTGGACACGAACAAGATGCCTCCAAGGGGCGCAAGCACACAAGTACAAGAGAATTGAAGTAATTAAAAGTTAATCTAAGAAAAGTAAATTACATGTTCTCTGTTTGAGAGTGAATTTTGTCGGGCTGTCTTCGTTGTCTTCCTCTTTCTTTTATACGGCTTGGGCAGTTTTGATTGTTTAGAAACTGCTTGTAACTATCCATTTCTTTCATCATGGTCGGTTGACCAATAATTACTGTGTGCAACTCCTATCACCACGTCCTCTTTATAACCGCTTGCCATCAACTCTCTCAAATCGTGGGGCGTAATTGTGATGTGCTCAAACTGCCTTAGATCATGACTTTGGATAACAACATGCTTTAGTCATTGCTGAGACTCTGGGCGACTCGGCATTTTTGGGCGACAATTGATCTTCCGCCCTGGGCGATTATAGGATGTTTTATTCCCTCAATATCTGGGTGTTCTGCAGGCTTGGGCGACGACGTACCTTTGTTTTTGGGCTTTCATCATATTTAATGACATTTCTGGTTGGGCTTTTACCCTGATCTCTCTAGATGGGCTTCTTCTCTTAGGCCATTTCCTTTCTTGGACCATTTGATTTGAGCTGAATATTTTGTGTGTCAACAATTATCCCCCAATATGGCGGAATTAATTTTAATTTTCGCCATATTCATCTTCGTGTCTTCCAACAACGTTTGAAATTCCCAATGTTTTTCAATCATCACTTTCTTCTATTTGTCTGGAACGGTGTGACGTTACAACCCTTCTAAACCCAAAAATCAAGCCACTTCGTTGCACCACTAAACCACGTCCTCATACCTTGCGTCTTCTTCCCACTATTTTACTGTTCATCGTCTTGCTTCTCCTCTATGTTTCTCAAGCAAACTTAGTCGAACTCGTCTTTTGCATTCAATGGCAACCTCTCAAACTCGTTCGGACTCCTGTTTTGGTTTCAAAGACTTCCAGAACCTCCTCACCAGGCCGTATGTAAACCCTTCTCGTCTTGCACCGACTAACCCAGACCGGAATGAGTTTTATCTTGACCCAATGTTTAATGATGCTGCGTCGATAGAGAAAGTGGCGGTGGGTCAAGTATTCCCTTGTACGGAAAACCTCCCTTTTCTGAACTCGCTACCATTGAAGCCCATCCAGGAGCGAGGTATTCGTACTTGGCCTAAAGCTGATTATTCTTTTCATTTTTGGCATGCGCGTCTGGTAAAACATGGGCCCACAAAAGTACTTTTTGATCGTGCGCGGATTTCTGATTTTTTGGAGATTACCCTCCATCCCCCAATTTATGATTCAGTACTTTTTCCAATCGCGCTGAGTTTTTGGTTTTCAGAGTATAATGCTTTCGTTTTTTCCTCTTCGCCCGATGTCCATTACCCTGAGGGACGTAGGGGCTTTAGTAAACCTTCCACCTTTGGGCGATACCATATTTCCTGGTATCTTGGTTACTAGCGCTGCTCCGAAGTTCGACAAGAAAATTACTGAGTCGTATTCGAGTATGCAAAGCCTTTACACTGCTTCTATTACTGAACGTAACCATGCTGAGCGTGTAGCTTTCCTCCACGTTTGGCTGTGTAAATATATCCTCTGCGTTCCTAGTTTGAAGCCTTCTACGAGCTATTTACCCATATCACATGAACTAGCACGTGGCCGACCCCTGAATTTATGTTCATTCCTTTTGGCTGCCCTTTATAGAGGCATGGTCTCCCTCCAATTTCAACTAAAGAATAATGCCTCTCCCACAGGCAGTGGACCTCTTTGGTTGGCCCAATTATGGTTGAGGCCGTATTTCCCACAACTTGGTGTTGTACCTTCTCCTCTTAGGTCAGTTGCCTGCTATGGGTTGTTCATTCATCAATTAGACCCTGTAAATATGTTTGCCAGAGAAATTTTCACTTTCTTTTATACACTGAACTCCATTCCTTCATTCTTTCCTTTTCCTGCTCATCAAATCCCCATTTTTGTTCGTCCTCCTTCTACCATGGATGAAGCAACTGCATCTTTGCCTATGTGGGTTGAATTTTCGGTTGGGAGAGAGTTGTTTCATGACATCGTGACAGGGACAAATGCTAAAGCTGGGGTTGAGATATATGCTCCTCATTTCTTTGCCCGTCAGCTTGGTTTCGGCCAAATTTGGCCTGTTCCTCCTTGTTATTCCAAGAATATCACAGAGCGTTTTCACCTTATTAGTAAGGCTGAGGTTGGAGCTATTGATGCTCGTAATAAAAGCTTGGCTGAGGGCTTTTCTTTTGTTCCCTTCAATTCTACTGCTGTTACGTATCCTCTTTTCGACCAATTGTGGCCATCTGTGAAGCGTAGGCTTTTTTCAGTCAATGCTAATCGTGCTTTTCATTCATTGGATCGTTCAGAGACTCTCCCTTCTTCCCCTGTTCTTACTATTCCTTTATCCATCAAGGGCCATTCTAAGTCACTATCAGCTTCCTATAAACGTTCAAATACTCCCTCTGCTTCCCCAACTATCCAGGTTGTTACTGCCAAAGGTGTTTCGAGCCGAAAACGGCCAGCTGCAGCTTCTCCAGTCTTGCAAGGTGGCTCTGGAGATGATGGTGGTGATGATGTTGATGTTCCCCTCATCCACAAAAGAAAGGTAATGACTTTGTTTAACCATGAACTTTTAATCTTTATGTCCCGATGCTTCATTTGACTCTTCCATTTGATGGTTTCAGAGAGGCTCTTCTTCTCGTTCAGAAGCGTTAGTCACAGACTCTCCTGCTCCAACTCCCAGTGTTGCAACTGTTTCGACAGGATCATATGACGAAGGGATTCCATCCAAAGAACAACCTTTAGTGCCAGAAACTTCATCACAATCTCTTGAGGCATCGCAGACTTCCCAGGACGTCCATCCCCCAATTATTAAGCCAGCAGGTTGGATGTCTCTTGACACTTTCATTCTATTTATTGATTTTGACTTGTTTTCCTCTGTGTGTATCAGGCGTTCCCACAAACCTGCCTGTTGCAGTAAGTTCGTCCTATTCAGAGAAAGGGAAGTTTTCAGGAATGATGGGACCAATTGATGATGATCCTGAGCATCCGAAGTCGCTGATGAGGTATCTCATGTTCCTCCTTCACTCTTTTGGACTTTGCTTAATTGATTTGTGGTAATGACATTTTAACATTGGCATTCTCTTTCAGTGCACTAATACCGTTGTGCGCTCCATTCAAGACTTGCTTTCCTCTTGGGAACAAATGGAAGCATCCTGTCTTTCTTTTGGCCATCCTTCAGACTCCTCCGAGGCAAACATGGAGATTTTTAGAGAATCAATGCTTGAGTATGTTGCCTTCATGGATATGGATGTTCGCACGGCCAGTGCTGCAACACGAAGGATAAATTTGATCTTTTGAGCACAAAGTTGGTACAAGCATTTATGCTTCCGTCGTTCAACGTTTCTCCGAAATTCAAGGCAATGTTGAGGGTCATTCATTCTGAAGTCCTTTCTCTGTTGGTTAGATGTGCCGAATTGAAAGCTAAAAGTACTCAGTACCTTCGTGCTTCTTCTGAAAAAGAATCTTTGCTCCAAGAGATCAACAAGGCCAAGACTGAATTGAGTGAACTCTCTTCTGAAATTAAGGCTAAAGATTCTTTAATGATGACCTTGGCTGCAGAGATGAAGGAGCTTCAAGCAATGATAGATGATTACAAGGCCAGGATGGCTGCTAAAGGGCGTAATACTTCCCAAGGGGTAGAACGGACCAAATCATTAGTTGAGCGTTACCAGCAACTGAAAGTGGATGAAGAGGTTGTGACCGACATAAATACTGCTTCTCAAAGGCAGGATGAGGATTGGGCGAAACTTAGGGAACATATGCGATTTGTTTGGGGTGAACTGTAATTGAGATATTTTGATGTCCTTTTCTTTGTAAATTCATGAACTATTCATCACAGTCACTTTTCAACAGTATTTGCCTGTAATGAACACTTGTTTTGTATGCTCGAATATTAATTGATGTTCCTTTTTTAAATAGTCAACCCCCCAAGTACTTGGATTATTTTTTATGCCAACATTCATGTATATCAATTTCCTCACCCTTCAGATTTTTGGGCCATTTAATGTACGTGGCCTTTCATATCCTGACTCTTCATATTCGTTCCCTTATAAATACGTTTGTGCCTTCAACACTTATCATCCCCATTCATAATTCCTTTTCAAGAATTATCTTGCTGCCATTATCCAGCATCTCGACACTTTTTCCAATCTCACTTTTCCGTGGAAGTGAATCAGTTGATCCATCCTATGTGTCGTCCAACTTGACATGCCTATTGGTATGGGAGATATAGGAAATGTTTCTTGGCCAGCTGCAAAATTCTTCCTATCTATCGATGGTGGGAAGGAACGTTTCTGGGCCTTTTGCTCGCCATTGCAGTAATGCTTTTGGGGATGTGGCTATTCCCAGTCCACAATTTTCACCGTTGCTGCCAAAGGCTTACAATTGTTTATCCTTAGTTGTAACTTATAGGAGATTTCAAATTCTCGTTTATAGGAGACTTTGCACTTTTCATATTCTGTTGATGTAACCAATATTTTCTTAATAAAAAGTTTTATTTGGACGTATTTCGCCCTTTTTATTTTATTTGGTTATCATCGCTCAGTAGAACTTTCATGTTTAAGTTTTTATTTGTTCGTCTTCCCATAAGGAAGGAACATATTTCTTCAAGTATTTGCCATTGATGAACCTCACGTGATTAGTACCATCTAAATCTTCTAAATGGTAAGCTCCATTGGGCAAAACATTTTTCACTTTGTATGGTCCTTCCCAATTTGGTGACCATTTACCGTACTTTGGATCTTTACTATCCAAAGGGAGTATTGTTTTCCAAACTAAATCGCCCAAACTGAAGGACTTGGATATGACATTTTTGTTGTAAAACTTAGTAATTTTCTGTTTCTGGACTTGCAATCTATCCAGAACATCCAACCTTAATTCGTCCAATTCCAACAAATTTTGGACGAGTAACTCTGCGCGTTTGTTGTCGCCCAAGTCGTTTTGTGACCATACTCTCATTGACTGCACGTTGATTTCCACAGGTAGCACTGCATCTTGCCCGTATGTTAGCTGAAAAGGGGTAACTTTAGTGCTTGTGCGTGACGACGTTCCATAGGCCCACAAAGCTTGATTTAAACACTCGTGCCAATCTCTGGCGTTTTCACTTATCATCTTTCTTACGATGTTCTTCAGAATCTTGTTAGATGATTCAGCCTGACCGTTGGAATTTACCAATTTGACCCCAAATTCGCTCAAAAATTCCTTCACTTGATCCCCATTCAAGGAAGTCCCATGATCCACCATCAGGGTTTGTGGGATCTTAAACCTATAGATAATATGATCGCGAATGATCTCTATAACACTTTTCTGGGATATCTCTTTTAGAGGTATTGCCTCTACCCATTTGGTGAAGAAATCTGTTGCCACTATAATGAATGTATGTTGCTTGGACGATGGTGGATAAATCTTCCCTATTAAGTCTATTGCCCAACCTCTAAATAGCCATGGCTTAATGATAGGTGCCATTTCTCTAGCTGGCGCTCTCTGAATTGGCCCATGCTTTTGACATGCCAGACAACTTTTTACATATTGGACACACATTTCCCCCATTTTAGGCCAAAAATATCCATTCCCAATAATTAACTACCTCATCCTTTGACCAGCTTGGTGGGCTTCACAAATTCCTTCATGTATTTCAGCCATAATCACCTTAGCTTCTTGTAAGCTTACACACTTTAACAACACCCCGTCCGGGCGTTTTTTAAGCAATTCACCTTTAATTAATGTGTAATTCAACGATAGTAGCTTTATCTTTCTATTGTTCTTTTTACTTGGTTCTTTCAAGAACTCTTTTACCTTTACCCTCCAATCCATTGCGTCTCCTTCTTGTATGCAATGAATTCCAATCCTATTTGCCCTCCTTTGTATAACGGGCAAAATTGTTCCATATTCACAGGTGGGCTCTACTCCAAGAGTTTTAAGTAACCTGAGGCCGTTTGGGCCAGTTCGTTTGCTATGTCATTATATATTCTATTGACATATTGGAGTTCTACTTGGTCGAACTTTTCCAGTAATTCTTGGGCGACTTCATACTAGCTTATGACAGATTCGCTTTGACATTTAAAATCGCCAGTGAGTTGTAAATCACCAACTGGGAATCGCCTTTAATAATCACGTTTTTTACTTCCATTTCAATTAATAACTCTAGGCCGACAATCAATGCTTCATATTCGACCTGATTATTGGTGCACATTCTATCCAATGTGAAAGCGAATTTATAACAAATTTTTAGAGGATTTATCAAAGCTATTCCTACCCCTACACATTTGAAAGTTTTTGATCCATCAAAATACAGGATTCATGGTTTGAACTCGAATGAGTCTATTTCCAATTTAATTTCTTCAGGAATATTTAATTTCTTCAGGCATATCAAGGCACGGGTGATCGGTCAAGAAATTAGCCAATGCTTGATTTTTTACTGCCTTCTGTGGTACATATTGTATTTCAAATTCGGACAATACCAAAGTCCAAAGACCTATCCTTTGGTGTAAAATAGGGCGAGAAAACATGTACTTCACTAAATTAACTTTAGAAATCAGATAAACTGTTACGGGCCGTAAATAGGCCCGTAACTTAGTACATGTGAAATATAAAGCGAGACATAGTTTCTCGATAGCAGAATAATTACATTTGCATTTCGTCAAACGTTTACTTAAATAATAAATTGCCCTTTCTTCACCAAACTGGTCTTCTTGCACGACCGTCCCAGCTATTGATTCTTGTTCAGCCGATATATACACCTTCATTCGCCGTCCTTGGATAGGTGACACCAACACTGACGGATTTGACAAATACGTCTTTAGGCTATCAAAGGTATTTTGATATTCTTCTTTCCAGACAAGTTTGTCCTGATTTTTCAACTTTAGGATAGGCGAAAAAGCTTTTGTTCGTCCTGCACAATTAGAGATAAATCGCCTTAAAAAATTAACTTGACCTAGAAATCTTTACAATTCTTTTTTGTTGCTGGCGGGTTGGCCTCTAAAATGGCCTTTACTTTATTCTTATCGAGTTTGATTCCTCTTGTTGTACTAGAAAGCCAACAAAATTGCTGGCATTGACACCAAATGCACATTTCAAAGGATTCAATTTCAGCTTATATTGTCTCATTCACTCAAATGAGAATTTCAGTTGTTCGAAGTGATCTTCCTTTTTAACAGATTTGACTACAATGTCATCTACAACACCTCAACAAACTTGCCTATCATATCATGAAAGATTAGATTCATTGCCCTTTGATAAGTCGCCCCTACATTTTTTAGGTCGAAAGGCATAACTACCCATTCGTAACACCCTAAGGCCCTAGGAAATCTAAAGGCAGTTTTGTATATGTCTTCTTCAGCTATATATATATGGTTATACCCTGAATACCCATCCATAAAGGAATACATGACATGTCCGGCAGTGGAATCAACCAAGGAATCTACCGTGGGCATTGGATACTCATCTTTAGGTATCGCTAAGTTCAGATTTCTAAAGTGTATACACACCCTCATTTTACCATTCTTTTTTAATACTGGTACAATATTAGATAACCATTCAACATATCTAGCTGTTCTGATGAAACCTGCTTTTAATAATCGCTCAATTTCTTTCTTAATTTCAGGTAACACGTTAGGAGCAAAACGTTTAGGAGGCTGTGTATGGGGCTTAAAATTTGGTTTAGTTGGCAGTCTATGTTCCACTAAATTTTTATCTAAACCAGGTATATGTTCATACTCCCAAGCAAAACAGTCTTTATATTCTTTAAATAAAGAGATTAATACTGTACTAACCTCTTGACTAAGCATCTGGCTGATAAATATTGGGTGATCTTCTCCTACGTCACCAATGTTTACTTTGACCAAAGGGTCTTGTGCTTGAGCGTTTCCAGGCTTGTGGATCCTCATTACTTCATCGTCCATGTCCCTTACAGGTACTTCGTTCTTCTAGGCAATCTACCTTGTTGACTTCCTGGTCAACACTTTGTTCTAATTTGAATACTGCTAATTTGTCCCCCAGCGTTTTCAATGCTACCTCTTTTTTGATCTTCTCCTGACATTCTTTATTGAAAGCCACTAATCTGGTTTTAACGGCCTGGATCTCGACCACATGCTCTTTGGTTGCCAATTCATCAATATTCTTTGATTGTCCTTTTGCCAATCACTGGCTCTTCTAGGGCCACTATGTTTGGCCTCATTTGGTTGAACATTTCAGCGAGTGCTTCTACCAAAAATGGTTCTTTACTCTGTGTGACGACTTGAGTTTCTTCTCCATCTTGGATTATCCTGACAGGTCCGTAGTTTCCTTCGTACATGAACCTTTTCACTGAGTTAGCTTCTGCAACAAAAGGCCTATGATCTGCCTGTACCACCTCTGCTTTACCTTGGTCATTCCAAAAAACCAAGCATTGATGGAGCGATGATGGTATACAGTGACTTCCATGAATCGAATCTCTCCCTAGCAGTATATTGTAACTATTAGGACCATCAATGACAAAGAAGATAGTCGTTCTAGTAGTTGTACCCACAGTTATATCTAGTGGCATTACTCCCTTGGCCGAAGTGGCTCCCCCATTGAAGCTTGTGAGAATGACTTCCGTTGGGATCATGTCCTCCTCTGTTTTCGCGAACTTCCTCATCATTCTTAATGTGATAGTATTTATGGCGGCCCCATTATCAATAAGCACTTTCACCACAGGTATGCCATTGACCAAAGCCTTCACATAAAGTGGCCTTAAATGGTTGGTTAATTTTGTAGTGGGCTTTTTGAAGACGACCTTTTCTGCTGCATCAATTTCCACCTCCTGTTTGTCCCTTGTCAACTTATCCCCTTGTGATAAATCAATTTGCAATACCTCGGGCTGAGTACTTGTCTGTGGGGCACTACATTCATTCTCTAATATTTCTCCAACAGCTACCCAGCCTGTTGGGGGAGGCAGTATCATTGGAGGAGATCCGTATTTCTCAGAACGAGGTACCCTTTTCTTTCTCTTAGGAGTCCCATATAGTACGTAGAAATCGAAAGAACGCCTAGATGGTTCTCCCAACAAATCTACTTCACGAACTCCTTCCCGATGCAATTGTTTCAGCAAGGTGTTACGCGATACTCCTCTCTTTCTCCTTTCTTCTTCTAGATCAATTTCTTCCTCAATATCAGTCATACTATCATCCTTTTCGCCTTATATTTCTTGGGACGTCTGACCACCTTCGCATTCCAACACACATGCTTCTTCTTCATCTCCTCCTTCTTCCTCCTTATTCTTGAATTCATTGGCCAACAGATAATTATTAGTTATGACGGGAGGTAAGGTGCCAAACTGGATTGTAAGAGGTGGTTCTCGAACTTCTTCATCTCTTTTGCTTCAATCAAACTTCGACCTCCCAGAAGAACTTTCTGGCATTTCTCCCATTGATTTTCCAGTACCAGTCTCTTCACTATCTTCGAGAGCATTTTGATTAACTATTTCCAGTACTCTTAGTGCTTTAGGACGTGGCATTTTTTGTTGCTGCCTCATCATTCGTCCATAATTTCGTTGAAATCGTCTTTGCTAAGTCCTGGTCATGTCATTAAATGGAACAGCACGTCTCGCATTATATTGATATGAATGCCATACATTAGGTTGGCGAGGCTGTGATCTGAACGATCTTTCATGCCTTGCTGGCCTGAACTGCCTTTCCAAAGGCGGTCCTTTATAAAACAACGTGTCTTGCCTCCTGTTTGGAATAAACTCAGGGGGATGATGACTCTGCCATACTTCCGGCTTCCCAGTGCTTGCTTTCATTTCTCCTTTACATCTGACACACAAGACTTCTTCGTTCTTCATGAGTTCTTTTCCCCTAATACGTTAGAACACGCTGGCATGTTTCTCAGGGTCTTCCTCATCATCAATGACTAACTTGAACCTTGGCAACTTATTTTTGAGATTGGTCGTCACCATATTCACTTCAAGTGGTTGTGGGAAAGGATTTTCATCCACTGCCATTTTCCTTTTGTCTTCGAATGTGATTCGTCCTGACTCAATAGCGTCCTGTAAAACATGACGGAAAACCAAGCAATAATTAGTCATATGTGATCATGCATTATGCCATTTACAATATTTTTTATCCTTAATTTGCTCAGGGCTTGACAACTTATGTTTATCACTCAGTTTTATCTGCTCATCCTTATACAATTTATCGAATATAAGGTCAGCTTTTGTCACGTCGAACGAGAACGTTCTGCTCTTTTTGTTTTCTCCTTTTACAGGTTCATCTCAGGCTACATCCCTAGGCTTAGCCATTATGGGACAAGTATATGCATCCCCCTTGGTCAATTCAGCCAAACATATTTCAGTTTGATCATAAAATTCATCATTCATGGCATGAACAACAAAGTGTGGGTCTTTGTAATAAATCCCTTTGCTAGAATTTTTTACTTGCTTTTCTTCTCTTACCAAATGTTCGTACCTAATCACGTTCGCACTAAGTTGGAATAGGTCAGGGAATTCCCTATCCTGGAACTTTTTCTTTAAATCAAAACTCAAACAGGTTTGAGCGATTTTGACAAATTCTTTTTCAGGCAGGGGTACAAAGCATTTACTCCTAACTGTTTGAACCTTTGAAGGAAACCTTCTGCCCATTCATTTGACATTTGACGTAAGTTCGCCAAATCGGCCAGTGTAACTTCGGATTCTGTTTTATAAAACTAAGCATGGAACAACTGTTCCATTTGTTGCCATGTCTGAACGGAATTTGTTGGCAAGTTAATAAACCATGAAAAGGCTACTCCTGTTAATGAACTAGGGAATAGTCTCATTTTATGGTAGTCGGTCACCTCAACACTCTGTAACGTGAATCGTCCTATATGTTCCAGAGTGGATACTTCTCCTAAACCAGTGAACAATGAGAATTCGGGCACTTTATACCCTCTAGACCATGGATTCGCTTGATCTACCCAATCAGGATATGGTTTAGTGTAGGTCGGCCTAATAATAGGACGTACGCCAACAACCATTTGATCTTGTACTATTTCTGCAATTTGATTACTCAGTAAAGCATTTGGATCATATGGGACTCCTATGGGTTGGTTCACTTGTTGGTTTACTTAAGGTGGCCTGAAATTTGGTCCTTGATTGGCAGGGAAAGTGCCATTGTTCAGACTATTATACCTATTATATTGAGTATTTACTCCCTCATTAACACGAGGTACATCATGTCCACCATTCAGGATATTATCCCTTACGTTTGGATTACCCCTCAGGTTGGTAGTCACATTATCACCATTCAAATTTGGCGCTCCATTAACCCCTTGATTTGAGGTGGAAGGGCCAAAAATGTTTCTAGACCTGGAACTGGGTTCAAGCCAGGGGAATTGTGTGGTGAAACATGTCCCATAATCGCCCTGGTCTGGAAATGACTTCCTACAGTTGGTTGACATACTTGGCCTACAATTTACTCATAAGATCATTTAATGCACTTAATTGTTTGGCCATATTATCATAGTGAATATTTCCACTTTAGGTAAATTTTTTCATATTATGGACGTTTCGTAACTTTACCTGTTCAACGACATCTTGTGTGAGTTCTCCAAGCAATGCACGCATGGTTCGAGGACTCAACTCTGTCATTGGCTCATAACGACTGTGACTGCTTGGAGTCTGTCCTTCTGTCTGAGGAGAATGTTGCTGCTCCTCATATTGCTCAATTACAGACTGGACTACTCCGTGACTTGCTGGTACTTTATCCGAACTCTTATGAGGCATAATGTTTTCCTTTTGCATCTTCAAACACCAAGTGTCCCACTGGCGTGCCAAATTGTTTCGCGGGTTTTTGCTCGCAAACAACTAAAAAGGGATCAGACGATTGTGCAAGGGACAAATCTCTTGAAACAAAGTCCCAAAAAGGGGTGTTTATTGAATATGAATATTACAGTTTGGACACGAACAAGATGCCTCCAAGGGGCGCAAGCACACAAGTACAAGGGAATTGAAGTAATTAAAAGTTAATCTAAGAAAAGTAAATTACATGTTCTCTGTTTGAGAGTGAATTTCGTCGGGCTGCCTTCGTTGTCTTTCTCTTTCTTTTATACGGCTTGAGCAGTTTTGATTGTTTAGAAACTGCTTGTAATTACCCATTTCTTTCATCATGGTCGATTGACCAATAATTACCGTGTGCAACTCCTATCATCATGTCCTCTTCATAACCGCTTGCCATCAACTCTCTCAAATCATGGGGCGTAACTGTGATGTGCTCAAACTGTCTTAGATCGTGACTTTGGATAACAATATGCTTTAGTCATTGCTGGGACTTTGGGCGACTCGACATTTTTGGGCGACAATTGATCTTCTGTCCTGGGCGATTATAGGATGTTTTATTCGCTCAATATCTGGGCATTCTGCAGGCTTGGGCGACGACGTACCTTTATTTTTGGGTTTTCATCATATTTAATGACATTTCTGGTTGGGCTTTTACCCTGATCTCTCTAGATAGGCTTCTTCTCTTAGACCATTTTCTTTCTTGGGCCATTTGATTTGAGCTGACTATTTTGTGTGTCAACACTAATTATATTTTGTTTTCTTTGCCCACGTGGACTATTCTTAATTTTATTCATATAGATTTTCCAACAACACCACAATGACAATGTAATGAAGACGCCTACACCAGATGTTCATAGCTTTGACAAGTTGATTCACACGGAGACACGAGCACAAGATGCGTCACCTGTAGCTATCCCTGTACTTCTAAACGACGTTCTAATGTAATTTCTTATACTTACCCTTGACTCATGAACTAAAACTATTCGTGCAAGCAAAATGCAAGAAAAATCCAAATACTGAAAAAAGTATTTATAATGTCAAAGTTGCAATAATTAATATATAGCGACATCTTATTTTAAATTATAAGCAAAAATAAAATGTTTACAATAATCAATTATTCAAATCATGTTTGTGTTAGAAGACTCGATTTTCCTTAATTTTTCACAATAAGATGAAAAACGAATTTATAAAATTACTTTTGAATTTATTAGGAATAACTCAATTTTGCTTTATTCTTTGGTACAGTTAGAAAATCTTGAAATTTCTCCATTGATGCAAATTCGTTACCAGTTACCACCCACTGCACTTAATTTTAGTGCAATCCTAGCCATTAAATTCCTGACAATCTATAAAAGGGAAAATCATTACCGTATATAACGATTCTTTCACCCATAAATACGGTAGAGCCAAAAGAACGAAAAAAATTTCGCTTCTACTCTCCAACTCGTTATTTGAGTAATAACTTGATATCTAACCTTTTAAGTAGAAAATTAATAGTTAGTTACACAATATTCTCAATATGAAACATTTAAATTTATATAAAATTATCCTGTAAACCTCACATATACAAGTTTGTTGAGCTATATTTTGTTTCCGAACTTGAATCGATGCTTAAATATCTCAAATAAGTTATGTTTAGTAATGAATAATGATATATAATCCTTATTTGACGGTAATTAAAATAAAAATTTTAATAGATTTTGATAGAAATTAATGAAATGAGTGGTCGAAAAGTTGTGAGATCCATAAAATATTTGATTAAAATTAGTTGTTGACTTTAACTTAAATTAAAATTAGATTTTAAATCCTAACAAATACGGACATAACATTATTTATACTTAGCATCAATTTAGGCGGTATTGGACCTACACATTTATTTATCATCAATTTTAGATTTGTGACCTCGAAATAATCTGTAACCTACAGAATTTTTAATCTGTGACCGATAAAAAAAATGTGACCTATAAATTTTTTGATAAGCTATGACCTAAAATTATTTTTAACTAATTAACAAGATATTTGTGACCAAATTGCACAATTAAATATTTAATTAATTAATAAAAAGTAAAAATTTGATTTTTGTAATTTCAAAACTTTAGCACCTGATTTTTGCAAGCGTCAAAGTTAATACCTGATCTATGAACTTTTCTATTTTAATTACGTGTAGGGTACATTGACATTGAATTGTGCTACTGGACTTGGGTTATTGGGGTAAAGTTTAGTTAATATTAATTGGGCCAGAATTTTGGAAAGTCCAAAAAAAATTGCCCAATTAATTTTGAGAAATAAAAATGGAAAGCCCATTTGTTCAATTTTTTTTTTTTTTTTTAACGGGTAATCGGTTCGGTTCGGTTCACCATAAATAAATACCATACCCGCCTCTAAATAAAGCGGTTCGTTAAAATCAAAACCATAATCGCCCCATTGCACCATCGGTTCGGTTTTTTTTTGCCACATTCGATTCGGTTAACCGCAGTTTTCGATTTTCACAGTTCGAATTGCCATCCCTACTTCGATGCATCATACATACTAATAACTCACCTCTCTTCAAATTCTTTTGGTCACATGAAATGCAGAGTAAAGATGTTACAATCGCTACTTTCTAAAAAGTGATTGTCCATGCTCTTCAAACACTTTATATCTATATTTTATGAAAGAAAAAATACAAAAAATTACCTCATAAAACTAATTTCATTTTACTAATCTAATTCAAAGCACATGTTTATCGTCAATCCTTAACATTTAAGATGCTAAAATTACCTTCAAAATAACACAACTCGTGCATTGAATGGGCACAAAACTAATTTAGTAGGACATATAGCGCACTAAATAGTTATCATCAACATGTTTCCTTTTTATGAAGGAATAACAGTATTAATGGAAGACGAATAAATCATAAAAATATTCACAAGTGAAATATACCACATCGTTCCAACATAAACATTAGCAATGACCTATTTTACATACTCTGAAGATGCTAGGGTTGTATTTTCCAATTTCCATAGAGATTCCATGATCTTAAGAGTTCACTAGAGGTGTAAAAGTGGTTGAGCTAGGTTGAATCGACACACCTATAACCAGAACAATCTCAAGCCCGAAGTGTTTTTGAATTGACCGGTTTAAAGATTAGACTGTCTTCCAAATATGAGGATAGTATCTGTATGAGAACATACCGATATTCTCGACCAACCCCCCTCACCCCCCGCATACAATTTAATACGATTTAAATTAAGAAAGCAATAAATGTTGTGTGAATGGTGAGAGATTTAGTTAAAAAATAATGTAGAAGAGAAATAAATGTTTATAATTAGAAGTGTATTCTTCAAAAAAATATATTTGAATTAATAGTTCTTGATATACTGTATTTTTCTTTACCTTATTTTGTGCGTCCATTTTGTGTGCATGTGTTTTTATTTTTTAAAATAAAAATAAAATAAAAAAAGAAAGGAGGGCTATTTCTTATATATGTCACATGGTATAAATTTCAGATTGGTCTATGTGCATTGGGATGAAATTGAATTATCTAATCAGTGTTGTGTTCTCATTATGCCTTATGCTGAATTGTAATCAGATAGCACACTTTAGGAACATCTTAATTGGTTATATTTTGCCCCACTACTGATTGGGGGCTCATCTTTAAAGTGACATGTATTTAATTGTGGACCCATGATCATTATCTCTCTCTCTGCACTATAATATATTGTTGTGTAAACATGCAAGTTCCTAGGAAGAGATGGCTACCACCATAGGTGTAAATGCATCATCGATAAGGATCATAAGTCATGAGAGAAGAGTTTATTCCTATGGATGTGTGAAAATAATTACATGAACTAAAAAGACTGTGCTTTAAAAAGAAAAGAATCAACACAATAAGCATTCAAAAGATTATTGAAAAATATACATTTAAGCTCATGCACGACATACACGTAATTTTCTATTTATAGAGATAATATCAAATGATGGCTAATTTGATATACATCTAAGTACTTGTTGACTCACATATTTCAACTTGGGTTAGGGTACGGGTTATGATTGATTGATCTAGATTATTTTGTGACACACTCATATCATAACTTGAACATTTAATTGAATCTAATTATGTGGAGGCATTTGATTGGAAAATTGATGATTATCATGATGATTTTGGACTGATTGTGATTATCATGATGATTTTGTAAATTAATGTTATTTTTATTTTGGATTTTCACTTATTTTGTTATTCACATGAGTGGGCTTTTCGTAGATTTTATTATCAACACTCCAAACCAGACAGCAAAATCTAGTATCAACTACAAAAGGAAAAATTGAGCACAAGTTTTAGAAACAAAGGATGTGTTTGACACCCATTTTGGTGAAGAATAAATTCTGGAATAGTGATTGATGGGAAGAATGTGTGGATGAAAAGTAAGAAATTTTTTTGGATTTATGTGTAATATTATTTTATTGATAAGATGTGTGGTTGAAATGAAGAAAGAGAAAAAAATGAGAAAGAGAATGGATGTCAAACGGGGGCAAAATTTAGGTCGAATATGAAGGGTCGATCTAGCTTTATTTTGTGTTAAAAATTTAGAAATCATGTCTAGCAATAAAAGATGAAAACTGGAATAATTAAGGGCAGTGGGGGCAGTTACTTCATAATAGATCTAAATCAATTTTGGAATGAATTGGGGCAGGAAGTGGTCAATCGCTCTGGCATATCGACCACTACTTTTGCTTTTTGTATAACTGCCAGACACACGTCCTCATTGTGCAGTTGCTTCACGTATAATTAACTCAAACAATTTTTTTTCCTTATTTTAACTCGCACAATTAGGGTTCCACTTCACTATGTCTTCTACAATCTTTCTTGAACTTGCCTATTGCATTTGATCTAGAATTGTGGCTTCAAGTAATTGTTGCAGAATACAAATGGTAAGGACTAAAACCCCAGAGGAAGGAAGATCAAGGTGAATTTTCAAGCAGTGTTGCTACTACTGGCATCCCTCCCTCCATTGAAAGGGTTACAGTCGTTGCGCCGTTGATAAATATATGAAGAGGTACGCACAATCAAGCTACCTCCTGTTGAGACAAACATTCCACTAATGCTGCATGAACTAGTGGTGACCTATCATTGGGTATTGTGTACGACTAGCCACAAGTGGAAGCCTCTGAACCATGGTCATCTAAGTTGCTCACACCCCCAACCAAGGTTCATCCCACTATGAGGTCCAATGGACCTATGTCCTACCAAAGTACAA
The DNA here is from genome assembly GCA_035079005.1 of Fraxinus americana. NCBI lineage: Eukaryota > Viridiplantae > Streptophyta > Magnoliopsida > Lamiales > Oleaceae > Fraxinus > Fraxinus americana. Next base: position 25,529,253 of record CM068720.1, read on the forward strand.
AGGTTATGGTGGGTAAGTACAAATCCGATGAATCTGAGGATCCTGGTTCTAAGGCAGACAATACTAAGGAGGAAATTGACAAATATAATGGCTCGGGGACTAGCGATGAACAATCAGAACACCCACTTGCTAGGACAGACAGTATTGCCCTGTAAAAACCAACACTTAACTGTACTCTTCTAGAATGGAAGATATCGAATAAGGAACTCAAAAATAATTTGGAAATTCTTGCTTAGAACCTCAAGCCTTTTTTAGTAGTCTCGAAATTACTGGCTACACAAATGTTTAGGCACCAGAAAACTAAATGACTGTAGACTGAAATCGCGTGAGACTAACAACAATTTTATCTCTCTCACTGTATGGGCGTCAACCAGGACAATTCGGATGCCAGGTCCGCGCTCCCGGGTCTTATATGGAATTGATGTTTGTTCACTGTTGGAATACACTGACCAATGCAGACACAATGTCTCAGTTAAACATGCTTCAATGCATAACATAAAGAGTCCTATTAGCTCATTCAGCCGATGACAGATCCATAATATCAATCCCAGAAATGAAGCATTCTCCAAAAACATTAACAGAGTTCTACTGGCTCCAAAATACATAGCATAACAGAGTTATAATAGCCCATTCATTAATGACAAAGTTCGAAACCCTTAATCAGCATGTAATCAAACATTCTAGCATAAAGAAAACATGATCAGATTCAATATTAACATCATTTACAGATCATACAGAAACAGCAGAAATGGACAGGAAACTTAAGGTATAAGAGAAGACAGCAACTTCCCTGTTTTGCCGTGTTTCTTCTTCTCCAGTGGTTGTCCTTTCCTTCCTCAGTGGCTGAATCTTCTAGGCTCAGGAATAGTCTTCCACGCCCACAAAACCGCCATCCAGAGAGAGGTAAGAACCAACCAAGAAACACCCTTCAACCTTGGCTTGGGTTATTGACCAACCGGTCTACCAAATCAGCCAAGAAGAATGCCGAAAAATCTGTCCCAAAGCCTCAGAGAAACACACCCCCTTAGCTACTATTTCAGGCCTAAGATTACACCGGAGTTTCTTCCATTTATGGACTAAAATGGTCAATTTCAGGGCACACACGAAGGGGAAGAAGAACTGAGCAGAATCGTGCCAGAGAAGAAAGAAGAGAGATTGTATCTTCCAGAAGCCAAAGAATCTACGTGATATAGATTCAAAAATCAGAAAATATCTCACCCACTTCAATCTCAACCGTAGGTTGAATCAAGGGCCACAAATGATTCAAGGAAAAAACACACAAATCGGGTTTATAGCATAGGCCCAAAGGTGTCAAAGAGAACCACCAAACAAGCCCAATAAGCCCACAAACTTCACCTTGGTTCTCGTAACACACTCACTCTTTCGGTTGTGAGTTTGCACAAGGAAGGATTGTTCTTCATCATCGCCTACTACCTGCAAGGAAAACATATGCAGCAAAGATAAGCATAATTTAAATTTTCCTACAGGTAGAATTTTAGTTCCCAAATCAGAGGGATTCCTATCAGTGTGAATCTTAACAAGTTCGACTTCACATTGAGAAAGCTTCTCACGTATAAAATGATACTTCACCTAAATATGTTTGGATCTCTCATGATAAACAGGGTTCTTACTAAGTGACAACGCACTCTGACTATTCGTAAACATAATAGGTGTATCATGCATGAAGTTCAATTCTTTTAAGATTCCCTTTAACCAAATACATTCTTAACCGCCTCGGTTATGGCAACATATTCAGCTAGACAGAGTCACTAAAGGTTGCAGTTGAGATTTCCATGTTATGCAGTTATCACCTAGGGTAAAGAAGTATGCTGTAATTGATTTCCTACTGTCTTTATCACCAGCAAAGTCAACATCAACGTAGCCCTTAGGAGTCAACTCCTCAGATCTTTTCTCATACACTAAGTCTAGATTTAAAGTCCCAACCAAATACCTTAATAACCATTTTATACCCACCCAGTGCGGCTTACCAGGGTTGGATATAAATCTACTTAGGAGACTGATGGAAAATGCAAGATCAGGTCTGGTAGTAATCATAGAAAACATAACCGAACCTATGGCATTAGCATACGGAATATTTTCCATCTCTTTCAATTCAGACTCGGATTTAGGTGAATGATCACGTGAAAAATTCATATGACTAGCAAGAGGCACATTAACAATTTTACTGTCTTTCATTCCAAATTTTGTTACAATTTTGTTCAAGTACGCTTCTTGTGAAATTGTTAACATATTCTTAGCCCTATCCCTTGTTATCACCATCCCTAGAATTTTTCTAGCATTTCCTAAATCCTTCATGTCAAATTTCGATTTTAAAAGATCTTTCAGTTCATTAATTTGAGCCTTGCTAGATCCAGCTAATAGCATATCATTGATAAAAAGCAATAATAGACTTCACAACCGCTCTTTATGTCATTAAAATACAAGCAAGCATCAAATTCACTTCTCTTAAACCCTATCTTCAGTACAAAGGCATCAAACCGCTGTACCATTGTCTTGGGCTCTGTTTCAGCCCGTACAAAGATTTCTCCAACTTGCACACATACTCAGACTTGCCTCTAGCTACAAACCCTTGTGGTTGGCTCATGAAGATATCCTCTTCCAATTCTCTGTGTAAAAATGCAGTTTTTACATCGAGTTGTTCAAGTTCCCAATTGAAGTGAACAACAAGAGCCAACATGAGTCTGATCGTCTTGTACTTAACCATGGGTGAAAATATCTCATTATAGTCCATACCCTCTCTTTGAGTATAACCCTTAGCAATTGATCTCGCCTTAAACCTCACAGGATTATTAGTGTCTAAACCTTCCTTCAACTTGTAAATCCACTTACATGGAACTAATTTCTTATCTTTAGGTTTCTTAACAAGTTTCCAGGTTTTGTTATCACTCAAAGATTTCATTTTCTCCTACATCGCTTTTATCCAATTTTCCGCATATTTTCCATTAATAGCTTCTTCATAATTGGTAGGTTCTATCTGTTCAAAGACTTGACCTGAAACTAATGCAAACTCAGTCAAACTTAGGGATTCATACCTAGGGTTAGGCCTAATCTGCCGTCTCGTCCTGTCCCTAGTGAGTTGATAATCTTGATTAGGTGGCTGATCATTAAAATGTTCAATTTCAACTGGTTCAATGTTATCTTGAAGTTTACTCACCTCTTCAGGTTCAGTTTCAGTTTCTGGTTCTTGATGTGTAGGGTCATTACCATCATTCCCAGGTATAGGTGAATCAAGCTTAGTAAGCTTCACCTCAGTCTGAACACTCCTCTCAGTTTCAGATTTGTTAGCTTAATCAGTTTTCTGTTTTAGACATGGCATTTCAAATTCATTAAAGACTACATTCCTGTTGTTAATAATCTTAATGCCTTGAACCCCTAAAACCCACAACCTATAGCCCTTCATACCCTCGGGATACCCTAACATCACACACTTGACCGCCCTCGGGTCAAGTTTCCCTTCAGATTGATGTGCATATGCCGCACAACCAAACACTCTCAAGTGTTCCAGATTTGGAGGCTCCCCCGTCCACAACTCCTGTGGGGTCTTAAACCCTATACTGCTGGACGATGACCTATTAATCAGATAAACTGCAGTACTTGTAGCTTCAGCCTAAAACCCTTTGGGAAGGCCCGAACTAATCAACATACACCTAACTTTGTTCATTATGGTCCTGTTCATTCTCTCAGCGACCCCATTCTGTTCAGGTGTGTATTTAATCGTTCTGTGTCTTGTTATCCCTTTCTGCTTACATAAGTTGTCAAATTCGAAATTACAGAATTCAAGCCCATTATCAGTTCTCAATGTTTTAAGTTTCTTTTCTAACTAATTCTTAATAGACTTCAACCAAATTCTGAATTTCCCAAAAGTTTCCGACTTAGCCATCAGAGGATAAATCCAAACTTTTCTTGAGTAATCATCCACTAAGGACGAGAAGTACTTACTTCCACCAAGTGTGGAATCTTCTCCGGACCCCATAAATCAGCATGAATATAGTCCAATGGACTGCTGGTCCTATGAGAGCTAGCTTCAAAGCTCACCTTACCCAAAACACAAGTTTCACAAAAATCCATGGTTTCAATATCATCTTTTCCAAGCAATTTTTGATTACTTAAAGATTTTAGCCCCTTAAAATCAATATGACCCATTCTGTTATGCCAAAGTTCCGTTTTATCTTTACTGACTCTAAGAAGACTCGAATCAGGTATAGTTTCAGTTTTACCCTCTAGATAGTACAGCCCATTCCTCTTGGGTCCTTTGATAACTATCAGAGATCCTTTAAAGATTTTCAAAACATTATTCCCAAATTTAAAAGTAAATCTCTCATCTTCAAGAGTACCTAAGGAAATGAGGTTCCTCTTTAAATTAGGCACATATCTAACCTTCTCGAGTTGCCCGACAACCCCATCGTACATCCTGATGGCTATGTCACCAACTCCAACAACATTCTGAGAATTGTTGTCTCCCATGTATACTTTTCTAGGCTCAATCTCTCTATAGTTATAGAACTAAGACCTTTCAGGGTACATGTGAAAGGTGCACCCCGTGTCTAGGATCCAATTGTCATCAAATTCCCCCTCAGACACATTCAGGACATGTAGACTATCAAATTCAGAAACAACAGCAGTGTTGTTTTGATCAGTGTTATTCAAGTCTTTCTGTTTCTTCTTCCAATCAAAGCAGTCTTTCTTGAAATGCCATAACTTTCCATAGTTATAGCATTTCTTACAACTTTTGTCTTTTGATTTTGATCTCATCTTAGACTTTCTTCTTCCCTTTTTGTTATGGAAGTTAAATTCTTTCCTTTCAGTTCTTCCCCTAACAAATAAGGTTTCTTCTCTCACATTTGTTTTGTTCTCTCTCTTTAGTTCTAGATCTCTCGATTTCAACGCATCTACCATTATAACCTGCATAAGAGTATCCCCGTCATATTTTATTGCGTTTCTGATTTCTTTATATGATTTGGGCAATGAATTTAACAATATGACCGCTAAATCCTCATCATCGAACTTCTTATCCTTATGAGCCAAACTCTTAACGATTATGCTATAATTGCTCAAATTTCCCTTTACATCCTTCCCCGGGTCCATCTTAAAACTAAACAGCTTTTCTAACAGATAGATCTTGTTAGGTAAAGTCTTAGTCAAGAATAACACATCTAAGGTAGTACATAATGTCCTAGCATCTTTAGCATGATCATCTTGTCTAACAATGTTATCAGATAAATGCAAGATTATGGAACTATATGCAATTTCATTCATTCTTTTATTTCATCTGGTTTAGCTTTTAACTCATCAGAAAAATTCGAAGGATTATCGAGAGCTTTAGCAACTCTCTGTTGGACCAAAATGACCCTCATTTTCTGTTTCCAAATTGAGTAGTCCCCATTTCCATCGAATTGAGATAATTCAACCCTCGAACCCATTCCAAATTCTGTAAAAGGGTGGCCTGTACTCATGGACAGAACAGAAAAGGTTTTGAAAAAATCTTTTCCAGATGATCAACACACAATATGAATACAGAGTTAAAATCGATGTCCAGAAATGAAATACAACAACGAATCAATTCGATCACTTAGACTTTGATGTGATGTGTGTGCCGGTGTGATTCAAATTTAGGCAATGCACATGTATATAATGCAGATAAACGTGTTTTTCAAGTTACAAATTAATAACAAGAATTTAGTAACCAAGCAATCGTGCATAAAATGGTAAAGGTACCAAATTTAACCTATCAGAGAGCTTGGAATAATCTTACCAAACTACTGTTGAAAAACAGTAACAATATACCACCAACCCTCGAGGTCAAACAAGCCAGCCAGTTTCCAGAATCACTAGCCACCAATCAGTCAAAAACATACACAACATAAATTCACAATAATCAGTATCGAATTAAAACACAAGATGCCACGAAAAACAATGAACCCTAAATTTTATGAAGGATGCAGTCAAAACCTTAGATCGAAAAATCTAGCTCTGATACCAGATGTTGGGAATACATTGACCAATGCAGACACAATGTCTCAGTTAAACATGCTCCAATGCATAACATAAAGAGTTCTATTAGCTCATTCAGCCGATGACAGATCCATAATATCAATCCCAGAAATGAAGCATTCTCCAAAAACATTAACAGAGTTCTACTGGCTCCAAAATACATAGCATAACAGAGTTATAATAGCCCATTCATTAATGACAAAGTTCGAAACCCTTAATCAGCATGTAATCAAACATTCTAGCATAAAGAAAACATGACCAGATTCAATATTAACATCATTTACAGATCATACAGAAACTGAAGAAATGGACAGGAAACTTAAGGTATAAGAGAAGACAACAACTTCCCTGTTTTGCCGTGTTTCTTCTTCTCCAATGGCTGTCCTTCCCTTCCTCAGTGGCTGAATCTTCTAGGCTCAGGAACAGCCTTCCACACCCATAAAACTGCTGTCCAGAGAGAGGTAAGAACCAACCAAGAAATACCCTTCAACCTTGGCTTGGGTCATCGACCAACCGGTCTACCAAATCAGCCAAGAAGAATGCCGAAAAATATGTCCCAAAGCCTCAGAGAAACACACCCCCTTAGCCACTATTTCAGGCCTAAGATTACATCGGAGTTTCTTCAGTTTATGGACTAAAATGGTCGATTTTAGGGCACACGCGAAGGGGAAGAAGAACTGAGCAGAATTGTGCCAGAGAAGAAAGACGAGAGATTGTATCTTCCAGAAGCCAAAGAACCCACGTGATATAGACTCAAAAATCAGAAAATATCTCACCCATTTCAATCTCAACAGTAGATTGAATCAAGGGCCACAAATGATTCAAGGAAAAAACACACAAACCGGGTTTATAGCATAGGCCCAAAGGTGTTAAAGAGAACCACCAAACAAGCCCAATAAGCCCACATTCTCTATATCATGTTCTATCTAGAAAACTATTTTGGGCTTTATTCATTTGTAGTCCTTGAACTTTCGTCACTAGCGAAATTAAGTGTAGGAGGTTTTATGAAGCTAACTAAGGGAACTTAAGAAGTCTAGATGCTTTATGAACCAAAGGACCATATACGAGCTATATAATTTAAGCTCTAGTAATTAAACCATAGTGAAGCCAAACCAAGACCATACAATATGTTAAAATGTGAACCAAATTCATTTGGCATTGATGAATTGGTTGAAAAAGATCTTGAAGAGGTCAAAATATGGATCAATGGAGTTTTAGACAGAGACTGGGCAATCAAGGGCCAATATTCAGGCTTCTAGGAGCCATTAGGGTTGTATAAATAGATTTAGAACATAGATTCAAAACCTGAGCTCTATGACTGAGTACTGCCTATCGCTTGCTGTCTGTGAGCTTTGGCACATGAGTGCCTCACGCTAGGCGCGAGGTTGTTTCTCAAGCACTGGTGTTCTAGCCCACAATGTGTTTGTCGATTTGACGAATTTTAAGATACTCTTACATTTAAAACCCAATAATTAGGGCTTGAAATGTATTCTATATGTATTTGGCTCTTTATTTTGATAGAAAATAAGTTAGAATCACAAAATCATTATCTTCTTTCATCATACTCTACCAGTAGTGTTTTCACATAAAATTTTGTCTTTAAAATTTTTTACTTTCTATTTCCATATAACTCTTTTTCTTAAATCCAACAAGTGATGTCAAAGCAAAATTGGTATCCCTTTATTTCTAAAACGTGGTATTAAAGTTGGTTTGATCAACTCAATTTAATATATATTTCTGTGATGACAATTATGAAGTATGATATTCTTCTTTGGGACCGCAACACCAAATTTTCGTTATGACAGGTAAAGATGCGGGCAGAGCTACCTCAAATGAATTTAGATAATGCCTTGTTAGATTAGAGGAAATGTGATCAACTTAGATGTTAGAGGAAAAACAAGTAGGGATCGAAGTCATTATCTCAAATTTATGTTCATATTTCAAATCACATTCTTCATGATAAGGAGAAAAATCACTACAACAAAATTGCAATTTTGCGACATACAAAAAGTTCTCGCAATAAGTGACTTAATGCAACATATTTTAAAGTTTATCGCAAAGATTGTGATGAAAAAAATAAGTACCAAATAATATAAGGTGACGTAAAAAGTTGTCGTGAAATGTGAGAAGTTGCGACAAATTATAAAGAACGTCGCCAAAAAGATGAGGGAAGTAAGGCACTAAAATATTTTTGGTGGGAAACTTATGGCGACAAACTTTTATTTCTTGCAACAAATTGCTTGTGATGCAATTGGGTCTATTTTTTGCGATAAAAACTATTTGTTGCTAAAAATTCTATAGTTGGAGGAAAAAATCGCTACAGAAAAACAATTTTTTGCAACAGACAAAAAATGTTGCATTATGTTTTTTTCGATGCTCACCCATATATTGTAAGATCTAATATTGTCGTAGATTAGAAGGAATCCAATTACAAGCTTGTCAGTCTTCTCTCAAAATACTAGACTATTAGGTCATGTAGAATCGAAGTTACTTTCGAAAAAGGAAATTAATAGAGCTCAATGGTCTATCTTTGCAACAATGAATATTTTTTGCTAAAATTCTAGAGATGGAGGAAAAAAAATCACAAAATGACAAAAAAAAAATTCCAACGAACAAAAAATATTGTCATAGGTCTTTCACAAAGCTAATCCATATGTTGCGAACTCTCATGTTATCGTAGAAGTTATTTAAGGTACATCAAAATTATATCACCCATTACAAACTACACTAATAAAAGTATAAAAAAAAGTTGAAGGACTAAAATGGAACTTACAAAATTTTTGGAGATTAGTTTGAAAACTTCCAGAACTTGAAGAGAACTGATTTTTGGATGAATATGGAGATTTGGTGACCAATGAGGAAGTCTTTGCGAGTTTTGGAATCAATGTTGAAATTTTGAACTTTGGAGTGAAAAAGATCTAACATGTACAAACAACTTGAAGTATGGACCAAATCACAAACTGTCATATTACCGTCCATTGAATCCAATTGTCATCAGTTGAAGTCCAATTCTAGCATATTCAATTCATGTTACATTTTAGTCTTCTTTTGACCAAGTCCTTAGCTTAGGTTGTTATTTTATTTAATGGGGTTAGTGGTGTCCAGTTAGTGGGTAAACATGATTGTAGTGGGTCCAGATTTATTTGTTGGTTAGTTATTATTTGAGTTGTATTTAAAGTCCTTTTACTTGATCAATGAAGCATCAGAATTTTCCTTTGGCTTTATCATATATTGAGAGTTCGTAATGGTGGTATCAAAGCCCAGGTCGATTCCATGGCGAAAGGAACCCGATTTTCACAACTTTCTAAAGTGGTTACACGGCTAAAAAATGAAAATACAGAAATGAAGGAGGCCTAGACTCGACAGCAAACTTTGCTGGAAGAACTTGTCAAGCAAGTAGGCCACCCTCACCATTCCAACCCAAGTAACAGCCAAAATCTTGAAATGCCCGATACCCATTTTAACCCAGTTTTTGAACACCAAAGTGGGATCCACAGCAGAACCATGAGACTTGATTTCCCCCAAGTTTGATGGGTCTGATTCCAACGGGTGGGTCTTTAGAGCCCAATAATTTTTTGACTACCACAAGACACCTAATACACAGAAAATTCAGCTAGCTTCATTCCATATGGAAGGTAAGGCCCTTACTTGGTACTAGTGGTTATTGGCTTCTGTTGGGATTTTGACTTTGATCTAAGACTCTATTAAGAGAGCCCTTAACATCTTTGATTTTGTGAATGGAGGAGTGTATTGAAGACTTAACAAAACATGAATTGTATACTGGTTAATGCATAGCTTACCGGGTTTTTACAAGCATAAAACATAAGAAAAATATATGAATTTATGCATATACTCTGCTATCCTTGAAGAATAGATCAGAGGAAGAAGGAGCTTTGAGTTCTACATTGTTAAATATGGTTTTTGTATAACAAATCCTTCATTTATTCCCACATATTTTTCTCTTACAAATTGGCTCTATTTATAGCCAAACTTACTAGATATTCTACAAGATATTTAGAGATATTTTCTACCTCTTGACTATCCTTTTGCAAGTAGTAGCTTTCAATTTTGCTACCAGAACTTACTTTACTTGTAGAATGGTTTACTACTTTGTCTTGCACTAGTTATAATCTAGTCTAACTTAACATCAACTTAGTTAGACATTTCAACTAAACTAGCTTCAAACTCGATTACAATAAAAAATACAATTTTTCATGTGACAACAAAATGTCCTAACTCCAACAGCTTCCCATCCAATCACCACTTGGCCCAAATTTGTAGAGGCATTACAAGTTCGATTTGCACCCACACCTTTTGATGATCCAGTACCAGATTTTACAAAGTTAAGGCAAACATCCACTGTGGAGGAATACCAAACTGATTTTGAGGTACTATCCAACCGTATCCCGGGACTTTCGGAGGAGTTTCGAATCAGTACTTTTCTTAGTGGGCTACGTGATGATATTCTGATCATGGCCACTATGTTTAGACCAACTACCCACCCTACAGCTTTTGGTCTAGCCCGACTATATGAAGAAGAAGTATGGCGCAGGTTCAAATATCAGAAAAATCCCAGCTTCTTTCATCCAGTTCCAATCAACCAAATTCCTCCCAAAAACAACTTTCCTAGACTTCCAGCTCCTAACCCCACTCAGCTATTGGGACCCCCACCTCCTCACTACCCCTGTCGACCAAACAGGGACCAACCCAATGAAGCCAACCTTCCTATACATTGTATTACCTCTGCACAGATGAAGGAAAGAAGGGATCGTGGTCTTTGTTACTACTGTGATGACAAATGGGCTTTGGGACACCGGTGTAGAACTCCCAAGCTATTCCGTTTGGAAGGGGAAAAAAAAAAGAAGTGATTAGGTTTTATGTTTATTGTAAAATAAATTTACTCTGGTAGATTCAATAACGTTCTGTTTTCTGCAACTCTTTACTTAAAAGAAATAAAGATGGTGTGTTTGGTACAACAGAGGTTGCAGACTTGTTGTAGGGTAAGTTTTTGGCTTTGTTTAATGTTTAGGCGCCGCTTGGGTATTGACTTGTGGAGTTTCGTAGTTAACGCGTTAAGTATTGCACCTAATGAGTACATTTCCATGAATGTTTTTTTCTCTTCCAAGTGAAATCTTTGGTATGTTAAAGAATGAAACCAACAAAAAAGTTAATATAAGGTCAGACAGACTCTGACACAATTTAGGGTATTTCTGTGAGTACTCGGAATGAGATTCATTGTATAATTTCTAGCCTTTCAGATAAAAGAGATAAAAACTTCTTTTTTGAGGAAAAGAGATTCTTCTTCGTATATTTTTCTTCATTTTTTTACTTTTTGGAAGTGTTAACTTTCTTATTGTTCACAAAATGGTGCTGATTTCAAGATAAAAATATGTGTGATCAGGGAGGTTGGGAGCTCGATGAATCTGTTGAAGAAGCAGCATGTCGTGAGTCATTAGAGGAGCAGCCGATTTATCTACTCTTTTAGGTTATGAAGGATATATTTTCAATGCAGTTATTGCATTTGCAGATACTGCTAGATGTACAATGACTACTCTCTTCAAAATGTGGCTCTAGAAAATGATTGAGAATTTATGCTTATGTTCCTCCATCTATTGTACTTTGAGATTAACAGTAAATAATTTATTTGTTTTCTTCTCTGCTCAGTTAGATGATGAATTTATTACTCATTTTTATTGCATTTATAAATTTAGCGACTAATGTGGAATGAGTTTTATATATGTAAAATAATATATATAATTATAAAAATGTAGAAAATGACAACGTACAAGGAATGTTGCTAAAATATTAATGACAATGCTCAACGAATATTGCTAAAAAATTAATGGCAACGGTAAAAAATATTGCAAAAGGATTATTAGCTATACTCAAATAATGACGAAAAAGATTATGAGCAACAAACATTTTTATCGCAAAAACTTCATTAGAGTAATCGTTGCGACAAACTGACTAAAACTTAATTAGAGTAATCGTTGGGACAAACTAACTTGTCGCCCTTTTAACTTTTTGCGACATACATGTATTGCGATGATATTGTGGCAACAAATATCTTGTTTCTATTTCATACTTTTCGCATCAAACGAATAATGTTGCGTGTTTCTTATTGCGACGAATGATCAAAAGTTGTCACGAAATATATTCTATGACTCATATAGTGTGACAATGCTCGCAACAAACATAATGTTGTCGCAAAATAATTTTTGCAACAAAATCTCTATTTATGTGACAACATTTTTTTGTCGCCATTTAGATATTTTTTTGTAGTGAATGTTATTACATTGTGGTTGATATGGGAGCAACATTGAATGACAATGAATTTGAACAATAAGTTGCGCTTGAAGTAGCGCTTGTATTCTCACTACATGTCTGAAGGTACGTTGCTCATGATCACTTGACCGTTTCATAGAAAATTGTGGATGATTTAGAAACTTTGGAGGTTAAATATGATGAGGAAGATCTTGAATTAATTTTTTTGTGTTCGTTGCCCGCTTCATATATATCTTTTAGAGACATGCACTTATACAATCATGATACTTTCACCATTGAAGAAGTATAAGATGCTCTGTTTTCAAAGGAGAAAATGAAGTGTCTTGTTGAATCTCATGCCAACAGAGAAAGCCTTATTATTCATAATAGTGATATGAGGGGCAAAAAGAAGTCATATGCAAGAAAAAATGGTACATTTATAAGTTGTAGAATAAGGAAAATTAGTTGTTGCAAATCAAAAGGAAAAATAAAAATTCAGGTGACGCCTGTGTTGTAGAAGATTACTACAATAGTGGAAAACTTTTGGTTATTTCTGACGGCGATTCCAAATCTACCGAGGATTTGATTCTTGATATAGCTTGCATTTGTCATATGTATCTTAATTAGGATTCGTTTTTAACATATGGAACACTTTCAAAAGGTGTTGTAGTATTAGGAAATAATGCATATTGTAAGATAGCTGATATTTGAAAGATCAGAATTAAGATGTTTGATGGGATGTTAGGACACTTGGTGATGTAAAACATGTTCCAAATTTGAAGAGACATCTTATATCCTTTGAGTACTCTTGATTCATAAGAGTTTTACATTGGTGAAGACAGAGTCCTAAAGGTTAATAAAGGTGCTCATGTGGTGATGAAGAGGTAGACAAGGTCCCAGTTATATGTCTTGTAAGGTTTTATAGAATCTTCTGATACCAATCAGCAGAAATTAGGCACTTAGGTGGATTTTGAGTTTGGTAAAGTATCATTGGAGCTTGGTTTAGGGTTTACATTAAAGAATACAACTAAGTTGAGTTTAGAAGTTATGGATAATTTTGCTTTGCCGCCACCACCGGTGGTGCCACAGTATTCAATTGTTAGAGATAAACCCAGGAGAAATATTAGGCCTCCAAAAGGTACAGAGAAACCGATTTAGTTTCTTTTGATTTCAATGTGGTTCAAGGTATTGAGTCTGAAATTATGAGGGTCGACTCAAATTTTACCTAGAGGGAGGGGTGAATATGTAATTATGCGAAATTAAAAATTAATAATTAACTAGCAATAAGTCACTATTAATTATTTCTAGATGGTTAATCAATCAAGTCAATTTTTCTAAGTTAGATTGCCACAGTTATATGAAAGCACTAAATAAACAACCAGAATGATCATGGAGAAACTCCAATTGGGTAAAAACTTTGGGCACTTTGCTCATCAACAATCCATTATAAACGAATTATGAACTTACAGTTCGCCAGACATGACTACCACTAATATTTTCTAACCTCCTGACTGCAATTTTCATAACCCTCCTGAATTGATTGCTCCTGCACCAACTCCCAGTTGCAGTTTTCAAAGCCCTCCTAAATTGTATGCTCTTGCATGAGCTCCCGGCTTTATAAATTCTTCTATCTCCTGTGTATTAACGAAGAACTCCGCATTCTCCAACAACAATTGAAACTCCAGTGACATTTCCTTGATCGTCAGAACTCTAACGATGTTTACGAAGTAAGCACTTGGTATTTGGATTAAGAAGGTTTGATGTTTTCACCACCAACAACAAAGGTTGAAAGTTATGAATGAATTTGATGAAGTAGATAAGAAGCAGTATGTGTTCTCTCAATGTTCAACCTTAAAATAAATTGTTCAGAGGCATGCTGGTATTTATACTGTAGGTTTAGAATTGAATCGGCCTGACAAAAGCCTTAAAAATGCGAATTAAAATTTTTCGGATCACACTGTCACTCAACCGAAAGCTGGGCGATAGGCAAGCAATGGTGTGTCACTCGAGCTAAGGCAAGGTGATGGGCTAGCGACAATGTTTCTGTTTCTACCACTCGACAAGGTCATGGCAACAGTCTAGCAAAATTACGGCGCCCTTTTTTTCCTTCTTTCCATTCTCGAATCCTCGACCTAATACTACTCAATTAACAGTATTTGCATCTTACTCTTTGATTTTTACAATACATTAAATCTAGTCCATTTTGTTCAGAGATTTGCCAATTACATTAAAAACCTAATAGAGTCTAGCGAAGAACCTTCTACGGAAGCAGTTAGTTGTGTTGATTATGTTACATGGTATGTTTCTGTTCTGTCCCGTAGTTATTATGTTATTTGTGATCTTATTGCTCGTGGTGATTATTCGAGCAACTTTGGCACACAAGGTAATCCAGCTGAGTAGTGCGTGCATTTATTTGATATTCTGTTATTAAATTTGTCCTAGTTGGGCTTTGTGGAAGCTATGTAGAGTTTTGTTGGAAAATTTTTGTTGAAGAGTTAAGTTCTATTTCTTGCAATGGAATTCGACTTTAGGTGGAGAGTTTTTGAAGCTTCGTTCATTACAATGGAATTTGTGTCAAGACCACACAATTTGTTAAAATGTGACCCGAATTCATCTTGTATTGATGGATTGGTTGAAAGATGCCTTAAAGATGTAAAAATATGTATCAAAGGGGATAGATTCATTCGGGACGTAGAAACAGATTTGGAACAGAGATTAAGCGCCCGAGTGCCATGATTGAGCACTGCCTGCCGCTCACTGTTTGTAAGCTTTGGAGCTCAAGTGGGTCGCACAGTTGGTTGGGCACGAGGCTGTGCTCGAGTGTTGGTGTTATTTGGCCCATGTCCTGTTTCGCGATTTGACAAATTTCAAGATACTATTTCCCTCTAAAACACAATAATTAGGGTTTGATATATACACTATATATAATTGGCTCTTCATTGTGATAGAGAACAAGTTAGAAATACAAAACCATTGTATTCGTTCATCATATATTGAATTCTCCTCCCCCGCTTGTGGTGTTTCCACGTAAAATCTCGTGTTTGTGATAGTTTACTTTCTATTGCCATATTATTTTCATTTCTTGAATCTAACAAGTAGCATCAAAGAAAATTGGTATCCTTTTATTTCTAACACAAAATAGTTATTAGTTTTCACTCACTCTACTAAATGCTAAAACTGCACTATAAAAATATATAAAATCATTGATGCAATTAAACCCTCTTGCTTTGTCATTCTTTTGTCTAACCCACATTAGACATCATATAATTAAATCTATGCAAAAAAAGTTCATTTCACCATTCTAATTATTTTTAACTTAAGATCTGTTGGAGTTGTGACAATTTTGTTGTCACATAACTAATGAATATTTTGGTTGTAATTTAGTTACAATATTTGGTTCAAAAGTCTAACTAGGAAGTGATGTAAAGTTAGACTAAGTTTGTGTATTTTACAAGCAAGAGTCTTGTCTAGTATGGTATTAGAAAGTTAGTAGATTAGTTGGTAGGAAAATCTTGTAGTGTCTATCAAGTTGACTATTTATAGAGCCATGTAGTCCCAACAGCTCCTTCCTCTCCTCTGTTCTGGTGAAAACCAGCAGAGTGATTTTGTTATGTTTTTTTTTATGTTTTATGCTATGAATAACCGGTATGTTGTAAAACCGGTATATCCTTCACTTCCTCCTCCATACAAACTTTGAAGGGCTCTCTCAAAAGAGCCTTAGACCTCTAAAATTTAACAAGATCCCATTTTTTCAATACTTTATTTGTGATCACATCAAATAAATGAGTTAACCTTCACTAAATGCTGAATTTAGATTAAATTGCATTCTCGAGCCTAGGAGGAGTTTTAGGCTTCCACCTGGACCACTGGGGGCATTTGGAGTTCTTGACCTTAATTTATTAAGTGGTAAAATTAATACACATGGGAGGGAGATGTGAAAACCTTATCTCAAGGAATACATCAAGAGAGAAAAGAAAGTTTAAACTCATAAAAGATGGAAGTACTACCTTTACCTAGGATTAGCAATTTTGCTGCTATTTAATTCTTACATTTGAGCCCTATGCTTACCAAGCTGCAAAATACCCCTTAGAATTGCTTGCACTTTATTTGGTTCAACCATTGCTAAGGTGTTGGTTGCCATCATTCACCGATTGATTCACCAATTTGCCACTGAATTTCGTTCTCTAAAATTGTCGCCAAGTCTATAGTTTTGATTGTGTCCCAATTTTCATGAATTTGCTTTTAAACTGAACATGGAACTGTGAG
Source organism: Fraxinus americana (assembly GCA_035079005.1). NCBI lineage: Eukaryota > Viridiplantae > Streptophyta > Magnoliopsida > Lamiales > Oleaceae > Fraxinus > Fraxinus americana. Next base: position 25,545,795 of record CM068720.1, read on the forward strand.
ATTTAATGTACCAGTGCGTTACAGTCTATCTCAGTCCATCTATTTTGAAATCCTCTTTCTAAATTCACGGCCTTCTTTTTGAATCAACAAGTTTGTAGGATCGTTCTTGCGTTTGTCTTGATATTTTATTGAAATCAACCAATTTCGATCATTGTTCATTATGTTTCATTGCTTCGTGATGCGTCAATTTTGTTGCATTCCACTGAAAGGAGTTGTCCTCACTTAGAGACATCAATTTTTTGGGGGAATATTTCTCCATGGAAATATTTGAAGTTACTATTTACTTTATCACGATTGATAGATCTTCCAGTATTAGGCCCTGTTTGGGAGGGATTAGATTTTTCTACAGTAAATCAATTCTCATTTTCAACCACACATTCTTCAATAAAATAATATTTTCCATCACATCAATAATTTTTTCTTCTTTTTCAACCACACATTTCCCATCATATCACTATTCAAAATCAATTCTTTCTCAAAAAATCTCTCCCAAACAAGCTTTTACAGTACCCTAAACCTTTGTTCATGGCTCCGTTATTACATTTTCCTATATTTTCGATCACTGCTACTCCTTTTCTGTTTGCAACCCAAAAATCCATTTTAATATTTGCAATGAAAAAATAACCCTTCAATGCATCTAGATTTTAGCAGCCGCCATAATCATGATTCCCTCGTATATATCTTCCTCAACCTTTATTTAAAAGATGTGAGGCCTATATACCGTAACTTGCCCCCATAACTTCTCCTCTAGCTGCCACACCTGCTAGAGGAATTCCATACAGTTTGTCATTGAAACCCTTTGCCTGGCCGCACATGATTGAGCACAAAAACCTCCCAACATGAATTCTTGTAGGGCCATCTGAGTAGAAATAATTTACTTTCAACACATCCATCCATTGTTGCGACTGAGTAACCTTTTCCTTTGCAGAATCTTTGCAAAAGAAATTCATAAGCAGCCGATTGTGGTCTAGAACGCATAACATTGGCTCTGATACAAAATCATGTGATACAAGTGTTGGTTTTTTCTCCCGTAACCATTTTGAACAAACCCATAAAAATGGTCCACATTCATTCCATCCCTTAGGAACGGTTTTTGCTATTTCATAACATTCAAAACCGCTCCCATTAACTGCACACATTGGAACGGCTCCATGATGGGCAGCGCATGTATAAAGGCAGTAAAAACTAAGTTTTGGTTCTTGTTAAGAATATTGGGTCTAACTCCACCTAATAAAACCGGCTTATTAGGGGAGGATTGCCCTCACCTTATAAAGTGGATCATTTATATTTTCCCAAGCAATGTGGGATTCTAATACACCCTCTCACGCACAGCGTGAACCATGCCAAACAACTGTGAACAAATCGATATTAGGTGGCTCCCAACATTGCATAATTGGGCTTAGCTCTGATACCATGTTAAGAATATTGGGCTTAACTCCACCTAATAAAACCGGCTTATTAGGGGAGGATTGCCCTCACCTTATAAAGTGGATCATTTATATTTTCCCAAGCAATGTGGAATTCTAATAGGTCCCTAAGTCTACTTTCTCTATTCAGAAAACACACTATCGGTTTCGAGAGAGATAAGGCTTAGAAGATCCTCAATAAATCCTTCTCAATACCCTTGAGTGTGTAGGAGACAACGACAATGGTGGTCGGTAGATATGTTTTCGGTCCAATTCCTTTAAATCCGCGTTGATCTAATTGCTGTATAGGATTGTTAAGCACGATTAGATCGTTACATATACTCTAAATTTGGTATCAAAGCACCGTTTTACCTCTGCCTTGCTAGTTTGCTCTCTGCCATTTTCCAGAATTTTTGCAAAACTCTTTTCTTGGATTTCAAGTTTATGTTTTATATGTTTTTGATGAAAAATAACATCATAAATCATTAGAAAATTGAATTCTGAGAATTTTGATATAAAATACGCAAATTTTGGACGTCGAAATCATGAAAAACCATCGAGTTTCTATTTGGGTCGCAACCGGGTCGAAATGACCCGGTTGGAGGTTGAAGACGATCACTGTTGAAACAAAAAAAAAAAAAAAAAAAGGGAAAACATTTGCAAAGATGACGGCCGTCTTATTTGACTTGTCTTCAACCGAATACATGGTAATTGGAGTGGGCCAACTTTTCCCAACTAAAATTGGCGGCCCAACTCTCTAATTTATGGAAAATTTGTAGATTTCAAATTTGTGGCCCAACTCATGTCCAAAATAAATTCTGATTTAAGGATATTTTTTGGATTTGTAAGGTTTGTAAGGAATTAATTTATGAAAGTGATTATGCGAAATTATTTATATTATTTGTATGTGTGAATTTTGTGAATAATTATGCGTACGAAATTAGGTTAAATAATTTATGCATATAGAAATTAATTCTTGAGAGCTCTTTATGAATTTAATTATGATTGTTACGAGCTTATATTATTTATTTTGTTTGTATACATGTTGTTTATTTTATACATGCAATATTAAGTTAAATAATATTTGTACATTAAAATTAAATTCACGGAATATTGCCTATAGTTTGGTGTAATAATATGAGCTTTAGAAATTAATTCATATTTAGTGGTTCATATAATTTTTATTAATTAAAGAGTAGCCACATCATCCTTAATTTGTTAAAATTATGTATTTATTGAGGATCACATATGGAAAATAAACATTAATTGTAGTTAATCATACGTGATATAATAAAATCTACCCACGGGAATTTTGTTATACTTGTATGATTAATTAGGATGAAATATCAGATTATATTTCTTAATCTATTCACATGAATTAAGAAAAGGTACATAATTTGATAATTTTATCACACTACAACAAAAATAGCCCTTTGCAACACTAAAAAGACAACATTTGTTAATAAATGTTGCTAAAAGGGTCTTTTGACAACATTTTAGTAAGTGAATGTTGCCATAGATATTAATAATTTACCTTTTGCAACGTTTTTTAGAAGAATGTTGCGATAAACCCCATTTTGCAACGTTTATTGAATGTTGCGGAATGTTTCACCTTTCGCAACGTTTGACAAACGTTGCGGAAGGTCTCACCTTTTGCAACGTTTGTCAAACGTTGCGAAATGTCTCACCTTTTGTAATGTTTGACAAACGTTGTGAAAACTTTTATATTTTTTAAATGGGTTATTGGCGCAAACCGTCCCTACCTTTGAAGGGTCGTGTGGAAAACATCCCTACGTTTGATTGTTTGGTGCGCAACGTCCCTACCTATCAAGTTTATTGTAGAAAACATCCCTACCTTTCATTTTTTGGCACAAAACGTCCCTACCTTCTGCATTTCTTTGCACTGAACATCCTTTGCACATTTTTTTTAATTCAAAATGACCAATATACCCTCCTATGTAAATTGAACAAGAAAAGAAAAATAAAAAAAGAAAGGGTAATTGGCGCAAAACGTCCTTACCTTTGAAGGTGTTTGTGGAAAACACCCTACCTTTCATTTTTTGGTATAGAACATCCCTACCTTTCACATTCTTTGCGCTGAAGGTCATTTTCACCAATTTTTAATATAAAATGACCCTTATACCCTCCTATATAAATAAAACAAAAAATAGAAAAATAAATAACTAATTACAATCAAAGTCCTAAACGTTTTTAAAAAATACAAGTGAGTCCAAAATTTATGAAAATATTAAAAATAAAAAAAATAAAAGGGATTATTAACCCAGTAATATAAAAGGGACCCCACTCGAAGAGATGCAGAGGAGAAGATAGGGGGTTTTATTTTTTATTTTTATTTTTAATATTTTCATAAATTTTGGACTCACTTGTATTTTTTAAAAACGTTGAGGACTTTGATTATAATTAGTTCTTTATTTTTCTATTTTTTGTTTTATTTATATAGGAGGGTATAATGGTCATTTTATATTAAAAATTGGTGAAAAGGACCTTCAGCGCAAAGAATTTGAAAGGTAGGGATGTTCTACACCAAAAAATGAAAGGTAGGGTGTTTTCCACAAACACTTTCAAAGGTAAGGACGTTTTGCGCCAATTATCCTTTCTTTTTTTATTTTTCTTTTCTTGTTCAATTTACATAGGAGGGTATATTGGTCATTTTGAATTAAAAAAATGTGCAAAGGACGTTCAGTGCAAAGAAATGCAGAAGGTAGGGACGTTTTGTGCCAAAAAATGAAAGGTAGGGATGTTTTCTACAATAAACTTGATAGGTAGGGACGCTGCGCAACAAAAAATCGAACGTAGGGATGTTTTCCACACAACCCTTCAAAAGTAGGGACGTTTTGAGCCAATAACCCTTTTTTAAATATACCCAACCAAATTAACTCAAACCCTCCAAATTCCAAACCCTCATCACAGATTGTTCCTTCTTCTCTAACCCAAGTCTCCGTTCATTCTTCACCAACCCGCCACCTCCACCTTCCGGCACCATGCCCACTGGACAAAATCACCAACAGTCACCACGCCCACCAACAACAACCAACCACACAATCGTGAGCACCGAATTTTTCGTACAAACCTTTAACTGCAGCCAAAAATCGATCGCGTTATGGACGAAATTGAGGAAGACCCATGGTTGGGCTGGGTGCGCCATGTGGATGAGAAGGCAGCCCAGGATGAAAGCAGCCGCTACAACTACAAGGAAAGGATTCTGGAGAAAATTCGGAATGAAAATGCGGTATGAGTTGCTCATCAATTTTGTATCGGACACTCGATTTCCGCTGGGTAAAATGTAGAAGAATATATAAAATTGATTTTGAATTTGTTAGAATTTGTATTTTAATCTCTGATTCCCGACACTGATTCAATAAGAGGAATAAATACCTAGCGAAAGATTTCTAGGCAAAGAAAGTGAGATTCCCTGGGTTTTGGAACTATTGGGGTTGTTGAACCATTCACTAGAAACAATAGTATTTTCACCAAAATTCAGAAAAAATAATATTTGGATGTCCAAAACTGGAAAATTAGTGGATGAAGTTAGGTTGAATTAAATGAGCTGCTAAGTCATTGCTTCTTATACGTCCGAAAATAAATTTTCTTTCTGTTAGATATCGGTACGGGATTGCTACTATATTGTTTTTAATGTATACATGGCCACATTTGAACCTAAGTTTACTCCAAAAGTGAGGGTGAGCGAGCAGTTTGAAGGTAGAATAGATACAGCTTCCTGACAACTTGATGAAAAAGGATTACCAAAGATATCAAACTGGTGTTTAGTTAACTGTGTTACTCCATAGGGAGGGAGGGAGGGTGTGTGAGTAGTTTGAAGGTAGAACACATGCATCTTTCAATTTCTTAAACTTTTGTATATGCTAATATTATGTATCAAAAGTCAGTTTGTGATTGGTTGAATAAGATCATTTTATTATTTCCATTTTCCATATTTCAATTAGATCATGTGAAAGGTGATATTTATCTAGTTGATAAGGGGCCATTGTGAGAAAGAGTGATTATCTAAAATGATAAAATGAAATGCATCCTAAAAACTTGAGAGAACATCTTATGGGATTCATTATACTATAAATCAATTTGACTTGTGCAGAAAATTAAAAAAAACATTGCCTAGAGGAATAAACTCATTGCTGAGTTGAAAGAATATGAGAAAGAAAGAAAATTGAAGCTAAAGAAAGCGAGATATATTGGATTTGTTTTGAATGATCTTCGCAATGAGAAAAAGGTTTGATTTATTGTCGTTTTTAAAAATTTAAACATTTTCTTTCAGTTTCCTTAAATCGAAAATCAATTGTGTTACAGAAAACTGAAGAGCTTGTAGTATCCAAACTTCTTCGATCAAATTTACCTGCTAATGACAGGTGAATGTAATCTTTAACCTACAATTTTTATCTTTTGGAATTGCTAGAAGGATTTTTATTCATCAATTATTCAATCATTTTCATTATATTATGAAGGAAGAGAAATGATACCGTGGAAAACCTCAAAAGGAGTAGGGAAAGAGTTAAGGAATTGCAACTAAAAGATTTGAATTGATGTTTTTATATTCTAAGTGTGTTTGTAAAATTAAGTGATACAAGCAGTGAAGATGACAAATGCGAGGGGAGAAGTTAAATATCCAATCAAGGTTGGTGGCTCATGGTTTAGTATTATTTTGTTAGCTTGTTTCGTAGAGATTTTTATGTTATCCTGTAACTGAACCCAGTGAGCTTTATATATGATAAGAACTTTATGTTGGATTTAATTTTGATACTTCTATTCTATGGTGCCAATCAGTGGGTAAAAGAACCTCACATGTTTTGTGGATTTAGAATTGATAGCTGGATACGAGAAAGTAATTTCCCCCAAAGAGTAAATGATTTTTTTCTTATCTAGATCCTCTAACCTTTGATTTGCAAAATGTGATTTGTAATAATGTTTTCTCTGTTCAGGGAATTAATATTCTTAAAGCCCATGGAAAAAGTGCTAGAGA